>JASBWT010000004.1:0-600000 GCA_030039255.1 Naganishia friedmannii
TACAATACCCGCCACTCCAATTAAGCGGAGTCCTCTACCGCTTTGTACTGGGCGTACGTCATGCCCGACTTCCACTCGTGCAGCTTCCTCTTGTTGTGCAGGTAGTGCAGGGAGAGGGATTCATCCCAGGGAAGTTTGTTCCACAGGGCCGAGTTGACGAAAGGCGTAAGGCGAGTAAGGACGGATCGGATGAAAGGCGTGTTGACGTGGTGAGGTTTGGCTCCGTACCAATAGTTGTTGATTTCTCGCAAGGCATGATAATAAGCTCGAAGGCGAACTTCCGACAATCGAGTAGGAGGGGAAAGACGAGGGCTGTTGCCGATCGAGTAAATGATTATATATGTCATACGGGGTTTTCGCTTTGCGGATCCGGCTCGGGCCTCGTGACCGAGAACAGAATGTACCGTTCTTGCTTCGCGAATTGCAGGCGGATGCAAATCGTCAAACATGGGGTGTCTACAGGAATTGATCGAAGCGGCAAATTGGGAAAAGCCACTAAGTGTACTGGCGATGGAAGACTTGGCTGTCCTCTCGGCGGAGATGCGGTTAAGCTTGAGAACATCCCAGCTCGTGATGGCTCGGTTATAGCATTCTCGGCAAATAGCGATAGGCTCGAGGAGCTTACTGAAGTGTGTAAAGGGTACAAGCTGCATCGGAGAAACAGGGTCGAACTGATAGCCGATGGGCAGCTGCGGAAGCGCTGTTACGAAGCACGTGTGGTGGATACCCTCGACATTGTGGGCCATTGTAGTGTTTGGGGATGCGGATGGTAAACTTGTTTGTGGGGTAAATCAGATGGGAGAGGAAATGGGATTCGTCGGGGTCTGGACGAGGATTTTATAGACGATTGCCACCCCCTTCTCGATAGCTGTTGGCTGAGCAATCTGCTGCGAACTGTGCTCTGCTACCAAAGAGAGAGAACTGCTATCAGCACTAGCTGTGCTACAACAGTCAAGGCGGCATGATGACAAAGTGACAAGGTTTCTTCTGTCACTTCACTGTATCTGAATGTGGTTCCTTCGGTTTGTCTATCTCGGAAAATCGAAGGATTTTCGGTGCTGTCGTTGTTGAGCCCGTCTAGCTGGTCACATGGTTTCCTGTCTACGTATTCGCCTTTCTTTCCAGGAAGATTCGACCGGAGCCCTGCTCGTTCGTTTGTACGCGCTTCAGCACTTCTTCTGAAGTTTTCTAGACTTTCCTCAGGCTCATACGTATCGTCGCAAATCTTCCGTAATCCGCGCCAGTGACATAGCAAACGTAGACTCTTCCATTCTTGTCAGTTTCTTGCGGGCCACGGATTTCTCTTCCTCAGCTCGTACTCAGGCTCTAGTTCCGCATTGAGTACAGGCTCGGGTCTCGGTTCAGCTCTTCCTGCGAATTCTCGCGGACTATCATGGTACATTTTTAGATATTGTACATTAATGATCGGATGTATCTTGATGTGGGTCGGAAGGTCTAGCTCATAAGCCGTAGGGCTTATCTTACGCAAAATGCGGAAGGGACCTATGTACTTGGAGCGAAGTTTCTTGCTCCCTTGTGTACGCGAAAAGGGTGGGTTCGTATGTTTGGTGGATAATAGGACGAGATCTTCTTCGTTGAATTCTTTAGAATTTCTGGTTTTATTATATTGCTCAGCTTGGCTGCTGGCTGTTGAATTTGCTCATATGCTTGGTTCATCAAAGCTTGTTGGTGATCAATGAAGTTCTCGGCAGCGGCAGAGCATCTAAGTCAGAGTCGACCGATGAAGTTACTGGATGATATCCAAGGTCTAACTCGAAAGGAGTAAGACCTACTGGCGTTAATTGAGTTGTTATAGGCGGAACTCAAGAGTAGGAAGCAACTCAGACCAAGTCTTTCTGGGTGTAGAGGTATAATGCCTTAGCATTTCTTTGACAGTTCTAACCATCACTTCTGACTGTACCGTCAGCTTGCGGATGGTAAGCGGTTGACATCGCTAGCTTAGTTCCGAAGCGAGACATGAGCGCTTTCCAGACAGGGAAGTAAATTTGGTGTCCGATCAGACACTATGACACGAGGCATTCCGTGAAGCTTTACGATCGAATCAAAAACCTGGTAGCGGTATCTGGTGCCTTGTCTGTGTTCTTGGAGGGGATAAAATGTACACGTTTCGTCATCTTGTCAACTACGATGAAAATCATGTTCCATTCTCCTTCACCGGAAGGCATGAATGGACCAGCAAAGTCCATAGAGACAGTGTGCCATCGCTGAGGAGGTACCTCAAGTGGTTGTAGAAGCCCAATTGGTCCGGAATCGGCTCTGGCTTTGTTACGTTGACGAGTGATACAGCTTCGACAATATGCTTTGACATCCTTGCTCATATTGTTCCAAAAGTATTTTCGACACAGGTTGTTGAAGGTTTTGGAGTAACCTAGATGAGCTGACGACACAGCATCGTGGTGATCATCGAGCAGATCGAGTCGGAGGGCTTCATAGTCGGGCACGTATATGCGTGGAGAGGCGATCTCTGTCGCTTGAAATAGGACAAGTCCATCGTCAGTCACGACGAAGGGCTTTAGGTGAGGCGGAGGGTTTTCTGTGGAGAGTTGTTGCTACAAGCTTCTTGCAGTGTTCGTCGTGACTTATCCAGTTTTGATCTTCTCTTAAGAGGGATCGATGACCACATGAGTCATGCTGTTCACCAGCATGAAGGGGTGCACGTGAAAGGGCATCAGGCGTTATGGTGGACACGTCCAGGTCTGTACTTGATAGTCATGAATTTCCTTATAGGGTTGGAGATCCATGGACCATCGAAGAAGTGTTTTGTTGGTACACGGAGAAGCTCAGAATCTGGTAGAGCAGAATGATACCGTGACAATCTCAAACTTTGAGCCATCCAGATAAGGATGTAGTTTCTTGAGACCCCAGATGATTGCGAGGCATTCCATCTCGGTAGACGAGTAATTCTTCTCGGCAGGTGATAAGGTACAGGGAGAGAAACACTATAGGGTGGTCATCTCTTTTCAGAGTCTTTTTGGGAGAGAACAACTCCAAGACCATCAGTGGATGCGTCGGTATCCATGATGAATGGTTCCTGGTCAGTCGGGATGGGCTCAAAACAGGAGCTGTGATCAGCTTTTCCTGAAGCTCTTCCATGGACTTTTGTTGTCGTTCTCCCCATTTCCATTCGGTTTCGTTCTTGAGGAGTTCGTAAAGCGGGGAAGCAATTCGAGCGAAGTTCTTTACGAACTTGCGATGATGAGACGGCGAGTCCCAGGAATCGTCGCAGAGACTTGAGCATTGTGTGGGCGTGGATATTCCTTTACCGCTCGCACAGTCTCTTCTAGAGTTCCGATTCCCAGATTACTAACGCGGTGACCGAGAGCTTTTATGGAGTGATGAGCTACGTAGCTTTTCTTGGCGGATAACGTGATACCCGATTTGGTTACAAGCTTGAGAATAGTGTCGACATCGTTGGCGTGTTGATCGAAGGTCTTACTATAGATAATAATATCATCGATGTATACAAGAGAGATCTGCCACTTGTATCGACCCAAAATACGATCGGTGAAGTCGTTGGAATACACTTGGTCCAGTCTTGAGACCGAAGGGCATTCGTTTGAATTGGTGAAGTCCGGCATGGGTACGGAAGGCGGTCTTTTCTCTGTCTTTCTCGTCGACTTCGACTTGATGAAAACCTTTGTTTGCATCGAAGGTAGTGTAATAAGCCATACCGGAGAATTGTGTCAATATATCGTCGACTCTAGGAATCGGATATTGATCGCCTTTTAGTACGGTGTTGATTTTCCGGTAGTCTATGCAGAAACGATCTTTTCCTTTTTGATGTACAAGGATAGCTGGGGAGGCCCAAGGCGAGTCAGACATTTCAATGACATCGTCTGTTAGGAGTTCCGCAATCGTTTCTTCGATGATCTTTCTTCCGTGTGGAGAAGCGTGGTAAGGAGGGGAGGATATAGGAGCGGCGTCTCCGGTATCTAACGTCATCTTGACTAAGTCCGTTTGGCCAAGCTTGTGAGAACCATAGGCAAAGGCGCGCCGGTTTTGATAAAGGATCTCAAGCATTTGTTTTCGTTCTTCAGCATTGAGCTCAGGGTTGATATTGAATTCTTCCATAATGGAGAGGAATTGTCTTTCGTCATCGTCGTTCCGACTGATGAAGTTTATGAAGGCGGAAGCGGTGGTCTGAGGTTTAGCTCTTTCGATGGTTGGATAGAGAGCAGCGATAGGTTGTCCACATAACAACTCTACCGGTTTATTGGAGGTGTTCATGACTTGCACGCGATGGTCCAAGGAGTTGGTCCATCCTACTGAGCGAGCTACCATTAGTGGAACTTCGTACTCAAAGTCAGGTTCTAGTAGGTAGGACTCGGTGGTGATGTTTCCTTCTATTTCGATTGGAAGTTCCACCATGTGGCCGGGAGTGATGGTGCATGTGGCTTTGACTCGGGCGATCGGAGATTGCATCATTTCTTGAGGGATTCTACAGGTTAGACGAATCTTACCTGGATTGCCCTTGAACATCAATATTCCTTGGTGCAAGTCAATATTGGCTTTCTTCGTTACGAGAACATCATTTCCCATAATAACGGGAGTGTTGTTGGAAGCGATGAAAAACTTCATTGGCATCGAAATGAAATCAGGTTTATTGATATTCTTGAAGTTGAGAGTAGTGTAGAGGATCTCGGTGACAATAGCGTTGCCTAAGCCTTTCAACTCAAAGCTACTGCATTTCTCCCTTCTACAATTCGGCAGGTATTCGTTCGCGAAATTTCCGTCGATGATGGAGATGGAAGAACCGGAGTCAATACATATGGGGAAAGAGAATCCTCCAACTCGCTCGAAAGCGCAAGTTGCGTAAGCAGGAGTTTTGTCTTTCCACGAGTCCTCATCTTTATATTCTGAGGGTAATTCGTTTGTGGTGGAAACTATTGGAGCACCTGAGACTGTTGGAAAGTCTTGTGGGATATACGGAAAGGTAGATAACGGTTTCGGCTGCGTCGGCTTCGGAAGTGGTGCAGGGACAGGCTCCGGATTTGGAGAAGGCGCAGGAGTTCTGGGTTCTTTGAGCTGAGCTCGAGCCCTAGTCGTAATAGCGTTTGTCGTTTTAGAGAATGACTTCCATTTGTTACCATTCATCGGAGTGCGATTGCTGTCACTAACCGAGTGGCTTGCAGAAGGTCTGGAAGAACCAGAATTCCGGAAATCGTCACGAGGCTTCGAAGGATGAGGGCAATCTTTTCTCCAGTGGTTGCCTCCACAGTTGAAGCAATTCGTTCGAGGAGCGGAGGAAATATTTGCGCTGCTGGACGTGTCGGAGGGGTTTCCATAAGTAGGACGGATCATCCTAGTTTGGGAAACGGTAGTAGATCCGTCTTTGCGGTCGGTACGTTCGTAGTTGGAGACGGACACGTTTCTAGGATTAGAATATGTTTTCCTGCCTCTAAGGCCAGGTTCTAAGTCAATAAGAATTCTTCGGAATTCTTCCATAGTGGTAAAGCGAGAAATACTAGCTTTGACAAGGGGTTGCATAGTTAAAGGTATTCCTTCTATCATGTCCTCTATCAACTCGTGCTGGGGAGTCGATTCGGGGAAAACGTATGATTGCAACCTTTTCTTGTCAGCGAAGTAATCGCCAAAGGACTCGTTCACTCGAAGCGATCGGTAGAGACATTGTCTCCTAAGATTTGCACGATGGTTAGGCATATAGAAGGCATTGCGAATAGCAAGTTGCCAATCATGCCATGTTCTTAAAGCAAGTCGAAATTTTCCGAGTTGAGTGAACCAGGTGAGAGCGTTACCTTGAAGAACCAAAGGTAATTGTTGAAGGAGGTCCGAGTCATGCACGCCCGAATACTCAAAGATAGCAGATACCTTTTCGATCCATTGATCGACGTCTTCGTTGTCTTTGCCGGAGAACTTGGGTAAGTCTGAAGCTTTGAGCTTGGGGTGATGCGGAGCGGAGGAATAATTGGTCGGTGCGTAAGAAGTTTCTCGACGAGGAGTGTCCATCTCGAAAATGGCATGTCGTTCTCGTTGTTCGGAAGCGCGAGTGTTCAGTCCTGCGACCTGACGTTGTAATCCAGCGATAATTTCGTTCAAGTGTTCAATCTCAGCGGCGGTAGCAAGTCGAGGTTCCGGAAGACGAAGGTCTTCGGGCTCGGTTGATGCTTCCAAGATATCATGAACGGGTGTCGAAGGTACAGGTGTCGATGGTACAGGTGTCAAAGAGTCGTTGCTGCGAATGGAGGGAGTTGTCGAGGAAGATCGGGAAGAGGGAGTAACAAGAGGAGTATCTCTTACTGGGTTACTGGAGGCAGCTTGGGTACTGCGGACAGCTCGAGGAGGCATACTGTATGTTTTACAGGTATGTGGATGGAAGTGGTGAAGATGGAGTAGTACTAGTACGGGTACTGCTGTATAGTAGTATCAACTATCCTATGTCCTAATAGGCTATAGTGATGGATCACCTCAGGTACACTGAGCTGTGATAGAGCGCTTTAGATTCCTGAGCAATGCAAAGGAAGAATCGACTAACTTGTCGATAACCGGTTGTTGGAGGTAAAGATCTTTAGTCGCGTCCGAATAAAGAGGTTGGCGGAGAGTGGTGAATTTCTTGAAGGTGTTTACGTTAAAACAGAGTTACAATAGTCGTGAACTGACTAGTATCCCCACATAGGATTCCAATTGTAAAGAGCCTGTGTAGCGTTGTATGTAGAATAGTATAATATGGAATAATATACTAACTAAATACAGTACAAGGTCTAAAGTGGGAACAGTCAGAAAGGATTATTCTTCGCAACTACTGATGTCTATCAGGTAAACGGCTAACTCACAAGATAATATGTAGAATGCTAGTATGAGCTAATCTAAAGGTATTATCTAAAGTGGTAGTTAGTACAATCAAGAAGGCGCTTCTTGGAGAGTTAGGGAGAAAAAGCGTGTTTCATAATTCATGGTGGCAAAACTTACTACAATTTGGCCTGTCTTATATAGACGTCAGAAATGGGTGGCGAGGCCAACCCTGCGCAAGGGCTCCTAAGGAGACCTTGGCGTACAACCTAACCTTTGTCACTTTGTTCCGAAAATGGCACAAAGTGACAAAGTGACAAAAAGCGACAAAGTGACAAAGTGACATAGAAAACTATGTCACTTTACTATTTTCAGTACAAAGTGACAAAAGCATAAAAAGACTTGCCAGGCTCGAACCTAATTCCATAACTAAACTAAACTTCCAAATTCTACTACAACAAAGGTGGCGAACTATAGAAAGAACTGCACAAGTACGAAGCAATAAGCAAGAGGACAAAAAGGGTAAAGTGTAAGTACTTACAAAAACAGATCGAAGTGAGTGAGATAGTTACTTCATGCGGTCTACCTCTTATACAAAATGTGATCGAAAAGTGTAGGATGTAGCGGAAGCCACTGAGTCCTGACTTATATGCGTAGACTTTCGCAGCCTCCGCCTATCTTGAAGGAAAAATCCAGGACGAGTTCGTCGACCGTCACTTCATCACGCAGTTTCTTATGTACAGCTCGGAGCGGCGGAAGATGACCAGGAAGGGTGAGCCTATAGAAGGCACCCGCGTCGGATCAGTGAGTTGTCCTGAAAGCCTTTAGCCTTGCGGAGATACGCCATAACTAACATGTCCAGCTGTAGCAACAACTGCGCAAGTTGTTCTTTGGTTGCCTGAGATATCGAAAGGCCCAGATCGCCGGGAACCTCAAGTTCGACAAATCAGTCGAGCAAGATCGTCCAGCTGTCGATAATACCTTGACCACCTTTCTGCGAATGTTAATGTTCCAGGCAACAGATAATCTCAGGATGTAAGTTTCGTTCTAAAGAGTTTTCCTTGCCCTAGCTACCTAGCTAATACGCTACGATGATGATGCAGGGGAAAGGTTCCGGAGGCAGACGCCCAAGATGTGCGCGCCGGAACGGCGCTGGATAGTTTGTCTGCAGAGGAAGAAGATAAGCTAGGCAGAGGCTTCCTAGGGCATCCGAAGCGTAAGCCCTCCACATATTTGCCTGGGTACAGTAGGTAGAAGCGCTAAAGACATGTGGCTATGCATATCGCTCCCCGATCAGTCCATATGGCTGTGAAAGGTCACCTGATCTGGACGCTACAACGATCGACCGGGATGAGAGGCGATGACTTGCGTTCCATGCATCTCGCTGCACTCCAGCCCTACAGCATGACCTTGCCAAACGACTTTAGCAACCGAGAAGTGCCCGCCTTGGTGTTGCTGCAGTGGAACCACAAACGGTGCACACAACAAACGTAAGTTGCATTACCCTCCTACCTTTCATCCATCGTCTACCGACGTATGCGGTTCATAGTTTTTGATATGTCACACTGCTGTTTGCGCCAGATCGAGCATCCCAAGTTTCACACTGTGATCACCCATAAGCGTCCTGATCTTGACGCGCAAGCTGCCCTCGGATTCTACTTACATTGGCTCTTTGACGTGTTCAACATTGAAGATAACATCTCCATCCTTTTACCCTGTGAACATTATCCGCAGAGAAAAACACCCAATGTGGTGTATCTGTCGCGGGCAAGTGGTCTATACTACGTAAGTAGTTAGCACAGCCGTTGTAATGGGTACTTAGCACAAACGATGTACACTTACTACTTAAGACGATACTTGTATACCGTGGGTGGAAGACGATACTTGTATACCGTGGGTGAAAGACGAGGGTAGCTAATCCTGAGAAGTCTTGCACTCAAGGTAGCTTCGGAATTAAAGGTAAATCAAAGGGTGAATCAATAACCATGTAGCTACTTCAAAATACAAGTGGAAAGAGCTGCTATATATACGTCTTCTGGAAGAGCTAAATGCGTAAGGCAAGAGAGCTTCTCCTTGGTAGGAGCGTCCTTGACTCCGTGGTGGCGGAGTGTCCTTGATGGCGGAGTGTCCTTGAGTCCTCGGAGAAGGAGTGTTCCTGAGTCCGTCTTGGCGGAGTGCCTTTGACTGATTGGTAAAGGAGTGGTTGCTGTCAAGTACCATGACTAATCTACTAAGGCGAGCGGAGAGCACAAGTGATGAGGACAGTGATGTCATCATCGATTATATGCTAACAACTGAACCATATCTCTACAGTATCGGCAAGTCATTGTCTGACGACGGTCTCATAGATCAAATAGATGAAATATGTCAGTCGGAATGGGAATGTGTGCTGCTTACACGCTCCATATCGCGCATCTCCCTTCTGAAACGACAGACACCCTACATCCTCAGCACAGTGTATTTTCATCTTGTAATGATTCGTTGTTTGAAATTGGTATAAATAATATTTCATGCTGTTCTTACAACGTTCGAGCTATATACCTATGAAGCGCTACCAGTCAGCTACGTGCGTATGTAACACGCCAGCAATTTTGGCTTACGTCGAACTTTCAGGGGATACCAAAAAGAATGGCATGGGGTTCCCCCTACCCTATGCTTTCGACGATCCGATCCACAATCCACAACCACATCATTATCTCCCCGTCCCACCTTTCTCTCTCCCTCCTCCTACCTCAGCGTTCACCTTCACAGCCTCACTGCCCAGGCACAAGCTCCAACGAGTACTGACGGGAGTGAATGCTGAGCGAGCTGATTGTGGCAGCCCTGCTGAAGTTGTACTCAAACATTCCTCCAGACCTGTAAAAGAGAACAAGAGACGTTGCAGCGGGAAAGAGAAGCTAAACAATGGGTTTGTAATGTACGAATTGAATTGAATAGTTACATTCTACAATCCGCCACTGCTCCAACTTGCCGCACTACCTCGATCGCGCTTAAATCGCGCCCAAATGAGCTGCCTGGCCCATCTTCAGTCTTATTTTTCTTAAAATGGGTGAACAGCTCGTCTCATATACGGTCCCATGAGACTGCGAAATCAAGCAAGTTGTGCATGAGATCTCGCTTACGTTGTCATGAATGACTTCAGTCAGTATGCAGCATCACCTGACATCTTGTCAACAGCTGACAGATGCATCGTCGGTCATCGCGGATGTCCGACAAGTCCGTAGTCGGCTGACATCATAGGTGTCAGCCATCACTCACCGATCGTTTCGTTATTTGCAATCCGCGCGCCTCGCGTCGTACGAGTTTTGTGCCAAAGTGATCGAGGTCGCAGGCGGCCCCGATCATCGTCTCTTCCCGCGCAGTATATATAGCGAGCTCTCAGACCCGATTCTCCCTCATCTTGTAATCCGTTTTGCTCTTCAGAGCAAGATCATATGTCAATGCTATAGTCACGTGTTTTCAACTATAGCTTAGTGGTTCGAACCCACTGCCTTGTCATCAGTCTTAGCCTTAGTCCTGTTCCCTCTTGAGGTCATTGTCGTACCCAAGTGTTGAGTCTTAGCTCAACAGCCTCCTGTTCGTGACACGGACGTTGGCGAAGGCGGTGCTCATCGTGAAGCAATCAACTTCGCAGCCAATTCATCGAAGGTCAACCCATATTTCCTTCGAACGATGTAACAAACGCGGTCATTCACGAAGAACCTCGTCTTCACGTTCCTAAAGTTGAGAACCTTCACGACATTCCGCAGGACATGCCTGCACTTCCTGCATTTTCCACAACCAGGGCGGTCCGGTCTTCAGACGATGTGACCGAAGGAGTGGCTCGGTTAGCCAAGAATTGCCTGAGCCTGCTGTAGGCCGACCAGGTCCCAAACTCGCTACACTCGCCGAGATGGTTCCTTCTCCAAACGCAACAGCCAAAGCTTACCTCGTTGCCCTCTTCCGGGAATAGATCTTGCAGTACCACGTCAAAAGGCAAGGAGAGTTGATAGATCTACGATACAAGAAGTTGTCAGCGCACGGACAACGAATGAAACAGGTCAGGAACGCCATCACTAATCTCTCTCGGGAAGATTGGCGACTTCCACTTCCTTCTGATGAGTAACATCACTCGTCATGATTGGAAAAGACCAACCGGGTTATGCGTATACACCGTCGACCTCGCATACGGACCTCCCCATGGCACAGCCGAGTTCCTCGCCGCCCATTATGCCGGTGTCGACTACACTCTGTGGGAAGACTGAGGAGCGGAAACCCGAATCCCACCGCAGCACGTTCGACACTACATCAAATCGGTCGAGCAGCAAGGTTTCTATCAAGAGATCATGGGGCACAATCTGCCTGAACGAGAGTGGCTTGCTCTCTGGAGGCAACGACGAACCTCGGGACGAGGCTGAACGGAGCGGAGTGTGATGTTGGGAAACTGCGCTTATGCGCCAACACCGGGCCCCCAAGCACTTTGGCGCCTACTCTCGCCTTTTACGCTATCTCGCCTCAGCTGTAATAATAATGGATGGTCTAGCATTCGATCAACACTTGATCAACAATTGATCAACAGTTGACCGACAGTCGATCCAGCTTACTCCAATGACTCGTTTTGACTCAATAATATGGTGGCAAATGCCTTTGCTGCACACCGAGCATACTCGTTATCCTCCCGAAAGAAACGTTCTAGCTCTTGCAGAATTTCCATGTCCAGTCCCGCCGTGACATTACGGCGACCTACCATTGCATGATGTTGAGTACGTTGCTGTATCACATCTGTCTCGTCTAACATATAGATCTGGCAGAACTTGTGAGATCCCTCGGCGTTTGCCTGCAGTGTACCAATCATGTGAACCACTCTGCCTTGAACACGCAGAGCATACAAACCACGCTGTCCCCATACGGTCAGATCCATTTTCATTCCGAGCGATGTAAACGCAAAAGCGTTGTTGTACCTTCGTATGTTCTTCCGAAATGCTACAGGTTGAGGAGTGTCTTCCGTCAACAGACGCTGCAGGCACCTGTAGTCACCGCTGATATGCGGGAGCTTTACCTTGCCTGAGCCAAAACACCTAGAGAACTTGGGCGACCTGACGCTGGAGTCGGCTAGACGCTCGTCAAGGAAGTGTAAAGCACAATAATGAGTACACACATAGTTCATCTCTCCGAGACTGTGGGGCTGTCTTGCTTCGTTGAACCGCTGTAACCTCGCTTGCTGTTCTTCAATACTTGCACCCTCATCTAGCGGATCAATCTCGTCAGCTGACTCTTTCGGCCTAGCCACAGCCGCTGGAGGCACTTGCTGCTGCACACCGGAAGGCATCTGAGCATCATTATCATCACCTGAGCGGCCACGCTGCTCCCGCTGATTTGCCCCACGTCGTTGCTGACCTCTTCCACGTGTACTTGCACTCTCCGTGTTCTTAGACCTCCTGACCCTGACAGGCCTCTGATAGCCGGGAAACGGATCAGTCTCTGCTCTCTCGACAGCCCTCCGTCGTCTCTGGGCGATCTGTCTGTTAGAAAGGTTCCGTGAAATATACAAAGGATCATCTGCGGCTTGATCCCTTAATTGCTGTCTGAGGGCGCTACGGATATCGGGGTTGTTTGCTAGTTCGCTTGATGGGTTCATGACTTGCGTTTGTATTGAATGCTATAGGCTAACATGATCGTACAACTTCAGAAACGCATCAAAAGCTGAACAAAGGCCTTTACAGAGATGGCTGAACTGCTAGCTTACGTAAGAATCTAGCAGATTTGGCTGGAGCGCAGAACCAAAAGACAAAGTGGCAGTCAATTGTCCCAGAGAATTTATAGTATTGGGATTAATTTACACAACGCTGCGCGAATCTTACAGAATCTCAGTTATAGCCACTCACTCCTTCGTTATGCTTCCTTTTTTCTCCGGCTTGGTTGACGATTTCACATCGAAGTTCGACATTCCCTTCGACACCTTCGACTCCAACTGCAGTAGACGCTCACGAAGACCAGTGTTGTATTCGCGCAAACTAGTGATGTCTTCGCACATTCTAATATGACAGCCGAGTAAAGCGTAAAGTCGCTGTTCTTGAGAGTATTCACCGACTTTCGTCATCAGGCCAGGCTTTCCGACACATTTGACTCCGGTTTCTATCGAGATGGTAGCTGCTGTCGGTTCAACCTTCCAGAGCCGCTTGTGTGAAGCATCGACCCGGTGGACGCACCAGGACCGGATAGCGGAGCTTAAACGCCATCACCGGCTTGCGTCAGTCTTTAACGTTTGTCAGATCGAGTGGGTGAATGAGATGTCTGACCGCCCGGTGAAGTGGCTTCAGCCGTCGGTAAGATGTCTGTCATCTCTTCCGTCATCATCCTCTTCATGGATCCCTGCGACGCTGGCGTTCCCGGCTCGGTATCGATTCCCATGTGATCGGTTGTCGGAGGAGCTGCGAGTGCGTATCCAGTAGTTTGTATCTCGCTGTTCTCGCCTTGATCCTTTACCGAGGTCTGCAAAAGACAATCTTGTCAGAGTGAGTATATTAAACGAGGTGGTCGGAACTCCTCACAGTCGCTTGTCCCCTGTGCATTCGCCCTTTCTCTTACAGTGACTGCTGCTTTTCCGCGTTTGCATCATCGCCACCTAGAATACGGAGAACACGTTTCACTTTGTTCGGTACACTGCTTCGTACGGTGGATAATTCGTTGAATGCGATAGCCGGCGTCGCAAACGAATGAGCTGATTTTGTAGCAGCAGATGCTGCAGACGAAGATTGTTGAGCTGGCTGAAGCTCTTGCACGTCACGCGATAACTAGCCCCGTCGGACGTTCCTTCGTGACCATCAACCCTTGCAGAATCTGCGAAGTCCGCATTCGACCTTCGAGAACTGTTCGCTATCTGCCGCAGCTCCACCTGAAGAATCCACAAGCGAAAGAGTCGACGACATGTTGACGCCTGACGGTAGGCAGGTGCTATGGAAGAGTTTCGTGCGAGTTCGACAACTGTGGAACGACAGGCCACGGGGTTGGAGGTTGTGGCGACAGCTGGACAATCGATTGGTGGATGATAAACACGCTACTTGGCTGAACTGATGTCTTCCTGAAGTGATTCTATAGTGTAATAGTTCCACGACGCGCCACGGAAATCATCGCCAACGAGCAAGGAGGCAGTCAGGGTTGTAAACAAGGAACCAAAAACATGGCAGCTTTCAAGGCTTTCACAAAACGCAGCAAAAAGTGCCTTATTACCGCTCACCGCTGACCTCCGCGGTACAAGTACCCAAAGTTTGATGAAATGGGGTTCCTGTAAAGGCAGCGAAGTAATCTCACAGCTTACGGCTCAAGCTTGCAACCTAAGGTCCAAACACTACACTCCCCTGTTAGGATTTACTGTCGTTGGCAATTACGCTTCGGCTCGGATCACCACAACTCACCCCGTGCCCGGCAGTCGGGTTTGCACAGGCAGACCACCGATGATCACTACGCTTCACATGGCAAGACGAACGCTCACGGTTCGGATGGAACACGGAGTGAAACAAGCAACCCCACAGGCCTGATCGATTGAATGCACTTCACGTCCTTGTTCCATGAACCTCGCTTTCAGACGGAGGTCAGGTCACCAGGTATGTAGCAAGTTCTTCATGCATAAATGACTGATTCTCACCTATATATGGAGATCCTGGTTTCCAGAGACACCCACCGACAGCAAAGACATGGTATCCATCATCAGCTGACTCCACTAGTCCCGTGGCACTGCAGAACGGCGGAAGTTCTTCCAGAATGCAACCTTTCGATACGAAGGACGGAGAACCCGCAGTGCAGCCTTTTTGGTAGACGGGAGTTGACAGGCCGCCTATAGCTAGTGACTCGGAATTCATTGCTGAAGAGACGGAGCGAATGAAGCGTCTGTTGGCCGATTCGGAGGATGCACTCGTAACAACATCGACACTAGACTTTTCGACGCCTCGACAGAGTATCATGGTCGCGATATCACTGCTGCCGATTGCAGACGCGGTCGAATGCTCTGTGTCGGGACAATCTCGCCGTGTGAAACACGCGCTCTACCCATCAGACAAAGCAAAGGACGCTAACTATCCCGATCAATTGGTATCGAATAGTCAAAATCACGTCAAATCAGATTCTGCTAGTGAAGACGGGACGAGGAAGCGGCCTGAGTACGCCATGCCGACGATGGTTCTCGCTGGTACGACAGCGGTTGCCGTCTGTTGACAGTCAATAACACTGCCCTCGCAGCCGGTTGCACCACCACAGTCGATCTCACTTTTGCCATGGCCTCGCATGTTTCAAGGCGACGGCCAAACGATCTCGCGACCGATCCGTGAACGCACCATATGGGGTAGACGACGCGCCATATGTCGATGAAGGAGACCTTGCACTCTTGCGCAGGGTTCCGAATGAATATGGATATACTGAATAAACGCGAGTAGTATTCAGATTTGGATATGAATACGAATATGAATAGCAGCATCCTCAGATTGGCTCATAAGAATGGAACAAATAGCGGCGGAATATCCCCTTTATCGAGCGAAAAATGGATAAATTATATTTAGGGGATGGAAGAATCAGATAATACGGACAACGCCGGATAGCATTGGGGCTGTTCTCGATGCACGACATGCATGTTTGGGCCGCTCAGAAATGCTGCGGAGCAAAAAGGTCGGCCAACATTCGTGAGGCGGTGTTGTCGCGGGCAAGTAGTTAGCGTTACGTAATATACGTATCACAGTACCGCCGTTGTATTGGGATCCTAGCACAAGATATTAATATCCTTATTACGTAAGACGGAACTGCTATTTGCCTAAGGTGAAAGACAAGGGTAGCTAATCCTTGAGAAAGTCTTGCACTCAAGGTAGCTTCGTGATTAAGAGGTAATCAAAGGGTGAGATAAAAGTCATAAGGTAGCGTTACAACTGAGGGGGATTCCCTTCCTATATATACTTGTCAGAACCATCCCTTGACCATCGGGGAAGGTATCATCCGGGAAGGCAGATATCTGGATATCTGTCGGGATATTCAGATATCGTACAAGAGGTATTCGAATACTTTGCTGATATCTAGATATCAATGATTTAGCTATTCGAATAGTTGACAAGTATCTAGAGAGTACAGAAGTATTCGGATATGGGGAACATACTCGAATAGTTGGATTATGTCCGGATACTTCCTGTAGACAAGTGACCTGACGGTCATCAAGTGGCCAGAGGAATCCTAAATGCTCAACGTAAGGTAAAGTTCAGAAGGCATATGATGACATAGGCTACTGTACTAGTACTATACTTTGAGTGTTGAACTACAGTTGGTGTTCTACCTAAAAGGTTGTACAGGATCTTTACAGGTGTCACCGTCACGGACGGGAGGCTGTTGAGCTAAGACTCAACACTGGGATGCGACAATGACCTCAAGAGGGAACAGGAATAAGGCTAAGACTGATGAGAAGGCAGTGGGTTCGAACCACCAAGCTATAGTTGAAAACACGTGACTATAGTATTGACATATAATCTCGCTTTGAAGAGCAAAACGGATTACAAGATGAGGGGGAATCGAGTCTGAGAGCTCGCTATATATACTGCGCGGGAAGAGACGATGATCGGGGTCGCCTGCGACCTTGATCACTTTGGAACAAAACTCGTACGACGCGCGGCGCGCATTGCAAATGATAAAACGATCGACGAGTGATGGCTGACACTTTTGATGTCAGCCGACTACGGACTTGTCGGACATCCGCGATGACCGACGATGCATCTGTCAGCTGTTGACAAGATGTCAGGTGATGCTGCATGCTGACTGCAGTCATGTCATTTAGAACATTACCCTCGTGACACCCGGAACGAGTATCGCATCACCTTGGCGTCTACCGCAGCCATGGCTAAAAACAAGAAAGGAGGCCAGGGCACAAGATGAAGAAGACAGAAAAGGATCGCAATGCGAAAAAACGTCGACACGAAGCGGCAAGGGAATACGAGGTGAGGACAAACTGCGTGCATGCCGTGGCCGGTTGACTTGAATATTTTTCCGTCCACTGGCAATAGCGTCTGATCGCAGGGCGATCCACCGTAGACGCCAGACGATGAAGATCAGAGTCCCACTGCAGCGATCCGGGAATGGCGTGACGACAACCGCATCGTAGCCACGATTAGTCGACTAGACTTGCAAAGACTCTCGAGCGGCGAGCCTGTAACGGATGCGTTTGTCGACTTTGCTATGCGACACGCCTTACACATCGAGAGCGTTGCAGACGTGCGTGTACTTCCCTGTGCATTTTACCGCCGGCTGATAGTTGACAAGGGAGCTAGCACGCCAAGCAAGCGAGCCGATATCTGGGACTGGAGAGCCGCGCACGATTGTCAAGAATGGACAAGCGATGTCGACCTGTTCATTGCACGGCTGCTCGTCATTCCGATGGAGAACAACAAGGCGCCGCATCGGCACATGGCAGTCATCGTCAATCCCGGCATGCTCCTGGCAAGGCTTTCATCTGGGAAGACTGACTTCGGCCCCTTGTGAATGGATCAACCGGCCGTTTCTATCGTCGACCCACGAGGCGGCGACGCTCCCAGTATCGGGTACACGTTGAACAAATGGCTAGTTTTTGAAGCTGTCACTCGCGGATTGCCCGTCGCCGAGACGATAAGTTGGACTCACCACTTCCCAGCGCCGTACAGAAGAGCTCGCGTGCCCGGCCTCAGCCAAGATGCTCCGCAAGATTGCGGCATCAACGTGATACATCATGCGATTCAACTGTTTGACACACAACGCCCTGCTCGTCGATTGTAGGTACAGCGGAGGCCTTCCGACAGCCAAAGCAGTCAGAGAGTGCCAAGGGCGACGCAAAGACTGATTGGAGTACGGCGGAGCTTCCGGGTGAGCGTAGACGCTGGGAAAACGTGATTGGCATGTCGGCCTGACCCACTGCGCCTTAACCCACTCCGCCTCAACTCAGCGCGAAGCAACCTGATGGCGATGCACCCGGACAATTCGACAGAGGCAATCCAGGACAAGGTGGGAGTGACGGAACCGAGGCGGTCGATGACCATCGCATCGGTGCGGTTATGTCATTCTGGCGAGGTTGCCCGGGCCGCGCGACGCTGACGGCTGCTTGTTCGACAGATACAAAGCAGAGAAACCCGGTAGTCAGGAACGATCCAATCGATTTGACGGAAGACGACATTCAAGAGGCACTTGCGCCGAGCGGGTGGCACATCGAAGAAGAAGACGATAGCGGATCGGAACTGGGTGATGATGACGACGCCGACGACGACGACGCCTCCATCGTTGCACCGTTAGAAGAGGAACTAGAACAGGAAGCGTCTACAGAGTACGCGCAGGGTGCACCGTTGGCGGCCAATCGACAGTCGTAAGTCCCCCGGAGATCTCGCTTGTGCGGCATACATTGACTTGATCGGAGACTGCTCCACACAGCCTAACCTCCAATATGAACAATGACGGTTCAACGTTTTCGCAACACGCTTCGACTGCGGCAAACAGGCAGGTCGACGGAGGCATGACGGTGGCGTTGAGGCAGCATCAGGTTCTGTGAGTTAACTGGATGCTGCAGCGGGAAGGGGCAAATAAGCCCGGTGGTGGCATTTTTCTTCCTTGCCATAGTCACATCCATTCATTCCCTCGGGACAAACGCTACACGATTCTCCTTCGGGATCTCTCTCTCTCTATTTCTGGATACAACTCCCCGATACTCCCTAGGGATGACGTAAATCCTGAAGTTGCTACGCTCCTGGCAAATAGGTATATATAGCAGCTTTGCTCGCTCTTTGTAATAGCTTTCATGATTTATAATTCACCCTTTATTTACCTTGAATTACGACGTTACCTTTGGTGCAAGACTTCCTTAGAATTGGCTACCCTCGTCTTCCACCAACGGTACTGATTGTCCAGTCTTAGATAGTAAGTAATACCGACTGTGCTTGAGTTCTATCACAACGGCGGTACTTTGTCGCTTTGGCTACATTGTGTAAGTACTTCACGCTTTACCCTTTTTGTCCTCCTGCTTATTGCTTCGTACTTGTGCAGTTCTTCTATAGTTCGCCACCTTTGCTGTAGTAGTATCTGGAAGTTTAGTTGAGTTTCGTTTTCGAACTGGGTTCGCGCCTGACAAGCTTCGTCACTTTGTACTGAAGATAGGCAAGTGACATAGTTTTCTATGTCACTTTGTCATTCTGTCACTTTGTCACTTCTAAGTCCGGAACGAAGTGACAGAGATAGGTTGTAGCCCTAGGTCTCCTTAGGAGCCCGTGGACAGGGTTGGCCTCGCCATCCAGATTTGACGTCTATATAAGACAGCCAGCAAAGTTGTAAGTTTTGCCTCAATGATTTATGCACTATCACGAGCAGGAGGCTGTTGAGCTAAGACTCAACACTGGGGTGCGACAATGACCTCAAGAGAGAAAATGACTATCGCTAAGACTGACGACAAGACAGTGGGTTCGAACCACTAAGCTATAGTTGAAAACGCGTGACTATAGTATTGACATATGATCTTGCTCTGAAGAGCAAACCGGATTACAAGATGAGGGGGAATCGAGTCTGAGAGCTCGCTATATATACCCCGCGGAAAGAGACGATAGGAAGCTGATGACAAGATGTCAGCTAATGCTGCATACTGACTGAGGTCATTCATGACACCTATCAAGCATAAATCGTCGCTTCAACGACATCTTCTCTGGAAGCATCATGAAGGTCGTGCGTACATAGATCAAGGCGATACTCTTTTGTTGCAGGAATCTCGTGCTGAGAGCATTTTGTTCATTATAGCGGGGTACAGACGGAAATGATACGAAGAGGATGGGCGTCTTGTGTATTTGCAAAGCACTACGCCAATCCTATTCCGAAGCATGTGTGTCGTGTTGCACATCCGTCTGGTTCAGATCTGATGATTTCAAGTTGATCAAAGGCTGTCCTTGGCTCGGCTGGTTTCTATCGCACGGGGACGTGTGAGCCTATATGGAGCGACAGGGTCAGGTACCCGAACACCAGGTGAAGAAGCTACTTCCGCAAGCGGAGGAAAGAATACAATTGAGTGAGGAAGCTATCGTACAACGCAGGTTACGCTCTCTCGTTTATCCTCTTTTATCGCACGTCGCTATCATGATTCATGGGGCCTCGGATAGGTTGTTCTGACCTATACCCTTCACTGCACTTGTGTGCTTTACAGGAAAGACTCCACTGCGAGGCGCTAGAGATTTTTGGAAGCTGGTCGCCGGCCATCGTGCCCGCATATTGCTCGCGGGAGCCGCAATCCGCCAGTGTCTCGAATCCGCCTTGTTCCGTCTCCCATTATTCCAGGATGCGGAAGTGGTGCAGTGGATACGAGATGTCTTTCCGTCAGAGATGCATGCGGCCGCGCGCAAGGCAGGTCGAGTAAAGAGAACGTACAGTCTGAAATCGTCGCTGAAGCAATGAATGGCACCAATGCTCGTATTGACAACCTCCAGCGAAAAAGGGATGCCTTATTGGAGTCGACAACACGTCGGACTCTACTTCTGACTCCATCCAAAGGTATTGATGTAGTGGTGTTCACAGGTATATGCTGGACGTGCGATGCATGTGACGTCTTGAGCGATCAACTAATCACCGGACGGTCCACAGGCTACGACAATACAATTCCCTCTTGCGTCAACTCGTTGTCCACCCCTTCTCTCAACACCTCCTCGACGTCGGACTAACATCCAGCCGGCCAATTCGTCGTCCACGCCGAAATCCGACACGCCATACCGACATGGCGACTTGCAATCCTTGCGACCCATAAATCCTGTTCCTAACCTCCTTATTCGCTTTATTCCCGGCTAGACTTATCGACATCTTTACGCGCCTTTACGCTCGCCCTTTTACGCGTCGCGCTCGGTCGATAATTACCGCGGCGCTCCTTCGATAATTATCACCTTCTGTCGCGCGCCAACTTTCGCATCCGACATGAATCCGTGCTTGATATTGATACCAATCCACACTCGATATCGATACAGCTGTGCTGCTACGTTCCCTTGTGCACAGCTAGCCCCCTGATTGTCCATACATACGAGACCCGCCCTTAATTGTACTCATCCCCTTTTTGCTTTTGCTCTTCACCCTTTATAATACCAACTTGTCTCACCTTCAGTTCGACACGTCATTGGGTTACCACTAGACATAGTAAGGACTAGCTACCCTTGCTATTACTAACGTATTGTTATATTAGTAGAGCACATCTTATTGCGACTGGAGCCCTCTTTGGCCACGCAAGTCATTCTCTTGTCTGATACTTACCTGAACCCATACACGGTCGCACTCGGGACAATCAGACTCGCCGGGAACATCGAGCCACACAATCGCCGAGAACTTGCTACTGGAAGAGAGCAGCGGCGTTTACAGGACGAGAATGGACATATGCGAGCTTACGCACTGAGCTCGCCAAAAGAACCATCCAAGAGGCGGGTTTAAACGGATTTGTATCTGTACTTACCGAAAGAGTTGGAGACTTGGGCTGTTCAAGGTGAGTCCGACAGCTGTTCACTGAATCCGGATACTGACTCCAGCTTGGGTTGATATCGTACTCAAAATACATAGGTTAAGTGGGCTCGTACCCTCTACCACCTTTCCCTGGCGTAAAGAGGGTCAATTGGCAAGTAGTATTCCCGTACGTTAAAAGTGCGGTTTATCTTTGAAGCGTATGGAAGCCCAAGGATCTGGGAGTATATGGTAGCCTGAGAGAAGTATGGCCGAATTGGGATAAGGATAGGGTAAAGAGAAGACGGAAGTGAAGTGCGACCTCCGTTGAAGGAGATAAAGGCCGAGTTCAGGACGAAATGGCGCTCAGCAGAGGCAATAGGTCTTTCTGGACTTGACCAGCCATCTTGTTGCAAATGCCGAAAGCTGAATATGTCTGGACAGTAGCTAGGATGCAGCAAGGATTGTTCGCTTTCAATCTGAACTGGAGGAAGTGATGGACTTCTCTTAACACGTCTCTCAGCTTCGTTTTCATCTTTATTTGCCAGTCAGTCATATGAGGGGAAATTACACTGTACTGCCTGCCGGCTAACCTTTGAGGTTGCGTCAGGCTGAACCCCGCCTAAGCGCGTGGCCTGGACACCGCACCCGGACTCAAGTCACACCATAGTTAGAGACAATACATAGTTATACACTACTGGTGTAATAGGATCCTAGCATAATTATACTATTCGACTTACGAGAGACGATACTTGTAAATACACTGAGTTAAAGACAAGGGTAGCTAATCCTTGAGAAGTCTTCCACCCAAGGTATCTTCGTGGTTAAAGGTGAATCAAAGTGTGAATCATAAATCATTAGAGCCATTACAAAAGGTGAGATTCGACCCAGTATATATAGTTATTTGACCTGGGCAGTCTAAATTCTGCTCGACTACGAAGATGGGCTGCGATTCAACGGTTCCTGGAACAATACGTCAAACACCAGTCATATCGGTACCCGCGTCCAAGATACTTCACCGAAGAATGCCATCAATAATGACTCTCACATGAAAGGCAATGCCAAGCCTCCCCGCCCTTGCTCTTGCGGTGACATGCACTGGTACAAGAACTGTCCTCAAAAGTCTTCTAAATCCAACAACGCCTACCACTCGCACGGCAGCCCCAACCGGATTCCAGCAATCAACTCCAAGTGGCCTCATTGTGCACCGAACAAATCGGACAATCGACCCCTCAAACGTTCCTCTGACCAGGCGACTACTAACTCTGCTGTCGTCGAGCACTGTCTTCCCGAACAGGATAACACCGGTTACGAAGATCTGTACAACTCTATCTGCAACAATTCCCTAATCTTTCACTCGCAAGCGCAGATTGCACCTGACCTAGGACCGGACACTGTTAAACCCGATGCTAAAGTCCCTCTCATTACCGATTACGACCACCATGGATATGCATCATCCCTGCTCATGCATGCCCATCCGAATTTTCCGATAAGAAAGAATACAAGTTACAACCCACACAATACTTTAGATACACTATCAGCATATGATGTCGACGGATTCACCTTGAGTGTGTCTCGCTCCGATGGCGATCTAGAGGACAGGAAGGACAGCATCTGCAACGATTTTCGACAAGTTAACGAAATCAGCGAAGCTGATCACATACCAATTCCTGGATGTGAGGGAAATGACTTTTGATTGGAGGGGTACTTTCACACTTTCGTAAGCCATCTACCACCACGTCAACGTCTCTGCGGAAGAAATACGCTCAATCTCTAGTTTCACTCGTTACCGGCTTCTACACGCTCCGATCACGCTACATAAAATCAGATGCCGCTCACGCTTTGCGATTCGACTGACATCATTCCGAAAGATGCACCATTTACTTTTCTGCTCTGGTCTCCATCATATTGGGCAAGGCGCTCACATGATACAACTCCTCTCGACGACTATCAAACATATTTCCTCACATACCGTTCATGCGAAGACACATCACAAACGAGTACAACGAAAAGCTTGTCCCTTCCACCCAAACCTGAGCATTACATACACCGTCGCTAGTATAGGGTCATCGAATCGAGGTTTCAGATGGCGTTAGACATCGAGGGCGACGTCTTCCTCGCGGGGAGGGGTAATTGTAGAAATACAACGGAGCTGTCTCCAATATCTTCTAGTCTACCTATTACGACTGTGACTGTGCCTTCGTTCATAGGAACTTCTCTATTTTTCCATTTCAAACTCCATCTCGCCAACTTCACTTCGCCTACTTCACTTCGCCGACTTCACTTCATCGTTTCACTTCACAGTAACTTCATCACTTCACCAACTTCACTTCGCCACTTCATCACTTCACTTCGCCACTTCATCACTTCACTTCACCACTTCACTTCGGGACTTCACTTCACTTGCTTCAGTTACTTCACCTGCCTTGGGACACTTCGCCTCCCTTGGACAGCTACGCATTCTAGATAAGTATATATAGCTGGCACTTTGCCCCTTTTGTAATAGCTCTCATGCGCTATTAATCACCCTTCGATTTCCTCTCAACTACGAAGCTACCTTCCAGTGCAAGTCTCCTCAGAATTAGTATCCTAGTCTTCCATTCAAGGTATTCGAGATTAGTTCAAGACAGTAAGTGTACATCATTTGTGCTAGTTCCCTATATAATGGCTGAGCTATCTCACTTCGGTAAGATAGACCTCTAGCCCGCGACAAGATAACTTTGCAATTCTCCAGTTCGCCCAGGGTCGTATCTCGACCACCAGTGCAATCAGGATGTCGAACTCGTTATCACCATCGGTCGCCTACACTGCCCACCAAGAGACTGTCATACTCGCTCTTTAGCTACATCAACAAATCTGACAGACTCGGAAGATAACTTCACTACGCCTTCCACCAGCGACACCAGTATTGAAAGTACATCCGAGTGCTCAAATGAGGCGCGTGAGATTTCGCGAGACGGAATGAGAACCAGGAGGAAGTGAGCTCATCTTCTAGCTAGGCAAGATCAATTTATACAAATTTGGCCTCACTTCAATTTCTGTTGTGGATTAGCTCGGCTGCGGTCTGCGTTGATGAGGTCAAACATTGCCGCTATGATCAGGGATGACCTGGAGACGAGAAAGTTGGCTTTCTTTGTTCTATTTTGCGAGATACCTATTCCGCGAGTGATCGCTTGGCGAGAGTTCACGGGAAGTATCAGACCAACGGAATGACTTACCAGACCAAAAGGGGTTCCAGCTGCAATAATATGTGCACTACTACTGTGACTTGTTACTACCGAGCTCGAGGTCAGTTGATGGTAAGGGTAACAAATCCTTAGTAGACTCTTGATGGCACGAGGTGAGGAAAAGAACTTGTTACGATAAAGGGTGAAGAGCAAAAGCAAAGGGGCGAATTACAACTGAGGAAAAGTCCTCCTATATATACCTTTTCCAGTTGTATGGCAGGGCTGGCTTGGCATCGTTGCGCGTAAAATATCAAGCTCCCAAGGGGAAGTGATCCACACGATGCCGAAGAGAGGGCTTGACATTGAACTTGGCACGAAGGCTCGCGCGACCTAATAAAGGCAAGAGACTTGCGCGGGAATAATAAGGTCACATCGCGCGGAGAATGGATGTGAATACCAAGTGGAGGCAAAAGCGGAGTACGAGAGAAAGCGTGGACAGACGGACTGACAATGAAAGCAGTCAGCTGACAAATACGTGGAGGCGATTGCCAATATAGTGATGTCGGCTGACAAACCAGATGAGCTCGTCTTTGCGCATGCGATAGGCTATATATACTACAATGCGCATTGTTGGTCGAGTCGACCGCTTGAGTGATTGACTAAGCGTCCACCCAAGGTCGATTAGCTGATACCCGCCTCAACATTACGCATACAATGCGCTAAGTCGGGTATGCCAGAAGGCGTTTTCGTCATCTCTACAACCTGGATTTTCACTCTCTGCCATCGTCAGTGCAGCGCCGCGTCTACATGCAAACAGGGACGTCGTTGATTTTGGCCAAAAGGAACGAAACCGCTCCGTCTTCAATGTTTCAGATTAATAGTTCAGGGAATGCACACGAGTTGCCTGAAATCGGTTGCAATGCCAGTATTTGTCTGCATGTCCAAATCTGGAGATTGGCCGCTGGGGCACGCACAGACGTCCAAAACGTTGACGTCCACTGCGTCAACACGGAGCGCGTAGAAGACTGTGCCAACCCTTGTCGTCCTTGGCTGCGCTCGAAATACTTGAAGTCTCTTGGCAATGTCCTGCGCCGGGGAGACTGGGAAACGCCGCGACAGATGACAGTCTTTACACATCAAAAGCCTGCGCAAAGGGGCATACCATCTGCTCTGGCCGCAGTTCTTCCCCCCCCCCCCCCTCCAAGAAAACACTCGGCAGTATCATCCGGAGTGGATACATGATGCCGGAAAGCCATTATAAATGTGGCTTGACAAGGCGGCACGCTTGAGCACTAAGCGTGCCGGTGAAATGGGGGTCTGACCTCTTGCCTGGATCAAACCCCCAGTAAAGGTTGATGATAATTGCATGTCATACCACGACCCCCAACCCGACGCCACAGACGGTACTCTCCTCGCCAGCGATGCGCAGACCTTTTTACCGGTCACGCGTCGCGGCTAGGAGGCCTCCAGTACTGCATGCCCCTGGCTTGAAAGGGGGCGGTCGCAGTCTGCAACGGTTAATGATCAATGGCCACCCATGTACCCATAGCTACTCACATGACTCCTGTCAACATGACTCCGGGAATATCACGCACCTCGTCACTCCCGTCGCAAGCCAACAAGGTGTTATGTTGCGAGTTCTACTGCCAAAAAAGGAAGGCGAGATCAACAATAGACTATTCGCGTCGCAGAGTCACAACGCACCGGAACGACAGAACGCGATTTGCATGGCTCCTCCAGATCGAAACCTATCCGAGAGACGACGGCCGCTCGGATGCACAAGAAAACGAGGTCAAGATCAGCGAATATCATGGAAATCTCGCAAACACAACCGAGAACGACCCAACCACCTGGACCGACGGTACGATGCAACTGGATACGTCTATCGCTCAACGACAAGGCAGCTAAACTATCGAACCATTCCACGAGATGACCACTAGTCACCGCTTGCTAGCTCGATAGACCTGTCTAACCGCAAGGGTTGGAACAGTGCCTTCCATCGCGAAGATTGATGAGGTTCTGATGGTCGAACGAGAAGCCAGTGCGCCCGGCACGAAGACGCGTCGAGCCAGAGTGGGGCAGCTCGGATGCCGATAAAACTTACGTAATTACCATACCTGTCCAAAACATGATTGCGCCACACAGACTGCACAGCGAGATTGTCCTTCAACATTAACACAACGCTGCATCCTGTTTACTGAAATTCACCGTCACAAACCTTCATTTAATCCAACTAATACCACTTGCCAACTGCGGAAATGAACACCTCTAGTCCCGCTTCAGACACCCGGCGCAAGCAGAGCAGGCGAGATGAGGTGAGTTTACGTTTCTGCTGAAATTCCCGGCTTTATCCTAAACAGCTATCCTTTCCAGACCCTCCGTCGAAAAATCGAGTCAGAACTCTCTCGAAAGAGAGGAACACCTACGCCAGCTTCCTCCGGCGGACAATCATACTTTCAGTCTCAAGCCAACACTCTACAACCGGGTCGATCAAGCAAACGAACCGCCCAGAAGGGAACTGTCGCAGGACTCAAGCCCTCCCCCGCATTGACAGTCCCGGAGAGCATGTCAGTTGCTGATGCAAGTCAATTGTGTGCTGCTAAACGAACGGATTGCGTGTTGGTCGTCGATGATGAAGAGGGCTTGAGTGGGATCTTTACCGCCAAGGATTTGGCATTCAGGGTATGTTCCGTTCCCATACATCGATAAACCCCTTTTGCTAACCTCTTGGAATAGGTCACCGCCGAAGGTCTCGACCCCCGAACAACTCTTGTTAGCCAGATCATGACCAAGAACCCCATGGTAACCCGTGACACCACAAGCGCCACGCAGGCACTCCAGTTGATGGTAGAGAAACACTTTAGGCATTTAGTAAGTACCTTCAATTAACGCTGCGAACAATGACTAATCTAGACCTGAAATAGCCCGTATGCAATGAAGACGGCGATGTTGTTGGTCTCCTAGACATCACCAAGGTATTCCACGAAGCCCTCGCCAAGGTGGAACGATCATCCACCGCTTCCGCCCAATTGCACGCCGCCCTCGCAGGCGTCCAAACCGAACTCGGCGGCGCAATGGCTGCAAACCCTCAAGCAGCCGCAATGATGGCATACGCTCAAGCTCTTCAGGACAAGATGGCGCTTCCCGACTTGACGACCGTTTTAAACTCTCGTCTTGCACCCGCTACCGTCACCGCTCGAACTACAGTCAAGGAAGCCGCGAAGATGATGAAGGACCGTCGAACGACCGCTGTCTGTGTCATGGAATCCCCTACGGTGTCGACCGGCGCATCCAGTCTGTCTGGCGTCAGCGGTAATGGTGTTGTAAACCAGAAGATTGCAGGTATCTTTACCAGTAAAGATATCGTTCTTCGGGTTATTGCTGCTGGTTTGGACGCCTCAAGGTGCAGCGTTGTGCGAGTCATGACTCCTCACCCCGATACCGCTCCGCCGACAATGAGTGTGCAAGAAGCGTTGAAGAAGATGTACAGTAAGTGCATATGCTCGGCTTTCTGTGAACCAAGCTAATTCCTTCGCGTATAGCTGGACATTACCTCAACTTGCCGGTTGTAGAGACCGACGGACGCCTGATGGGCATTGTTGATGTGCTCAAGTTGACATATGCTACATTAGAGCAGGTAGGTCTCACCAGATCGAACTGACTAGGACAGCAAACTGAGCACTCTCTCCCTTAGATCGAATCCATCGCCGAAGGCACTGGGGGCGGCAGCGACTCTGGCGGACCTCTTTGGGGCAAATTCTTCAGCGATCTCGGTCAGGCTGCTGGTCCCGATGACGAGACAAACTCTATGGTCTCGGCTCAATATCAAGACACCCCGGCAACGCCTAACATCCCTCGACATTTGCGAGATGTCACTTCACCCCACTCGGAAGTCCAGCCTGGAGACTCGGCATCCATGGCGGATGACGGTGTTTCCGAGATTGGCAAGCTGCCTGGTGCGGCTTCATCCGTCGCACCTGCCTTGGATACAGACGACGGCACCTTCTTCTTTAAATTCCGTACACCTAGCGGACGAACTCACCGATTCGGAGCTCGTAATGACAATGTGGAAAACCTCAGGGATATCGTCTACGGAAAGCTCTCCACCGATCCCTTCTTCAACGGCGAACAGGGTACAGAAGGCCAAGCGGTCCATCTCCCTGATCCCGCCGTATTCACCATGTCATACACCGACGACGACGGGGACCTCGTAACTATTACTTCCGACGACGACGTGGCGGATGCTGTCAGGGTTGCAAGATCTCAGAAACTGGTCCGAGTCGTGCTTGTCATTCAGGGCGACAAGGTTTGGGAGGAAGCCGCACGAGACGTTGGTGGGCAAAAGGCGGTTGACGCATTGAAGGAGGTCGCGGAAGAGGCTGCCGCACCAGCTGACAAGGAAGAAATGGCGCTGGAGGACCAGGCAGCCGACCCGGCGGAAGTACCCACTTTCGGTCAAAGCGAAAAGGTGCACGCCCGCAAGATTCTCGAGCTGCCGCTAGAGGACAAGGTGCTGGGCATTCCGAGGGATCTCTTGTTACCCGCCAGTATGGGTTTCCTGGGTGTCGTAATTGTCGGTGTCTTCATTGCTTCCCGAGCGAGCAAGTAGGGAACGGATCTCGTCGGACGGTTTTCTTTGTATTCTCTGTTTGAAGATTGTATCTATATCATCTACTGCTCTGACGAAGTTTGACTTGGGTATGCGACAGTTCTTCTCTGGGCGGCGCAGAAAGACGTCCTTGTCCCTCTTCTGCCAATATCGATTGTGGTGAGAGACGGTGCGCTATGAAAAAGATGGTAATGAGGGCCTCCAAACTGGTGGCTCATGCCTGGGAGACCTGGCACATCGGCGAACCACAAGGAATTTGTTTAATTTGTTTTGAACAGCAAGTTGCAGGGAGTTGCAGGAGACCGCCCGGACGGGAAACGGCGGCCAGACTAGTGGAGGCCAGGTTCGACATCAAAGGACCGTCATCCGATCGCGATGAACCACCACCATAGACCATAGAACTATAATATCGCCTTCCACTCTCAGTTTCAAGGCGATACGAGCAGCTCTTGAAAGCGCTGTTGTATCAAGCCCAATCGAATCCACCAACGGATTCCAAACAGAAGTTGGCCGCATGTCCTTCCTCTTCGCCACCGTACGCAGTCAGGCTATGCGCCTTCCTTCTCTTCGACCGCAATTAGGACTTGCTTCACAACGGTCACTCTTCGTATCGGCTCGAGCCATACCGTCACCGCTACAGACCACTTTACGCTCAGGACCTTCAACAGCAACTCTCGATTCACTTTCAAGCATCCCCGCGTTGTCAAGTCGCCGCGCATTCTCAACATCTCGTCTACTGGCACTGCGCGAGTCCTACTTCCAGCGACCACTGTCAAAGACTCGTATCAACCAAGCAAGTGGATATGGTTCAGGGTTTAGTAGAGGCGGCAGCGGCGGAGGTGGCAACTCGTGGTTCAGAAATTTCCGGCGTCGACTTGATAGCCTGCCGCCGATGTATGTCGTCTACGGGCTGATCGGTCTTAATGTCGCCATCTATGGATTGTGGCAGTATGCAAATACCTCGTGGAGCAGGTTTAGAGATCCGAGTCTGTATTACTGGATGACGAGGAACTTTATCGTTTCCGAGGCCAACTTTGCGGCCGGAAGATTGTGAGTGCCACCTACATGCGAGAATCTTTTCAAGCTAACATACCTCTCCACCGTAGGCACACCCTCTTGACAGCATGTTTCTCGCATAGCACGTCGAGTCACATTTTCCTCAACATGCTGGGTCTATACTTTATCGCTCCGGCGACCGTAGGGTGGGTAAAAGTTAATCACGGGCGAGACGTCGTGCTAACACCTTGATTCGCCAGGTTGCTTGGGACAACAGGCTTCTTGGGGTTGTACCTGGGAGGCGGGATCATCTCGTCCCTCGTTTCTCTTGGATGGCACAGGCTGGTGACAGGGAATCGTGGGAAACCTCGAGGCTCCGAGGGCGCAAGTGGTGAGTACCAGATCCTTCTCCCATGACGAATGATTGGCTGACTGGTTGACTGTGTGACGTCTCACAGGCGCCATTTACGCATCCCTTGCATACTTTGCGGCAATGTTCCCTCAAGCAAAGTTCTTAATGTTCTTCATCGTACCCATGCCAGCTTGGGTAGCAGTGAGTGGTATCTTCGCAGTGAGTGGGGTTCTTGCTGCTCAGTTCAGCACAACTGCTAAATTTTGCACCCCTTTTCCGATCTAGTACGATCTTTACCAGTCGATATTGGTACCCGTAAGTCACCGTTTGCAATCGCAAGCCAACATACATCCTTATCCTTCCTGCACGCCTTTACAGACCTCGATGACGGATTCGGCGGGTCACATTGGAGGTATCATGGCAGGTGTGGGATTCGCTTTGATCTCGCGTGGTCGCGGTGGATTACGGGGCGGTCCTCGAGTTCCTTGGCGGTAAAGACGGGCCAAATTTCTGAATATACTATAGGTTGTACAGGTAGATCGAGCATTGGATGTAGTTACACTCATGTCGACCTTTCTTTGACGCTTTGGTGTCGCCACTAAATTTCCAGTCTTATACCTACTGACCTCAGAAGCGCGCTTTTTGACCAGATATACAACGTCGTTAATGGGATCTATCATTCGTTGTTTATGCACTGTTGTGACAGTCATGCAGCTTGTATCTTGTAAACTATTTGCAGCTTGTCGCAGCGAACGGCTTCATGTGCGCTTGAGTTGGGAAGACTTTCTTTTTAGCGCTTCAAAGCGAAACGCGTCCAAAGGAGCAAGGGGCGCGTCGGCGGTCGATAGCGGTCGTCATATGCATCTTCTATATTCATCTCTGCTGCTTTATTCACGGTCCGACAAGTTCTGGTTATTTCTCCATCTTATTCTGCCCCTCTACCCCTCCTACACCTTTACACTAGCAACCAACCCTCCAATCTCGATATGGGCAAGAAAGTCGCCGTCGGTGGCGTGGAAGGCGCGCCGGATACGGTCTATCAGGTAGGTCTTTCGTCCGGGACGGCCGTTGCTTATTCATAATGATGGTGCTGACCGTGCTTATATTGCACAGGCAAATTACAGGTAAGAGGTAGTATGAATGCGATGACCCGCAGCGGAGTCCTGACGACTTTGACGTTTGATCACACTTGAATCTCTAGTGGAGTGTAAGTGATCGCTTCCAAAGAGAACCAACCTCAGCTCATTAACGATGTATTACTTGACCCATTTCAGACCAGTATACGAAATGGTTCTTGACAAGGAAATCATCATGCGAAGGCGCAACGATGGATGGATTAATGCTACACACATCCTCAAAGTAGCCAATTTCGACAAGCCTCAGCGGACAAGGATTCTGGAAAGGGAAGTTCAGGTGGGAGAGCATGAAAAGGTTCAGGGTGGTTACGGAAAAAGTCAAGGTGAGTAATGCCATCTACGTATCGGGACGCGGTCACTAACGGAGACTTCCGTGGGGCAGGCACTTGGATACCGGTCGCACGAGGCGTCGAATTGGCACAGCAATACAATGTTTTTGGCATTCTCCGACCGCTTCTTGAAATCGTGCCAGGAGAAGGCTCGCCCCCACCGGCACCGAAACACATTACAGCAGCGCCTGTCCGAAACAAGAAGAAATTACAAGAACTCGGGAACGGTCATCCTGGTAAAGGAATACCAGCGTTGGCTCCTCCAGCTTCGATCGGAACTGGTTACACCTTGCCGCTACAACACCTCCCGGTACAAGGTCCTCCCGTTGCCATGACTCCTACACTCGCTTCAATGATGATGAGCCGCGATCCAAGCTCGGGACAAGCTGCACCCGAGGGAGATGCTCCTCGTTTACCAGACGAGGAAGACGAGAACTTTTCTCCTTCTCCATCTGAAAAGACCTCGTCGTCGCGCACACCATCGCCTATCGCACCAGCGGATCACATGATGGGAAGCTTGAACGATCATATGCAGATGCAAGGATTCTACGGGGCATCAGAGGAGTATGCGCTTGCTGGAGGAAATACGCTAAGTACGGGTACCAAGAGAAAGGCCGAGGATGTCGACCAGGGTGGCAACGGAATGGCAAGTCAACCTTTGACTTCAAGGCAGCGCGTCGGAGGAGCTGGACAGAATATGATGGCGAACCCCGGAATGAGTGTAAGTGCAGCTTCCGCTAAGAAATACAACTCTAGGCTTACCTTTATCGCATCGCTAGCAACAACACGCCCCTTCCGTACCGCCGGAAGTATACGGCAACATCATCTTGGACTACTTTATCACAGAAAAGGCACGTATACCCGAATGCTTGATCGATCCGCCGGCAGACTTTGATCCGAACATCGCAATCGATGATGATGGACATACGGCGTTACACTGGGCGTGCGCGATGGGTAGGCTACGGGTCGTCAAGTTGCTGCTTACCGCTGGTGCCAATATCTTTAGTGTGAATCACGCCGAACAGACGGCGTTGATGCGTAGCGTCATGTTTTCCAACAATTACGATGTTCGAAAGTTCCCGGAACTGTATCAGCTCTTGCATCGCTCGACACTCAACATTGACAAGAGTAATCGGACTGTTTTTCACCACATTGCCGATGTCGCTCTCTCCAAGGGCAAGACGCATGCCGCTCGATATTACATGGAAACCATCTTGTTGCACCTGGAGGATTTCCCGCGCGAGCTGGAAGATGTGATCAATTTTCAGGACGAAGATGGCGAAACGGCGTTGACTCTGGCTTCCCGAGCACGAAGTAAACGTCTCATTCGCGCCTTGTTGGACCACGGTGCCGATCCGAAAATCAAGAACCGGGACGGCAAGTGCGCGGAGGACTATATTCTTGAAGATGAACGGTTCCGCTCCAGTCCGACACTCGGGGACAGGTTACGGAACGGTGCGCCTGAAGTAGCGCATTTCGCTCCGCAACTCTACCATTCGACGGCAGCGAAAGCGGCGGCTGGTAAATACGTAACCGATGTCGCAGAAATGTTGAACGGACTGGCGCAAGGATTCGATGCCGAACTACAAGGCAAGGAACGAGAGGTGAATCAAGCGGAAGGTCTTCTTGCCGCCCTAAAATCGGACATCGAAGAGGCAAAACGAACCTTGGCCGAAGTTGCGGAAAAGAATGCGACCATACAAGCAGAACAGCAACGTGTACTTGAACTCGAAGCTCAGCTCGAGGGCAACATGGCCCAAAAATACAGACACAGCTGGGAAACGTGGCTGGCTGAGCAGGAGCAGAGGCAGCAAGAGTGGGAAGCCGCGGGTCGACCTGACGGGGCTGAATATGCCGATCTCGTCGCTGCAAACACCGAAAGTTATCCCGAAGAGGATTCCATGTTGTTTATGGAAATTGATCAGGGAAGACGTACAAGGACTACGCTGTTCAAACAATTCGTTACACAGCAAGCCGAGGTGAGTTGTTGAGAGTTTGAGTGAATTTTGTTGACACAGATACTGATTCGGTTCTGGTGTTCCGGTAGGTCGGTACGGATGAGAAAATGACTGGCTATCGGAAATTGATAGCGGCAGCATGTGGTGGCATTCCGCCGAATGAGGTCGACGGCTTTCTGGAGAATATGAGACAGGTGCGTTTTTGTGCCTTATCGTGTGCTCGATTTATGCTGATTCAATGCTTTCCCTTCTCCACAGGCCCTCGAGAGTGGACCTGCTGCCAAAGGCGAAACGGATACGAATGCGCAGGAGGAAGAGACGGTGTAATCTAGCCTAACGATCAACGGCGGTATTGGTGAAGTGATCTTGCTTGTATGAAATCAATCCGAAGGTAATCTCCAGAAGCTCTCAAGCGTCTTGTTGTAACTATTCTTGTAGTGTGATCATAAGTGGGACGACAGTTGGAATGTGTAACTATTTCTGTGCGAGTGCCTGTTGAGTCGTGATATACCGCTGGATGCGAGACTTGGTGATCCATGATCTGGGCTTTTGCCAAACTACCGCCCAGTATGCAGATCCATTGAAGATGAGCGCCTCCAATACATGAGTAACATGAATACAGAATCCTACTTCAAAGCAACAAGACTCTCCAATCCTCCCGCCCAACTCTTCACCCATTTCCGCCACCAACCGTCTTCTTGCGTCTCTCCCACCGCTTCTCCTGCTCCAGCGTTCCGCAGCCCACTTCCCTCACCACCACTTATTCTGCCTTGCGACTTGTGGGAAGCAGGATACAATGCTGTTCGACCAGCTTGAGAAAAGGTCGACATGGCCACGGTCAAAACGCCCCAGAAGAATCCTTGGACGAGGGGAGATACGAGCTGAATGTGGTGCAAGCAAGAGGTGGCGCATCAGCTAACTCACTCTGCAAGCTCTTCACGAACGAGACCGTACTTACTTGATCTTTTAACGTTACCCACATCAGATTTCGGTAATCCACTTCGAGCTCTCTACCCCAAGAAAAGACTGCATCTTGATCCGCTGACGTAGTCAGGGACATCGAGTCGGGTCCCCCAGAGACGCTTGATTCTTCCGATGTTTGCTTCTTTGCTGTATTCTCTTTATCTGACTTGGCGTGCAAGAAAGGTCGAATCGAAAGGAGATATGACTTGCAACAGATAAATTGGGTTATCAGCTTCGAAATGGCATCGACCTGTAACGGCGCAACCAACCTGTTCAAATCTAGAAATCCGACAAGACATGGCGTGTCAGTGTCCAACGACCTCGGCAAAGAAGTAACTGGCCGCACTACTCACCTCAGATCTGGGATAGCCGGCTGCACCCGTTTAATCCGCTGCCTAGCTTCTCTCCTTGCATCCCGATCGAGCTTCTTGATACTCTTCGGGTACCCAGCGCCATCATACTGTTCACCTGCACCCTCCGGCGTTTCCCTTTTGTAAATCGCCTGTCCTCTGCGAGGATTATCCGACGAGCTGGGGAAATGGGAAGGATTGAGAGTAGTCATTTTGGGCGTTTGTCGAGGAAGTTGATAGTTGAGGGCGTTCCAGTTACTTTTTCTTGAATGCGTAGTCGGCCCGATATATAAAGCGTCTGTGTGAGACTGCTTGGGAGGGTTCGAGACCTGCTGTGCGGCTGTGAAAAATGCTACTGTCCATCGTGCAGGGCCGACGACGACGATAGCTCGAGGGTGAACGGTGTTGAGAGCGACGATGCGACGCATTTTCGTCATTTCCGTCGAATTCTCCAGAGTTGGTAATAGGGAGAGCGATATTTGGCGCTGCGTATTTCCTCCTCTAATATTGGGAGATAGCCATCATGGCTGTATAGCTCGCAACCAGCTCCCACCGACTTCGTATGGGGTATCGCGAGAACTTATACAGCTCATCTATCTTACACGCCAAATCAGGCGACCGATACAACCTGGGGGGCTTCATGCGCCATTTTCATATACAAAGCTGGTCACCTTCCGTCCGCCTCTTGTACCACTGTGCCACGTCTTCCAGGTCATCTGCATTCAACCAGTCGGTGCCGATATCTTTGATGTACCCCCATAGCGCCTGCCGTAGCGGTTTCGGATGACGCGCTACGCCCCACCATCGACTCTCAATCCCTCTTGCGTGGGCTTCACGGATGTGCCTTGAAGAGTCAGCGTCGGCGACGAATGCTGGAGTAGGGAACGCAAGGTTGAACGCCTGCCGGATTGGTAAGAACAAGGTTGAAGACATGAAATATGACGCATGTGCTGCGACAGTAAACTTTGCGCTGGCCATGGGCGCGAAAGAGGGATGCCAATCGACTTGACTCATGTTTCCTGTTCTTGGATCTGCGTACATGATTGGGTGGGTAAGATTGGTCAGTGGGCCATCCTTGAATACGTATCGTGGATTTGCGCTGAGGATCGAGTGGATGGGAGTGTCTCCAGTACCGATGACCGTAAGAGGACCGATCGTTAATTTGCCGTCTGTAATCTCGCTATCCGGTGATGAACGGGTGAAATGGGAAAGATATCCTTTCTCCACGAATGGTATGAGAAGTCTTTGCAGCTCGGCGTATGTTGCGTCGATTTTGTTTTTCTGTTTTGCAAACAACGACTGACATTGGTAAGCAGGCGTCCACCGCGGGCACAACAAAGAAACTTACGGTATCAATCATGAGCAAAAGCGTCTGATCTGGAACACCTCTTTCCGTAAACACCCCTTTCCAGCCATGCGATGCGTTATTCCCCACATTCACGCTTTCCAGTATATCCCATATAGGATCCAGGTAGAGCTTTTTCAGCGTCCTGGCGTCGTGCAGATCCTGGTCTTCGTGGCCTACGAGCAGAACCGACTCGCTATCACCCTGCGAATCAGGATCAGCCGGTGCAGGGGCAAGCCAGACGTCTGCTTCGATGGCGGCTAACCCTAAAGAGTGGGCAAGTGTCTGTTGACAGAAAACGCTGCAAAAGTTAGCATTTACAAGTCACGAGCTTGGGGTAGGAAGACTTACGAATGCCTTGTCTCCTTGCATCTCATCGTTGTGGCTGTTGGCATATGCGATTCCCTTGTGTTTCTTCCATCTCCAAATATCACTACTGAGGGATCGGCTTGTGCTTTTGCCCTCGGCAACTACTCCCGAGATGGCATTCACGCCGGTGTTTGCAGTCTCCAGAGCCATATTGCTTTTGCGATGCTTGCAACGCAAGGCAATGTCCAGCTCTCTTGTCGATAGATGCTGGATCGCACGGCTCTGCGCGCCGCTTTTGAACGAGGAGAATTGGCCTGTTCCTACCAGTGCGTCTGATCGCTGTCTCTGCAAGAACTGGAATATCGACGAGTAGATCAACCCCGTAAAGAGAAAGATGCCGACAAGGAAACTGAATCCCCAAAGCAGATTGAGATGGCTAGAGCGTTGATTGGCGGCGTGTTGGTAGTAGACTCGCTTCCGTTCCCGAAAGTCAAGCTGCTTTTCCTGTGGGAATCCGTTCGCGGTGTGAAAGTCGATCCGGGCAGTGGATGCTCCGAGGAACGGTATACTCGAAGTGTGTTGAGAGTCGGAAGGTGGTGGAACCGGACTAAGACTATGGGAACGAACACCATGCACGACTATATTCTGTCTTTTCTGCCTGACAGCGTTACGCGGCGGAGGCCAGCTCGGGGGTAGTAACGTGAGCAAGCGATCGGCGCTGGCACCTGGCGAGCTGGCCCGGGAAGAGGAAGACAAGGTGGCGGACAAACAAGGTGGTGGACTACTATTTCTACACTTTCTCCAGCTATTCTTGATAGGTCGAATGCCAGCAGCGCTTCCTATAGATGCGATTGGGTCTCCGGAATCCGATGGGGTGGTATTTGACGGCAAATTTGGACGGGGCAGCGAGCCTTTGCGAGTTCGAGCCGGACACGATAGAGAGAATTCGGGTTGTCGATCGATTTTGTTTGGCTCAGGAGTGTGTGTGATTGGAGGAACGTGCATTCTGTATGTCGATGAGTCGCTATTGCGCGTGGGACGAGGAAGCGTGGATAGCACCTCTACCTCAGAGTGATCCTGGAGTCGAGATCGTTTAAACTTCTTGCTGGGCCGTCCTTTCTTCTAGGGGCACGGTACTTTATGCTCTCCTCCTGAGTAGTAACGAGGGGATGCGAGGAAGTTGCGGCGAGAGAGTTCTAGTGACGGCAAGGAGGAGTGTTCCCGGACGGGTTTCGGCTGAACCTGTTATATGCTCACCTCAGAGTTCTGGTTTTGAGAGGCTTCCAGTCAAACGCTAGGGGGCAGCGGGGGTTACGGAGAAGAAAGGAGGGACATGGATCTTCAAGCGAGGCGCTCTAGAGTCACTGGTCCGGTGGTGGGAAGGTCGTAAAGCGGCTACATAGCTGCCTGGCCTGGACTGCCAGCCGGGCCACTGTGCCACCGTGCAAACACTGATCTGAGGCGGAGGTATAGAGCTTTATTGTTCACGGATACGAATTTCATTATCTGAATCTGCTATTTGATTTTCAACCTGTACATACATACTGCCATCCCGCACCCTATCCCGAAATAAGTCAGCTAATAAGTCCGTCTGTGCTAAATCAAACAATCCTGTCAGTTGCCGCTCTCTTGTTGTCTTGTTGGCTCTGTGACCTCTTCTCTGTGATGTGCCGGACGAGGCGGCTGTGTCCTATAAGTATAAGATCTTCTGTCAGCTCGTCAGTCAGTGCATCCGTGGCGCTGGCGTTTGCGCCTTGCACCTCTGTCCAACCATCCGTAAGTACCAAATATGTCGTTTCTAGGAAGCTCATCCCATTCCCGCTCAGAGAATCGAGTATCACTGTTAATAACAGACATCTGATGAATCCTTATCCTTTCCATATTACAGACATTTTTACCTGCTCCCTCGTGCCCCGTCGACGCTCCTCAACAAACCGATGCCGCCAGACATCATGCTGCCTAACCCTGTCGACGATCATCATCGTTCAAGAGATGCACTTGATCGTGCGCATAACCGCCGTTCTCGTGCGCCGTAACCGCACATTCAGCAAGCGCTTGCTCAAAGATCGCCTTGTCCAACGGTTTCTCGGTTCTGGGATCGCAGAGCGACAAAAACGGGTCAGTTGTCATACGTGATCAATCCGCGAGAAAATCAGGTCTTACCGGCACAACCACATTCCCCACTCCTCCAATGGTCGAAGGTACAAGAGGAGATGGTTGATCCTATACGCGATTATTGTAACGAAGAATCCACCGACGGCATCGAGAAGGTAGTGGTTTGCCGTCGCCTATGATAGCGATGACAAGGTGAGCACGCTGATCGTTACTCGGCTCGAGAGGATGCTTACCATAATGATGAGCAGGATCAGACAAGGATATCCCAAGGCTACCCATCGAATCGGTCGATGAGGCGAATACATGAACAACGAAAGTCCGCTATCGTCGTAGGTTTCCAAAAACCGTCAGTTATCCCAGCGATATATATGCAACTTGAAGAACTTCAGAGCTTACATGACAAAGCTGTAGCCAAAGTGCAGAGAAGGGAAAGCGGCGAGCTGGTTTTGGAACTGATATAGCAAAAGTGAGTTAGCAAGATGGTCTGTTTATCCTTCTCACATTGTCCCTACCTTGTTGGTAGTCCAAACTGTGAGAAACAAAGTACAATTTCAATCACCTTCCCATTGATTCCATTATTCAAACGACACTCACTGCTTGCAGCTTCACCGGCATGGACAGTGTCAACGTATCCGAATTCATCAAAGGGCAACAAACGCGGTGGCATACACGGCCAACTCGAAAAGATGATGAAGGCCAGCCCGTTGCATACCACCAGTGTTCTTCGAACTCGCTGGAAGATGGGCGCAGGGAATGCCCAGTAGGAATAGCCAATGAAAGAGATTGTGGCTGGAATATGAACCATCGAGTACGTCCTGGGCAAGCAATAGCGCGTCAGCTCCCGTCTGACTTCACCAAATGTTCAGACAGCACTCACTTGTTGAAGAATCTGAGCAAGAGATCGTGCTTCATCACCACCTCCTGCAAAGCCTTCTCGATATCCAGGCCAAGCGCAACCTCGATTGCGAGGATGGCTCTTGCGTGAGCTTCGGACAGGGCTCGGGTGTTCGCGCCCATGGAGACGGCTTGAGCCGCACGAGCGAGTTGATATACCCAATACCTAAAGGACCCGCCAGAGATGGCATTCAACTTTATGTCGCGCCACCGAACCAAGTCCGCCGTCACCAACTCCCGAAAACAACTCACGTCAGCAACCAATACCACACCTCCAACAAAAAGGGAAAGTAGGCCAAGAATCGACTGGTAATATTCCTCCTGAATCGCTCAGTGTTGGGTATCCTCACTTGCTTCCCGAGGAATGTCGACAGATGATCAGGTCGGATGTTTGACAAGAGCTTGGATGTGTGAACGATGTTCTGCAGTCTGCCCGGTCGATGGTTGATGAGACATCCTGCTGTAAGAAGACTCGCGACGACTAGAAGGTCGGAACGTGAGAGCGTTAGCTCCAAAGGTAGGTTCAATGGCGGTTCGGCAGCACTTACGCAAAGGTTCGAGGATGTAGGATAGAGCAGGGATCTCTTCTGCTGTGGACATGATGGAGTGCGCTCGGCTCGAAGTACAGAGTGAACTGTTGAGAAAAGACTGCAGTAATGCCTGTCTGATTCGATATGGGTGAACGATATATAGTAAGAGGCCGTATCAGATCAAAGAGTAAAGGCCGTCGGAGGCGGGACTCCTGATCAAAGGAGGTTGAAGCAAAGGAGGTTGAAGCAGTATCTAATGATGGCAGTGCTAATCTGTGCTGATGCGACTCTAATAACGATGCCGGAGTTTATTGCTTTGTTGACTTTGTGCTTTCTAAATGCGTCTCGGAATGATGAGTGAAGGGAGATTTTCCGAATGTACTCTTGCAGAGCTTCATGCAGTAAACGGAGAAAGAATTGATCAGCTATTCGCTTCCTGTTTTCCTGTTCTGTATCACTCTGGTATCGAATGTCGCCCTCTGCTATCCAAGTCTCATACGAACAAATAGGATAGCTAGCTAGCTTGTTGCATTTGTCGTCGCCTACAATTTTACTAGTCGCCGACTGCTACGCTGACGTTGGCTGTGCCGGTTGGCTATCAACCTGCTGACTGCTCTGCTGACATCAAGCCCATCAAGCAGCTCATCAAGCCCGGAACCTGGAATAAATGGCGGCTGCCGCCAGTACCTCTGACACTCGGCCGATCCCCGGCCCCAAAATGCCTGAAAAACAGCCCTTTTTGGGCCGATTTGTCCAAACTTTTTGCCTTTACAAAGGCCAGATTTGGCCAATTTGGGGCCGGGGATTTTTTGGCGTCCGACCTTCGGCCGGCCGCCCCCCAGCTGTCAATGCATGAGATGCCGCAGAAGGTGGAGTTGTGCGAGATAGTCGCTCAGGGTAGAGGAGTAGAGATGGTCTGCCCAGCTGTCCGCTTGAGCGCAACGGTCTTTGCGTCTCGGATCTCCGAGGAAAGAAAAACAAACAGAAATCCGTCTGCTGGGAAAATCGATTTTGCTCCGGAATATCACCTGATTTGTCCAAATCTGGGGCCGGGGAGCAAATTCGATGATTCCAAAAAAGGCGAATTTGTCCAAATCTGGGGCCGGGGAATCGTTATTTTCCCTCGAGCAAAACCCCTGATTTGTCTAAAAACTGGGCCGGGCTTTTGTATGAAGTGTCAGAGGTACTCTGCCGCCCGAAGCCGTGACACAAGCGACACAAGCCAAATTTCGTAATAGCACATGACAATCTTATCTGTTTGGCGACCTAATATCATCCAAAATCGAGCGGGAGAGTACCCTTGCTTTCGTCCGATTTACACCCTCCTCTCGTCCCTGGAAGTGGAGGTGTCAATGAACGATTGAGCTGATTTGGGCCAGTCGAGTTGCTTCAACTTCCACTACTTTGCAAACCGTCGTATACTGCATGTAAGCAACAGGGGTTTAGTCTGATATAGCTCGAAAGGCACCGAGGTCCGCAAGATATTTCGCACAGAGCAGTGACCGCCACCGCAATGCACGCAGATACGCTGGACCGCAACTCCTTTCTACCCTTGTCGGACATCGCTCTGCCGTCTACATACACGCTTCATCCCAAATCGGTGAACCCATGTCACGATCTCGTCGCTCTATACCGGCCGCTTTCAATCGCGGAGATTACAGCAAATCAACCTCACGTTCCACCCTTTCTTCGTGCCCGAATGGCGCAGCAAGCAGCCAAAGAGAAAGCAAACTCGTTGATGCCGAGTATGGTAAATGGTAAACAGAAAGAGGAGAACACGGAGCAAAAGATACGGATAGGGCTTTGGAGAGCGAGCAGCGGTCGTCATGTGTGGGATGCGGATGTGGTCGGCAGCGCGTTGCTAGCCATGGCGTGGTCACTCGATGGTGAGCGATCTCTCCCGTGCGAATCAATAAGGGCTCACTCTTGCGGTTCCATACAGGCCTTTACCTTTCAGTTTTGATCAAGCTTTTATACAGTAATCCTTCCGAGGAGTTCGGCCTGAAGCTCTTACATCTGTCCGTGCAAGACGGTTCACTAGTGCATAACGTTCCCCTCGTCGTCAGTCCTAGCAAAATAGCCGACCTCAGCGTAGTGGACATGGAGTGGTGTGAAAGTACTGCCAAGTGGCCGCAAGATGCTGTGAGTTACCCGACCGGATAGTTGCGTCAAGAGATATAAGCAATCTGCTAACGTCGATGAGTCAATTCAGAAAGGATCTGCCGGAATGATTATCGATTCGATACCACAGCCCAATGACATTGAACATTTCGAAATAGCGGAGTTAGTCTCAGTTGACGCCACTCCTCTTATGAATGCTGACTCGTAGTCACTGAATTTCCAGAAACAACCCCATGATGGCTTACAATAAGAAAAAAGTCGCGGTCAAGAACCCGAACGAAAGTCACGCGTTGCTTCGGACATTTCCCTCTCTGCTTGACTCGCAACCGCCTCACGTACTGAGCATTCCTGCGCTTTCGCTCTCGTTTCTTTCTGGAACCTTTCCCTTGACATCACACCGCTCATTACCATTCCAGCACAAAGGCTTCTCTGCTAGACTACAAACGCCAATTCTGCGGGAAGACATGCTGCTAGCCAAGTCCGGGACGAGGTTGAGGCGGTATTGCGACACAATAATGAAAGGCCTCGAATCATGCTGGCACGTGTGGAGAAAAGGAGTTATGGAAGAGTTGACTGAGAGGCTGGACGATTTGGAGAGCTGTGCTGCTGACAATGGTAGTGAGTGTGGCGGATATCGAGCGAGTGGGACCGGTGTTGATGTATACTGATATCTTGTGCAGCTAGCCGTGATTCCGCTATGGCGGATCTTCTTCGATTACTGGTCGCTGGTCGCTGCGGAGATGCCGTCAGCCAGTTTATGGGTGGTAAACTCACAGACGGGGTGCGTTCCTGTGATTCTCTGCCCTTGATCATGCTTTCCCTACTGATCTTGTAATAGTGTAGGCTCTCAACAAGTGGATGTCGGCTTATGATGACAGCGTGGAGTATATACATCAGACATTATCGTATGGCGTCTTTCCTGCGGTTGAGCGACTATTGCTTTTACTGGAGGAGCTGAAGGGTTGGAGCATGTAGTACGTGTTTTTCCGTTGGTTCCGTTTCCGAGTGCTAAACTCTCTGCCATCATCGTGAAGTAAGAGAGGGTACGACCTCGATCTAGAAACCAGCGGAGTGGAAGAATGCATCGACTGGGCACGATATCTCGCAATCCGCGTCATGGATATGAGTCGAGACGTCACCCGCGAAGCAGAAGCATTCCGTGAATTTGGCAAGTGGCTGAAATATGGTAAGACACATTCCGAAATCGATCAATACCGAGCGCGCATTGAAAAGTATACGTTTGCTACCAGAGATATCACGCGCGACTATGCAAGATGCCGAGGATCTGGCGGAAGCCCAAACCCCAAAACACGATGTCGCCTCCGTGGCGTCCTACCTGGAGATGCTCACCGAAAAAGCATCCACGTTACCGGGCTATTTCCTTGTCGACTCGGAAAGGCTCGCAGGACAGTGGGCTCAGCCTCAGCTTCCAGCTGAAGATGATGCCCGCCGTTCATTACCGGTAGTTCTCAAAGAATTGATGATCTCCCTGAGGGGAACATCGGAGAATTCGTCCGACCTCGATATCCAGCTACCCTGTGTTAGCGACGATGATGCATTCGCGGGGGACAGTCAAAGCGCTACCCGGGGGCTATTCGCGAAGGAGCGCCGAGAGATCTTCAGTGCATATCTGCAGCCCAAACAGACGCATGTCACACCCACGGAACCCGGAAAGGATCCACTCTGGTCCATTGCAGATGTACTGCTTAGCAAAGTCGAAAAGCTCGTGTCTGCTGCCATCAAGGATCGCACGCTGACAGAAGTTGAAACCCCAAGCCGCAGAGCGGAAGGATGGTGCGCTTGTCGCACAGCAGAAAGTGGAGTGAGCACTCGTAGGCATATGTATCGCTACCGATCTTCACTGACAACACCTTCTAACAGCTCTCATACGAAGTGCTTCGCAATGAACAGAATCCTGGAGGTATGTTCCGCCCGTCGAAACTTCGTTATCATGTGTGCTGAACTGCTACTTTGCTTTTAGTGGTTCACGTGCGAGCATCGTCGCCAGAAGTATCTTCGTTCTACACGCGGACGTTCAGGACCGGCACAAACACAAATATCCTGAATCTCGATTTCTTCGATGATGAACAACTTGTGATCGTTTTGCAGGTGAATGATGGGGAATCAAGTCCAGGTGAGTTCTACCTTTTTGTTGTGATGTCATCGTGTTGAGACTTATATCGACGTAAAACGAGCAGGCGCCGTATACTTGGCAACGGTGTGCCTAACCGATCTACAGCTGATGGAAGGTGAAAGGTACAAGTCGTCTAACCTTGCAGATTGGCCGGCGATGCTGCGTAACGAAGATCAGGATGTGAGTTAAGAGAGCGTCCTTTCTTGTTCCCTTTACTGACCTCTATCTGGAGCGCAGAATCTACCATTCGTCCCTGTGTCACAGTCCCGCCGGATCGGTACAGTTCGCTCGACCGATGGTCGCTTGGCAGCCGCGTTCTTGGCCTTGAACGGCCGAAAGGGAAGAAGGTTTGCCTGTGTAGGTGTGCAGACTAATGCTGCACCTGGGCGTAGTGATGAGCCGGTTGGCACCAAAGACGTGATGATCTTTGACATGGACGAGAACGAGGGCATAGAGGAAGGGGTGGGAGACGAGAGCGAACAGCAGGGTGATCAGACAGCCGAACAACAGGAAGATCAGAATGCGGACGGGATGGATATCGATGAATGACGCGGGGTTCGGCCGTCTGCTGCGGTTGTATTGCCTCAGCTATATAACGCACATGATCAACTTGTTACACGGGATTCCCACCGGTAGTCCTTCATACAATGTCAACCGTACTTCAGATACTTTACAGTTTTCGTACAAGCATTCGTCGAATCTTTCGATATCAGGCCGTGTCTACAGCTCTATCGCGATCCACATTGCGCATCGTCCCCAGGGTCTAAGCTAGAATCCCTTGACCCTTGTCGTTATGCGCCAGTTCGACGACCTTGTCGACGATAGACAGATCTGGAGGGACGGGACCTGTCAATACCGGTGCATAGCTAATTCGCTTTTATACCGAGAACATACCTAGATTGTCTCCCAGATTCATACACCATAGCACCTTTACTGTCAAATCTTCATTCACACGACCAATAATTTCGCAGTACTTGGTAGCCAGATTCGCCTCCTAAGACACGGCGCAGACATTGAGCATAAACTCAGGAGCTAGGGGAACAACGCATCAACACTTACTCTGTGTAGATGTATCAGAATCTCTCCTCCATCGCTAGCTATCACCACTGCCGTGTCACCGTCCATCCTTTTGATCTCTGCCGTAAGCCTGACTGTTTCTCCAGAGTACTTGCCGAGCTTGGAGTGGTTTATTCGAGCTAATTTATCAAATAGGCATTGTCAGATCGCTATATCACGGCAAGCAACGAATCCCGGACTTACGTGTAGTACCAAAGGTCGACATGTTTGCAAGTGACTTCGTTTAAAGTAGTACGTAGACGTGAAACGATTTGAAAGTGGGTGAGCTTGGTGAGTGACTTGTAACGAGCACGCAGGTGCTTCATTACTATAATACGAAGCTCAAGAACATAGAACAGACAGAACCTATGGTTAAATGAAGCTGGACGCGACCGCGTTTGTCGATCGCACGGACAGTGAAAGCCTTGCCTCCCTCAATATGACGTTTAAAGTCAGAGTCAGAAGTCACCCCTTCATCTTCCTCGCACTGCTGTCGTGGTTTCTAGACACACAGCCCATACAAACGACAATCACGTAGCTCATCAAATTGATACTCTGCGAACCCACATGTCTGCTCGACCACAACCGAAATCCGGCGTACCGGCCTCCGTCGTTCAGGGGACTTCCTCGGCCGCACCATCTCATCCCTTGCGTCAAGATTTCAGCACGGATCCACGAGTACACTTTGACCAGACCGCAGGCAAGTGGCAGTATGAGGATGATGTAACTGGCCAGGATTTTGAGTGGAACGAGCCAGGCCAAGCATGGATGCCTGTTGTAAGTTGCAGATGTTAACCTTGAGCGGTAACTCAGTCTTTCAAGTGTCTGAAGCTAAGACGCTATGGGTATGTTATAGATCTCTGATGACCTGATAAGAGCGCAACAAGCGGCCTACTCTGTTGAGGGCGTGGACGAGAATGTGCGTTGTGCAATTCCGCGGCTCCGGCTGCATGTCTGAATCTACTCCTATGTTCTTCTACAGGCAGAAATTGTATCACAAAGATACCTAGCGACCCAACGAAAGAGGAAACAGGCCGAAATCGACTATACATCGAACGACCCAGTTATTTCTTCCTCTACCAGTGCCGTGCCGCATGCAGATGCTCAACCAGACGCCAGTGCACCATCGAAAGAAACCAATCGTCCACCGAAAGTGGTCAAACCGCGGCCGGTTACCGATGTCTATGTGTCGAACCTTCCGCAAAGGACTACGGTGGATCTGCTAGCACGCATATTCGGTAGAGCGGGGCTGCTGATGACGGACGACGAGGGCAACCCAAAAATCAAGCTATATTCAGATGATGCTGGAACTTTCAAGGGAGATGCGCTCATCTCATATTTCAAGGGTGAAAGCGTGGATTTGGCAGTCACCTTGTTTGATGATACTGAACTCGAGATGGGTAGTGGCGAAGGCAACATACACGTCAGTAAAGCCGAATACAAGCAGAAATCGAAGCGAGAGGACGAAGATCAGCAGAAGAAACCTCAAGGCGAAACAAAAACGGCAACGAATGCTGTCACCGGTGCAGCTAAACCGACGGGAAAGAAGGGGAAGAAGCCAACGAAAGAGCGGACAGAGGAACAGAAGAGGGCCGCTAAACGGATTCGAAGTCTACAAAGGTAGGTCCACCTCATTATATCATGCTTTACTTGAAAGCCGACATTGCTTTCTCTCAGCAAACTGGAAGACTGGTCTTCAGGTTCTGACAACGAAGATCCGGCGGCACCACTTGGCGGAGCACCAAAACCCGGCAATAATCGAATGAACAGAGTGGTCGTGCTCAAGCAGATGTTCACGCTACAAGAGCTTGAAGAAGATCCTGGATTGGCTCTGGAGCTGAAAGATGACGTGAGAGAAGAAGCAGAGACTATTGGGACAGTGACGAACATTCATCTGTTTGACGTGAGTTCCAGTTTGCCTGTTCTATCCAAGGATTTCTTGCTTACGGGTTTACACATTCTCTTCAATAAAATAGAAAGAGGAGGACGGCGTCATGACCATTAAGTTCAAGGACGCTATTTCTGCTCAAGCATGTTTGCTGGTATGTTACTTGCGCGCATAACGATACATTGTATGCTAAGACGCTTACTGATCCCTTGCGTCACCTCTCGACTTGCAGAAAATGAATGGCAGATTTTTCGGAGGTCGACAGGTAAGTGGCTGGCCTATGTTCGACATTTGAATCTCGCGTCTGATTATCTTCCACTCAATCCCACTAGATTCAAGCGTCCCTGTACGATGGCCGAGAACAGTTCAAGGCGTCCGGTAGAACAGATGAATACGCGGACCCAGACGAGCGGGACGCAGAGGAAAGTAAAAGGTTGGATAGATTCGCTGCTTGGTTGGTTGATGAACGGGGGGAAGATGGAGAAGATACTCCTGCTTGAGGTTGAGGGTTGCAATGCAGGTTCCGAGGCGGCGCATTTATGGTAGAGGACATTGCTTTTTGTACACACGAGGAAACCGTTTCTCCCCACTCGCCAAACACCCAAGTCATGAATTACATGTGGCAATCGCTCACGCTCGTGCCTAAGGCAGGTGGTAGTAGCTTTGGTAGCCAATAGTAGTACGCTCTTCCGTTTCCCGTATTCCCTCTTTAAGCTACTTTCAACCTTCCATTTCCCTTTGATTTTTGGGCTGGAAAAGCGGGTCTAATTTTCCCTTGATTTTCGTTTGTTTGCCGTTTGCCAAGAAATCTGGGCACAAAATCACAAATCACAAACAAGCTAAGTGCTGCGGAACTAGAAATTGACCGAGCCAAACCAGACCAGACGATTGTCATCCACCTTTATGTTTTGACATGAGAATAACTGTTTTGACGGTGTTTACGATCAGCAACTTCCCACATTCCACATTCGAGAGGAGGTGCAAGAAATTCCCGGAACCTACGCCTGCTCCGTAGGCAAATGTCCCAGGGCGACCGTTCTTCCAGCGTTGCAAACAGCAAACATGACGACGGCAGCAGACGCATTGTTGCATCCTCGACATATCGAAGCTGAACAACACGAAGCGACATCGCAAAGAGGGTTCGGTGCATTCATGCACTCTCATTTACCACATCCTCGTGGGCTGTCCTTACACGGATCACCACAGACGATGACGGCAGAATCGATAACGGACCAGACGGCGCAGTATGTAGGAGCCTTGAAGCGAGAAGCATTCGGTGAATTCGGCGAGCACGATTCTGATGGACACACGGTTGCAGATAGGGATGCGGGGTTGGGCGAGGGAAACGTCGTGACGAAGGTTTTGGATGACCCGCACTCTGTCAGGCTAGACGGCGGTACTGGGAAATACTTCCGTTCGAACGATGAGACACTCAGCAGCGATGCACAACGTCGCAATTCAGAGTTGTCTGACAGCGACATGAAAGGCGGTGAAAACATGGCGGAAGGAGTTGAAAGGAGAGCATCTATAGGAAGTCGGGAAGGAAAGGTACTGAACGGCTTTAGTCCAACGCAAAACGGTGTAGTTGCCGACTCGGACGCGACCGCACGAATAAACCCGTTTCACAGAATGTCGTATCCCGAAGGTACGTCTCCGCCGTGGATAGCCAAACCACTCGTACCGATACAAGGAGATGTGCGTTCAGATCCCTCTTTGGCACCAGTCCACATCAAAAGAGTGAGTCGTGACACCGTTGTGTTAATACCGGCAACTCCAGCGATCGATTCAATACCGGATCCTCCTCCCGCCGTGGAAGTCAGTCAATCAACGACGCACTTCGCAATCAAACACGACCAGATGCGACAGCTGGAACTAACGGATGGATACCTCGCCGTAATAACGCAACCAGAAGAAAAAAAACCTGGGTTTTTCGGTCGATTCGAGCGAGCATTTACTAGGGGTGGCCACGGGAATCTTGCAGCGGAAAGACAATGGCCAGATGGTGCATCACAAAGCGGTCCATCACAGCCTCCAAACTCGGGCGACTTCCTACGTCAGGGCCCCCTTGGCGATGATTCGACCGAAGTACAGGGCAATGCACCGCCAAGTCCGCCAATCAGTGATCACGGAGTCGGGAACGAACACAACGACATCCGTGACATTGGTCAAGCAATGGCTACTGTACCATCACAGTCATCTCGGGTGTTTCAGCCATTAGGCAACATGCGAGCGACATCTGCACATGCCGAACCGATCTCCGATCCTGTTGCGCTCAATGGACATGCGTCAAACGCTGGCCTGCCTCCCATCCCAAAGTACACGAATCTTTCCGTTGTGTCGACCGTAGACGGAACCTCGTCCCAGCGTTCCATCTCCGGGCAGTCCTATACCACAGAACCGGAGCCAATGGATGCTATGGAGGAGACTCAGCGAGATGGGGGGCTTATGACGAACACCCTACTTCGACCTATCAATACCGGGATGCTGGAGGGCGCTACCTCTGGAAATTACATTGCATCGGCAAACAGCTCGCCGACAGCCAATGCGGCATCGTCCGCTGATAAAGCAGTAGTTCTTGCTCCACCGGTTCTCGTCGGAACGACCCGTTCTGGCAGCATCGCAGCGATTAAGAGAGGTCTAGGCAAAACATCGAATGCGACTGGATCACGGCGATCTTCGACTGCCGGATCATCTCTTGTTGACATAGACAACAGGGGCGTTTCTCCTGTATCCCTGCAAGCAGTCGGTCGTCGAATGTCCTCAGACAGATATTCTCAAAAGGCTCGACCACCGGTCGATCAATACGCACAAAATGGACTGGGACTGGGCATACCATCAAATTCCGCTCAGGGAATATCAGCTGCACTCTCACCTGCTTCTCAGCCATCACCCCTGCTGCCGCCAATAATGCCCGAAAGGCGCAACACAACAAATGGATTATCGAGCCCGAAAGCTCCATCTCGCAGCCCTCTCGCGTCTTCTCAGTCCCAGCTTCAAATACCCCAATCGCCAAACGCGACATCGAGCTTTGCGGGTGGCCTGCTCGGTCCGAAAAAACGTCAAATGACGGATGTCCCTGGTCTGAACGGTTCCTCATTGGACCCGGATATTCTCGCCGAAGCTGATCGTCTGAGAAAGGAGCGACTGAATAGACGGCAGCGTAGACGAAGTGGAAGCGGCGACGAAGATAATCGTAACGATGGGGAAAGTACATCTGGCGTTCAACCTTCGACTTCTGAAGAAACCAACGGCGATGTTTTACCAGCTCGAGCACGAAGTCAAAGTAAACAAAAAGAACGGCAACCACCTGCTGAGCAGGAGCGGGTGCTTGTAGGAAATCTTATCGGGGAAGATCATGTGAATTTCGTCTTGATGTACAACATGCTTACGGGTATTCGTATAGGTGTACGTGTTCATCTACAGCTTTTTGCCTGTACCGTGACCGCTGACGTCTCTGCGTCTTCTAGGTCTCGAGATGCCAGGCCAAGATGAAGCGACCAGTAACCAATGAGGATTACACCGCAAAGCATAAATACTCGTTTGACATGTATGTGTGATCCGCGCCCAGTCTGTGTCTTTGGCCGTTTGTTCTGACGCTTGATCGCTTCTAGTGTTGGAAATGAACTTACACCTTCCGCACGTTACGACTTCAAGTTCAAAGACTACGCACCTTGGGTATTCAGGGAACTTCGGGAAGACTATTTCCACCTAGATCCTGCGGATTACCTCCTATCCTTGACCGCCAAATACATCCTCTCTGAGCTCGGGTCGCCAGGAAAATCAGGTTCCTTCTTCTATTTCTCACGGGACTATCGGTTTATAATCAAAACCATTCATCATGCGGAACACAAATATCTTCGATCCATCCTCAAGGATTACCATCACCACGTCAAAAATAACCCCCATACCCTGCTATCCCGATTCTACGGACTTCATCGAGTCAAGCTGCCTCGAGGTAGGAAAATCCATTTCGTCATTATGAACAACCTGTTCCCACCACATCGAGACATCCACGAGACGTATGATTTGAAGGGATCAACATGGGGCCGAGAATATCCTGAAGAAAAGGCGAAGGAAAACCCAAAGGCTACGCTGAAGGATCTGAATTGGATACATAGGGGACGGACTTTTCAATTGGGTCCTGAGAAACGTGCGCTGTTCTCAGAACAACTTCGGAGAGATACCGAGTTCTTGAAAATGATTGGAGTGATGGACTATTCCCTGCTCATCGGGATTCACAACATGGAACGAGGCAATCGCGACAACATTCGTGAGAATCAGTTGAGCGTATTTCATGTGAGTATTGGTGAGATTTGCTCAAATTTTCGCAGACCACAGGTGGCTAAGTCCTCTGATCTCCTCTAGCCTGATGTCGGAGGTCTATCGCGCAGGAAGCCGAGCAGCGTCAAAGGCAACTCTGAAGCTTCTGCTGTCCGTAAAATCGTTAAGCGCTCCGATCCCAAAGCAATGTCTTCAGCTGTCCAGGAATTACCGACGATCGACTCCACGGACAGGCGACACTTTTTGTTCTATCAGGACGAAGGAGGACTGCGCGCTACAGACGAAGCCAATCAGGTGATGGACATTATATATTATCTAGGCGTCATCGATATTTTGACACCATACAACACGGTGAAACGATTGGAGCATCTGTGGCGCGGGACAACGATTGATAGGGTAAGTGGATTCCGCTCGAATAAGTGGCTGCATACAACGCTAATCGTGCTTGTTCTAGCACATGATCTCTTGTGTACCACCCCAAGAGTACGGAGAGCGATTCCTGAAATTCCTCTTGTCGTATATGCGTGGGGCTGAAGCCAATGGTAGACAGAAGACCGAATAGACTTTGAATAGTTGCTATGGACAATAACTTCATTTGACATGGAACACACCATGGGGTGTTTCCTGCATTGTATATACCCTATCGATGTTATAAAAGCAACATCGACATTGTGTGCGCTCTTGAGATGCAGACAGCTTCTCCTGCGCTCTGTCGCCGCGGCAACCTCATCCCCCTCACATCACAGCTCTTATAACGACACACTGTCCTTATTCAGCTCTCTATGAACAACCCATAGTTGACGATCTTCATCCCCTCCACCGACCTAGAAAACCATTCCCTGACCCTGTTTACTTCGTCAAGACCGTCTTTTCCCCTATTGATATTGACAGTGCAGACCACGTCCGCCTTCCTGCTTGGACCTGACTCCTCCGTGGTGCTTGGAAGCAGTACTCTCCAAAGCGCTAGGAAAATAACGACATCATCCGGCGGCGGCGGAGGGTTCGAGTTAAATTTTCGAACGGATTGTGTTCCTATCAGTGCGACTGGCTCCGGAGTAGGAAGGTTCGTCAAGGTGTGGTGATCAGAGGCGAGTGATGGTAAGACTTGAGGCGGTACTGCTTCCGTTGGTTTCTGCGTCTCAATAGTTGCGGATGAGGCAGCATTGTCTTGAGCGAGAGCGCTGAAGTGGAAGCTACGTGCGTAATACAAATTCAGTCAGCGTGCGAGTTCGTCTCCAGTAGATGCGGGCCATGCGTATACTGATTTACTTTGCAGCTTCCCAAAGATCCGTCTTGGCGTCTCCTTCCGTCACCACGTCTAGAATCTCCATGACCAAGCTCGTCTCGTCGTCATGGCAGACGTAGACTTCCTGTGTATCCGGTACCTGTCGAAAGTCGCTAACAAGTCATAATAACAAGTGTTCGTCGAGTCAGGCAGAGCGAAGAAACGGAACGCTCGACGCAAGAAAGGCTTACCTGACATCCATAAAGTTGGTTGGGACCTCTATCGCAATCGCTCCGCCGAAAAAGGGTTTCCGGACTAATTTCGTAGGCGTAACGTCCGCCATTTCTGCGTGAAAGCTGTGATGGGAATTAAAAGCAGGTATTGAGGGATCCGTTGGGATAATAGTGTCGTCGCTCGTGATGGATTCTCTCGACATGCCATATTGACAACCTTTCAAACTGCTGACGATAGAGGAACCCGACCACGCACATGACTCATTGTATGATCGAGAATTATTTAGTAAGTGGAGGTCAGCAGATGGGTCAGTCCTCTATCAGCTAAGCTGTTGTTCGCCGGTTTCTCATATATTTCAAACCACGGCGAGCTGGACGCTGCACGATGGAGTTGCAGAGCGTTCCACTGGACATTTTCTGGATGGAAAGAGCTTTCCAAAGAGTATAGACAAGATTTCTTCCCCGGATCTTACACAGTGTCAGACATAATTATACAACCAGTAGATTTTACCTAGAATCCTCCCCCTTTTTGGTCACACTAGCATAATATCATCCTTACTGCAAGGGCTCAGCAGAGCTTGAGAGCTTGTTGAGATGGATATATGCGTCTGTTCCAGAAGAGTGGTGTCAGCGACTACGATGGAGATTGTCACAAGCGACACGTACCTGTACCGTATCCCTCCATCGAAATCAACCTCAAATCACCTCCGAAGAATCGCGCATACTGAAGTGGCAAGCATCATCAGTCTGCGTCAATGTGAAGCACCTCGTCTCACCCTGCCGCACTTACCAATCGCGATAGCGGCAAACCATAACCAAATCCAGCCATGGGCGCTTTGAAATCATTTTGTGCAACGCCGTCCAGGTCTTGTGCTTCTGACATTGTAGTGTACATATACGTCCAGATTTGCGGCATCTGTCACGAAAAAAAGAGGAAAGCGTCAACTCCTGCCTCTGATTGACGCGGCCATTCTCAACTTACGGCAGATCTTGGTATGCCTCCTCCTTCATCCGAGATTTTGATTGTCAAATCCTCTTTACCCTCGACGACAACGACCTTGATGGGCGGGAAGCTATCCTCGTTCTCCACTCCATGACGTTCGACAACGGCTCGGAGAGAGTTCTTGAGAAGCTCGAAACAGATATGGCTCCTATTGCACATGAGAGAGACATCAGCAACCCGAGTTTGAGACACGAGTGGCAGAGTAAGCACTTACAGATGTCCCGGAACATAGGGGAAGGAGAGATTTTTCGGGCAAACAAGGTGGATAGGCGGGCCTTTGTACAGAGCATAGTGCTCCTCGCACACGAATCTTGCATTTTCGATAGCTTCATGGCATACGTCATGGACGTTCTAGAAAACAGAAGTAGGAAGTTTCAGTACAGCCCCCGCCAAATGGTCGCTTTCCGAAACTTACCGTTTTTGTGCAAATGATACCAACATAGTCTGTACGAGGGGATACATGGCATGTCGGTTAGCTACCAGTCCTTTACTGATAGGCCATCGAACTCACCCTCATGAGGCTGCAGGGTGTTCAATGCGATATCTGCAAGGGAAGACTCGCGTAAGCGAATGCCGTCAATGCCAACAGATCAAGGTGCACATACGTTGACCGAGCAAAAATCGTATGCCGATACTGAGCAGAGGTCGAGGGTAACAACCCTTTCAGTGCCAGTACGCCCTTAAAGTATTGCGTGCTGGACTCACCGTGACAAGTAGAACCTATCCAAGAAACTCTGCATTCCAGCACCCATCAGGCCGTTCCTATGCGTTTTACGCTTCCACTCCAAGATGCCCTGTGCGACAGTAGTGACGGTAGGATCATGTCTCTTCTTTATTCGCTCGAGCATCCGCGTAAACTTGTCGTTGTACTCGTGCACTTCTGGCGGATAGACGAGATTCTTCGGAGGTGGTGAAAAGTATCTACCCATCAAAGGACTGACTCTTAACCAATGTTCTCTGCGGGTGCGTGGGGAGGTTCAATAGAATAGTATGGTTTAGATCCTCACCTTCTTTCAATCGGTATTCGCAGCTTATTTGTCCCCTGCAACCCGTGTCCATTTCCGGTTCCATGTCCACTTCCTTCGCCGTAAGAGTTCGAGTAACCCTGTCCGTTGGGACCGGTGCCGGTGCCATCACCGTAACCATAGCCCTTCCAGCCAGCTTGTCCTCCCCACGTACTGTGTCCTGCTTGATGTCGCTGCAGGTTGGAGCCTCCAGGTTCATCGTCGACGTGCGGATGTAGCGATGGATTTGGTGTGGCTACAGGGAACGGGATTTGGTTTCTGTAATGGGTGGATCTCGTCAGACTTTTGTAAATCTATGCAAGTGATCCTTCCCTGGTACTTACTCGGACGGCGGCATCATCAAGGCGTCTCGAAGCTTGGGTTCAAGCTTGGGTGGTGGGAAAGTAACAAGATCCTGATTGAAGGTATTATTTAGTACGCCGGAAATCTGGAACAAGCCCATCTTGAAGATCGGGGCAGATTTTCAGCAGAACTCACTTGAAAACTCTCCGCGTACCACTCCTTGACTCTTCTCACACCATCCATTTCAGCCAACCCATCGGGCAGCTCGTCCAGCTCCTTCACTCGATGACTTAGTCGAATCGGAAGTTCCTCGGCCAAGAATTGAGACGCCTTGAGCAGCGTTCCCTGCGAAGGGTTCTGCCCAAAGAGGACCATTTGTTGCAGAGATACTGTGAATATGGCAAGTGGAGGGATGTGTCAGTAAATGCGGTTGCATGGCACGGTCAATCAGGTTGAGCGTACCTCCGGTTTGTGGGAAAGAGGAGTAATGATGAATCTTGTCCCATAATGCTGGTGATATCCTGAATCTCGACATGTTGAAGAGGAATGAACGAACTTTGGTTTCAGGTCGATGTCGTCTGACAGGGATTACGGATGTAGCGTCTCAGATGATTTCGATGTCAGTTGGCCGCTTGAATGCAAATGATGCGGTGTCGACTGCGTTCAGTCTTCGAGTAGGTTGTCGAACAAGAGGCTGAGCGAGGTTGATGACGAGACTTGACGGGTGTTATGAGCAAGCGACGAATTAGGGTCAAACGAACGGCAACTTATGAGCCGTCCGAAAGTGTCGAGACTTGACTGGCCGACTGACTGGGTGACTGGTGGGCATTTAGCGCCGTAAACTGATGATGCGGGCGGGACGCTCCAATAGTCCAACGGGGTCAACCCCGGCTATTCAAGTAGATCGCGGTTCGCGGTAGAACCGGACGTTCGTTTGTTGAATGTTGGAGCCCAAAGAAGGGGCACCTCTAACAAAAGGAAGAAGGAATCGAAGACAGTCGGTGTAATGGTTAGGTGTTGTCTGGTATGGTCTAACACTACATCCATAAGTACTTGTGACAGGTCTCCAAGGATATCGCACGACGTCCACTCTTGCGCATAGTCTTCGGTCTACCACTTGAATGCTCAACATCCAGTAGCCCGACAGCAGCCCGAGAACGCGCCCGACTTTTCGGCCGAAGTCAGCGTCATGAGCGCCCGAACTAGCTAACTACACTAGAGCTTACACTAGCTACCAGCTTAGCTACCGAACTTGGCCTTGAAGATCGTGTATTAGCTGATCGCATGTAGTTGCTAATCGGCAACCTCCTTCTTTGTTTTATATTCCAAGATGTCTTCCGAGCGCAACAAATGACCCCCGAACCAATATCATCGATATCGAGAAGCGCGAGGCGAATCATGGTCAACCTATGATTGACGCTGACGTCACACCTCAGCATTCGAGTCACAGGTGTACAATGCTTCATCCTCAGCCCCTCATGTCCACCAGTAAGGCCTCGATACATGTTTCAGCTGCGCGCCTCCAAGGTCGTGCGATATTCTAGTCTGGATCAAAGGCCTCAAGCAGCTATGAGTCCTCAGTCAGTACTCAGCTTTGTATCAAAACGCGGCGCTGCTTTATAGCATCTTCCTTTCTTCATCTCCTCAGCTCCTACCGAGTCAAAGGATCGTTCTAGGTCTCTCTGCCATCTCGGTGGCGCCGGAAAGCTTGATTGTGTAAGGTATAAGAAGGAAGCTGATCTGTACCTTCAACACCCAACCCACTTTGATTCTGATCAACCGACTGGGACCAGCCACTTTGCTCGCCGCTCAACACAATGTCTACTGCTGTCATGTCTGCTCTCAACCAGCCTCCCTTCGTGTCAAGTAACACGGATGTTCCTAAACACGAAGCGATGGGAGATATCGGTAGTCCCATGCAAGAGGATGCAGAGCTTTCAGTTGAACCCGAACTCGAAGAGAGGCTCGCTGAGATTGAGACTCCAACGCCCGACGAACTGGCAAAGATCGTAAGCCTGGTCTGATCCCTTTCTTCCCTTTTATCATCGACTGAGGGATCGCGTTACTTGTAGGGAGCTGACCTGACTGAACGAATGACCGACTTCAACCGAGAACTCTACCCTGAAGGATACGCTCGATGCAAGCAGCTCTATCGATTCGCCCGGCAGCACATTACAGACTTGATCGCGGACATGCCTCTTGACCCCGAGGAAGACAAGACAAAGTGGGAACGAAAGGCAAAGCTGTTCTTGTTGGGGGCAGAAGAGGTCCACGACTGGCTTGACGCGGAAGACGGTTTGGATGATTCTGCTTGGATCGATGATGACGACATGGAGGAAGAGGAAAGCAAAGATGCCAAGAATGGGAAATCGGATGCGACGTCGAAGCCTGACCAGACTGAGAAACCTCTCAAGGAGGCTGAATCGTCTGTGAAGAAGGAATAAGCACAAGACGATGGGTGCGTTGCATTCAACTTCAGGCTTTCGTGCGACTATCTTGTCGTCGGTACTTTTTCTTGTCAAAATTGCCATTATGCAATGTATTTCTTCATGTTACTATCTCTTGTTTCTTCGCACACTTTGCCATGTTACTATTGTATGTGGTCCGGTAAAATCAGACTCATTCGTCACAGAGACGGCTGCGTACGAACGCTGTCGACAATTTCAGCCAAAGCCGCCCCAGTGGATTTCGAATTTACTCAATTGACGTTCCGTCAACTTCCATCCTGAGAGCGGTCGTACCATACCTGTCCGCTCTATTTCATAGCAAAGAGGAGGAAGAGGGCTATGACGACCTCTCCTCTCATACGCAATGGCAGAGACCGCTTTGCTTTCGCCACACAGGACCGGCGCTCCAGGCGATCGACAGCCTTGATCTCCTATCAAAAAGGACCTTTTAGTAGCGATGGCGGCCAGGCCATGGGGTGAGCAATACGACTGTACCCTCAGACACTTTTCTCATACACCCTCAAGTACTCAGGCAACCTCATTAGTGCCTTCCAGTACAAGCCGGTAGTCATTACAACGTTCGGCCCTCGAATCCGCAGCGCAGCATCCGTCTCCGTCACGCCAGAATGGAAGCCTTTGACTTTCCTCCTTTCGAACTGGAAACATACAGGATCATCTACTTGGAAAAGACTGAGTGAGTGTCGTTAGCAACGTCGTTTCTTTCCAAACGCTGAACCGACGTGTAATGCTCCAGATCGATTGTGAAATGCACCGTAGGACTTGACAAGTCAGTCTCCGCAGCAAGCGCAAACGATTTTGTTCTGATCAGCTTTTGATGGATTCGTAGGACGATAGGTGGCGATGTAAACGAGACGTTGGCGGTGTACGCGCAGTATGAAGCAGAAGTTACAGTACGTAGCGACATTCCATATGCTGCTTGGAACACGGTTTGGACTGGTCTCTTTTTCTTTTTCGCCACTGATAGGAGCTGGTGTTACGATTGTTGCTTCTGGAGGAGGCATATGGAAAGACAGACTTGGCGTTACCCGACTCCTTTCTCGTCAAACATGATTGCTATACTCTAAGCGTTGGTGCGTACCATGTCGTAGACCATTGAGAAAAGCCACTTGTCTGACTTTGCTGTCGCTCTCCAGCTACCGTGCCCTGGACCACATCACAACGGTTTCGATTCTTCAGAAGACATGCTCATTCAAACTTGAAATCTAGTCGATCATCTCACATCGTCGATTACGAAAGGCTTGTCTGCTGGCCGTTCAAGTATCGGTTCACCTTCACGCCTCGATCAGACATATATCCCGCTCAGTCAATCTCCACCATCATGTAGCCAGATCCACAGGATGAAGATACACTTATGCCGAACCATCATGTCGCGAATCACGAAGGACTCGAACTTTCTACAATGGAATAGACGAATGCACATCACAGCTCTACCATATCCGATATTCTCGCCAAAGGAAATAGGAGTCCGTCGCGAGAGGCCTATGCTGCTGGAATGGAGAGTGGACACGATGAAGAGGTGCAGGACCCGAAAGCGTATTCTCACCATGTCTTGCAACACAAGCGAAGTCACTCGATGACTATCTAGGGATTATGAATCGACATCAGGGTTTATGGATCGAAAGGACGGGATGGATTATTTTATATGACGGCTGAAGGGATAGATAATATCAGAGAGGACTGCTCCTATCGAAAGGAACATGCCAGAGGGAAGAGAAACCGAGAGCGCAGCGCGATGACTCAACCGTGAAAGAATGGTACTGCACAGAAGCGAACATGCTTATTGTATCGCAATATGATAAGTTCTACACCAGCAAGACTCCTATCGAGACATGACTCGCTACAAGACATTTGAACTGGCCCTGTCTTATCCCCTTCCTGCACAGCCGAATTCAGTGGATCATGATACCGTACTTCATGATCTCAACCCCCATTCATTTCCCTCGACGTTTTTGGAAATTCTCCAACTCGCGATCCAAGATTTCCTGCTGGGTGTCTTTGTGTTTTGGTTGCTGCTGCTGCTGCTTGCCTTTTGAAGCGTTCGCGTGTTGTGATTTCGGATGGGTGGAGGCGTTGGGAGGGAATGACGCGTAGGGTTTCATGTTTCGCTTCGCTTGATTCGATATGCTAGTTTGGAATGAAAATGCTTTCGGTCAGCAGAGTGACAGGGTTAGAAGGCCTTTCAAACGCTTACCTAGAAACTGGCCGAGCAGGACCAGCACCACCAGCCTTCCTACCCTTTCCGCTGCCGGCCAACCCGGCAGGCGAGGCAGCTCCCGAAACCGGAGCACCTGAAATCCGCTCTGCTAGCCCAATACCCATTCGTTGAAGTAGACTCTTGCCCGCCGTACTCGAGTTTGCGTTGTTGTGGTAGTTGGCGCTGTTGTTGTTGTTATTGCTGTGTGCTTTGGCGGGATTGCCATTCTGGTGTTGCTGCTGTACATTACGAGGTTGAGATGGGACGTGCGTTGATGCATTGGTTGGTGCACCATTGGCTTTGGCATGCACGGCTCCTCTCGGCACGCCTCGGGGATTGCCAGCTGGAACAGGAGTAGCGACTTGTGGCTGCATGTTAGCAGGACCGGTTGGTGGCGCGACCGGGGCGTAGGCGCTGGATTGTACTGGGACTGGTCTCGATGATATGGGTGCCATGGCGATGATCTGGTCGTCGTGGATGATTTGACGCGCGATCTTGGCCGGGATTCGACCTCCAGGACGGATAAGGTATTCGACCTTGATTTGTGTTGACATGTCATCAAAGTACTCTATTGCACAGAGAGAAGAAAGGATGAGACCGGAAAGGAATGCTAACGGATTAGGCTCGACAAGGGTACACGTACTGCCTTCGAATTGATCATATGTCTTCAAGACCTCTTCCGCATTGCTTATCGTAAATATACAGCTGCCGTTGAATCCATTCTCGGAGAAGAGAGGTTCCACTGCAACGTTTGGAGTGACATGGCTCGAGAACAATTCCTGTGAAAGGCAGCCTTTGTCAATACCCAGAGAAAACACTGGAAGATGAATGGAAGATGACAGCTCGCAGCTCGTCAACGAACTCACAATGATATCCTTTTTCTGAACATTTTCCGTTGGCAGACCCGTCATGAGGACTCTATAGGGTCCCTGGAAATCTGGTCCATCAGGAACCCATTGCCATACGGCTTGCTCGATATTGCGTGCAGACGTTGAAGAGGTAGGTATCGTGTTTTGACCTTGAAATGCACCTGGATGACTTGCCCCTCCGGCTGCATTGAAATATGGGTTGTATCGATTGACCGACATGATGGGATATGCCTCGTGGTGGGTATGCTAGGTTAGAGTAGTTGCCAGTGGACGTCTGACTTGTCTTGAATCATTACTTTACGTTTTCAAACAAAAGATTGATGAGCGATGGAACAAGGGAAGAGCTACACTACAGTAAACGAGTAAACGCGGGCTACACTTCGCGGACATTTTGAAGCCAACTCCATAGTGCGGGATTGGAGGGGATGAGGGATCAGACGACTGGACACCTCACCACCGACTCTTCAACCCGGTTGTTCAGCCCAAAAGTCAAGCGACTCCCCACCTGATACGATCACAAGCTCATTAGACGTAAACCGAAGCACCTTTTATATATCTCTGCTTTAACCGAGTAACGCGTTCGCATCTCCTACCAAAAATGGCTGCCCCATACCAACGAGGTGTGAGTAATCATTTGCGCAGAAGCGAACGGAAAAGCTCACTTGCTCAATTCATTCATGCGATAGATCGTCAAGTGTAAGCAGGACTTTCCAAGACAGTGATTGATACTATGAGTGCTCATTGTCGCAACCACATTCGTCTTTACAGCGGTCCTGTCCGGCGACACGATCATCCTCCGATCAGAACAAGCTCCTCCTAAAGGGCAAGCTGCCAAAGAGAGGTCAGTTCTGTTCGAATGACTTGTCCTCATTCCAATATCGAATACTCTTGTCTTCCGCTTACAGAGTAGTTCATCTGGCTGGCGTTTCAGCTCCCCGTCTGGGAAGTATGAGCCGAGAGGACGAGGTGAGAGCTCGCTGCATAAGTCTTCAAGAAGCAACAATCACATATTAATGCCACACTCAATCGTTCTAGCCATTCGCATTTGCATCCCGAGAGTTCCTTCGACCTCAACTTGTCGGCAAGATGGTCCAGTACCAGATCGTTCATACCGTTGAAGCATCCAAGACCGCGACCAACGGTGCACCCGTTGACCGAGAATACGGTATTATCAAAATGGCGCCTCTACAACCTGGAGGACCGCCTCAGGATGTAGCGATGGTTGTAGTCGCTAATGGATGGGCAAAAGTCAGGGAGGGGGGAGGTGAAGGTGAGGAACTGATAAGGAGGCTGGGAGCTGACGAAGCCAAAAGGAGGGAGGGTTTGAGGGCTGCTGAAGCGGAAGCTCAAGCTGCCGGAAAAGGAATGTGGGTCGAGGGCGGTGAACCTGTGAGTTCTCGAGCGAGTTTACGTAACACGGGACCCGCTCAACGCCTTGTTTTCCCCTGACCGTTTTTCAGCAACGAACGGTGCATTTCCAGATGCCCACGGATTCTCAAGCGTTCATCGATCAATACAAGGGAAAGGAAATCGATGGTGAGATCCAACAACTCATTCTAGCTTGACGACACAGCTCTGACCTGCCCTTTGCATATGTAGCTATCGTCGAGCAGGTCCGTGATGGCAGCAGCATCCGAGTTCGACTCTTGCTGGATGACGGTTCCCACCAGTATATTAATCTGGTACGCTTCATCGCTGCTTCATTTTCATCTTATTGGCCAGCAGTACTAACGTTGACGATATGCTCCTTTCCAGGCTCTTGCTGGAGTCAAATCGCCAAAAGCCATGAGTGGCAGGGATGGCGAAGCGAATGCGCCCAGCGAGGAGTGGGGAGAAGAGGTGAGTCTGCACGTCGAGTCCGGCTCTCCCGCCGACGCTGAAGTTCATCATATGCAATCCATCAGGCCAAGTTCTTCACGGAAAGCAGATTATTACAGCGAGCGATCAAAGTCCAGCTACTCTCGGCGCCAGTATCGTTGGGCGCCGTACCTCAACCAGGTGCCGGCGGCAAAAGCTCCAATGGATTCGGTCTTCCCGCACCGCAAACCGTGACCAGTAATATCATGATCGGCACTGCCTTGCACCCGGTTGGCAACATTGCGGAATTCCTTCTCGGTGCCGGTCTGGCCAAGGTCGTCGACTGGCATGCAGGTTTGCTCTCATCGGCCGGCGGAATGGACAAGCTGCGCGCGGCGGAAAAGTCGGCAAAAGAAAAGAAGTTGGGTATCTGGGAAAACTACGTCAGTCCGGCTGCTTCCAGGCAGCTGAACGGTCAACATGGAAATGGTACCAATGGAGCTTCCGCTGGCTCGACAGCAACACATCCTACTACCAAGGGCACCGAGTTTGACGCAACAGTTGTGCGAATTTGGGGTGCCGACACAGTCAGTGTCATCGAAAAGACCGGGTCTAGTCCTGAAAAAGAACGACGCCTCCAACTCTCTTCCATCCGTGGAGCCAGGGGTTCCGACCCGAAACAGATGTACTGGGCGGCAGAGGCAAAGGAGTTTTTGCGGAAGAGGCTCATCGGCAAGACTGTTCACGTCCACGTCGATTATGTCAAGCCAAAGGAAGGAGATTTTGAGGAGAAGGAGTGTGTAACCATCAAGTACGGTGGTGCACAGGCAAACGTAGCCGAACAGCTGGTCGAGAAGGGACTTGCAACCGTCCTGAGACACAGGCGGGACGACGAGGACCGATCTCCGGAACTGGACAAGCTGATTGTAGCGGAACAAAAAGCCGTTACCGAAGGAAAGGGCATTCACTCGCCGAAAGACGTCAGCCTGCCACGAATTGTGGACGCTTCAGAGTCTGGTACAAAGGCAGCACAATTCTTGCCATCGTGGAAACGATCCGGCAAGCACGTTGCTGTCGTCGATTTTGTTCCTTCCGGCTCGCGGTTCAAATTCTTCCTACCCAAGGAGAACAAAAAGATCACGTTTGTTCTCGCTGGCGTTAAAGCTCCTCGAGCTGCTCGATCAGCCAACGAAAAGGGCGAGCCGTATGGAGCCGAAGGACAACGATGGTCGAATCTACGGTATTTGCAACGAGACGTCGACATCACCTTTGATTCCGTCGACAAACAAGGCGGATTCATCGGCACAATGTTCAGTAATGGAAGCAATGTCGCAGTTGATCTCGTCCGAGAAGGCTTGGCCACTACGCATTCCTACTCTGCCGATAACTTGCCATACGCCAAGGAGCTATACGCTGCAGAGGAAGAAGCAAAAAAGGCAAAGCGCAACATTTGGGCAGAATACGAGGAGACTGTTCAGGTGCAGGAACAGCCTAATGGCTCGGGTGCACTAGCTCCGGAATACCTCGATGTCGTGGTATCATCCGTCAAGGAATCGGGTCCCTTTGGTTTCTCGGTTCAGATTTTAACCAAAGACAGTAAGCCGCGTTGTGCGTGACGTGATCAGCTCCAGAATCTGACGCTCTCCTTTTGCAAATAGGCGTTGCTACTCTGGAGCAACTGATGAAGGACTTCTCACTGCATAATAAGACCGCGAAAGCACCAGCGGGCTATACACCAAGAGTGGGCGAAATGGTGTCTGCCCAGTTCAGCGAAGACAACCAATGGTCCGTAGCACAAGAGTGCTTCAAGTAATTACTTTGACCTAACTTGACGTTGCGACGTGTAGGTATCGTGCAAAGGTAAAGAGAGCGAGCAACATCAGAATGGAAGCCGAAATCCGATTCATCGACTAGTCAGTCCATTTCTTTTCAGGCGTCGAAGAACCGGCCAGCTGCTAACAGCCTCTTCTTCTGCACTTATAGTGGAAATGAGGAAACCGTGCCTTTCTCCAAGATTAGACCTATCGACGCCAAGTTCAAGACCCTGCCTGGCCAAGCACAGGAAGCTCGTCTCAGGTTAGTTCGATTGGACCCACCTTGCTGGTCGGGTTTGTATGCTAACATTGTTGATTTCAGCTTTGTGCAACTCGTGCCTGCGGACAAGGATTACGGCCTGGAAGCTCTCGACCGATTCCGACAACTCACCGAGGTAAGAATTGCGACCTTTTATCCTGATGCATATTCGCTCAACACCCCAACATGCAGGGGCGCCGATTGATCGCCAACGTGGATCAACGTGACGGACAACTCCTACACCTTCGCCTCATTGACCCTACTGACCCGAACTCTGCAACTGATCCAATGGCTTGCTTGAACGCGGACTTGATCCGAGAAGGTATGTCCAGCGGGATGGGTGCTCTGGTGCAAGTACTGAGCGTCTACATTCTTCCTAGGCCTGGCCACCATTGACAAAACCTGCCGATACGCTGATGCATATCCTCAAGTCCTGAGCAAGCTCAAACAAGGTATGCATATGAACATTTTCAATGACAATTCAGACTCAGGAGCTAATGAGGTGACCATGATATTCCAGCTATGGAGGGCGCAAAAGAGGACCGTCTTGGTATCTTCGAGTGAGTCGCTGGTTGGTGACCTTCTTTGCAGGATATCTGACTGACGTCTCTCTTTTCTGAACGATATTAGATTCGGAGACGTCAGCGAAGACTAAATATCCACTTGACTGCAACGAAGCCGCATGAGTTGCACATACCTAAAACATATCTCTAGCACATAGCAATATCATTATACTGCATCATTATACGAAACAATAGTAGTAGTCGAAACAACGATAGTCGCATCATCAGCATATATGGGATACGTTCATTGTCTGCAAGAGAGAGTGTATGCGTAACACAGAGCAATGGATTGCACTTTTGATGGCAGACTAACGATTATTGCATGGTTCTGGCATGAAGAATCAACAACCTTGAGACGGTTGGGACGGGGAAACAAAAAGTATGCAGAAGACGGACGCAGCGATCCAGAATGCGGTAGGGAAAAGCAAAAAAGGTATAGCGTCGCCTGGTCTCGATCCAGGGACCTCTGGGTGACCGAAGAACAAGTTCTCATATGGGCCCAGCGCTCTTCCGACTGAGCTACGACGCTGATGCGTGAAGGCTTGATCTCTCTCGAAACATTCACGCGTATCAAATCACAGGTGGTTCAATTGAGGTTCACGAGCGGTTCATGTCGATTTCATGTTGCAAGCGCTCCAGCACATGAATCGTGCATAGAACAACGGAGTTACCCTCACATAGCATCGTCCAAGCTGCACCGGCGTCCTCCATGTATACGGTTTTCCCGCAGAACGACAGCCAGGGCAGCAAAGAAACATAAATCGTGCTCGGGTAGATACAACTAGTAAACAGGCAGGACATGCAGGATGAATATCTATATAACGTCAATTCCGTGAAGGTCACCAGCTTCCAATGCTCAACCCTAATCCTTCTTTGCCAACTCATAGCCCTCGAACCCACTTGCTTTTTCAACGACGTCGAGAGGCGCATCGGGCTCCAAATGACCTTGCTTGTTTCTCCGCGCCCTTTGACAAATGGACCAAGTTTAGTGTGTAAAACTACCGTCGTCACACTGCGAAGACTCACTTGAAGAAGGTGTAACTGAGAACAACGTCATCTACCCCGATGAGACTGCTATCGTCGATGATATCTCGGTCGATGAAGAAAAAGACGGGAAGATCGACTGTTTCGCCCGCCCGGATTTTCTGTTGTTCAAAACAGAAGCATTCGACTTTCGCAAAGTAAGGAGCCATCTATGGAGCCGCGGGGATATTAGTAAATCCCAAATTATAGATCTGTGAATCGTAGGATTTGCTCACTCGTGAAGGCGTAGTATTATATGTGGCGATACCAATAACGTCCTCGGTACCCCAATTTTCGGCAGTATAGAAAGCCAAAGCTGTCTCTCCAGGGAGAACCTTCACATACTTTTGTTGTGGGGTGAATTTCCACTTCAGTTCGTCACTGGCGGTTGCTTCAAAGTGTACCGTGATTCGATTCGCCAAAGCAGATTCTTTAGATGGGTATAAACGGTCGGGCAAGAATCGTGCGGAATCCGTGATCGGTACGCCAGAGAACCCTGTCGCCGAGCAGAAAGCTCTATACGCTGGCACAGCAGCGTAGGTGACGCCTAGTGTCAAAATAAGCTATGTGTGTAGAGCGTCAGAAAGTGTTGAAGACGCTCCGTAATGGCTATACTTACAGCCCCGGCAACATAGTATGCTGCATTTCTGCTCTTCATCTTTCTGGATTCATACAGCCGCCGCTGATGCTCCTGCATCAACTCTCTAGCAGTAGCCCCGTTCAGGTTCCTTAGTGGCTGGCCGCTGATCGTAGCAGCGCCCGTTGAAGCGTTACTTGGCGATGGCGAAGAGGATGGCGGTACACGGATCCTGCTTGTTGCGGTGAAATTCCGGGAACATGAGGCAATGCTGCAAGTTTTAGGTGTCTAGAATCGATCATACAGTTCAATAAGCATAACGCTGCTATGAAAGTGGGATTGCACATACCACTTGTCCTCGACAATGCAACGGCCGAGCGAACGACGATCGCAGTAACGGCGCGAAAGCTGTCTTTCCGCTCATCTTCAGGTATATGTATGGCTTTCTGGTTCAGTGCAGACCAAAGTCTGCTCGCTGGATGAGACGTATCGAAACAATGCGTAGGGTTGATGCAAACCGCTGAGAAAGTCGACGCAGAAGTATTTTACGATGTCTTCCGAATTTTGGTGAGACGGCATGCTCGATCGCTTTGCATCGGCTATTTCCTCCGAGCGGTCTGTCTGTACTTGAGCTGTACAACAGTAATACAGACCCAGAACAGCTCCCAGAACACAGTAGTGAGCTGAGCATCTGAGCGACTACCCTTTCACAGGAGACCCGAGTGAGATGATTTAGCTGGTGCCTTATTCAATGCTCACGTCACCTCCTGCCTGCCATGCCGCTAGAGTGCCTCGTCGCGTCTCGCTCTGGCCTATGGAACGCACACACAATACTATATCTCCTCAGAGCATGTATGCGTCCGGAATACCCCGTTTACAGCTGATGTACATATACAAGTACATAGAACACCTTGATAATACAAAGGTAAAGCCTAACACGCCAGTAGAAAACGCATGTCGGATATACATGGCATTCTGCAACAATGCTATTGCGATTTCTGGAAATCAAAAACAGAGCTCATTCAGCCCTGGTAGCGGCATCGCCGAGATCTACAGCTTGCAGACCGCTTACACTTTTCTTTGACTTCTTATCCTTCTCTGGCTTGTCCGCGTTGATAAGTTCTGTTGCAGAGGACTCGTCCTCAGTCTTCCGCTTCTTGTCCTTCTTCGACGTGCTCTCTTTCGTCTTTAGAATCGCAGTGACATCGTCCGAGGCCTTCTCCTTGCCCTTCAGACTCTTTGTCTTCTCGGTAGTGGAGTTCTCGGCGGCTTCGACGTCGGCCTTCTTGCTCTTCTTGCTTCTCTTTGATTCTGCGTCACGGTCATCTGCTACTGCAGCAACATTCTCTTCTTCCTCTCGCTTGCGCTTCTTGTCCTTTTTATCCGAAACGGATTCCGACGATCCACCCTTCCGCTTCTTCTCAGCTTTAGCCGCTTTCTTGCCCTCCTTTTCGGCCACCTTGGCTGCTTTCTGGGCAGCCTTTCTCTCCTCCTTGCTCAATTCCCTCGATTCCGTCTCTGATGCTGGAGCGAGAGTCTCGCTCGTAGATGTTGGTCCAATACCATGCGCCATAGGTGCACTTTCATCCTCCTCCTCCTCTTCGACGTTAAATTTGATCTTTTTGCCTTCAAAGTCCTTGGGCACATCGTTGTATCCCTCTCCGGGTGCATACGAAAGCTCTGGCACCGGTAGCCCTTCCCGTTCGGCTTTCTTCTGCGCGAGCTTACGTCGGAAGTACTCGTAGACTGATATCGGAGCAGTTGTAAGCTGGTCAAGCGTTCGACCGTCGTCTATCGGTGTCTCCGCTGATGTTGGCGTCGATGTCCCAGATTCCGCGGTGATAGGTTCACCCGAGAGCGCCGAGGCTGTATTGGTATGCGCTGTGTGCAATGTTGGTACTGGTGTGGATGAGCCGGAAGCGGTCAAGGCTGACAGTGGGATGCCGAGAATCTCGGCCATTGCTGCAGGGGACTGCGAAGCTAGTCTTTTCGACTTGATATATTTGTTTCTTGAGCTGTAGGGAACAACGCAAAGATATAAGCAGAGTTGAAGTGAAGCTCCAAGTCGAGATACACTCACGCCATGATTCTACGAGGCTCCGGAGCCACTATCGGCACTGCGCTCGATGCCTCAGACGACACTGCTGGCGAAGCTTCTTTTCCAGACCCTTCATCCTTGCTCTCACTTTCATCGTCATCGTCACTGAAAATGATTGGGCCAGTTCCGGTCGCTTTCAATCTCCTCAGAACAGCATCTAGGCCTTCTCCTGCACCTCCGATCTCCTTGCCTTCCTTCATAGCCCTAGCAACCCCGATACCACCAGTGTCCAGCTTCTGCGCGACTTTGATGTGGTTGGGATTCCCGTCATTGGATGAACCTAGACCTTTGGAAGGATCCCACCCGAATTTCTGAAGATGCTGGAATGAGAATCGGTTCTTGTCTGTATCAACGTCGTCAGCCATTGCTCTAGTCGCATATCACCGTCTGCAACACACCTTGACTCCACGTCAAATTACGAGGATCATCCCCGATCTTCTGCTTGTTCTTGCGTTCCGCTAAACCCATTTGAAACACGAATTCAAAATCGAAAAAGGCTGGGTGTTTCGCCGGATGTAAGCAGGGTTATGCGTTCTTCGGCCGAGTGTGGTTTGATGACAGCGGCTCCTGCAATACAATGGGAATCTAGAGCGTCTATCTTGGTTCATCCACCACCACGATATTCACCACTTCACGACGAACTTCTGAGACTCTAATGCGGAAGCTAATTCCCAAAATCTCTGGTCGCATGGACATGGCCCTCTTTTCGACCACGATTGGCTCCTTAGACTGTTTACTGTTATACTGGGACCTGGTATATCTGGTATAAAAATTCTGTATATCCTCTATATTTGTGTATCTATCGTGGAACACCTCCCTCTACAGCAGTCAAAGGTTAGAGGGTGTCACCTTGGAACAACGTGAGCGGTCGATTTGGACTGACGGTCGGCACCGCTTTTAGTTGGCGTCTGCTGCAAGGGGCAGAAGGGGTTATGTGGTGCGGAGGGGTTGCGGGCCCTCCAGCCATGTGCTACGCTCGGAACAGCTCAGGGAACGCGACCAGCAAACATATGCGCAACCCTTCTTGGATATCTTCCCATCACACGACATTTAGCAAGTCTGTACCATCACTTGATCTTATCAGGTAACTGGCGACTTAGTATCATCCCCGGCATCGTCCCCCTCCTCGAGAGGAACCGCCAAGCTCGATACAATCTTGACCAGCAAGTCATTTCCACCTAGTCGTGTAATCTCCTTCTGAACCTGTTCCTGAAGCTGTTGTAGAACGCGACAAGTATAACGGAATGATCCTGTGCGTTCTTTCATTATGCGGACCGTGTGTGCCTTTAAAGCATTATCTTGTGTCCTCTTTTGCAGTATGTCTAGAAGATACGGCCGTGTTAAACGTCATTACGGTTCACTTGTTCCTCCTGATAGGCTTACTCAGTATCTGTCTATCGCCCTCGCTGTTTCTCACGGCATGTACCACTGGGAAACTGAATTTCCCTTCAGTCAGATCCTCACAGTACCCTTTGTTGCCTCCATATTCGGTTGATTCGAGATTCATATAGTCGTCTCTTATCTGGAAGAGGATAGAAATAAGGTTGACGAGTGGAACATAGTCGCTATCGGCACGGCACATAAGAGAAGGAAGTGATTTAGCCGGCGTTGACAGGCATTCACTGAGCCATGAGAATGACATACACCTTGGAAGCTGATCTAGCCATCATCAGCTTTACGGCAATTCTGAAGAGGCCTCCGGTCTCTTTTGTGTCGCAATATTCAGCGTCTTGTAACACTTCGGAAGTCCGCTTGACTTACTGCCTAGTACCATTTGTATATATTCTTCCTCTGTAGGGCACGTCAAGGAGTCTCGCCAGAAGAGATCTAGGCCTTGTCCTCTGTGAAGGTTGATCAATTCCTCTAGATGCGGGAGTGGCTGAGCTTCAGTATGTGGTGGTTCGTATTTGAGACTACTGGCCTTGCATTTACCTGTTATGACTTCATCCAAACATATCTCGCTGTCCTGTGTGGGTGTTGAATCTTGCCCATCTCGAGTCATGCCATCACGGTGCTTCCTCCGAAACTTGAACAATTCTTGGTATGCCTGAAAATAGACATAGTTGGCTGTGTTGATTGTCTGTGGCACGCCAAAGATCTTGTGCGTCACTGAACGATACCATGGAGGAGTATCAGATTACTATTTGTAGGAATCGGCCTCGAGGCGCTCTTCACAGACTCACCAGGAATACCTCGGCGAAGTTGGCTGTCGTCCTCTACGTCATCCATCCTAAACCAATCGCATTTTCAGCGCAGCATTGTCATCAACAGCTCGAAAGGTATACGTACAATAGGCTGGCAGTATGTAGCATTCTTACTACATTCTTCACTATACCAAGATCCCCCTCTGGAACATCTAGCCAGACATTGAATGCTTCGATGAGTTTTGACCGGATCTCCTTTCCTGGAATTGACGACAGGTAGTTATAGGGTTCCTGCAATATCTGTTGAACATGGTGTGATGTCCTTGTCAGTGATCTTTTCGGCTGCGTCTTGCGGTCTCGGGCAGCCGACGCACCTGTTCATATTTGGGTGACCATGCCGTTGAATTGATAGCTCGAGCTAGTTTATCGGGATCCATGAAGATGAGTGATACGAATCCGGACACTTGCAGGCTGTTTCGGATCTGAGCTGCTCTCAGTTGGAAGTTTCACCTCATGTCAACTTATGATTCGATATAGACAGCTGATGGATGACGCAGATGATGCACAGGGATGCACAGGTGAACGCAACTACGATGATGTTTACTTTGTGATCGAGCGGCAAGCTAGCGACCACCGGGACATGATGAGCTATTATGCACTGTCTCTGACTTGAAAAACACCAACTTCCTGGAGCTAACTTGTCATATACCCTACCGATCAAGCTTCTCCTTGATAGTCAGCGAGGACTGCCGAACCAACGTCCGGGACTCAGCCTGCAGAGCGCACTCGCATTCCAAGAAAGAACGTGATGCCTGTCCGGCGCAGAGACACCTTGCAGCAGTAACGAAGGAGGAGAAACCTGTTTCTTGTCGCAATGCAACACAAGAGGTCGCCATCCGAAAGTCGCCAGGATGTCACTACCGACTATATGAACGACAGGAACACGAAGAGGGCCAAGTGTCAATCGGTCCAGAATCGGAAAATCCATGAAACAGACTCATCACGCGGTATTCATAGACATTTCCAGTGAGTCTTTGAATTTCTCTCGAAACGTCGCTGCCTGCAGACTTCAGGACTTACTTAGGAAGGTGTAATACAGGACCGCACTCTTCGTGTCTCCCGGAGTTCTGATATTCTGTCCTCAACTTTCCGAGATCCGACCGTATCCGACTCTGTTTGTCAAATCAATATCGCCAAAGCTCCCTTCACCCTCCGAGCATGCGGTAGTGAATAGCAATCTCGATAAGCTGATCGCTCTGCATCTCCCGAAAACGATAGCCAATGCACCGCCTTACAGCTACGGCCAACCAACAATTCTCTCTCGCTCGCACAACCCTCGTTACTTTGTGTCCTTCTTTCCCAAACTATCGGATGATACGCGAAAAAGGCTTGGTCAACAAGCAGTCTCCGCTGCACAACAGACGACATCGGCGGCGAACAGGGCGGTCCAGGCCATCGTGAATGGAGCGGATGCCGCTGCAGCGACTTCAGCGATACCGCTGCCTGGAGATGTGCCGACTCAGGGATTCGATACCGAAATCGAGGAGTATGAGGATAACGGCGGAGTGTTAGTTCTTTATACTCGCCCGGAACCATCGGCGTATCGTATAATCTACAATCATACGTTTGACATTTACGCGTCTTGGAAAACAGATTATTGCGCGCTGGACTGCGAGTGGCTATTTGCGCCGCGCAAATGGGTAGTCGAAGGACGAGACACGCCAGAGGGAACGACGGTTGAAGCCAAGGCATCAAGCAAAGTTAATGGCGTTGTGCAACCAGACGACGATGACGACATGAAAGGGATATTCGGCGAGGAACCACCGAAAGAGGCTGTCAAAGTTGAAGACGGTCATACGCCAACCAAATGGAAGTCGCCTCATCTGAAAAGGGTCCCTTGCCGAGGACCTGTGCAGCCGACGTATTCAAGCACAAATCCATCTCCAGCTTTCGTTGTACTATACGCGAACCATCGGCTCAACCTATATTTCTCGGCATTGCCAAGTTTCCCATCAACCACCACCCTCCGCTCAAGCTCGAATGATCCCACTGCGAACCTATCGCTCAACTCGTCATATGTCAAGCTGGACGTGTTGTCCTGTCCGATATTGACACCTTCTGTTGTTCTGTATGAGTCGGCGGAAAACCTACCGGCCAACTCCGCGAAACAGGAACCAGGTAAACCTGATTCTTCCGCTGCAAGCAGTCCAGAACAACCGTTGTTGCAACAACAACAGCAACAGATCTTGCAACAGCAAAAACAAGTCACTCCGGCTCCTTTCGTTGATGCGGACTCGCTGGAAATGGGCGCGCTTGATTCTGCAGCAGCTGACCGACTTGCGACTCGGCGGAAACGGCAGATTTTGCCGGGACAGGCGACTGTTTTCATGAGAGAAGAGGATGAAACCATCTGGGTTGGGTTCCGCAGTTACAGACCGACATGTATTCTCGTGCCCAACACTTCAGTACAATCCGCCTCCGTTCTGGATGACATCAAGACGAACTCTTCCCGAGTGGAAGACGAAGGGGAAGAAGAAGACTGGATATGCATTACGGAGCTGCGGCTGGATCTGATCGGTGGAGTTCCATGTGCGTCCAATGCCATCAAGGTCTAACTAGTCTCTCGCTGACGCACTCTTTCTTTCTGCTAGCCGTCTCCGCGAGACCGATACCCCCAATCAATTTCCCATATTCAGTGTATAATGACCCTCTCATTCGTTTTCGACTTGGCGACTTTGCCTTTGTTGATGACATTCCTGCACACGAAAAAGTATATGCGGAAGCAGGACACGATAGGAAGGCTACGGGTGACGCGAAAGAGGGCAGAGATCTGAGTCTCATCATGCTATTCTCGCAGGCTCATAGAGGTAAGTGTTCTCGACAAATAGCGCCCGACATTGTACTGACTTGCGAGTCGGGATTGTTAGATGGTCTTCCACAGGGAAACACCTCGCGAATCGCTCACTACAAGATCTCTCGGGAGGATTTGGAAGTAAGCGACGCTTTTGCGGCCTTGTCGCCAACGGAGAAAGGAAGCAAGAAGCCCGACTCGCAAATCCTTTCAAGGCTAGAATGGGTATGTCCCACCTTTTGCACTTCATCATAAGACCAGGGTATGCTGACTTTCTATCGTCGCCGGTGACATTCAGGTTTCCAAGGAAATCGAAATCAAAACATTCTCGAATACATCATTCACGCCTCTTAAGGCTGAGCATACCGGTAACGGTCTCAATCGCATCACATTGCTCTGCAATACGTCGAGCCAAGGCAATGAAAGGGTGGTATCCCTGGACTTGAATCCCCTCAAAATCAGTGAAGTGGGGCCCATTCTCGGTCTAGGTAGGTCATCTTTCTGAGCCTCTCCAGTTCGAAACGTGCAGTCACTAAGCGAAATTGCCCCGTAGATCACGAGATCATGGACGCGTCTTTAAACACTTGTCTCATGGTCGGACCGTCGAGTACAGGTTCCCTAGCTTTAATACCTGACGTTGTCAACAAAGCCCATCTGCCCGAACAGGTGGCGATGGACGTAGCCGAGGCATTTGCCTTGGCGATTAGCAACAACACCTCATACGAAGATCTACTCCGTCAATATCAACCAATTTTCAAAAGCCTCAAAGGCCCTTTGTTGGATGAAGCGCTGTATTTCGTGTGGAAGATACTACAAGGCCACGATGCCAGCCGCGAACGCAAAACAGGCGGAGACTGGCTTGTCCCCTTTTTGCAACTGCAAGCTGCAGTGTTTAGGTACGTTCGCGTTCGCGTTGAGTGGTTGATTCGACGTGACTAACCAACGTATCATGTATTAGATCTACAATGGACGACAGATTACTCGCATCCACCATGCTGCTGCATCTCATTTCTACCGAAAACCTCTTCTCTCGATGCCGCATCGACGAGGTGGAAAAGAACGTTGATGGGACTGTGCGTCCACGGCTATCATACGACGTTGGTGTGTATCATTTGCTGCCTTGAACACGATCCCTTGTCTGACATGCTTTTTAAATCTGTAGAATCCTTGTGGCTGCTTCTCTCGCATATGGAGTGGTACTTTGCGCTGGTCCGTGCCATAGTATTCCGGGTCGTCCTGCTACCTAAAGAGGAACCGGCTCAGTCATACTCGGCTCAAAGCACGACGCTGGATTTCTTGTTGTCGCATCCGGTCACACTAGAGCTGTTGCAAACACTGTGCAAGGAAATCCGGCGATTTGCTCTGTTCGTGAGCAGGAATAGCATGCCTTCCGCTCCTTATCCCGGTAGCACGCAGACGGTTCTGCTTCTGGATGTCATTTCGACATCACAATTACAGAATGTCTTGCGTGATCGCGTGGAGAAGTTTGGGGTGAGACTGGATGCATGGGAGCAAATCCTTGATCAGTTGTCAATCGTACAGGAGCAGTGGCGGAAGGGTGAGCTCGAGATCTTGTGTCTCTACCGATGTCTAGCTTACTCATGGTCAAATCACCACAGATGATGAAGCCGAGCTTATCAGTGGACAACTATCGCCTGCTCGGCTTTCAGCGGTGCCCGAAACGCTTGCCGTCATATCCAAGCATGCTCACCTTGTCCCAAGTCAACTTTCACTTTTCGAATCTGGATACCAAACGCCCGATCTGCTGGCAGGACGTGATGTCCTCAGTAAAGATCCGCTGAACGGGCAAGAAATACCTGGTCAACTCTACCGCCAGTGTTCACTCTGTCATGAGCTCGGCGCGTTGTGGAACTACCCTGCGGTCCGTGCGTACGGTGCCGAATCATGTGCCGCTCACTGGATGGCACAATGGGCTGCACGATGTATCTGCGGAGGATCCTGGGTGTAAAGATACAGATGACCACATTTCGTTTATAGTAGGCAGCTCGTAGTTCAATGATGGTTCTAGGTTCGCATAAGACTGATTACTGGGGTGCCAGCGGGCGAAGGTGCGAATGGGAAGGAGAGACCGAGAGGAGACAGAGAGAGGTAACGAGCGACGAGGAAAGAGATAATAAGGAGAGTTATAGAGAACCAAAGACCAGGCTATGAATCTGTAAACTTTGGGTCTCGATTCTGCGAGACGTCTAAAAGCGCAAAGAGCATCACTGGCGCATTCGTCACATAAATGTCACATGAGCCCGTCACTGGTCACATTGAGATGCGAGGTGCCCCCAAAGAGTCAGAGGGGCACTTTCTCCACCTGCCCACTGCCGAAGCCGGAACGCGATGGTGACTGGCGAGACAAGGGCAAGCGGGGAGAGGCAACTGCGGGGATGTCCAATCAGATGAGCAGTGCAGCCTCGGAATCAAGATATCGCTTCAGTATCAGTATCGTCGATACGAGGGTTGAGTCTAGTAAGAGCATACCTCAACTTGATCGTCATCCATCACTGTGACATTGCTCGACAGCTTGAAAGATTCGCCACTGAGCAACCTATAAACAAACAATAGCGCAAAAGGTACAACCTCTGATACGGCATTCGCGCTACCGAACAAGCAGAGATCGACATTGTGCCGGCTGCAGATCCATCATCATCAGTATTCTCAGAGATCCAAGGACCACCGCACAGCATTACATTCACCGTGACGACGAACCACCTGATCACACTCGAGTCTCGACACTGCTCCCGTCCTGCGTTTTTGGCTGTGCAAGACCGAGCCAAGGAAGCAGAAGTAGACATCGTTTGTCATCAGCAGCGAGACAGCTGGCATCGGCGGCGAACACCGGGACACGAGAGTCTGCATACATTCTCCTATTCCGATTGCCAGAGGTGAGTGGTCTTATTGCTTGATCGCCTGGTAAAACTATTGAGGAGGTATAAAGCCCGTCGATGCATTCAACGCGCGAGAATGACCGCCACGTCGCGCGAATCAGTAGTAGCACATGGCGGATGTCTTGAAAGCTTCAAAGGAGTTGCAGCCATACAGTAAGGATTCTGAAGATCAGAACGCACTTTGGAAGCGAGGACAGGAATCGGTGAGAACGGCGACGCTCCTTGCTACGATTCTGGGCTGTTCTGCGTGATTTGATGGAGATACTAGCGCCGTTGGCAATAACTTGGAAACTGCACTGACATCTCTATTTCCGATCTTTCTTTATAGAAACAAAGGATTCCATTGAAAAGGTGGCAAACTCGCACCAGCCGGCAACTCGCACGTTTTGGCATCAACCACATAACTTGAAAATGACGGAAATGGCAGAGCCGGTCGAGCCCCAGCTCGGCAACGGCCATATGGAGGAACACAAGAACGGAGGTGGTTCAGCAGGTGCCAATGATCAAGAGCACCTGAACTCTTCAGCAGCACCGGCGATACCTTCTTCGGAATCGGGAACCGCGTCGCACGATCATCCGGACCACTCGATAACAGATAACGGCCACGCTTCATCGTCTCCCTCATACAACCAGAAATCCGGGGATGGCGAGGACGAGGATTATGATCCATACCCTTATGGAACGACACTTTCGCCTTCCTTTATTCCTCAAACAGCAGAGGGCGTGTCGCAATCGCCTTCAGAACAGATCGCGATGCTCCAACATCATCAATCCGCTCAGCATCCGAAATTGCAAGGCAAGGGTAAAGATTTGTCGCATGTTCCTTGCAGGTTCTTCAAAGTGGGAGCATGTACCGCGGGCTTGGCATGTCCTTTCAGCCATTCGTTGACAGAATGTAAGTCTCAAGAACTATTGGGTTTCGTTCGCGTAAATGTTGATACTTACGATGACCTTGCGGCGATAGCGGGTACGCAGAAACAGGTCTGTCAGTGGTTTATCAAGGGAAACTGCCGATTCGGCCACAAGTGTATGTACAAACTTTCCGCTTCGCCAAGATATGCATTTCAATTGCTGACTACAATTGCACATAACAGGCGCATTGGCACACATCAAGCCGGGAGAAGAATACACCATGGACCGCGAGAACAAGAAGGCAGCTCAGCGAGCAGCACAGAAAGAAAAGGCGGACAAGGAGCACAATGGCGATTCCATGGAAGAGTTCCCGCCGGCGCACGTGAATCTGGATGCCTCTCGACGATTGAAATCTCCGGGAAGGACTGGAAAGGACAAGGACAGGAAAGGCTCGGCATCCATAGCGGTCCCTATATCGGATTCCAGCAAACAAGCTAATCCTGCCCATGCCAAATTCGGGGCATCGTACTCTGACAAGCTCAAGGCTGCAGGTGCCAAGGCTCAAGCGATAGAAGGCAAAGGCGGGAAGAAGACGGCGGATGGTAACGTTGATGGGTCACCCAGAAAGATGGAAAAGGATTCTGCCATGCCTGTTGCCGTTCCTGCGCGCAAGGTGTCGATAGTCAAAGATATGGCTACGCAAGCGCATTCGATATCTCCCGGTTCTCGTCATCGGGCAATGCTCAATGCAGCGACCAGCTCGGCGGGATTATCGTCTTCTCCGCATTCACCATTCGGTACTTCCCCTCGACCCTCAGGCTCGGCAAACATCCTGGCTGCAAAGTTACCTGGCCCGGAAACGGAAAACTTCAAGTCACGATCCCTTTCGGTTCCAGGGCCGATCGCGGTTGCCGCTACGCTCGAGGCTTATACGTTGCCGGATCCTATCGGTACTCCACCTAGGGAAGGATTTAGGGGTTACTTGAACTCTGGGAGTGCGGCATTGGCGGGCGGTCTGTCAACCAGTCCCTTCTCCGCACCTGGACATCGAAGCGCGTTTCCGGCTAGCATCTCGACTGGACAACGGCTGACCGGGGAACATCTCGCCCGACCGCCTCTCACATCCTTGGGTCATTCATCCGACGGTAGCTTATCGCTGCAGGCCAATAGAGTGATCTCGTCGTCGGTCGTTGGTGCGGAATTCGGTCCAATGGGTCGCGATATTTGGGGACATCGCACCAGCTCGTTCAGCGGCGGCATGCTGAGTCCGCCCACACACAACAAACCACCTCTTCCAGACAGACGAGATTCCGACGTCTTTGCGTTGGACGATGAAGATGACGAGGACAATGGCGAAGATTTCCTGCCTTCCAGCTTGAGCGAATTGTTGACACCTCGGGAGCGCGCGCGAAGAATGAGTCGACACAACAGTAATCAGCAAGCCGGATCAGTCGGGGCCAGTATGGGATGGAGCGGAACACCGCCAACAACTGCAGGTACACCTCAAGTTGTCGAATTTGGCTCAAGCTGGGATGCTCGATTGAACCCGGACCACTTTCTGCATAGACAAGCTCAGTCTGCCGGTGCGGTCGCGGGCGGTTTCTTGCAGAGCTTGTGGGATGACGCAGGGGAAGATGTCCGAAAGACTAAGCCAGTTGGCAACGGTGGCGCGCTTGGGTTGAACAATGGCGATGGTACGATCAAGGCCTCCGATCTTTCAGGTTCCAGCAGTCAATCTAGTGGATTAACAAGCATGTTTGCTTCTCGAGGCCAACGAACTGGCTTTGGCAGTCCTCCAGCTACTGCTCCCGTCAGCGATACCGGGTTCACACTGGGACCATCGAGCGCGTCCGTAGCCTTCCTGCCACAGTTTGGACCACGGGCATCGACACTGCTTGATATCGGTTCCCGTGGAAATCACTCACCCTCCCGCCCTTCGCCACTCCATCACTACACTCAAGCCGATGGGAACCAACTCAGGAGCGCTACATCGTCTAGATTCGTGTCGACGAATGCCGTTCCTACATCTGCTTCAACCATCCGAGGCGAAAAGCTTACATCGGGCTTTGCAGCAATAGGACAACCTGTCGTTTCACCGAGTCTGGTGGCACTTCAATCGCATGCACCCGGTCAGTCCTTGCCGCAAGGACTTGCAGCCGGTCTATCTCGCATTCATCTCCAGCCAATACAACGTACCACAACGGCGACATCGTCCTTGACTCTGTCAACGTCGCCCTCGGGTAGTACCATAGGAATGAACCCGATAGGCGCAGAATACGAAAAGACGGGCAAGGCGCAAATCGGTAGTACTGCATTAGCAGAGGGCGGATGGGGCGTTCCAGTCAAACCCTACGTTTTGCATGCGGGCGGTAGTCCAGGAGAAGAAGAGGACATGTTCGAGATGGACGGCTAGGAGAAAACGATCCAAGGTATGCAGACATTTCTTCTGATTGTTCGATACAGCGCTAACCCATTACCTACGCCACAGATCAAGTACAAAAGAAGACTAAAAGTTGAAAAGAACATACACGTAGAATGTAGTATGAGCAAACCAAATCGGCGTCAAGCCGAGTGCAGCGGTTGTATAGGAGATTCGGAGAGAATTCATAGCATCAGGTTGTCTGTCCATGTGTATGCAACGTAGAATAGAGCTGTACCTAATTATGTAATAAGCAATACACAATATTGAATTCACTATATTGTTGCACACAGGCTTTCGGGTCGGGTGGCGGAAAGATTTGGCTAGCGCCCATATGAAGCTGAATTAAAAGGGTCATGTATAAAGTACACCGAGACCATGCTGCATAAAACTTTGATGTAAGGAAACTATTGCTTGAAACAATAATACTTCCTGCGATATTTGTGACGTTCACCCCTGCCCATTACACGAACTTTCGTGCCTCCTCTATTGCTCGAATGCCATTCGGTTAATTAAAGCAATCTCAGCCTTGTGAGCAGTCTTTGAACCGGTAGCGACCGACGAAGTCGGGTTTCGGCCGGCGTACATGGGGACCTTGCCCTTGTGGTGCTCAGTGTTGTTCATGGCGGTGATCAATCGAGGTTGAACATAAGTCCAAGCTCCGTTGTTCAAGGGCTAAAGCGCAAGGACGCATCAGATTTCGGGTTCAGGAGGCTGGACCATGGCAAGACTTACCTCTTCCTGGCACCACATCAACTCGGCGTTAGCGTACTTGTCGAGATGCGGGGTGATCTGTGATCAACGATGAAAGAAATCAGTACGGAAAACTTAGCAGTCATCGCCGAATACAACTTACAAGGTCATACGGCAAAGGTGACAATTGCTCAACACGAGAAATGGCAACATCGGTGATGCCCTGGTCTTCACGTTCCTTGAGTAACTGGTAGTACACCTGACCGGTACACAGGATATGACGCCTGATCTTTTCTGGTGCAACAAGGTTGTCAGGGTGCGTTTCGGGCAAGTATCGCTGGAACACGGTTTCGCCAGTCATTTCTTCAATGTTGGATCGAGCCATGGGGTGTCGAAGCAAGTTCTTGGAGAAGAAGACTACTAGAGGCTTTCGGAATTCTCGGAGCTGTTGTCGTCGAAGAACGTGGAAGTAGTTGGCGGGAGTCGAAGGGTAGACAATTTGCATGTTGCAATCCTGGTGCTGACGCTCAAGCTTCTCGGGAGGAGGGAAGACTCGAGGATCGTCATCAGTCAATTGCAAGAAACGTTCCAGTCGACCGGAAGAATGTTCGGGACCTTGACCATCGTAACCGTGAGGCAAGGACAAGACTAAACCGGTACGTTGCAACCACTTCCTTTCGCCGGCGGCGATGAACTGATCGATAATGACCTGCGCGGTGTTGCTGTGCGGAAAGCGAGTTGTGTCAGTGGAAGTAGAACGGTATTTTTTGGCGGTAAATGACTTACACGAAATCACCGAATTGAGCTTCCCACATGGTCAAAGCGTTCGGCGAAACCAAAGAGTAACCCAATTCGAAACCAAGAACACCGTACTCGGACAAATGCGAGTTGCAGATGGTGAAGCTGCCCTGATTGGGGTCGAGGTGCTTTAACGGCCTGTACTGAGCCTCGTTCTCCTGGTCGTGCAGGACAGCGTGTCGCTGCGAAAAGGTTCCTCGCTCGACATCTTGACCTGAGACTCGGACATGAGTGCCTTCCATCAACAGGGAGCCGAAAGCCAAGGCTTCCGCAGTCGCCCAATCAATGTTCGTGCCTTCTTCAACAGTCTTGCCTCGAGTGCCTAAGATTCGACCCAAGTTTCGATGAACAGTGAAGCCTTCAGGGTAGGTAGAGACAACCTTGCCAATGTGCTTGAGCTTCTCAGCATCAACACCGGTATCGTGATGCGGCAAGATCTTTTCGGCCAGCTCCTTGGGCGTAGGGAAACCGTCCCATGAGGAGGACAGCCATTCCTTTGGTGAAGGTTTATAGTCCTTGGCTGCATCCAAAGCCTTTTCTAGCATACCCCAAACCCACTGCCTGTGTTCGTCGATTTCCTTTTGAGTAAAGGTACCCTCCTCCAACAACTGCTTTGTGTATTTCTCGAGGGCGACGGTGTGGTTCAAGATAGCCTTGTACATTCTCGGTTGCGTAAAGGACGGCTGATCAGTTTCGTTGTGCCCGAACTTTCGGTAGCAAACAATGTCGATAACGACATCCTTCTTGAACTTGGCTCGGAAATCGGCGGCCAGAGTACAGACGAAGTTAACGGCCTCGACGTTGTCTCCGTTGACGTGAAAGATGGGAGCGTCGATAGACTTGGCGATATCAGAGGGGTACGGAGTTGATCGCGAGAAACGGGGATCGGTAGTGAATCCGATTTGGTTGTTGACGATCAAGTGGATGGTACCACCGGTACCGTAGTTGGGCAAGTGGTGCATGCCCATGGTCTCGTATACGACACCCTGGCCGGCAAAGGCGGCGTCACCGTGCAAAAGCACACCCATTGCAGTGTTGTGGTCTATCTCATCACCTTCAAAGTGCTGAATACCTCGAGTCTTACCCAAGACAACGGGGTCAGCGGCTTCCAAATGCGAAGGGTTGGCGACCAACGAAAGAGAAACCTTCTTTCCGGAAGGGGTGGGTCGAACAAAGTTGGCTCCCAAGTGGTACTTGACATCACCTCCTCCATCGTCGTCACCGGTAGAGTTTCCAGCGAATTCGTTCAGAATGGCCTCGGTCGGCTTTCGGATAACGTTGGCAAGAACGTTCAATCGACCTCGATGCGGCATACCGATGACAATGCTCTTGATACCCTGATCGACGGATCGGTCAATCATGGCCTTCATACCGGGAATCAAAGATTCACAGCCTTCCAGACCAAATCGCTTCTCGTTGGGGTATTTGCTGGCGATAAACTTCTCGAATAAATCAGACCACATCAGACGGTCCAAGACGACCTTCTTCTCGTCGGTGTTGTATTTCCATTGTGATGGAATCTCGATTCGTTCTCGGAGCCAGTTGCATTGCTCCCGGTCGGGGATATGCACATACTGGATACCAATGGAGCTGCCTTGAATCCAAGAAAAGGTGGCATGTCAGGAATGGTTTTTTTTTTGCCAAATATGCATCGGCCGATATGGACTTACAGTACATCTTCTTGAGCTCTCCGATAATTTCCCGAAGAGTCATCTTTTGCTTTCCGGTCTCGGCATACTTGGGCAAAATACCAGGGCCGAGAGTGAATTCCTTGTCCAAATCCTTCTCGGTCCATCCGTAATAATTCAACTCCAACTCGGCTGGGTTGTGGTCAGCCAGGTCGGCGTGACTGATGCCAAGGGGATCAAGCTTGGCAATGTGATGACCTCGGACTTGGTAAGCTCGAACCAGAAGCTGAACCTATGTAGGGTAGAGACCGAATACGCATATCGATGAGCAAACGCAGAATATATGGGAAACATGATCAGTGCGGACTATTTCCAACTTGCCTTCAAGTGGTCAGCCAATTCACTGTTACCGCCGACGTTGAGAGCGGGTGCGCCGTCAGCAGGCATAGGCGCCGAGCTGAAGCCGCCAGCGTATTGCGGAGGAGGAGAAAAGGCCTGTGACGAGGGAAGACCGCCGTCGAGGCCCTTGAAGTATGTTTGCCAGGATACGTGGACGGAGGCAGGGTCCTATAAAAGCAGAATGCCCGTATAAGTATGGACGGTCTTCGGATTGAGCATACGATGGCAACTTGCCTCTTTCCAGTTTCGGTACATCCTTTGCAAAGAGGCAAAAAGGCGATGATCAGTTACTATTATGCTACGTGGTACGCAGGCTGGGGTGGACCTACTCCTCTACGTAATAAGCGTTGGTACCGTTGGCGAATGCATCGTTGGAGGAAACCTGAGAAGCATAAAGCCTCCTGGACGCCGCAGTCGCAACAGTAGGAGCTTTTCTGGAACAAGTTGCAGCAAACCTTGCGGCCGCTATCGGTGCAGATGTGAATCGTCTCAACATGGTTGAGGTGTTGATAAGTGCTTGTGGCAAGCCAAAGTGGCAAAGAAAGTCAGGACGATAGCGAACTGTCACTATTATAATACGGTTCTGACTTGTACGGAAAAGCAAAGAGCTACTGCACCCTACCCTAGGACGTTTGGATAGACTCTGGGCTGAACGAAACATCCGCTCTTCCGTTGGCGCGTCATCAAAAACAGCGCGCAAAAAGAACCGCATCGGCAATATCAATCAAGCTGCCGACACCTCTTCAACGCAAATCTACGCTCCTCTGGCATAGAGAGGGACGACCAAAGCCTCCTTCTATCCATTCACGTACATGTCTGATCCTCAGGTCAACCGCAAACGACAACGTCTGAAAGGCAAAGTGTAGACGGACAATTGGATCACGTGAGCCAGCAAAGCAGTACAAGTAGTCGTCCATCGCAGTCATCGCTTTTCCTCGGAACTAAGTTGACCGGAATGGGTGCCCCCGAATCACTTGAATGGTAAACCGGTCACTTGTTGGACTTGGGCTACGGCTTGGTTCCCGGCCGTTATGTCAGCTGTCGAATGAAACGAGGTCGCCACTCGCTACTCGCTAACAACCCTTCCCGTCACGGGTCACGGGGCTGTCGTAGCTGACATCCGCCATCTCACCTCGTCAATGAAAAAGCATATGTTGTGAGGGATGTGCGAGGCAATCATGAATCATACCAATTCGTAGGGTATGGTCAGCTCAAAATTCAAATGTGTTCCTTGTCATTCATGGTGCGAGATCCGTTGTCGACACCGGAGGGGGAAATGCGACGTGCAACGCGGGCCTTGCAAGCGAGGATTATGCAATATCAAGTTACACATCGAACATGGATTAATAACCGCAGTTCTCTTTAAATCGTTTCCATACTAAATCCCAAGGGAGAAGAGCGAACCGCAACTCGACGTTGCATGATGCCACGGTACGTCCTGCTGAAAGCGGAAAACGAGACGCAACGGGGCTTCTGCAGCGAGGTCATAAATGGCGTGGTGGGTGGGTGTATATGGTCATCGAGACGTGGGAAGGTAGGCGTAGGTCGGGCTGCTTTTACTTTTTGGCGACCTTGCCTCCTATGCCGTACTTGGGCGCTCGTTTCTCAGCGGGTTTGAGAATCTACAGCAATACACGATTAGCTCCGATAGCAACTGCAAATGCGATATTGAGCGCGACTTACCTGGAAAGAGCAGAGTAGCGTGTCATCTACACTCATCATTGCACCAGCGTTGTCGAATTCACCACAGTAATTTGGCGCCGAGAATAGGGTGACCAGCTGACGCTTGGCAAAGAACTCATAACCATCTTCCACAACCTGCGAAGTAACGTGTCTTTGTCAGTAAAAAAAGACATGTCCGACATGAAGAGCTGATACTTACTTGATGTGCTCTGCAGATCAAGTCCATATCGTGTTTGGCTAAGAATCTCGACACCACATCGCTTCCAAACGTGAAACTGTGAAATAAACGTCGTTAGAACTGTACGGCAAGATGACAGTTGTTTTGATAGTTACCTGACACCACGATCGTTCTCGCTCCACCCGGTGATATCCTTGTCGGGATCGGACCACAAAAGATCGCAGAGGAGACCTACGACAATGCTTTCGGGATAAGTGTTGTCCTATAATGGTTTCAAAGACGAGTCACATACCGGTATCCGGTACATCGGTTGGCCTCATGACCCGTCGAATTTGTTCCATGCTTTGCAGATCAGGACTGAGTCCACCGTGCATTGTAAAGATCTTTTCGTCGATGATAGCGGCAATGGGCAGACAGTTGAAGCAATCGGTGAAAGTCTTCCAAAGCTTGATGTTATAACGTCGTTTGCCTATAGGGAAGGGAAAGGTGATTCAACACGCTGCAAGAGCGAGCAAGAACATAAAGAGCTCACATTCATCGTAGAACCCGTAAATCCTGTTGATACTGGCGCATTCGTGGTTTCCTCGCAGGATGAAAAAGTTTTCCGGGTATTTGATCTATCAGAGTTGAACCATGCAGAGGGAATGTAAGCGACCACATCATGCACCAAGACAATGCCTCGCGCGTACCTTGTAAGCTAGCAAAAGACAGATGGTCTCCAGACTCTGCTTTCCTCGGTCGACGTAATCACCCAGGAACAGATAATTGGCCTCGGGTGGGAATCCGCCGTACTCGAACAACCTCAGTAAATCGTAGTACTGTCCGTGAATGTCTCCGCAAATCTTGATGGGAGCTTCGAGTTCCAAAAGGATCGGCTGTGCGATGAAAATTTCCCGGGCTTTTGTACAGAGGAATTTGATTTCGTATTCTGACAGGTTTACTGGTTTACCTGGTCGGTTACCTCGGACTGTTGTTGCAAAAGAGTATTTTAGCATTTTCGCGTCCCGGAATCGACGTTGTTTCTGTGCCTACCTTCGAGCAACCGGTCAATGACCGAATCCAGGTCGACTTCAGTGCTTTGCTCTGCCATTGTCGAGTGCTGTTGATGTTTGGTGATGCTGGATTGACAAATAACGAGATTAGCATACTTTTTCAGTGCACTTGCGCGGTCCATCCTATTCCCCTCGACTCATCATCCGCAACCCTCCTCTCCTTGTCTCTCCGGGTTTGATCCCGACAGCAATTTCCAAACTCTTTGTTTATGTAGTGGTGATAGCCATAGTGCTCGCGGTGTGACCTCGATAGCAAATACCCTTCAACCCATATCGCTTTCCCAAGTCTGCCGACGGACTGGGCGGATGTTTGTGACGAGGCGACGCGTTTACTCACCTGCTGGGAGAATCAAGATGTCCGCTAGCCGCAAGTTACTGCCTATATCCAACAACCCAATAGTAATGAGAATCCGCGAAACCTGTCACGCTGTTTGATGCCAAGATGATACCAACAGTGATTCCAGAGGATTGGCTTTCGACTGGAGAAGATGGATGGGAAAAGTGGCGAGGACGCTGTTGATGACCAAGCACACTAGGTTATTGGATTTTTGATATTTTGATCCTGTCGTAAAGGAAGTCCTGCGTACAGTAGAACCTGGTACCGTTCTCGTTGTGTGGACGTCGGGTTGGATGCTGATTGGTTGCGATGGGGTACGAAGGTACGTCAACAATAGTCGGAGATCCGTCAAGAACTGCGGTCCGAGGTTGAAATGTCGACGATCAAAAAACGGGTAGGGAAAGCGACAGAAACGCGTCGCGGGTGTAGATGTTTCGATTTGAATGGGAGTCTCTATCGTCGGAATATCAAAACCGAGGGACGTGGACGAGGCTCGATCTACCGTCTATGAGGGCCTTTCGAGGGGTAAGGAATCCTTCAAATGATCGATCCAACGGGACGAGAACAGTGGGTGTTTTGTTGCGACGTCAGACGATATGGCTGGCTCGGCAGTGCCCTCAGCGTGGTGCGTCCGATACATTACTGGTCCGACTGACGTGCCATTTAGAAGCGCTTTGGCATACAACTCTCTCTCAGCTTATGATAATAAACCATTGGCTCCTTGGTCTGGGATGGTTGAAACCATTATTTGAGCCATCCTGCTGTAACCAGACCTCTTCAAAGTTGCTAGATGACCTATGCAAGCTTGTGAAGCTGCTTTTGAGAGGTGATGCAGATTCCCGCAATGTCCGCATTCGTGGTCCGCGGAGTGTGGTTTTATGAATCCCAGATTCACCCGGTCTTTTTGTTTACTTTTTCACTGCATGTCAATTTGCAGACTTTGCTAGCTAGTCGCCTTGCAAAGGCGCATCTTGGAGCTTGGTGCGCTTGACTAATTTTCGCCAGACGCGAGCATGTGGAACGGAACGTGTTGTGTGGTCGGAAGCTGTGGAATCATTCAAAAGGGACCATTAACCTTGACCTGATCCGTCTTTCCCTTTCCAGCTTTCCTCTCCTTCACAAATCATCTCATAAACAATGGCTTTCTCCGACCTGAAACAACTCGAGGAACACCTCGCATCGCGAGCCTACATTGAAGGGTGAGTTTCGTTTCAGATACTCTTGGTCTTTGGGATGCTGCGTGTCGGCCGGAAGATGGAGTGTTTGTTTGGTGATGGCACCCGCTTTTGTGGCCGCCTCGACGGCACCTTGCTCCCTCGTCTCAATGATGAATTTTTGTTTTGGTCCGTGTTTCCGAATCTGCATTCTTCCTGCAATGGGAAGGACCCTTCATCCGAAAGGATTCCGTATTCCAAACTCTTGTTTTTCCTCGCCGCTCTAAAGGGTCTGGCCTCGGCTCACAGACGCAATGTTTGTGGGTTTACCGCTTGGTTTCGGCCAAGCGGGGAGCGCTTTCACGGAGTAAGATCCCGTGGGAGATGTTTCAGAGGTGATCTGTCTGCTGGTCTTTACGACTGGCGAGTGGTGTCTTGTCTTCGGAGGGAAACTCGAGAGGCGGATATAAAGTGAGGGAAGTTGACGATATGGATTTTTCCAAACAATCTGAGTGTGACTGGAGCAAGACTGTCTTTTGTCAATAAACAAGTCTGTCCAACTTGATACTGACAAACCGTCATATCAATAGCTTCGAGCCCACCCAGGCCGACGTCGCCGTCTACAAGTCGATCAAGCGTGAGTCGGGATTGCCGACAGGTCGAGTGGAACTAGTACTGATAAATGTTCCATCAAATAGAGGCCCACCCCGACTTTGAGTACACCGCCGTCGCCCGATGGTTCGCTCACATCAAGTCTTACGAGGCTGAGCACTCTTCCTTGCCCGGAGATGCGTCCAAGTCCGCCAACTTGTTCGGTGGTGCTTCCTCTTCTTCCGCCCCTGCTGCCAAGGCCGCTGCTCCCGCCGACGAGGAGGATGACGATGATGTCGACTTGTTCGGTTCCGACGATGAGCAGGAGGATGCCGAGACTGAGCGAATCAAGGCTGAACGAGTTGCCGAGTACCAGAAGAAGAAGGCCGAGAAGTCTGCCAACAAGCCTGGTCCCGTCGCCAAGTCCGTTGTCACTCTCCAGGTCAAGCCTTGGGATGACGAGACCGACATGGAAGCTCTTGAATCCGGTGTCCGATCTATCGAAAAGGACGGTCTTGTTTGGGTACGTGCATCTCTCGCTCCCGTCATACTTTGTCCGGTTAGCTTACCCATCTTTCGTTGCAGGGTGCCTCCAAGCTTGTCCCCGTTGGTTACGGTGTTCGAATGCTCCAGATCACTGTTGTCATTGAAGACGAGAAGATCTCCCTCGACGAGCTCCAGGAACAGATCCAGGAGGAACAGGAGGAATACGTTCAATCCACCGATGTCGCTGCCATGCAGAGTACGTCTTTTTTTTCTGCTCCTTGTTTCGCGTTTCATCCTGCTGAAACTGATCCTGCCTTCCCGTCTCACAGAGTTGTAAACCACTCTTCTCTCCAGCACCATCATCCATTCACTAGTGGCATTTCGTGAAAAAAATAATAGACTCAGTTTGTATACAGATAGAAACGTATCGACGGCCTGCATGGCCAACACGAAAATGAAACATGATGTGCTTTGGGTACCAGACAATCTCGGTTCAATACCATGCTTCCTTTCTTCGAGCTCCTGTATCCTTGAGCCGTTGAGCTATGCTACTGCCTATGCCTAGAACGCGCATGAGCAGACTAGGCCCCCTGGGTTGCCAGTGTGTCTGCGGGTTTGCTCGCTGCCTCACCCCGCTCATGAAAAAAGGTCTGCAGAATGGACTCCCGAGGGATAGAACTGATCGGTACGTGTGAGCAAGGTCCAATCCTCGCGTCAAGTCCACCGTTACATGAGCCTTTGTTCGGTACCAGCCGTGGCTACATGCCGACTGCGATGAGATCTTGGGGCTTCGGTCCTCAAGAATGCAGAGTACATCTGATCCAGCCTCTCCGTCTCTTGCACGTCTTGATTCTCCAAAGTATCCTGGTGTCAGGACGGTGTCAAGACCATTCAACAGTTTAAGAAATCGCTATTTTGCACGACTGATACAACGATAAATTTTTGAAAGACGTCTTCCACCCCTGATGGACGTCGAGACGTTGGCAGGACGACGTCGCTGTGCTATATCAGGATGACAAATAACAGCAGCAGGATGAGAACGATGATGAGGATCACTATACACCATGATGATGCGGTTTCTTTTTCGTGGTCAAAGCCCATGTTATCTTAGTATTAGCAAATCTTTCATTGTAGCTATAGGGAAGCGGCGGCGACGACGACGACACACACACACCTTCGTTTTTGCGAATAAACTCGGTCATTCGCTTGTTTGCTCTCTGTAGCCTGTTATCCGTCGAATCCACCCTCGTCGATAAATCATCCAACATCCTACCCGGTACCACAAACCGCAGTATCAGCATCAGGTTTTGTGCAACCAGGAAATTTGGTGTCATGCGACTTACTCATTCTGTTCCATTAGCTCCTGACCTATTAGACCTGCTTGTTGCGCTAACGTTGTTAGGGTGTTTGATATCCGATGTACGGTCGTATCTTGCGCTTGCATCATTAGCTAATGGGGGGAAACAAGCAAACCCCGAAAGGTAAACCCCTGCCGCAGATTTCGGTATGTCTGGAACGGTTGAAACTCACCTGCTGCTGCTCTAATTCATACTCTCGGACTTCGTCCGATGGACGTCCTGCGTATGGGTCCGAAGGATCGTCTTTATATTGCCCGCTATCGTTGTTGGACATTGTATACGAGGAATTCCCGGTATTCCCGAGCTCGATATCTGTGAATGGGTCCCCGCCGGCGCCGCCTGAGCGCTTGCCCATGGATGAGTCGAATTTATTGGATGATTGTGCTGGTGTTGAACGGTATGGTGGGGACGGTGCGGCTGAATATTGTTTGTTGGACAGCGATGACCGCATGTTCTACGATTGAACGGAATATAAAGGCAGGCAACGTGAGATGCCAAACTTCAGGAGCGGGTGCGTCGTCGACCACGTACCCTGACAACGGCCTTGACCTCCTCCAATGCCCGCCTCCTACTTTCCACCTCTCCAAACGTCAATCCCCAGCGCGTACCACTCTCCTCCACAGCCGTCACACTTTCCTCCAAATCATCAATATCAACCTCGAGCAACCCCAGACTCGTTTCCAGCTCTTGCTTTGCCTCGGAGATCAGCTGCTGGTTATTCGATTTCGTCGAGAGTCGAGTGTAGGATGTGTACAGATCCCGTGTCTGCGCAAGGGCATTGTCCACTTCTCTGTCGGTCAGACCGAGGACAGATCAGTAAGAGGTCGTGAAGCAGTTTTTTGGGGATCAAGTTACCGACCTCTTGACGTCTAGATACGGGTCTCTCGACATTGTGATTTCGGTCAACGGGGTCGTTTTCTTGTCGATGGAATGCTTGTCGTTGAGTGTTGATGGAATGAGGCCGTGTCTTGTCGAGTAAAAGTCAGTGATGACGAGTCTTTGAATAACGCGTGTGTGTTTCAGCTTCAAACGAGTATTGTTCCGTTTGCCGATCACCCAACCGTGCAATCGGTCCCCTTAACGTTTGGCCAAGAGGATCTACCCGCGAGCTAGCAAGACAACCAAGGTGGCTACCACGAATATTACTTTCCAGGACAAAGGAATCCTTCTCCACGCGACATGCCTCGGAAATGACCTCTCCAACAATAGATGGTTTACCGACCGAGCAGCCACCACCCAGCAATCCAACATGGACACGCTCAGCCCGACGACTCTCTCCAGCATGGGTCATCCTGGCCGGCTGTGTATCCGTCCTATGTGCTTACCTGACGATAAGCTCGTACCTCCAGAATCAGGTTGATTTGGGAGCATGGGGTTGCCGCATGAGCTGGATGAGCCCGAATTACGTGCGACTGGATGGACCGAGTGGGCTCGAGTTGAAAGGGTTGAATGCAAAGTATGCGCTGTGGTTGTACAGAGAAGGAGGGCTGCAGACGGATCTCACGGTACGGGTTTCCGTCATCCTTCCATTCCGTGGCTCCTGCTCATCACCTCGGCCTCTTACAGCCCACCGGTACGCCCGTCTTGTTCATTCCTGGCAATGCAGGTTCGTTCAAACAGGTCAGATCAATCGCATCCTCCGCTGCACATCAATACCACGAAAGACTCGGCGACCATGAATCGAGCGCCGGCACAGCAGGAACCATCGCCAATCCTGCAGATTGGAAAGAGCTGGACTTTTTCGCGAGTCAGTGTGTTCATCACAGTCCCAGACCCGGACCCCTCGTGTGCCAGTTGTACTTATCCCACGCTCGGAACCCATTTTGCAGCTGACTTCAACGAAGAATTCTCGGCGTTCCACTCGCGCACACTCGAAGACCAATCGTTCTACGTCTCGCATGCTATTCAGTACATCCTCGACCTGTACCCTGCTCAAAGCCCGGCACCGCAGAGCATCATCCTGGTAGGACACTCGATGGGAGGGATCGTTGCCCGCCATGCCGTTACTCGTTTGAAGGATCCGAGCGTATCGGCAATCATCACCATGTCGACGCCGCATCTGATTCCGCCTGTCACGTTTGAAAGAGGCATGCAGGATGTGTATGACCACATGGACGCGTTCTGGAAAGCTGGCCAACTGGCCAGGTCGAGCAAGAAAGGTCACCCTCTTCCTGTGTTGGTATCGATCTGCGGAGGAACAGCAGATACCCAAATCTCGTCTGATAGTTGTGCGCTGGAGCCTCAGACGATCGAGCGAGCCGCCACACCGGCTTCACCAGGAAATTCCACCGACAGGGGCACGTTTGCCGTGTTCACAACGGGCATGGAAGGTATATGGACCGGAGTGGATCATCAAGCGATGGTATGGTGCGATCAAGTTCGACGGATGGTGGCAACGACGTTACTCGACATGTCGACTGTCTCTCAGGATCAGTCTGCTAGTTCAACCGCCTTGTCTCGCGTGAAAGTGACGGAGATAGCTCGAAGGCGGTTCTTGGGAGAAAGGGATGCTCAGCAGCTTCACCCAAAACCCGTTGATCACGCTTCAGTCAACCTCCGAGGTGCCGTCTCCCTCGTCGCGGACTCTCCGAATTTCAGGCACCCGGGACCAGAGGAGACCGCGCTGGTCGCGCAAGTGCCCAGTAACGCTACCCGCCTGCAGATCATTGGCGATATGCGGGTCAACGGTGTCGGTCGGACAGGTGGATCCGACATGTCGATCTTCATGCAAGCAGTCGACCCTCAGCGCCCCGGTCATCATACGTATCGTGGAATACCTCTGACCGGCATTCGTGTCTTGCCGAAATCCGCGCCATTCTCAGGCGCGTTGCAGCGGGAAGGTTTTCCCTTGCCTGGAGAAGGTGTCAAGGACGAAGATTTTATGCTGTACGTAGAGGCTGAACTGAAACACGAGCTAGGTAAAGAGCAGAAGATAGTGGTCAGGCTGTCTGGTGCCGCTTGGGGGGCTATTGCTTTTGTCACTCCGAAAAGTGAATCGCGTACGTAACGTTTTTGAAGAGCACACTACATGGCACGAAGAGCTGACAATTTTCGAGTACAGCTGTTCGGAATGGATGGAAACCTATCCGACAGTCGCACACATTTGATAGCGTCTCGGACAACGCTTTGATTCTGCATGAACTTCGCCTGCACCGTTCAGCGAGATGTACACGTGGGTGACCTGCACTCCCGGTTGCGGCTTACAGAATTCTGACCTACCGTCTGGCTGGCGCTTTGGTTAGATTCTGAATCCATCCTTTTCTCTCCCATCGTCGAACACGTTTCGCACTCGAATCCCGCCACACATGAAAGTCGATTCTACCCACAGGCAGCAGAGGACATCAAAGTTCATACGCACACGTCTGCTGCGCCATACATCAAAGAACCGGCTTCTGGGGTTAGCAGAAGGGGTATGACTGTCAACCTTTGGCAGGATCCACGTGACGCTTGTGGTGCCCGGAATGTTACTGTCCGCGTCGACTGGATAGGGTCTTTCGGACTGATGGTGATGAGGTATCGGATGACGATACTGGCTTGGACAATGGGTATCGCAGCCCTTGTTGCAGCGATACAGTTCCGGCACTATCGTCTTACTGGTAAGTCAAGCACGGGTATGGGAATAGCACGATAGCTGACGCGTATCCCGCGTATGTTCAAGGTGATTTCCCTTCCTTCACCGAAGGTCTCGTCGGCTTTACCGGCAAACCACTAGCTGTTCTTTTCGCCACCCTAATAATGGCCTGTCTTCTTCAGTCCGCTATACTTCGATCGCTTACAAACGATGCAGAAATCTTTCTGCTCGGAGTACCTCAATGGTATTCAGTCTTTTGGGTTCCGCCAGTTCTGAGCATATGCTATGGGCTTGTGATAGTTGTCAACTTTATCCTCTACACATTGACGCGTATACTGCGGGTAGGACTAGGCTGGACCGGTATACTACGGTTTCCGCGGTATGTGCTTGAAGCTAGTTCCTGCGCAGCACGGCCATTACTCAGATTGATGCCTTTTCTCCAGGTCGCTCGATGCACAACAGCACTTCCATCCTCGGCACGCAGTGTCGGTCATCGTGCTTGTGTTACTCGTCAAGCTACTTGTCCCGCATCAGCTCGCGTTCATTGTAGGATTCATCGTGCACCTTCTGAGTACCTCCACTGCCGAGGTTTCAAAAGTGAGTCGACACGTGCTACTCGGTCGCACCTTTGACGCTGACGCTGCGCAAATACAGTCGTCGAACACGAGCTGTCTGAACCTCTACCGGACATTGCTGGTGTTTTTGTTCATGCTGGTACCCGCCAATGCGGCTGTTCTGTTTGTATGGGTTCGAAACCTTCTCGTACTGTTTGATAAGCCCTCCGGAACTTCTCCTTCCGTTAGCCGGGCACCTGGAGCTTCCTCTGTGATCCGACAGTCTACGATGCTAGGGGGAAGAGACCATGCGATCTGGCAGATTGTTGCTGTGCTGGTGATTGTGGAAGCATGCTCTGCTGGTAAAATGCCAGATGTCAGCGTCAAGTTGTAAGTCGTTTCCGCTCGTCGCATCACCGACCGGTATTGACTTGATTTCTTTGCAAATAGTCGTCTATTCTGCTATCTAATAGAGGCCAGTCTGGTCGTCTTGGCGACCACGAGTTTTTCGCTTGGACCACGATACTTTTACGCTGTTGTGGAATGGGCTCAGTTGTTCATGTATGTGTTGGCAGCTTGGTTTGTGATACCGTCGCTCGCTCGCAGCAGAGTCGTTGGCTGAGGCAGAATGGTGTAAGGATGTAAAGAGGGGCTACAGCCCATATTTGAGTTGTATAAGCAAGCATAGATAGCATAGAACTACAGCATCGCATATTGGTTGTGTCGCATCGTATGGCTGCTGTGTTGAATGTTGCATTTATGCTGACTCTGAAACACGAAAATGAAGCCAACCGCTTCCGCTGCTCTCAGGGTCCTCTGGCTTCTTGCAGACTGCCCACGTGAGGTTCCAGCATAACTGAAATGTTTGTACGTGAGTGATTGAAATGAGATATCTTGTAATCCTTGACATCGTTGAGCCACGCCATATTACTTCGTTCTTACCGCGTTACGGCCTTTCATAACGGCATCCCAAGCCATTCCATCGTCGCCTGCACTTCAAAGCATTCCACATCATCTGCAGCAACATGCGTCTGACAGGAGTAGCAGAACTCTTGCTCTGTTTGAGCGCTGCTGTGCTCGCTCCTGTTGCTCAAGGCATATCAGTACCTATCGAGCGTTCTGACGTCGACCGACAAGTGGGTACCGTTCGTTGCCACCCTGAAGACCGGCCGTTTCGCTCAACTGACGGCGCTCCTGCTCTTCTTTCCATCTTTTCGGTAATGACGATCCGATAGGGGTCATCCTTGATTCAAGTGGTGAAAGAGATGGCCATTTCCCTCCAGCAGTTCGACATGTATGTCCCGGATATCTTTGCGACTCATCAGTTGATAGAACGACGATTGCCAGTAGTTGAGCACGGTGTCGGTTCTGCTCTCGGTACTGGATGGGGAGATGCTCCGGATCAGAGCATGGGAGACGCACCAAAGTCGAAGACGGGAATGGGAGGCAAGCCAGAGACAGGAATGGGAAGCAAGCCAAGTAAGGGAACAGGAGAGAAGCCAAAGAAGAAGCTCGGCAAGAAATTGAATCAGGGAACTGGAGAGAAACCTCGAGGTTTCTGCAAGGACTGTCCCAGTAAGTCATGCTGCCCAGTCCTAGTAATCTACTTGATTGTCATACTCGTTCACATCAGTTCCCAACCGTACCGCCGAGCCAAACAATGAGATCGCTAATTCTACCACAACAACCTCAGGCGGATACCCGGCTGACAGGGCCATGGTTTCCACCGGTCGGAAAGGATCAATGGTCAAATCTCCTACCGGCGGTGGCGATGAGCGAATTCTGGCAGCCGATGGACGATCGTGGACCAAACGAGCTCGCTCCGACGCAGCAAAAAGCGATGAGGAGGGTCGAGTGATGGCATCTGATGGAAGGTCGTGGGTGAAAAGAGAAGACCAGACCGTATCAATCGCTAGTAGTAGAACCATGAAGAGTGATAGTCAAAGGTGGGGAAGACGAGAAGCTGTATTGCAACCCAGAGAAACGGTATCCAGGAGTGATGAACGTGAGTGTTCCAGTCCGTGCTTGCGCTGAATGTGCAAGAGAACTCACGGTACGATGGGTTCACTTTTTTGCTTTTATTCGTAGCGGAGAGCAAGTCTACTCCAGAATTCCTCTCGAACGATTTCGACTGGTCGCGACGTTCCCCTGGCGTAGTCAATTTCGCAAAGACGATGGAAAGAGCGAACGCTGTCGATAAGCAACCAGCCGATGCGGACGGTTTCATCACGGTGGACAAACATTTCATTCCGGCTCCGGAATCAACGCCTTTCGATCTTGCTGAACGCGACCACAGCGATATCCTCTGGGAATTCATTCCGGAAGGCCAATCACGTGTCGGTTCAACTGTGAAATCCTAGTCAAAGCAGCAACGACGAATCGAAGCTGGTTTTCACCGTATTGTTGCACTCCAACGCCCTGCGGGTAACAAGGATCGAATTTGGCATCGAGAATTTGCTTGAATACGGTTCACAACTTGTCTTTGGTGTTCGAACGGCTTGATGTCGTTTCCCAGTGCCCAGTATTGTTGAAACATGTTGTTGATTTCCTAGTAGTTAGCTGTCCTGGTTGACAAGCTTATGGAAATCAAGTCAGGTTTCTCTTCGCGTCGTCCGCAAAGACCATGGCAATGTTCTTTCAGCAGCTCCGTTCAGCTCTTCATTCAGCTTTTCATTCAGGAGGGACTGCGATATGTGGGTGAGATGAGTAATGGTCGGCGGGGCAGGTGGAGGTGTTCCTTGTGTTCTGCGCCCTGAATAGCTAATAGCTGCCGTCAGTCAAAGCTTCGAGGCCCAACAGGGCCCCCGTCACTCCCTCATAGCCTCAGCCGAATCTGGACGGCAGAAGGGAGTTTTCTGAGTAAAAGTGTCCGTGTTTTCGTTCCAAAAGCGTCCGAGAAATACGATTTTATGGGGCAGCCTCAGCCGGGAAATGGACGGCAGCTGCCCGTTTTTACAGAAACTCAAGGTGAATTCGCTGCGATCTCGGCTTTCGGCGCCGAAAAGCAGTTTTTGGAACGGAAATGGCCGGTAATTGCGGCCGAAAAAGCCCGCCCGATGCAGCAGCCTCAGCCTAAACTGGACGGCAACAGGTCAAGAAAGTGGACGTTTGAACCTGAAATTCGGTGTTTTTTCGGCTGGGGCTATCGGTAAGTGACGGGGGCCCTGGCCCAACCGCCCAAGCAGCCGGAAAATGCTCTCCCATGTGCCGTCTCCTGCATTGGGATCTACCTCGATCGCTCTCCACCTTCCCAGCTACCTTCCCCCTACGTTCCAAGCGGACATCTAGGATCCTCAAGCGGAAAGCGGCCGCATAGAGTTTCTCGATAGGCCCCCTCCGGTTATGCCGCATTTGTGTGCATGTCGTTTGCAATGCTGCTCAAGTCGACTATTATTAATACAGCAAGGAGAGCCCTGCGCTCACCAAACGTAGTCGCTCTCAGACCCGCGCTCACCGTGACCTCTCCCACTCATCAACAACTCACGAAACGCCAATACACCAATATGCCTGTAGCAACTGAACAACAAGGTCGACAGATCCCCTTGTGGATCAACGGTCAAGATGTCGTTACTTCCAAGGTCTTTGACGTGCAGCATCCCAGCACGGGGAAGGTTTCTTCCAAAGTCTGCGGTGCCAGCGAAGATGATGTGTATGTGGTGTCTGCTTTCAGTGCTGCCTCTTCCCTCTTGCTGACCCCGTAGCTGGATCATCTGTTAGAACACGAGCCATTGAAGGAGCTCGAGCCGCCTTCCCAGCTTGGGCAAAGACACCCGCTACGACCCGTCGTGATATCCTCTTCAAAGCAGCCGCACTCATGGAAGCAAAAAAGGATGAGCTCGCTGCTGCATACTCACACGACACCAACGCTTCACCGATGATTGTCTCGTTCGATCTCGGTGCTGCCCTTACACATATGAAGAGCGGTGCTACCATCGCCACCGAAGTCCGAGGAGAGATTCCTCAAACCTCTGATGGTTCCTTGGCCCTGGTTACTCGGGAACCGTACGGCGTTGTGTTCAGCGTCTGTCCGTTCAACATGGGCCTTGTCCTCTGCGTCCGAACATTCTGCTATGCCTTGGCATGCGGCAACACGGTGGTCATCAAGGCTTCACCTGCTATTCCATTTCTCCACTATTCTCTGGGAGCGCTATTGAAGGAGGCCGGTGTGCCCGACGGCGTTGTCCAAATCCTGCAATTCGCACCTGGAACGGAACCCGAACGAACAGAACAAATCATTGCCCACCCGCACATCCGAATGGCCAACTTTACCGGTTCGACCAAGGTCGGCAGCATTATTGGATCTCTATGTGGCAAGTATATCAAGCCGTGTTTATTGGAATTGGGCGGGAAAGCGCCTATTCTCGTCTTGGAATCTGCCGACCTCAAGATGGCCGCCAATAACATTGTCTTTGGTGCACTGCTGCACTCGGGACAAATTTGCATGAGCACCGAGCGAGTAGTCGTTGTCGAGAGTGTGGCGGACAAGTTGGTCGAGGAGATTCAGGCGATCGCCAAGAGTAGGTCGCACGTATGGTTTCCGAATCTAGCCAAGTTCTTAACTTGTTGGCGTTCCCTTAGATGAATTACCTGCTCTCGGCCACATGGAGTTGGCAAGCAAGCTTGGAGTCGAAAAGATGGACCGTTTGGTCAGCGATGCCTTGTCCAAAGGCGCAAAGAGGCTCACGGTCGAATCGGTCGAGGACAAAAAGGTTGCCGAGGGAGCTCATGCCTACCTTCCCGTTATCTTGGACAATGTCAAGCCTGATCAGGATATCTACTATCAGGGTTAGTGTCACCCATCCCCTGCTCGACAATCTTTACGAAGCTGACTGACATTCCACGGGCCAAATCGACAGAAACATTCGGCCCAGGCTTTGTTATCATTCGCGCTAAAGACACCGAGGATGCCGTCAGGATAGCCAACGACAGTGAAGCTGGTCTATCTGCATCTGTATGGACGAGGGATTACAAAGAGGCATTGGACGTCGCGAGAAGTATTGAATCGGGAGCGGTACGTAACTCATTTCCTACATGTGTAGGCATTCTGACTTACCTAGTGATCTTTGCAGGTCCACATCAACGGTTCGTCCGTGCACGATGAGCCCAATCTGCCACACGGAGGTATGAAGACGTCCGGCTTTGGTCGATTCAACGGAATGGCCGCGATTCAGGCGTTCACACAGACCAAGGCAATCACGATGCACGAACCCCATGCGCTTCCTATCGCTATTCTCAAGTAGAAGCAGGAAACGTCGAATTCACAAGGTTCTCGTAGAAGTTCGACGAAAGGGTCGGTTTAGTGATGTTGTATAGCAGTATCTGGGATCATGATTACAAGGGTGAACCGTTGACGAAGGCTTCTCATATTCAGCAATGATGGCAGTCTTGATGATGGCTCTCATTTGATACAAGACGAAGTAAGAAGCGAACGAATGCTATAGGTTGTCAAGAGACACTTAGAGGAGCGGCAGATGTGCCTCCGGTAGGGCAAAGGAGGCCATCGGACACTGGTGAGAAGAAGAAGAGCAACTGTTCATTGAAGACCTGAGGGATTTTCCCACCCTGCAGGTTAGGTATATAGTGAAATAAAAAGCTAACGATCTGAAACAACTCCTCTATAGCTAAGTGGTGAAGGCGTCGACCTTATGCGGTTAATCCAACAATATGTCTTGTCGAAGAGCAGCGGTTCGAACCCGCTTAGAGGAATGCCTTTTTGTTCCTCTATCTCCTTTTGGCAGCCATTAGTGCCTCCGCTTGGCTCTTCCCGATCGCAGCCACCGGACCGACGACGGATGGATGATTACCTCGTTTTGTCATTCATCTTCCCCATTCAACCTGTCAATCCCATTCCTCATCCGCTGTCTTCCAATGCTATCAGCGCTCCGTCATGTCCATCTCTAACCACACGACGGCTTACACAAAACTCAGCAACATCTACTACGAGCGTAAAGCCGGGACGGAAAGAGCATGTTATGTCTGTCGGATGCCTACGACGACGGTGTTGGCGACATTGAAGAGTGAGGATTTCTTGTATGTCTGTCCGAAGCACTTGGAGGATTCGTGAGTGTTCCTCTATCATCCGAGACCTGAGGCACGAGACTGTTAAGTCGCTGGTGGTGGGCGGCGCGGTACTGATTGGCTTGGGTTCTTCGTCAGTGGGTTGTAAGTTCTCTTCCTCCGCTTCCGACACAATAACCAACATAATTCATCATATACTACAAGTGTAACCCCGATACCGGAACCAACACCATCAGGTCCAACAGCAGAGGAGATTGCAAAAGTTGTCAAGGAACACGAAGAGAAGGAGGCTCAGAGACGTAAAGCAGCAGCGGAAAAGGACGGAAAGGCTTCGGATAGTGCGAAAGAAAAGGAGAAAGACGAGCTCTTTAAGCCAACCACAGCGACGGGGATAATTCCACCATCAGCAGCCTCTGTTTCTGAGAGTGCATCCGCGTCGACGCTCATCAAGGCGACGGGAGGCCATCGTCGGTACGCACTGCACCGCGGGATATTCACGATGCGTCAGCGGGAGTTGAGAGCAAGGGAACAAGGTGTACAAGCAAAGGAAAAGTCAAAAGGTGCGTTCTTCGCCGCTGGTTCCGTTCTGTGATGTGTCCTGCGTTGCACGACATGCTTGGTGCGTGGTGGGTATGATGGTGTGCTGATGGTCTGTGTGTCTATGTGTTTGGTTAGGTCTGCCACAAGTCCCACGCGGGACGATATGAAATCATCATCTTCCAGCTTTCGCGTATTCATCGGCACATTTCGACTGTCGAAGTTGTACAACGGAACAGAACATGGTTCGAGGTATGAATGTTCTCTTTGAATTGATAACAGTATCCTCTCTGCACACCAGATCATGAATATGACCTATTTGTCCACCTGCATACATTATTTCCACACATACCGGCGTCATCCTATTTCGAACCTTTCTGAAGCAATCCAGGTTGTTGGTACGGACGTGTAAAATAAATATGCAAAAGGTAAGCTTTACGAGATTGTCGGTGCCTTGTGAGCGGGATACTGTAGCGTGAACATAGCTACAATGTGGTTTAGGGGTAGTGTAATGAAGGCGCCTGAGGACGAGGATTACGATCATGGGCGGCGTGTACGGGAACTCCACGGCTGAGAGCGCGAAGGCGGGCGATGAGAAGCGGGATAAGACGTATGCCCAGGCACAAAGAAGTGAGGGCCGCTCGAGAGGAAAAACTAGGACATTGGGCACGATGAGACGGGCTGCCGAATGTGTTTACGAGCGAAGATTGAAATTCGACCAAGGCTCGCCGCACACGTCAATGGTCGCAAAACGGTGAAAGGTGAGCTCTTCTGCGCATAGCCCTAGACCATATATAAATGAGCTTACTTGGAGTGCAACATCGTGTTCGCTGCCACAGAAACACCTCGGCGGTACATGCGCGAGGATATAGGAGGTCGTTCCTTCCTTGAAAATATAGTACAAATGAAGCATATCCTCTGGAAAGCTGCGCGAGATACTGAAGAGGTCATTTACAAGCGAATGCGACTTGAATCTTAGCAAGAAGCGCAAACGTTTCAGAATAAATTCGGGGGCGAGTATTCCTAGCAAGACCAAGAAATCCCAAGACCAACCCTGTTGTTCTCTTCCGAAATTGTAAGTCTGCATTCTAGATGGAGCCGCTCGTTGTCGTAGCTGACACATCAGTCGGTCCGATGTCAGTGCTGAGCAATCTGCAAACAGTACGTCTGCCTGTTGGGTGGTTCTGAACGTTTTCGGTGTCCTGGATGCTAATGACATCCGTTACTCCTATCAGGACTTTACAAACTTCCGGTCTCATACTCCTTATTCGTTGTTTCCCGCCTCAGCATCAAACATGGCCAAACTCGATGACCTTCCGGCGGAGATTATCGACATCATCGCAGACTTTATTCTAGTTCTGGAGTCCGCGGTCAGCAGGGACAAGGATTATAGACTGTCAAAACCCTTGTGTCATTTTTCGGTACACGAGAACGGGTCATCAACAACCTCCTTTTTCAGCTCCCAAAATTCCTCCCTTCTCCAGCTTACGAGAGTCTCTCGATACTTGCGGAATGTCTTGTTTGAGGCCCGCTTTGTGCGTATGGTATCTATGAGGGACAGCCACGCTTGGAGTCAAGCTCGTCATGCACAGTACCTCAAGGAACGAGTGCGGTAAGTTTGCTCAATTTTGCGATGATGCTTGGAATGCATATGGATTGACTTCGTCCACTTTGCGATGGTTAGCGAATTTCGCTTCGTAGTAGCGTACGAGCGCACTAGGAGATACATAGGCCTCCCAGCCATTCTCCAGGAACATCCGGGTCTTGTGAAGCTAGAGCTTTCTTGGCATCGTTTGGCGGAGGACGACTTCAGACTCAAGTGTCTACAAACTGGCGAAGGGTCACAGGCACGAAATCGATCTCGACGCGGCACATCATCCCAAACCTTGTCGACCGTAACTCTTGAAAATCTCGTCGAATTCCACCTGAGGTTGCAGGATTCGACCTGGGACACTCCTCTAGAAGTACATCGCCAGTTCCATTCGATCATGCTGAAATTACGTATGCCGAATTTGCGACATCTTCATATATCTTCGAGGTTCAGTCTTTACCTTCCGCAACCCAAATCTTTCGACAACGGTTGGCCACCGTTGATGGCAGGTATCGAAGCTGGAAATTACGATCGGCTGGAGATAATCGAACTTTGCCTGGATTTTCTGGTTGTCTCTATGGAAGTATCCTGGCCATGGGTGAGTCTCTTTCCTGGTATGCGTCGATGACGCACGGGACGGGCTTGAATCTGACTGAATCATTGCTTGCAGCGACGCATGCTCGAAGACCTTGTCCGACATTTTAGCACCAGGCTGGCTCCTCCTCGAATTATTCTCCGGATTTTCTGCCAAGCGGAGCACAAGAAGTACTTTGAGCGCCAGGTCGACGGGACCATGTCTCTGTCAAGACAATACGTTCCAACTGAAAGCGACGTGAAGACGTTCACGTCCGAGATGCCAAATACATCTTCGGTCGCATTCACGTTACATCTATACGGATATCGTGATACGTTCAAAAGAGTTGGACCGCCACTTCGCCTACTTTCCGTGGAGAAGAGTATCGGTAACCAGACTCCAGGTTTACAGCGCAACAAGAACGACGAAAGCAATCGAGCAAACGGGCTCGACTTCGATTACTCCCTGGACCATCAGAATATGGTGGAATTGTATAATAGGGTCCTCCCGGAGTAGAAGCAGCCTCTGCACCCGTCGCTCAGTCGTGGCGCCAGTTTCTAATTCATCAAAACGGCGCATGCTCGATCTTTCCGATCTCCACAGTTTTTTGTCCCAGAAATATCTATATCTCGTTGTCATTCTCTGTGCTTGTTAGGGCGCTGCGACCTTCATGACGAGCATGGTTGAAAGACTGCTCCAGACAAATGTCGGTTTCTGTATATATAGTCTGATCATTGTTTCGCTATGTATTGTCGGATGCATTTTGTTCATATGTTGATTGGCTTGTCACGTTTTCGCAGGCTCTCTTGTCGAAGTCGACGAAATCATCATTAAGGGCGCTAACTTGTTGTGAGCACCTGTATCGCATCCTCATCGCATTTGATCAACGATTGTACATGGACATGCATCGTCGAGGCCTTTATCGATTCCCGGAAACTCGATGTTGTTATAATACAGCTTCCGTTCTTTTTCTAGACGACTATGCAAATCCCGCCGCCCGCCTCTACTCATCATCCATCTCCATCTCCTCCTCATCTGCATCTGCCCCACCTCCATTCTCAACTGCCGCCGCATCCGCATCCACCTTCCGCCTCTTCTTCTCCGGTGCATCGGCAGCAGCATCATCATCACCCTCAGACTGGCCCTCAACATCCCCATTTTCCCCACGTTCTCGTTTCCCACGTCCTTCCTCTTCCTCCTGTCTTTCTCGCTCCAAATCCTCGTACGCGCCTTGTGCACGGGACGCTATCGTTCGGTCTTCTTTGCGTAGCTTTTTGTTGGCTTGGGTCAGGGCGGCTTCTGGATCTTCGTGTAGTAGGCTGGCGTTTGACGTGGATTTTGCGTACGTAATTCGCTGAGCAGGCAGACGGAGAGAAAACGAATGATCAGCAAGAGTTGAGAGATGTTAATCCGCGTTACAACGAGTTTAACTCTGATCGTCACCCAACTTCGCTAGACCTTCTTTCGTCTTACAAAGTTCCAGTTACCAGGACATGGTTCCCGGTACGTTCAGGTGAATCCCAGAGCCCTGCTATATCACCTTCCACCCCAGGGGCCTTCGTATGCCGCCATTTGACTGTGTCGCTAGAGCAAAATTTCCATCTTCCACCACGACTCCTGTGATCTCGCCTGTTGAGCGGCGTCACACTGCGAGAGGATCCAAGATCTCGTTTTCCAACCGGATCGGTCTTCTTGAGCCTGTCCACCGCTGCACCTCGAATATCGTCTGAGTGCTCGTGCTAGAGATAGCCAGACTATTCTAGTATTGCCCTTTTTCTTGTCTCAGAGCTATAGAGCTCTTGATCATCGCACATGTCCCCGATAATCTTCTTTGCTTTTCGATGTTGTCCCACATCCATCGATGTGCTCCTCTTGGGCCCACCGGGCATACATGTCCTCGATTCACCCTGAAGCGAGACTCTGACACTCACCAATGGCCTGCCATAAAATTCTTCTCCTACTAATGCCCTCATCGCAGCTGTAGCAGCGCTTATCTCCTCAAACACTACGAATGCCTGACCACGCATTTTGGAACCTTTTGCGGCGACCACGTCTAGTCTGTTTACGTTGAAAAAGGAAGAGAATGGCAGAGAGTGTGAGCTTGAGCAGTTGAACGATTTGTTTGTTCTGCAGATTGATCGGAGTGAGGGACTAACATCTTTCCGTACGGCACGAACAACGCATACAGTTGCCGTCTCAGCTCTGAATACAAGAAAGAGTGGGTCAACGTCAGTATTGCGAGCTCATTGTGATCAACTACATGCGTGTCACAAGACTTACCATCCTTCTTCACCTTGGATTCTAGATTGTTGATGTATAGCGTTGGAATAGGTTGATGGTTGACGTTTGCCATTTTGTGCCGAGGGAAGGTGACCGTGGTTGAGTTGCTCGGCGTTCCAGACAAAATCCGAGTCGCTTCCTATACGTATCCTTTTGTTGCCAAGACTGTGAATGCTACCACTTATTCGTTACCTGCTCTATTCCCAAGACAAGTAGACAAGCAACAGTAGGTGAGCAAGTGAGCCGTGGTGGTTTCGATTGTAACCAACCTCTTAGCCGCGGATCCGCTTTCCTTTTGCTGAGGTAATGCAAAACGCCCTTTTGCAGCCTGCGGGGAAGAAGCTGAAACACACGTCGGGACACGTCCAGTCCAATTCGAAATACAAGAAGGGAGGAAGGAGGACGAACAGGACAAGGGGAAGGCCACCGTCAGTATGTACACAACTATTTGGTAGAAAGGCCTGTGAGATAAATCCCGCCTTTAGTCACAACCGTCGCTACTCCCGTTCCCTTTCTTCGCGTCGGTCACTACCCTCTGTGCGCTGCGAAATCAACCGGTCGTCACATATCATCGCTTCGATAACCAGCCGGTTCGTACTGGATCATCGCTATTCACGCCAAGCACCAGTGACGTTCTCGATCCACGCCTCCTTCCTCAAACCGTCGTTACTACCACACCTGTTTTCGTCTACTCTGCGTCAAGAAATGGATCACTTGAACACAACGATCTCGGAGACAATCACTTCATCCATCACATCCATTACTTTTTCCAAAATCAAGATGATGCCCGGTCTACCGCCTTTACAGAACCTCGACATTCGTTCATACATCCCGGATCAGATCCAACCGTTGATACTGCTGTCGTATCCGATGACCATAGTCAACGAGTGCACCACGGCGCATGGAAAGGGCTGCACAGGTGCTGCTGTCGCTGCCGCACGCAAAGCAGGCAACGCTGCGGGGTATTGGGGAAGCACGATAGAAAAAAAGCTCGGAAATCCTGCATCATTACTCGGCCGCTCGAATTTCTTCTCAAAATCACCAACAACGCGGGCCAGATTGGCTAGTCTGGTTCCACAGATCCCTCTACTGGAAAAGATCTTTGGCGCGAATACCGCCAGCCTCGCACTACCGCCAACAAGTACATCAAGCGGCGGCGGCGGGATGGAACGTGTGTATGGTAAAGGACCAAAGGATGCGCTCTTTGTTCTCTTTTGGGCTGTAGCGTTCACGATACTGCGAGAACTGCTGATGCGCTGGGTGTATGAGCCGCTGATGCTCCGACGGCTGAAGCAACTCGATAAAACAACGACGGCGGCGGACCAGAAGACGGCGAAGAACGGGACGTGCGGAAAGGTTGATTTGCAAAAGCAGCGGACAGAGGAGACGGAGACGGTGCAGTCGGTGAAGAGGGATGCGAGGATTAGGGAGAAGACGGTGACGAGGTTTGCAGAGCAAGGATGGATGTTTACGTACTGTGTGACGTTTTTCAGTCTTGGTGTTGTAAGTTGTCTCGTCGGACCGCATGGTCTGCGTTGGGTACTAACGCTTCCACGAAACCAGTACATTCTCTGCCAAGTCGACAAGTGGCCATTCTCATCTGCCTACCTATGGCAAGACTACCCGCACACTCCTCTCTCGAGGCTCACGAAATTCTACTATCTCGCCCAACTCAGTTTCTGGTTTCATCAACTTTTCGTTATCCACGTTGAAGAGCGACGTAAAGATCACTGGCAGATGTTGACGCATCACATCATCACTATCACCCTTATCATGGCAAGCTATTCGACAAACTATACAAGAGTGGGAGGGGTGATCATGGTGTTGATGGACTTTTGCGATATCTTGCTGCCGGTACGTCCTGTCTCCCACTCGGGCAATAAATGTTTACTAAATATCTCTGCACACGTTGACAGCTAGCAAAAATGTTCAAATATCTCGCCCTCCCAATCCTCCCAGACGCAACATTCGTCATCTTCCTCCTCTCCTGGCTCGTAACACGTCAAATCGGATTTTTCGCCGTCTGGCTCTCCGTTGTCATCCGCGCACCATATGTCCTTCCCTGGGGCTGGAACCCTGCAGCAGGGCAATACGTGAACTGGTGGAGTCTTGGAACGTTCCAGGTATTGCTTGCTTGCCTGCTCGTGATGAGCTGTATTTGGTTCTACATGGCTTGCAAGGTTGCGTACCTTGTCATTTGTGGGTTCCCGGCAGAGGATACACGAAGCGATGATGAGTGGTAAGCGACATGTCTATTTTGCGCGCAGTAGAATCCCCTCTGACCCTCGCTGAGGTGCTCTTCGCGTGTGGTACAGTGTGTTGGAGGAAACACCTCCCGTGGAGGAAACAACAAAATCCTCTCTCCGCCATAGAATGGGAATCAGCGCGGATGCTTGCTCCTCTCCGAACGGCGTGCAGGAGATTCAAGCGTCCCAAGGCCATATCACATTAAAGTGCTCGACGTCGACGCGTGAAGCAGTGGATTCAAGGCTTAGGAAGAGACAGTAGCAGGGGGTTTCTTTGTTCTTGTTTCGCAGTGTACGTTTTGCGTAGTGCTATGTGGGTTCTTGATGTATATATACATACATGTAGCTCTATCTCTCTGGGTAGCTTGTATTGTAGCGTTTGTATAACAGGCTGTCCACACTGCCGTGCCCGTCGACATACGTTGACGCGCCGTCGTGGCAGTGTATATAGCCCGTTGTTCGTCCACCACATAGCTAATGGATCGCGGTCGGGCACACTTACATGGATCAATTTGAGGCCCAGCCAGGGCGGAATACTAAGAGGACGAAGAACAGAGGACGTCGAAGAAAAGGAGTCAAGTAAAGAGTTCCCGAAGAAGGAAGAAGGAAGAGGAGGAGGCCAGGATCGGAATAGGGTTGGGCGATTCCGGGAAAAAACGATTCAAATTTACGTAAAGAGAAAAAACAATGGTATTTTACGGATCATTTTCACTTTTACAAGTGTAAAAAATGGGCCGCCGGGGGAGGCAAAAAGGTGCGGCAAAAGGACCCTTAGATCTTAAGATTCGAACTACAGGTCATCTGATAGCATCGAATTGACATAAGACTAGTAGTACAAAAATACCACTAGACTATGCGGGTCCGTTTGTGACAGCGTGAAAAACACAGCATCTTGTAATGGAATGGTTCTGGCTGCGCACAAGACGTTGCGACCGACTCCCTTCCTTCCTCGATATCCCTGGATATCTTTCAGCATTCTTGCTCTTACACCGTACCCCTCACCCTCTTGGATTCGTTTTCATGCAATGCCGACTTCAGCTGGACGTGTACGGCCGACTAGGAAACTGAGGACAGTCGTTGGGCCTACGAGCTGCAGTTCCCTACTTTGCGAGCGATCTTGCTAGCCTGAAAGAACATTGGCTCCGGTGGATGTGGTATATCAATGCGGTATGAAGTTAATACGACCACCCTGCCCACACAACCTGCGATTGAGGGTCAGGAGGATTGCCACAGTTAGCTACATACAGCACCCTGTAGTATTCACTTATGCTGTCATAGTATGCGTCGAAGAGGATGGCTAGTACATATGCTTGCCAGCTGCCTTTCAATACTCAGTCGCACATTGGAAGTCTGAAGACGTGCTGCAGCCTGCAACGCTGAACATTGAAACACTTCCTTCTGAATCTGTCATGTACCTGAAGCAGCACCTGTAGAAAAGGATCGCGATTCTGATGTCCGCCAGTGTATGCTGACGATCCCCTGAACCCAGGGCCGTTGAGATTTTCGGTGTAAAAATCCCCCTTGCGTAAACATGTTTAAAATTTCCGTAATTAACCCTGCAAGCCTGTAAATCACGTAATTAACGTAAAATTGTAAACCCCAACCCTAGATCGGAAGCTGGATCGGAGGGCGGCATTTCCGGCAGCCGAATAATAGGCTTTTGAGGCGGGCGCACCAGGAGCTGATTCGAGCTTGGTGCAACAGCTTGTGCAACTCGGTTCGATCATGCTATACACTAGAGAGGTGTCATTCACTCAGGATAACAGGACACTTCGATACTCTTGCCCTACTCGCATACACAGGACACGACTGACCGTCCAGCCGCTCTTACGCTGCCCATCTTGGAAAGGTGGACCACAATGGCCGAAACAGCAAGCCAGCAGCCGCAAGGTGCAACGGCATCCCCACCCGCCGATGATACCAACATGGACATGGATATCGACGAGAATGATGAGAACGGAGTCGCGGATGGTGGTCAAGGAAGGATCTTAGATCTACCTACGAATGAGCAAGTGTGGTCTTTCTTGAGCATTATCATCAACACTTCGCTAACCGTTCCTTTCTGTTGCGGTTCAAACAGTGAAACGGTTGAGATTGATGTCGACCAGCTGAATGAGATGGACCATACCATGGCGGCAAGCATGTTGAATGAGATTCACGCCAAATCTAAAGCGTGGTTGCTCGTCGCACAGGAAAATATCCGGGCAGGCAAGGTCGAGACTGCACAGAAACTGTTGGAAGATGCTGTAAATAGTAAGTCCCCCTTTCCTTGGTCGAGGCTGTGGCAGGAGCTGACGCCGAGTGCTTTGCAGCGAGATTCCGTCAAGAACAGGACTATGATGGCATGTGTGATGCGTATACATTCTTGGGTCACATTCATTTGATGGCTGCCAGGAGTGCGCCGAAAACGGTCCTGGAACATCCGAGTATGTCCTATCGTCTTCCAGCCTCTCTTACTCGTCCCACTAATAGTCTTGGGTTTCGCATGTGCCTCATAGAACAGGACATATTAACGCCAAGCTCCCGCTCTGCGGAAGAATATAAGCAACTTGCGGCAGACTGTTTCCAAAGAGCTGAACAAGCGCTGCAGGGTGTCAGTATGCAACTGCGCACAAAGCCAAGGATGGCATTGCTAGTTGGAAAATGTATGGTTTCCGTTCGGCCTTTCAACGACCTGCTAACTTATCGATTCTCTACTATAGTGATGCTCGCGCTTTTCAACCGAGCTTTCGCTGAAGCCGAAAAATCGCTTAACCAAGCACTCCAGCATGAACCCAACAACCTGATCGTCTTGATGTGTCAAGGTCGCTTGTATCTCCAATCAAAACGACCAGATTTGGCACTTCGGGCTTATCAAAAAGTCTTGCAGCTATCGCCAGACTTTGAACCGGATCCTCGAGTTGGTATTGGGTTGGGGTACTGGCTGTCAGGTGATCATCGACGAGCCCAGATGGCTTGGAATAGAGCTTTGAAGAAGGTCAGCCCAGTAGCGCTTATCTTTCCCCTTGCGTAAACCTAATTCATGCTTCATGGTTTTATGGTTTATCAACAGAACGCCAACAACCACGGCGCACGACTCCTTCTAACAGTCGCGGAAGCAAACGAGGCCAAATCGATAGCATCCAAGTTGAGCGAGGAAGACCGCCAAGAGAAACTTATCGCGACAACGAGACAGATGGGTCAGCTCTTTGTGCAAACTCATCAAAAGCTGTCGCCTGTCGCCTTGTCTCTTATCCGGAACACGGAAGTCCAAGGGCAACTTGACAAGGTTAGTAGCAAGACACTGCGAATTGGAAGTCAAGCTGATATATTTCCTCATGTTCGTCTAGGCAATCAAACTGGCGGAGCGTGCTCTGCAATATGCTGATACAGCAGCTCACTCTCGACGCGCAGTCTCAGAAAGGACGCGGTTAGCCTACATGGCTGGAGACAAAGAGGACGTCGAAATGTACGCGGGTCGTCTCAGGCAAGATCCAGTGCCGGATGTTGTGGTCGAGATCGTTCGGGCTCAGAACGCTATCTCATCAGGTCGGTACCGGCTGCTTTTCAGCAAGACGACGGAAGGCCTTTTTACTAACCTTGTTCGACTACCAGGGAACTTCCGAGAAGCTTTGAACATTGCTGAATTGGCAGCGCGAAAGATTGGCTCGCAAGCACCTGCGGAACTCAATCTTGTCTTCGCATTGTTGCTTGCTTACCCGCATCCAGGTATGCCTTCTTCGGAACTAGCAGCCAACACTAAACACGCTCGTCACATGCTGGACAGCATACATGAGACGTACAAAAGAGCGAGGAACGGGAAAGAGGGTCTGGCAGTTTTGCGAAGCGTGGCAAATGATCCGATGGTGTTTGTCCAACTAGCCAAACTCTGGCAGACGGAGAACTTTGAAAAGGCGGTCTCAGCGTACCAGACTGCCATCGAGATCCATTCACGAGTTCGGGCCAGCGAGGCATCCCCTACCGAGACGACACGCGATCTGCTGGGTCTGAAGATGTCCAACAATCTCGCTACTCTCTATATGTTGCAAGGCAATACCGATGGAGCAACGCAAATGTACGAGCAAGTTGCCGCTTCTTTGGGAGAAGTCAACGGGGAAGAAGAGGAAAACTTTCAGTCCACTTTGCTTTACAATCTGGGTAGGGCATATGAGGATTCCAACGATGTTGTCCGAGCTTCAGAAGTGTACAACACTTTGTTAGCCAAGCATCCGGAGTATGTCAATGGTAGGTGTTTCAAGCTATTAGTGTTTGAAAGCACCTCTGACCCTTTTGTTTCCAGCCAAAATTCGCCTTTCCAAGTTGGCAATCACGCTTGGTCGACACACCGAAGCCGATCAAATCCTGAAGGAAATCAACACCAGTCATGGCAGCGATATCGAATTCCGGTCTTACGTTTCGCACTATCTTCATTCGCAAGAAAAATGGGTCGATCTATCAAAGTTCGCCACAACAACGAGAAGAAATCATCCCGACGACTTGCATGCGTTGTGTACCCTCGGCACGTACCATTACCACTTGGCCCGAGATTCAAAGGCTCCTGAAATAGAGCGCACAAAGGATTATTGTCGAGCGGCTGAAGCATTCGCTCAAGCGCTCTCTCTCGACCCGACGTGTACAGTCGCTGCGCAAGGTCTGGCTATCGCGATCGCCGAAGACACATTGCCATTGAGGAAGGAAGGAATGGCGAACAAACCGTCAGATGGAGCTGCCAAGTTGCGGGGCCTCGATGTCGCCTTGTCGATCTTCACAAGAATCAAGGATTCCATGTTGACTTCGAGTGTTCTCGTCAATATGGGGCACTGCCATTTCGCGAAGGGTGACGAGGAACGAGCTATCGAGTCGGTAAGTTTCGTATGTTCATCCAACCCCCAGATGCCCCGTCAATGCTGACATTTATTTCAGTATGGAGCCGCTTCGGAGATGTCCAAAAATCAGGATTGGCAGGTTCTCATGTATCTCTGCCGAGCATATTATGCCTTTGCAAGCAAGACCTCGAATTACTCTGCCATGGGTAAAGCGTTGAGTTACGCTCAGCGGGTAAGCTCATCTGTAAAATGATTGAATGGGGTATTTCTAAACCTCATACTGTTATAGGCAATGCAAGTCAAGCCACAAGACAAGACAGGACTGTATAACATTGCGATGATTCAGCAAAAAGCTGCAGAGATCATATTGGGCCTGGACCCCGATCGAAGATCAATAGACGAAGTACAGCAGGTGATTGGACAAGCGAGAAGTTCCAACACGTAAGTCGCAAATTCTTCGAAGCTGACACCCTTCATGTACTCAAAACTGTTGTTTTCTTTTGCACAGTCTGTTCCGCTTGCTTGCCGATAATCCCGAAAAACCAGCGCCATATGACACCGACTTGGCCGATCAGCGAGCCAAATACGGAGAATCTCTTTTGCGACGTGCCCCGGACCAAATCGAGAAACAGGAGACGTATGAGAAAGAGCAGTCTACAAAGCATGAGATCGCAAAGCAGAGGAGAGCAGAGGAAAAAGCCAGACTCGACGAGATTCAGGTGAGTTGTACGGTATGGGAAAGTGAAACCCTGCTCATCTTGTTCACAAACAGCGACATCGCATTGAAGCCGAAAAGGCTCGATTGGCGGAAGAAGAGGCGATTCGAGAACGACAGCGTCAGGAAGCCAGATCCTGGCGAGAGGAGATCAAACATCAAGAGGAAGAAGAAGGCATCAAGAAACAAGAAAGGGCAGAAGGTCGAGCTAGGTCAAGGAAAGACAAGGAGCCGGCAGGTAGCGGTGAGGAGGGGGAACGTAAACCGCGTCGAAAATCGAAAAAGAAGCCGAAGCGAGGTTCCGATGACGACCTGATTGATGACGACGAAGAGAGGCAGGCTATGCAGACGGAAGACGAAGAAACGGAAGTCCGTGCACGATCAAAAGTAAGTCGAGGCTGAACTTTCTCGCTTTATCCGGAGCTGACCAGACGATTCTAGACTCCCAAGCCAAAAAAGAAGCGGACCGCAGCGGTCGATCCGGACGGGGACGACGCTGGCGAAGACAGGCCCAACAAGAAGACGAAATTGTAAGTTATACTCATTTTGTGCCGTCAGTCTTGATCTCGCGCTTAGTCTGCGTCTTTTGTAGCAAATCTGTCGCTGTCTTGAGTGACACCGATGAGGAGTAACTGTCGTGGAAGAAGTGTTTCGGAAAAGAAACAAGGACTTGTTATACCAATATGCAATGTTGTCTAAAATACAACCGAGGACGACGACGCTTGCAAGCGCGTTGACGCATAGAACTGTTCCGACTTGACCTAGGAAGCAGCTATGTCTCATTCAAGCAGAGCTTGCGTACAAAGTATTCGTGTATCCGTAGATCGGGGCTAAGTTCCGGGTGAAAGCTCGTCGCCAACTTCTTGCCCTGGCGCACAGCCACAATGCGCAAAGCATCCTCCTCTGCAGCTCCCAAGTGGCTATCGGCTGGTGGTGCGTCAGCAGCCAGATCCGGTGGTAATGTGCAAAGAGGTAGAATTGCAGATCCCTTGGCCAATGCAGAGGTTTGTGTTTTGAAAGAATGGATAGCGGGAGCTCGAATGAAGATAGCTGGGAATGGCACTCCTGGGTTACTCAGTTCCGGCATATCAAGATGCGCCTCGAAACTATCCAACTGGTCTGGAAGAAAACTTGTCAATTCTCTGCATTGACGAAACACTGCAGAGACACTTACTGCCGTATAAATTACGCCACACGTTCATTCCAGGAATTGCGCCGAGTCCTTTTTGAGGTTTCTTGCCCCCAGCAACCCCATCGATATCGGCCATCAGAATCATACCGGCGCAAGATCCGTATACCGGTCGCTCCGGGTTTTGACAGAATTCTGTCAGTTCCTCGAGTAATCCAGGGTGTCGAGATGCTTGAGCCAACATGACAGTGGACTCGCCGCCGCACAGTACAAGGGCGTCGCACTTCTGCTCAGATGAGAGTAGTCAGATGTGTCGGCAAAGATAGGCCGAGCATGCTTACCTTTAATTCCTCTGTCGTCCTGACCATGGTGACATCGAAATCCAGATCATATTCCGATTTGACTCTGTGATTCAGATTCAACAGTTAACTCTCGACCTCTGGTCGTTCAGCGCAGCTACCAACTTTTGGAGATGAGTGAAGTGTTCAAGAAACGCGCCCTGTAGAGCTAGCTTGGATGTCAACGGATCATCTCAGCTGCTACCTGACCAAGAGCATACCTAGAACGCCAATCAACATGCTGAATTAAAGTCGAGGAAGGGTTGCTGAATAGAGCTGCCTTGTTCGACTATGCGACGACCGGAGATCCCTTTGAGAATACGAATTGATGTAGGCCCCGAGAGCAGTCGAAGCTATCAAAGCGTGTGTAAGGAAGTAATGAAGAATAAGAGTGGTCCCAACCTGAAGGAAACGGAACAAACACATTGCGATCTTCACTATCCGTCGTCAACCAGCGACACTGTCCCGAAATGTATTGCTTCCGTAGCCCGATGGGTAAAAATGCCTAAAAGGATCGGGCAATATAGACCTAAATATTGGGTCTTTGGGCCAAGATATCTGTACGAGAAAGGGCGGAATGCACAACAGAATTCTCGAGGCCATCCTTGCAGTCTTGCAGATAATAAGAAGCGATTGTAGATCTAGAAGCATGTATCAATGCGTACAACTTGGAGTCTCCCTATGCCACCCGCTAATAACATATGCCAACCTACATTCCTTCTTTCCGCGATTCACGCTTTTCCTTCCAAGAAGGTACTATTTTTCGTCGGTTTCAACATCCTTGTCAAAGCCGATTATGTCTTACTTCACGATCTTCCTCTTGATATCGCTACTGGTCGAGTTATGAGTAGTAGTCTTGTCGAGAGATGCGTGTCTGGTATTATACCGATTGATGTAATCTATTGCCGCTCTTCCGTCTTTGCCTGCCTGAACCTGAAGGTAATTTTCGTGCAATGCACTCGTTAAATCCGGCGGAGGTGTCACGTCCGTCAATTCGATTTCGCCCGTTGCATCTGATGCATCTGTTTGCTGCTGTTTGATCGGGCCGAGATCTCCATTGGTGATCTCGAGTAAACCCTCAATACCCAATGATTCGCCGCGTTCGAGAGGTATCGATTGCGACGGCGTGACGCACGTCATGTCCACTTCCTTCCTCAGATAACGGTCGATGTCCACGGCGGAGAAGAACGTAACACCTTGGGGAAGATCGTGGATACCGAGATTGTAGCATAGCAGCGCCCTCGTCCAAGCATTGACGATCTGAAGAGCAAGAGCAGCACGATACTTGTCCCGCTCGTCCACCAAGTACCGCAGTTCATCGTGCAAAGAAATCATGTATCGAGCCGATATGTCATACTTTTTGATCAAGTACTCCATGCCGATGATGAGTAGGTGAAGATAATCCACTCCGGAGGACTGAACGACCCAGTTGATACGCGATGGAAGATAATCGGTTCCGAAGGGTCCATTTTCCGGTAAATACACCTTCTTCAATGCGTCTGTTACGCCGCAACCTAGTGCTGGAGTTTGCGGTAATGGGCTTGTAGCAATACTTTCAAGGGTGTTGAAGAGATAGCTTTCCGATCCGCCGTGCCAGAGAGATTTGATTGCGTTCTTGGGCAACGCCTGCTTCTGATTCCGGCCGAGGTTTGCTTTGCGGCCTTTTGTCGCAGTGTACAGGTTTTTAGCAAGTCGTTCAGCTTCCTCGTCAGCTAGATTCGGGTTGTGCTGCTTTAGCAGTTGTACGGCATGCTTGATCCCTGCCCCGTAGATACGGGAATAATTAAAAATCTTGGCGTTGTCACGGGTGGTATTCAGAATCTTTGCCGTTTTCGAATGCAGATCGGTGCCGGTCGCTTTGGTGCCTTCGAGCGTCATCCACCCTATTGCGGTAGCGCCGTGCATTCCGAATTGCGAATCCCCCATAACACTGGCGATCCACAATTCTTCTGAGTCCACATCGGCACCAACTATGGCGTAGCCAGAAGGGGCGCGAATCATTGCTTTGAGTTCCGACCCGACTCGGTTCTTCTTTGCGTTGGAGGCGGTCAACCAAGTAGCCTCGACCGCTCGACGTGTTACGGTGCCCATGGTGATGACTCGTGGTAATATGATACCGAGGTTTTCCGAAGTTTCTGCTGTTTTGTCGAAACCCATAGTCCCAATGTCCTGAGCATAGACATCCATTTGTTCAATGATGCGTTCTCGAGCAGAGATCCAATAACTACACTGCGCATTCATGGTCATGGCGTCGGCAGCCGCTTGCGCAATTCCGTTGTCTGGTCGGCCAGCTTCCGCAGGTGCGGAAGCCAGCACTCCATTCTCGACATAGCGTAAGAAAGGTTTAGACAGCGGATTTCCTACGTTTGCATCGCCGCCCGCAGCATGTGGAATCTTGATATACGTTCCTGACGTATCGGCCACAAGCTTGGCGTCAGAGCTTTCAGCAAACGTTGTGAATTTTAGAGAAGACTGGGCGTTGTTGAGTGCCTCTGCGGATGGTATGCGATATAACCATCCGTGTTCCCGACTGTAGAATAGTGGATATCCTTTCCATCGAAGACGCAAAAGGAGTGGCGCTACTCTCTTGCGAACCGTCAAATCGAGTTCTCCAGGAGGCAATGTATTGACGCCGCCGGGAACCAAATCCCAGAACCATTTAGGCCACGTGCCGTTGCCAACCGCGATTTTCCGTCCGACGGGTTGGACTTTTGGGGTGGTAACTGACCGACCTTTGCGTGTTACCTTGGTGTCTGCATCTTGCCAGTCCATCACTAAGCCTTGGACAGTGACCCTACCTGTGCCGAGGAACGCTTGGGTCGCTTGCCGAATTGCATCAACGTGTCCCTCGCGCGAGCTTCCTGCTACCAGCGATGTGCACAAGTCTCCGTGTGGAGAGCTATACAGCCCAGCTACCCAATCTGATTTCCGAATTTTCGCGAATGGAGAGTTGATCCTTGCGCCGGCTGGACGGTGAAACTTGTATCGAGCCGACAATGCCGCAAATCGAAAGTCCTCGGGATGTTTGAAGGTGAGAGGCTCCCCATGTTCGGCTGTCAAGTCTTCTCGCGAGACAGGTGCAGCAATGATCCAACGGTGCTCTCGAGACTCGACGAGCGGATAGCTTCTGTATGTAACCTGGAGCACCATGGGCAAGATATCTCCGAGTTTGCTGGTTTGTGATTGACCCCTGAGCCAGCTGGCTCCTTGCGCGAGCCACCGCGGGTTGGTAGTTGAATCGTATGCGGCTGCAGAACGGCATCAGCTTCGATCTCGCCTTCGAAAAGTTACTTCACCTACTATCGAGAGTTTCCATTTCTATGCTATCAGGCCTCTGTTGATGCACCTCATTGTGATGATGGGCGACAGCCGGCGTCAACGGTGCCTCCGTCGTTAAGGATGGCGCTGCATCGCGCAAGTCTGTCTTACCAGACTGGATTCCGTCCTCGGTTTCAGCTTCTGCTGCATGATCCTTCTTCGGCAATTGCTCTGCATAAACGAAATCATCGTTCCATCTCGCCGTTTTCGGTTCCCAATCAAGCTGCTCAGACCAAGGATCTCCTTCAACTCTGCCCTGCTGTTTCAGCTTGTATGCCAGTTCCCACAAAACACCTTTTACGCCGCCCTCCAATTCCCTATACTTGGCGTCGGCATTCTTGATATACTCTTTCCAAGACTTGTCGATAGGAAGGAACGGATTACCCATCGTCAACGCACCAGCAAAAGATACCGGATGGGGACAGGAAAGGAGAAACAGCGGTAAGATCTTCTGTAACACTCGGTGCGTTACGTCAACATCTTTGGCACAATACTGCAACAGTTTCTGGAGATCGGGTTGCAGTTGTGCTGCTGAAGTGATGTCTGGATTTCCAAATTCGTTTCGAATTGACTTGTCGACTTTGAGCTTAAGGTGAAGCCGAGCAACCTCTGACAATGCGTTTGCAGAGGTAACATCTTCCCATCGAGTAGTGTCCATAGCATCGGTATCCTTGCCTATCGAGTGTTCTGCATCTTCCTCCAGTCCCTCGAATTCATTAATCAGACTCTGGGATTGAGATCGATGTTCCTTGGCTTGGTGTTTCTCTTTCTTGCGGCGAAGCCATGCTGGCCGTTGTACGGATGTGATTCCCTTGGTTGCCACATGCAGCGCCAGAGTGTCCATCCATCGACTTCCGCTACGTGTTACGTGGTACTCTTCCAAAACTTTCGACCTATCGTAGCCGACGTTGTGGCCCACGATGATTCTTGGGGCCTCTGGTTTCGATTTCGCTATCGGGATCAACGTCGAAGGTATACCTGATGTTGGTGAAGTGTCCTTCTCGAATACAGCTGGCGAAAGCCAAGAATACCAAGCATTCGGGGTTGCTGCAGTAGCCATGACCGGATATGGCGACAATCTGTACAGTACTTCGACGTCAAAGCATATGAGTGACTCTTCCCCTAAATCCTCCACAGGCTGCCCCTTTCCCGAATCCTTGTCGTAACGATACCATCCAGGCTGACTGGTGCACCAAGTTTGCGGCATTTTTGGCAATGACCCTTCTGCGAACTGCTGTGACATGCTTAAGTACGGCTCCGCGATGTCTTTCCCGATTTGTTGGAAATGTTCACGGATATTATTGCCCTGAAGAGGTGGCAAATCAAAGTTGATTTCCGGCAATACCGCTGCTCCATCCGGTGACAAATCATTGTCTTTGAGATGTTGCAGAGAGATCGCAGTGATGGTAGGTGAAGGCTCGCTCTTGGGCTTTCCAGGAAACAACTGCTTGTGCAGCTTCGGCGATAGAAGCTGCACACCCACAGCGTTCCTTCTTATCCCGGGCTCGCTGCCGCTTTCGGATGAGGATTCAGAGGGACTTGGCTCGGCAAGTGAAGCTGGCATATAAGAAGACGTAGGGTTTGCAGCAACAACGGGCGATGTCGGATCGGAGTTCTGAGCGGTTTGCTCTTGCCCTTGTGCGCTATCAGTTCCTTTCCTGGCACTGAATTCCTCCGCGGCTACATCCTGAGGCTCTGGATCTGTACCGACATCCTCTAGATCGATGAATTTGGCTGTTGAATACCTCGATGAGTGTTCAGGCTGTTTGTGAAGCGAAAGATTTTTTCATGCTCACGATTTCTCTTAATGTTCCTTATACGACTTGGAAGGCCACTTTCCACGCTTTGCACACCATTCCATCCTGCCCGATAAGCCTCTCTACTGGCGTGTAGGTGATCCGAGTATTCTTTCTCGTTAATGCGAATAGAGACGGGATGGGATTTAAGCTGCTTGCTATTGGCCGGAGCATACTTCTTGGGTGCATATTGCGTGATCTGTCGGACCGAATGGCAAGTCGTGCTTTTCAATAGGCGGCTGATTGTGGTTGCACGAGCTGAAAGATCCACCGAAAGAGTGGTTTGGAAAGCATTGTTTCGATGCAGAAGATATCGTTGTACATCGAGAAGCCGGATCGCCATAATCGTCCGGGCGTAACGGTTTTCCTGACTGCCGGGTTGGTCACGGATAGTGCCAGCTTCAACGGACTACCATGTAATGTAGATTGCTTGGACCTTGTCTAGGTGACGTAGAAGTATAGCTCTGCGAAAGCTAGTGCCCTCAGAAGAGGCAACTCGACCATCGACCATCGATTTATTGCGACGATCGTTCATACGGTTTGCGCACATGAAAGAAAGAAATGTAGACCGGCACGTGACTGATGGCTACTTCTATGCCTCGGTATGCCTTAGTTTCTCTCGCCTACTAGTCTACCACGGTGCAGGAAACTAGAAGCAGTTCCAAGCCAAAACGATAGATAGAATGAGTGTCTGTATACAACATGTGTCAGCCCTATGGGCGATGCAAAACTGCTGCATGAAGGCTCTTATAGAGCAGAGCGTAAGAGCGTCCGTTATCGTCCTAATACTGTCCAAGTCAAGTATCCATCCTCTCCAAATTGTCCATGAGCGCAGAGTGCGCAGAGTGTCCGATCAAAAGGTCCATAGTCCGTTATAATCGCTGAAGTGTCCATCATCAATGTACTGATATGATTACGAAAACGTGTTCCGGTATCTTGTTATCGTTTATTGAGTATAGGAGGCTCCCGAGGTCAATAGCTTTCCTGCCTCTGTTCGATCGAGGAAACCCGAACTGTTGAGTTTGCTGCGCGCAGCCTTGAAGACCACAGACGTCTGGATCTCGACATCCACGTCAATCTTGGCAAACTTGACGGCGGTCGACTTCTCAAAAGATGAGAGAGCGTCGGTCGATGGTAAGGCGGAGGTGGAGACGGACCGGGACATTGCCATGTTATCGGACTGCCAATGCGAGTGAATCGAAGTGCGTCGAGAGCTCATGAAAGAAGAAGACTGATCATCGAATGCCGAGGAAGCTCGAGCATGGTGGTTCAAGTCCAGCAGGTCGCTAGTACAATCGATGTCGGCAAAAGGGTCCTCCACGATTAGCTGACCGAGCGTTGGTGATGGCCCTTTGTGCCACGGCGCTGATTCGCGAGTGAAGAGTGCAGGAAACGCACTATCGGCAGCCATCGAAGCGCTGGTGACCGCGTCGTGTTCCGACATCATCGCAAATGAATTAGGGTGAGTCTTGAGCAGTTCGGATTCGGATTGTCGCCAAAAGTCTGCAGAGCAAGTGAAGGAGCCCATTCGCTTAGAATATGCAGAGTCGGGTTGAACAACGATCCAGCCCCGGGGAGAAGCCGAGTCGTCTTTCTGCGTTTCAGTCCCAGACTGTCCGAGCCAGCTTTGAAATGCCTCGTTGAGCTCGTTTTCCGACTTGGCATCTTGCAAAGATGGTGTGTACGATGCTGCGTGGTCTTCGGTGGCAGTCAACGGTTTGACCAACGTCACGGTGACGTTCTGCTTGCTAGTACCGCCGGGAAGGAGGGATTGTTGGATTGAGTGGAGTATGCCAGTTGGCTCGACGGTCGATGCAGCGGCGGGATCGACAGATGCTGATGAAATGCAAGATGCTGTCTGTCGAGAAGACCGGTTGGCAGCAGGTAGCGCAAAGAGAGCCATTGCGACCAACATGACCTAGGTCAGGAGAAAAACAGGAGTTAGATCGTGTGCGGATACCGGCGCATCGCAGGCACTTACAAACATCAACGCTCCCTTTTCCTCTTGCATTGACACAGACTCCATCAACCCTGCTTCCTGGCTTTCACGCTTGACCACCACACCTCCATTGACCGCGACTTGTCGTCCACTTTCGGTTTGAGTGACCGACTGCATCGATTTGATCGCGGATCCGACCTTGGGGAATGTCGGCGAAGTAGGAACCGAACATAGTGTTTCGTCATCCATATCGGCATCATCCAGGTCGCTAGCCATTCGGACGAGGACAGCATTCTCTCTTTCCGCAGCTTGGTCGAGTGTGAGCTTGGGAGAGATAGGACAACCGTTGGGACTGGCAGTGACGATCGATGACGAGGACAGTTTGACGAGTACCGGCAAGCGGCTGTCGAGTTCGCGTTGGAATCGAGATACCTTTAGTTCGGCTGCGACACGTTGGTTCCGTTCAGAATCCAGCTGAGTTCGTAGACCTTGGATCAACATCTGCATGTGAGCCCTCTCTTCATCTTCGTTGTATATTCCTTCACCGCGTCCTGCAAGGCCGTTGTCGTAGGAAAGCAAGCAAGATTCAGGCTTGTCAAGTGCCAAAGATTCGCACAAGTCAGGTCGAGCCTCTTTCAACGCTTGCTTGACGAGCTCCATACGTTCGAGCAGCTTGGCATTCTCCATTCGCAATTCGTAGGTCTGTTCACTTTTTCGGGTTCGAGATCGTTGCGCGCTGGCCCGATTCTTGACTTTACGAATCTCCTCTTTGGTCAGGTTCTCCAAGTTGGGAAGACTGACTTCGCCAGTGACGGGATTGATGCAATCTGATCCGGAAGGAAGGTGCGAGGAAGCCGGTGACGTGTTCCAGGGTTTGAAACCTCCAGGCGGCGGATTCTTCTTCTTGCCACCGGCGAACTGTCTGCGCAAAGGTAACGAGATACTAGATGGACTGCCGCTCACTGAAGCTTCGGACCGCTTTGGGCTCGCTGTCGCCGTCGTGGCGTCCGAGTGCGAGTTCGAAGTATTCTCCACATATCCGAGGAGGCTTGACTCCTCGCTCTTCCCCTTACGCATCTTCTTCGCTGCCACTCCGCGGGCATACTGAGGATCTTCCTGAGGCTTTGGCATAGTACAGGCGTTTGCAAGTCCATGTTCCTCCATCTCTTCCGATAACCGACGACGTTTTTTCACCATCGACACATCCATCTCCTGTTGGAAATAAGGGTTAACGTACGAGCTGATCTCGGAAGCGCTGGTTGATGGCGACTGCTGGTGTTCAGAAAAGACGTGTTGAAGACTGGAAGGCGAGATCGTCATAGGAGGAGCAGACATGGGAAACATGCCGTTGTTACCCATCATGGATAGATCGGCGCTGGACGGGGGTGTAAAGTATCCGTCCAATCCGTTGCTGGACGAGGAGAAGACGGTCTGCGTGTCCATCAAACCGCTGTCGACGAGCGGGAGAGGCGCGAGCGACATCTGCTGCTGATGCTGCGGACCGAGTGCATAAGTGAACATTTGAGCTTGGCTTTGAGAAGGACAGGATACATCGGAGTACGGATATTGGATAGAGCTTGTCGGTTGCAGGTAAAAGACTCGAGGCTGCTCTTGAAACTGATTAGACTGACAACCTGAATCTTGGTAGAACGGTTGGTGCAGGTACTGTTGCTGCTCCATATAGGAGGACTGCATCGGTCGAGGGTATGTCGAGTTCGATGTTGCTCGTTGGAGGTACTGGATATGGTGCTGATCGGACATTCGAATGGAGGATGATGCTGACGAGCCAGCTATTATAGAGAGAGGAGGCAGGCATGACCGGGTAGGCGGGCAGCGAATCGGGTTCGATTTAGACGGGTCGGGTGAAAATTTGAGGAGGGGCAGGAGCAGCGGGCAAGCAGAAGATAGTGCAAAGGATAGATAACGGGAGTGTAACCGTCGGATCAGCAAACCGCGAAACATAGAAAAAGGACTTTGAACAATAGGTAGATGCACTGCAATTCACCGTCTCGCACGCAATTCGCACCACGACTTGGATTGCTACCGCCCGTGAATGCTGGAAAGCTCGTATGAAACGCCACATTGATGAGATGCCACAACAGAGATCGTCTAGGAATCTCCCAGTCTTGCATACGCACAGCCCCCTATTCGGGCTCTACATCGATCTGCCCGGTTGCTCTGCACAATACCAAGCTTCATCGCCGCAACAGCTTCCGACTATCTTGGACCACGATGAAACGCTTGCTTACCCGTCTCGCATCGCTCCACCAGCAGTTCTTCACATCCAGCATTTCTTATCCCTATTCCCACACCTGTTTCTATCAAACCATTCTTGCTGCTTTGCGGAGTTCGGTGCGTCGACGGCACTCGCTCGGTATGGGACATGCTAATTCGCGGAGAGCGGGTGGTACGTGCTGAGAGCGCTGCGAGCGGATGTTGAGGGTTCGGAGTGCAAGATCGTATCGAAGAAGCAGTGTCGCTGAAAGGGGATCCGACAGTATCGAACTGGGAATCGGTAAGGGAGGTTGCGCACGAAAGAGTCCGGTCGAAGAGGGTCGTTGTGCTGACAGTCTTGATCGACAATCTTGGTTCGGTTTCCATGGTGAGTGACCGTTGCTGCGTCGCAGGTACTAACAGTTCGAGTATTCTCGCAGAGAATGAAACTAGTTGGGTCGAGTTGACCAAGGGCGGTCTTGCAAGGAACGTTATTGATGATTTCGGCTGCCAGAGTCGAGGTGTGCGAATGACAATAAGTGAAAGGTGTTGCGTGTCCGTACCCTAGTCGGAGCCGTGCGTTATCTTGCAGCAGGGTGAATGCATTTTCACTTGTATGCCGCAGCAAGACGGGACCTTCATACCAATCTTGCATACCTGCAATGGACAATACGCTACAGTATGGAAAATCCGTAGCAGAAAGATGCCACCGTCCCGGATCATCGGAGCATACACAGTCGAATTGTAACCGTTCTTCCAGTCGGACACCCATGCAAATTTGAGACTTGGGCGCCATAGGGTAGTTGTACGAGATAACGGAGAGCTCCCGCGGCTGCCACAAGCCACAGATTAGCTCACGGACGTGTGCGAAAACCGAAAAGAAGGTTCATGCACAGTCTACTGTGCCTTCCAGTTTGCCTGCCAGGGCACATCGAAAGCTTTACGCGATCGTGCCTGCTGCGCTTTCAAACGTTCCTCTCATACAAGTCCGCGATGACCCGTCGTAGCAGTCATTCTAGCTAACTTTCTAGCCCCCTTCGTCGAGTCTACCTAGAGTCGATATAGATATCACAACGAATGCTATCTAGTCTTTCAGACCAAACTTAAACTAGCTTACACCGGCTCCCGTTTCATGAATAGAGTTTCCTATCGGTTGGAGTGCCGAGGAGGAGAGTGCTAGCCCGCTCCTTGGGCGGCGAAAGCAGGCACATCTTTTCAAATGGTCACCGACTTCAGTCCCAGCCTTCAAATAGCAGCTACGCTACGATGGGATTGTACCGCGCTCATCTGTCACGCAAGCAATGGACTAGCTAATGGACTGCTGCTTACTCGACCACGCTTGACCATCGCATCGATCTACTATCGCACGATTTTTCCGACACTTTACTGTAGCGGCGGAAGTTCTACATATTAGTTCGGAATGCAGCTGTTCACGATCTATCAGGATCTGAGAGCTGATCTGAGTTTCCAACCTTTTCCATCGAATCCGATTCAACTGCCCTTAGCTAGCTCCTTAGCTGCTGCTGTGCTGCGCAAAAGAGCTAGAAAGAGTTGGCGGCAGGGCAACCGAATAGCTAACCGGACCGAGCCCGAGCTCATCAGGCACTCGGCATCCGTTTTGACAGCTGTTTTGCCAATCAGCTTGCCAATCTAATCTTATTTATTGTTATTGGAGCAGTAGGTACAGAGCTGCGTATTTGGCCGAGAGTCTGCCTCGCGCTAATATTCTACCGTTTCCCTGTTATTTGCATGCTTCAAACGAGTTCAAACGGCGCTCGTCGTCGATCCGACAGACGCGACAGACGCAGACGATGTCGCTGTAAAGTAACCGAGCAATAATGATCTCCTTCCCTGCAGCAGTCATGGATTTCTCCTCCGCATACCTTGATTCTCGATGTCGACACAATTCAAAGGTGCAGCTTATGGCTTTCTATCAACCCAGAAAGGCGAGATAAACACTAGGTAAACGAGAATGAGTGCCGCCATGCCTGGCTTCAAAATCGCTAAGCAGCCAGGATGCGCTAGTTGGTGAAGAAAGGCCTCGAAGAGTTCTTCGAAGTGGGCTCTCTCTAGCAAGTCATTCTTGCCTCTTGCGTCACAGCTCCAGTCCCTGAGGAGTGGCTCCCAAGCAGACACAGCCAACCATCCGCTGCGACCCGAGCTGCTGAAAGAATGTTGATTAAATGTGCCAATAGACTATGCATTCGTTTACTTTACGTTACAACTCAGCTTAATATGCACAGTCTCCTTCACCGCATCCAGAACTAGCTCCCAGGCTGCGCCGACCGCTCTTGGAACTGACGTTTATAGACACATCGAAAAGGGGGACAGACAAGGCGAGAAGATTTTCGAGACACAAGAGATGACAGAGGTGAGTGTCTATTTGATAGCAGAAGAAAGTTCTGCTCTATAGAGGGAACACGTCAGGAGTCGACACAGCAACGATGTAACATGAGTGCTTACATTGTCGGCGGTGACTACAGACATGGCGTGCTTGCACAGGGTTTGAGTTTATCTGCAGGAACAATTTGCAGTCAGACAAGTTGCAACAGGTATAGGAATGCATCCCCGACCAGAGCGCCGTTACTTAGTCGATGCATGTACTTGCCTAACGAGCGAGCGGCGAACTACATCCCCACTTGATCTCTCTTTGGCTGCCTTTTCTTTGGAGTACGACGGTTCGCCGGTGGCAGTTGCCTGTTCTGCCTGCTCGACGTACGCAGCGGTGAAGGTCGACAACAACGAGGCAAGAACGATAGCAAAATCAACTGATGGCTTGGACCCTGGCCCTCATCGTTGCCTTCGAGTCCGAAGAACGGTGATCTGAAGGACAAGTAAAGCATGAGCAGTCATTCAAGTACGTGTCGCGAGGACGAGATACTCACAAGCTCCAGCGGTTGCATAACAGCATCGATACGAACATCGACGACGCCACGCTGTCGTCTTCGAAAGGGAATTTTGGGAAGAACAGGAATACCATGAGCGGTCTGTTATACATCGCAAGAGCGGGATACTCACAAGCTAGGAAGGCTTCCATTAAGACATCGACTGTCAACTGATGCGCAGTGTACCAAGTTAGGTTAGCACCAGTAGCCCAAAGGAGGGAAGGTGGAAGCTGCAAGAAAGGAGGAAAGAAGCAACAGCAGGTATCATGTGCAGGAAATGGGATATTTCATACAATCAAATAGTGGAATCAGATCCGATTCAAGAGCATGATGCACGTCTACACCTTGCGAATACAGATACTATATGATTCGGAAAACAGAGACAGCGAAAAACGAAAGCAGGAGTGATCCCAATGGTGGTGGTCATGGTGGTTGTCGAGCAGCAGAGTATCGAAAGGTTGAAACTCTTATACTTCCTGAGAAGTGGCGCCGGAAGCCTTCTTGGACTTTGCGGTCTTGGCCGGCAAGAGCTCGGAGTGGATCTGAGGCAAGACACCACCTTGAGAGATGGTAACACCGCCGAGGAGCTTGTTCAACTCTTCGTCGTTTCGGATAGCGAGCTGCAAGTGTCGGGGAATGATTCGGGACTTCTTGTTGTCTCGGGCAGCGTTACCAGCCAATTCGAGGATCTCGGCTGACAAGTATTCAAGGACGGCTAAGGAAGGGACGAGGTTAGTGGATGTTGACATGGTAGTAGAGCAAGTAGACATACCAGCAAGATAGACGGGAGCACCGGCACCAATTCGCTGAGCGTAGTTTCCCTTCTTCAACAATCGGTGGATACGACCGACGGGGAATTGAAGACCTAAGGACGATAGGGTAAGCAAGAGAGTAGACAAGAGCAAGTAGACGGCAACGTACCAGCCTTGGAAGATCGAGAAGACGACTTGGTAGCAGGGGCATCGGAAGATGAAGCTTTACCGCCCTTTCCAGACATTGTGAAGGTTGATGAGAGTGTTTGGTTTGGTGTTGAAAGTGGAGCGGGTGGTCGTGCAAAGACGATGAAGTGTGATGTGTGTTAGTGATGACGGAATTTGAAAGGAAAAGAGGGAATGAAGGTAAGTAGATGAAACTCTATATACTACTTGGGATCCGTGACGTTGATCTTGCGCAGAGTCCGAAACGTCCCAACCATACACGCGTCTGATTCTGGCGGGCAGGCACGCGAGGGATCAAGAGCGAGGCTGATATCCAGAACACGATCAATCCACGGCCGCCGGTGTAGGCAAATCATCCACAACTCGACCTCCACCCGAATTTACAGGCTTTGATGCATTTGAAGCTTACGTGGCTCTTGCGTTCGGGGCATTTGAGAGCTCGCTCGAGGCACTCAAATGTGGCTTGTTGCCCGTCACATCAGGATGGTGCCACCGGACAAAGATCAAGGTTTAGCTCGAGCAGACACGCCCTTACGCGTCTGGCTCGCAAGTGGATTCTGACGACAGCTCGAGACTGGATTGGTATATATGATCCTGCATCTGACACTATCCCCGTCTGCTTCACTACTCCTAATCACAAGTTCATTCACACCACTGCCAACCCACTTCCTTGATCTTTACCATCAACCAACTCAACGACTATCCACAATGGCCCCCAAGTCCGCTGCTCCTGGTATGTTGCATTCGTTATTTTCTTACAACCTCAGCTGCTAACCTCTCATTCCCACAGCTTCTTCCGCCTCCAAGGCTCCCGCTGCCTCCAAGGCCCCCGCCGCCAAGGCTCCTTCCAAGAAGACCGCCCCCAAGGAGGCCGGTGACAAGAAGAAGCGAACCAAGCGAAGGGTCGAGTCCTACTCTTCCTACATCTACAAGGTCCTCAAGCAGGTCCACCCCGACACTGGTATCTCCAACAAGGCCATGTCCATCTTGAACTCGTTCGTCTCGGATATCTTTGAGCGAATCGCCGCCGAAGCTTCCAAGTTGGCCGTTTACAACAACCGATCCACCATTTCTTCCCGAGAAATCCAGACTGCTTGTCGATTGATCCTTCCCGGAGAGTTGTCCAAGCACGCCATCTCTGAAGGTACCAAGGCTGTTGTGAGTACTCCTGTCGCTCCCAACATCCAATCAGCTCCTGACTCGTATCTCTCCTACAGACCAAGTTCTCTTCTTCCACCAAGTAAACAATGGCTCTTTGCCATCTGTTCTTGCTTTGTGACGACCGTCTTTTCGACCCTTCGCTTTTCGATGTCTCTACCTTTACATTACAAACATCACTTGCAACATCAATCAGCATGACCTCGGCTCTGGATCTGGACGCGGTGAAGGAGACTGTGAACAATGGGCGTAAACGTTGTAACTTAGTGTAGCACGCACGCTCTGTCTGCAGATTCGATGGATGTTTTTCTTTCACTTGTTTTGGCTTTGTTGCCTTTGCTTTTCGGGCATTCTTCTTGCTTTCAATGCTATAGCGACTTGCCATAAGGTCTAGCAGAATACGCTCTTGCAGGTATTCACTTCAAATTAGACCTTGACATCCTTGACGGTGTAATGGTCATGCTTTGACACGGTCTGGTCAACAAGACGATGAAAACAAATACGGCAATAGATGCCGTGATACAACCAGGATGGCATATATAATCAAACGGTACAAGCAAGAAATACCAAGGAGCAAGAGCCGAATCTACGTGTATAGCTGATCCGCTGGCTCCCGTAACCGCACATCATCCGTCTCCTCTTCACCAACATCATCCAGCCGCACAGAAGCCCTCACGACACCTCCAAGCGCAGTCAACGAATTCGCACCCAGCGGTGACTCTGCAAGGGTGCTCAAAAACGTCGTGTTCATTGGCGTCGCCGCGTCAAGACCCGCATACTCTGGGTTGGGGTTTGTCTCGTTGAATCGCGGGATTGGAAGACCACCGAGCGACATTGTGCGTCCCGTGACTGGCGAGTCAGCGTCGGCTGCATCGGCCACAGCGTCTTCTGTTTCAGGGAACGGTACGTCGCTGTTAATACTCCTACTCGGCTCTTGCGCGGCGTCAGTCATGCTCGGATCATCTGGCGAGTCGGGGGCCATGCCTGGAGTGTCAACGACCATGGGAGAATTGACACTCTGTGCTGATGGTGACACGGCGTGGGTCATGTCGACGTCTGCGACTTGTGCTGATTCCCGTCGTAAGCTTGCGCGACGAGAAGCAACTTCCCAGGCGTCATCAACTTCCACGTCGGCTTCCAAATCGTGGAAGGTTCGCTAATAACGGCATATCATTAGCATGGCATGGATGTAAAACGTAGACCAGAACTTACACAAAGCGGGCAGGAGAATCCAGGATGATGAATCTGTAACATCGGTCGAATACATTTGTAATGAAACTATTGAAGACATGTCTTGTGAGCGGTAGCCATATGCAACTCATGTTTTAGTCGACGTACCACATGCGAGCAGGGACTATTTGAATATTGAGTGTTAGTGCTCGCTAGGATTGCGCAGACATTGAGAACAAGCTTACGCGATAAACAAGGCTTGCGCAACAGTTACCGAAAAGAGACCTACGTAACCAGCAAGTCAATACAGAAACGCACAAGCGTCTTGACAACACTTACAGATACAGCAATCCGTGACGCTGGCTTTCGACACTACCTTCTTCTCCTTGTTGCCGTTGCTCCCCGCTGATCCCGCAGATGGCGATTCCGGTACACCTCCGAGCGCGCGAAGCTGTTTCATTGCTTCTTTGCTAAACAAGAAACCCAAATAGGTCAGTATCCGGCTCGATGAAGGAAGAGACGACAAACTTGCTTGAAATTATTCTGACCGCGCGATTTTTCCCTTCCCACTTCAATCTTCATCTTTACGCATCGATACATTTCTTCTGTGCCGCCCTGGTAATCGACACCGAGTTGAACGATATCCCCGTCCTACGAATTAAATATTCGTCAAGATCTGCAACACCAGCCCAAGCAAAAGACTGACCTTGATGGGATAGGGGCGGGATTCCGTATTTGGGTTTGAAAGACGAATATGGTTCAAGAATGTCCCGGATGATGATTTTGTATCCCTTACGAAGAACTGTTCAGGAAAAGGCCTCACGATCAACGCTCCGGCTTGTTAGCCGCTCAACTTCAACTCACCTTGCCTCCAGCTTCACACCAGATCTCCGCATGCGCTCGACTAACTACTTTACTCTTGAAAGCCACCTTTGCGCTCGTAAGATGTCCACCTCCACCCATCCCCGTAGCTGGTCGTTCTCCGGTCAACGGGAATCCATTAACCAACACCGTCGAAGTCAAATTGTTACCACCCGCAGCAGGCGCAGCAGGTGGAACGGTAGGCGCGGCAGGATCGGTGTTCGAGAATGTGAACGGATTGAATGCGGGATCACCATCGATGCCTGCTGTGAATGCTGGTACTTCCTGTCCCCCCGCGCCGGTAGCATCTCTCAACGCCGCAGACAAGGCCTGTGAATGTGCGACATTATTCGTGCCGGCGCCTTGCTGTTGCTGTTGTTGCTGCAGCGCCTGACTTTGCTTCTCTGTGAATCGTCCGACTTTGAGGACCGTGCCGTCGAATCGATCAGGGCCGGAACAAGGTTGCAAGTCGCGGACGACGGGTTCAAAGTGTAGTGAACGGTAAGTTTCGAGATGCGGGACGAGACGGATACGGAATGTTGGACCGGCGGGTGGACGATCAGCCTCGGTGGTCGTGATGACTGCTGAAGGCAATTGAGTGGTGACTGAATCGCAGAGCAGGAAATCAGTTTTCGAATGTACGAAACGAAAGGCAGGAACCTTGAACTACTCACATCCCTGCTGAGGCGTACTAACGCTCCTTGTTAATACAGGCGTTGCTCTGCGGCTTCCACTACTCCCGTTGACACCATTCGGAGCGGCCATCGCCCCTTGTGCTTGATTTCCACTCTGACTCGAAGATAATCCTTGGCTTGCTACGTTCTGCGGCGGATTGGCTTGACCCTGATTCCGCCTTCCGCTCAACGTTGAGCTTCTCGCACGCGTCCGTTGTATAAAGTTGGGGAGGAAGCCCGCTCTTGGTGAGGTGGGACTGGTAACGGGTCGTTGCTGATCTGTTCTACTCTCTGTGCCTCTTCCTGGCGTTCCAGAGGACGCTCCGATCTCCGCAAAAGGTGTTCCAGGTGCAGACCCAGGTGTACCAGGCGATCCACGAGCTGATCCTGAAACGCTACCGCCGCCGTTGCCAAACGCCGCAAAGGCGTTGTTGGTCCAGCTCGAGCTGTGTGGCGCAGCGGGCAACGCAATGTGTGATGGAGCGTTGCTTGGTCGAGAAGCTGGTACGCCGGATGTTGTGTTGGATCTCGAGCGTGTGGGAATAGGTGCCGCGCGCATTGGTGGATGGTGGTGACAAGGATGGGAGGGGCACCTGTGAAGCAGGACGACTAGCCGACAACGATGAGGACTGGACTTGTGAGATCAAGGAAGACGACGGGCTGCTGTGTGCACTGAACTTGCGTCATCATGATGGATTCTCCACAAAGAAAGGAGAGAAATAAGCGCAAATATTACCCCCAGGCTAGATCTAAGCGGGCGGGGCAAGTGATCGACTCCTTAAGCACTACTAGAGCTCTCTCAATATCAAGTGCATGAGCTATACAACGCACTCTAGCTTTGTCCTTCAGTGAATACGCTTTCATCCGTACTATCAAACATGTTCAATCCCACACGAGGAGGTGAGCATCCCCCGCTGTTTCAAATCCGACTCTGCTAACTCTCGTTCGTCCTCCTTGATTCAGGTACCCGGGGTGGAGCAGCAGAATTCAAATGGAATGATGTCAAGGCGGACAAAGACAGAGAAAACTATCTTGGTCATTCTATCAACGCACCTCAAGGTCGATGGCAAAACCACAAGGATATTCACTGGTACAACCGAAACAAGTCGGGTGAAGAAGATGCAGAGGCCCTAAGGAAACAAAAGGCTCGAGAGCTAAAGGAGATCAAGATGAGAGAGGAGAACGAGTTGAGCATTGCGTTGGGATACGGTGCGCTGTATGACGTGGACAATCTCAACCTGGATAGCGATGAAGATCAAGGGCCAAGCAAAGCTGGTGGAGTCAAGACGGAAAAGGAGCTCGAATTGGAACAACTGGAAGCGGAAGAGAAGCGTAGACGGAAAGAGTAAGTTCGGTGACTGTGTGTGAAGTCGGCGATGGCTTATATCTATGATCCTTCCGGTAGACTCAAACGAGAGAAAAAGGCAATGAAGGAAATTGAGAAGAAGATCAAGAAACAGGAAAAAGAGGAACGCAGAACAGAGTCCAAAGGTCATCGGATCAGAGACCGTTCGCACGAGGATTCCAGGCGAAGAGATCGCAGCAGTCGCAGTCGTGACCGAAGCACCAGTCCGCGCCGTCCATGCCAGATTGAAGATGATCTTTATCGCCGTACGGATGGAGACCGAGCCGGTAGACGGTCGCCGTATCAAGAAGAACGCCGTGATCGTCATCACGGATCGACACATCAGCGCACGGAAGACCCAACGCGCCGCCGTTCCCCAAGCAGCAACCAAATCTATTCTCGTGAAACTGGCACAACTGATAGACGCGATCCACTACGCCCGCCGCCGCCATCATCATCATCAAGAAATAATAACCGAGGTGGCGGTGATTACGACTTTGAAGCGGAACGGGTTAGGGATAGACAGAGATGGGAGAGATATCATGATCGGGAGAAAGGGCTGAAGGGAGATGACGGCTGGGGTCGCGGAGATGGCGCGAGTCGGGAGATGGGCAGGAGTCGTGATGATGTCCGTTGACCTGGGTGACTATGGGTGGAGTAGATCGCTATCGTGTATCGTGCCATATTGAATCTGTTGTCTCAGATTGTGTCGCCGTGATTACACCACGTCGTGGTTATACTGCAGAGACCTCATCAGAGCTGAAGCCTTGGTTGCGTTGGAGGTGCCATCTCAGTTTCCCTTGATAACGTTTCCCTTGCACAGATTCAGCAACAGCCAGACACATCCCCTCAGCAGGCTTGGACAACCGAGAGTGCCTCTGTATGTTGCGTTGTTCTGAATGACAGCTGTAAATACGTTGAGGCACGGGTCAGTCCATAGAGTGGATATAGTAAATAGGAGCGAAAGGACGTTCAGGCGCGGGGCACCAGCGATCGAGAGATTTCGTAACCTTGAGGAGGAGGAGGCAGTTCGCGAGCATACATGTATTATACACAGACTTTGGAGTAGAGTTTTGAGGTTGCAAGGACGATCAGTTTAACAATCACAGAGCTGCTGCATCGAAAGCCAGGATACCAGGGTGTATTTCGACAAGGTCGCCACGAGCTCGCCGATAATCGACGCTGCAACAGTTGGAAACCGAACTATTTTGGTGCTATCGTTCGGATTTCTGTTCGGATTGCAGTCTTTGTTCGAGGCGAGCTGTTCCGACTGTGCAGCCTTTCGTAATGCAATAGGATCTCATTCACCGTTAGGTCAGTACTCTCTCCTTATGCCAAATACATGCACTAACATGACCTCGCATTTCAGACATACGCCATGAATCCGTTGCATATTCTCCTCCTGGTAGGAGCGCTGGTGGTCAACATTCCATGGTTCATGATGATTCGGAGAAGAGGTCGTATCTCATCCCATACGCGTGCTACACTACGATCTTTTCATCGTCAGCATGCTTCTCGTACGGGATCGTCCAAGGGTGAACCGTACTACCGAGGTGCACCTACGCTCAAGTCGCATATGAGGTCTGGATTACTGTGAGTTCGCGGCAGAGAGGGTAACAGTGCGAGAGCCAACCTCTGACCTACGCACACGATCCTTGATCGACGTCGCCTGCTTCGACAGAACAAAGTTGCAGCCGCATCATCTCCCTCTCCTGTTCTGTTACACCTGCACCCTTTACATTCTCACTCGCCCCGACCTGGGTCAGAAATTCCATCAAGTAATCGCCACCATCTTCCCGACTTCGGCCACAATCCTTTCCAAGTCTATCCTTCCTGCATGGATCCGATCTCACCTGCCAAATGACTTTCCGTTTGCGATACCCGACTCGGACGACGTCCGCCGGTCGATCCAGCAAATCCAGTCGCCTGTATTGCAACCTCAACTGCTTTCACAGGCTGGGCAGGCACTGATTTCCATCCTCAGCATGGTGACTGGCCTTTTGCTGTCGTACAAGTCATCGTCTGCGCTGGGAAAATGGGAAAAGGGAAAGGGAGTTTGGATAGGCGCCGGTGCTGGGAGTGGCGGTATGAGCGGAGGTCTTAGGGGTGAAGTAAGAAGCGCAGTCAGAATGGTAAGATTCGCGTTCCAACGGCCGTACTCGTGCGATTTGACCAACTTTTGATCCGTCAGATCTCATTGATACATAACGAAACGGAAGCAGAGCAAGCTGATCTGCAGAACCCGGAAACGAAAGTCGACGACCCCTCTGAAGCAGCGGACTCAAGCAAGCAAGCTCAACTGCATCAGAGAGCAGGCGAACTTGTCTCTTTGCTAGTCGGATTTGCATTCGCATTGCAGTGAGTACGACTGAAAACTCTCGTTGTTTGCGCTCTGACATTAAGAACTCCCCATACCAGCTATCATCTCGCTCACATCCGTACTCCACTATACAAACCACCTCTTTCCGACCTTTTGCCAGCCGAATATCTTTCGACACTGCGTCGGACCGATGGACGGGTCAGATTTGAGAAGGAGGACGGCAGCGAGGATCAAGCGCTTGGCAAAAGCGACGCGATACGATCAGGAAAATTGGCTGGAGCAAGAGGCAAAAGAGAAGACGAATCCCCGGGACCAAAAGTGCGAATTTCACCTCGTACAAGGTCACGATCCTTACCTCGGCCACGTAGCAGGGTGCGCTTGTCGCGCTCGGCCAACAGTACTGAAAGCTTGGAATCGGAATGGAGACCGCCATCGAATGGCCAGCCAAGCGAGCCTGCAGGTGATGGCCTGCCTATGGAGACCGGCACTGAATCCCTTCAGAATGGAGCTCAGCAGCCTGAATGGACGCGACAGTACAGGCAGTTGAATGTTCCGATCGACAGTCCTGCAGTGCTCTCAGGGACGCTGCACGCCGGTAATGACATTTTGGATTCGAGAACTGACGGTGATGCCGATAATCAAGCAGACACGGATCCTACCCACCATATCTTCTCTAAACAGCTCGATGACACGAACAGATTGACCGACGGACCTCTTCTGAAGAATTTACCGCCTGATACCAAGCGTTCGAGTATACCGAAACGACGAACATTGCAACGGTCCCAGGTGGATGGACGGCCTCATCCCGATCTTCGCCGACAGCCTTCGGCATTTTCGATGCCATTTCCTCGCAACCTGCCACTTTCGATCATTAGGCTCATCGAGAGCTATGCCAATCAGTTTGTCTCTTCTGAATCGTGGACAGCTGCACAGGGAGAAAAGGGCTACTTGCTTGTACGTTCAATTTACTGCGCCCGCCTCATCCTGCTCACTATCTGCTTTGGTCGTGCAGACGAGAACTTTGACAAAGATTCTGAGCGAGGCCGAGATGCTGAGCGAGAGTGAGTCCTCAGATGCATCCCGTGTACCCAATCGCATTTTTTGGCTTACAATCTTGCCTATTAGACCCACCGCCGCTATCGCTCTCCATTCACCTCACTCACCTGCTGCTACTGTATTTGCTGGCTATACCAGCGCAACTCATGCCTGTTCTCGGGAAATGGACTGTGCCAGTTGCACTCATTGCTGGCTGGGGTTTGCTTGGTGTGGAGGCTTTGAGTCGAGAAGTGGGAGCCGTCTTTGGCACTTCAGGTACGTGGTCGTCGCTGCCGTTTACCCATTTCTTGTAACGAACATCTTCTTCCTTGCGCAGAAAACCACATTCCGACGTACCTCTACTGCGCGGAGATGCTTTCAGAGACGCTAGACATCTCTCCCTTGTTCCTGGAGGCATATAGCGGCCGAGTGCGCGATCGACTGGAGGGTGAAGGGGAGCTTACGGGAAGGCTTGACGAGCTGATACAAAAGGGAGATCCCAGAGTGCTCGTGTTGACTAGACTGTATGAGAGAAGAGTAGATTACTGGACTCCAAATTTTGGAACACATGCAAGTTGATATTCATGGCAGCTTGTGAACAATACGTCCAGATAAACAGTAGTACCAGCCAGTGATAGCGGATACGAGTAGCAGTAGCAGTCCGAATTACGTCTGTAAGGTCGCCCGCCAATTACCAAAATACCAACTCTGGCTGTTCGCTATTCGCGTTCCCCGCTAGCTCCTCACAGTGACGTCCCCCTGAGCTCGGCTTCGTCGATTCTAAGTCTGGCTCGTCGACATATTCTTGCTTCTTCAAACAGTTATTCATTTTCACAGGACTTGTAACTACAGTATACCACCGTCTTCCTGGGCTCCAGGGACCCAGCAGCTCTGCGCGTTGCACCGGTGAACCACTCAATTCCGGCTCCACACCATGGCGGACGGACAGGCCGACTTCAGACTTTCCCTGTCGTCCGGGACAAATGCTTTGGCGTCGTCGTCGCTATCCAGAATCGGTTCCGTAGCCACTCCAGGATATAATCTTCCTTCATCACGTCTATCACCTCCGCAGGATATGGTTATCGATTCCGCCGCGACAGATCACAATCGGTATCCACCCGTAGAGCAAGATAGCGATCCGCTGAATACTATAGAAACGGGCTTGACAATCTCGACGGATACGATTTCTCTCGGATATGGAGATATCACTCAGAATGAGAACGAACCCGGCAAACACCACTTTCTCGGTCTTGATCAAGACGACATGATCGGAAGGATGGCTCCGGGCTTGGATGGAAGTACGGACGTTGATATAGTGAAGCCTTATGCCGCAAAACGGGGATCGACGTCCCGATTTGCGCTCGAAGACCCTATGGAGGTGAGTGATTCTATATTGAAAGCTTGCATCAACCAACTCACCTGTCCATCCGCAAAAGGTTGATTCACCAGGGGGGTCCGAGTCGGATCAGACGCCGAGATGGTCACAGGCGCTGAATCAAGCCAACAGTCGATCTCGACCTACATCCTTCTCCACATACACAATGGCCGCTATGGACTCGTCCAATGCAGATTCTCCGCGAGCATCCATGGACTCCAGCAATGTTGGATCATCTGGTGGCGAGAATGTCAGCTCAACAGCGTCAGGCTCGTCACCTTACCGGCATGGCCCCGGCGGTCTCGATGAAAGGGCAGAGCCGGGCTTTCTTACGCACGAGAGTCCTACCAATACACGGCTGGATGGCAGCTCAGATATTTACGGCGACGACGATGAAGAAGACGAATCTACGCCACCAATATTTGCTCGTTCATATTCCAGTCCATTGCCATCAAGAGTCAAGTCTTTCCAGAAACCTTCCAGATTATCCTCTACTTCGTCATTTACCACACCACCGCTTATCAGTCACCCCTCGGAGCAGTCCACAGCCAGCACCGAAGTAGTGACTCCTTCGGCACTTCAGACCTTGTCAGCAGAATTGTCAGACTCGTTGCAATCCGCCATACAAACCTTGTTACATCTATCGCCACCGCATTTGCTGGATAATGCGAAAGAGCAGTATTCTGGATGCACCGTGCAGCTACCAACGACGAGTCTCAGCGCTCTCTTGACAGCTATGAAAGGACTGAATTACCTTTCAGCAAATGTCGCTGCCTTGTGTCAGGACGCGGAAACAAGTGATCTACAGCCGCAGCCTTACTCGCATTCCGGAAACTCTCACCTAGCAACGACGCATGACCATCGCTCCAGAAATCTTCCAACAAGGCAGGATACAGGGATCACTGGGATCTTGGACGCGGCCACGTCTGCAGAGGACTTTGATGTGGGAGAACTGCTCCAATCGACTGCCGATCTGTTGAGCGGTCAAGCCGCACAGGCAGGCGTGGAGCTCGTACTCTTTCACGGAGATGTTGGAATAAAGCATGTCAGCGTGCACGGTGATGGCGAAGGTCTAGGCTATGCCTTGAGTTATGTGAGTGCCTCATATATGCTTGTTCGAAAATCTCTCTAACGGTGGCTCGTCCTTGATAATGTAGATACTACGGCAAATTATCAACGTCTGTGAACCGGGAGATACACTCGAGTTTGGCCTTCAACTTGTCCCGCAGTCGCCTTCCTTGACACCACGGATCAATCACCCACTCACTGCGGCCGAACTGGCGACCACAAAGTCGTCGATGGGAGAATCAGATACCGGCACCGAACCAGGGGTGACCCTTCAAACGAACAGAATATCTGGTAACGGCCCTTTACTCTGCACGTTTGATATCGTTCATAACTGCACAGGTCAAAGTAGTCGAAGACCTTCCACCGTGGAAACACCCAGGGCCGAAGCTCCTCTACAAATGACACCGTCGACCGTTAGAAAATCGCCAGATATTGACAGCTTATTGTGCAGGAGAATACTTCGGCATGTCAATGCGACGCTCTGCACCAAAGATCTGCCCGAGGATCCGTCATACTTTTCCGGTAGCGCAAGCCGAACTGGTGGCAAGACATACGAAATCTCAGTTCTCTTGGCCCGTGGCGAACCCATCGCTGAACCAACGGTGCTGTCAGTCGAAGAGCAAGCACAACGTCAACCCTTTCCGCAGCTCCAGTTGTCGAGGGAACCTACATTGGATGAGTTGTCGAGATTCACAGAGACCCTCAGGGGGAAAAGGGTAGAGGTACATGCAAGTTTCCAGAGCGTTTTCGCTCGTCACCTGTCCAGCTACCTCGCTGCTTGGGGCATGGAAATCTCGCACTTTCCCATCGAAGAAGAGAGTACGGAAGCTTCCGCCAAGGATGCTCAGTGGAGAGAGGAAATGAACGCACCGGCAGTAACGTCCACCGGCATCGCAGGCAGTTTGTCAAATACATTAAATGCGATCGCCCCTGACAATATGAACACGGGTTCGATATCTGGTGAAAGGTTCATCATCATAGATGATGATGTGACTGTGTTGAAGAAACAGCTTTTGCTGCTACGGGCCGAAACGCCGATCTCGGGTTCACGCACTCGAAACCTCAAGCGACCGACACTTTCATCGCGAACACGTTCATCGCCGCAAGTCCGCCAGCTCGGTCACAATCTCAATTTGGGCAAATTACCCCCAGGACCTGCCGCCTCGAGTACAGTAATCATACATTTCACCAGTTTGGCAAAATACAACCATGTTCGAGATGTGGTCACCAGTATTCTGGCAATATCACCCGGATCCTACTTTCAGCCTGAAGTAATGGTTATTCCTAAACCAGTCGGTCCTCGGCGTTTCTTAACCGCGCTACATACCGCAATCAATCGACCGATAGTAGATCCGTACTTTACGCCAATCGCGACGTCTCCTCGATCTCCCGGGGGATACTTTGCACCAAAGGATAACGGCTCACCGATGCCATATGAAACTTCGGGATTAAGTGCTCCGGGCGCTATCAGTCCGGGCGTGGATCTCGGACCGCGGCATACCAGCGCGCCTTGGCCCAACCTCGAGGATCTTTCTCTCGGGGGAGGAAGCGCACTACAAGCCATTGCAAACACACCTGGTATTGTTTCGACACCCGTGTCGGAATACTTTCAGGACCGAGTGTCACATAGTGATCCAAGCTCTAGGGCATCCGGAATCGTCCTATCTAGCCCGGATGGTCGAGCTTACGGCATGTTCTTCGAGCCGCAGATTAGGCTCGAAGGTGGCAGACGCAATTCTGGCAGTAACAAGAACGACAAACGTAGGACGCCTCTGAGTAGATCGGTGTCTGCTGCTACCATTATCGAGCAGGGGGCCGACAGCGTGCTTGGTGCAGCAGGATCTCCCTCGCGAAGATTGTCTAGTCTCTCCGCTACCTCGGGTGGAGATGGGGAGAGTCGTAGACTTTCCGGCTTACAGACCGTCGAGGAGGACGAATCAAATAACACCGATGTCGACGCTCCTACTGTGCTTGTTCGATCCGGTTCTATGCGTAAAAAGACGCTCACACGACCACAGGAGCCGACCACACGCGAGCGAACAGGATCAGGTTCTGCTGTACTACGACCTCGCGCACCCAGCACTCCGACTGTTGTAGTACCGAAGAATGACCCAGAATCGGAGCCTGCGAATGTTGCGACCGAAAAGACAGACGCAGAGGTTGCCGCTGCGAAAAAGAAGGACTCTGTTGCCAAACGAAAGGCGCTGGTGAAGAAATCAGCTACCGCCAAAGCCAAGGATTCGATGGTGGTGCCACCGATCAACGTGCTGATCGTCGAGGATAACCCTATCAACCAGAATATTCTGTCGACTTACCTGCGAAAAAAGAAGATCAAACACCAGTCTGCATTTGATGGTAGAGAGGCCGTTGAGAAGTGGAGAACTGGCAATTTCCATATCATTCTGGTAAGTAGATTGTGGTCGCCGAGACAAAATGCAATCAGACTGATTCGCTTTCGCCATAGATGGACATTCAACTCCCCGTAATGAACGGATTGGATGCTACGAAAGCTATTAGAGATATGGAAAGGTCGAGCAACGTTGGCTTCTTCCCGACTACTCCTAATTCGGAATCGCACAAGACACTCAGCCCGGCCATCGAGATGACTCCTGGCATGTCAGCTCGCTCGTCCGTTATTATCGTCGCTTTGACTGCCTCGAGTTTGATGCAAGATCGAGTGGAAGCATTGGCTGCGGGATGCAACGACTTTCTCACAAAACCAGTGTCTTTAAAGTGGCTGGAAACCAAGATTATAGAATGGGGATGTATGCAGGTAAGCATATTCTGGCCAGTTGTAATTCGACGTCTAGCTCATCCCCTTGAGTCTTGCAGGCTTTGATCGATTTCGAAGGCTGGAGACGCTGGAGGACAGCCGATCAGCCTCACAACCGCGCTGCGGAGAGCGCTAGGTTGGCTGTGCAGAACAGTAGTGAAGCTAATGCCAGAAATATCGCCAGTCGATTGAAGATCGCGCCGAAGGCAAGGTCCAACCCGGGAAGTGGTGACGAGGATAAGGATACTGCAGGCAAAAAGACAGAAGAAACAGCTGAAGGATTCAAACAGCCCAGCGGAAAATAGAGATCCGGGCCGCATCAACAGAGTGTCAATGAGCTCGCACAAAACCGTCATGTCATGTTGGGGACGCTTGGTATCATAATCGTCATGATGTAACAGCTTGAAGGCACAAAACTTACGCCATGTTCGGATACATATTGTGACGAACACGCATTTCCTGAGTCACATTCGCATTCCCCTAGATGACCGATGCGTTTCCGTAAGCTGAATTAGCCAGTCCACGGCATACGAGAGCGAATTCGTTCAAGGCAGCTTTTATACGCTGTGGCGTTCTTGACCTGGATGGATCTTCGATAAGCAAATATACTGCCTTCCCAGTCTCCCGGTCTCGCATTCACGTACCTGAGAACGGCTTCCTGGAACTTTTTCTTTGCATCAAGTGTGGCTTTATCTCCAGGATAGCCAGGCTAAGAGGTATCATAATATCAGTATATCATCCATCTTCTCACATGCTCGCGTGACTTACGATTGCCATCAGGCTTTCGATCCATACTTTGGATTGATTAGGCGTTCTGACGATCACAGCGACCAGTATTTCTGCATAATTCGGTATCGTGGATCTCGGACTGGACACAGCGCCACCGGTGATGACAGCGTCCACGATACTCTGCCCATATGCATTGAGCAGTGGCTCATATGCTTCAGCTATCGAGACGCTATTACGTGAAGTGTGCATCACAGCGACCTGCGATACGTGCAGATCATTAATATCCTGGTATCACTTGACGAATAGGTCACTGACCAGAAATTCAATAGCGGTACGCAAGGTGAATTGCTCAGACGAAGAAAGCGCCATTACCGCCATCTGCATACACATCGACTGTACCGCAAATGGCACTGACACGAACGCAGAAGGGAACTTCGCTATCACCTGTTCAGCAACAGAAAAGATGAGCAAAGCATTTCCGTAAGTCAACGCCGTTAGAAACATACTGCTGAACTGTATTTGAAAAAGCTTTCCGCGACATCTGGATTCTGAAAAGGACCGGGGCAAAGATAAAGCGGTGTTCACTTCCCTTTGCACGTGTGACCTATTTTCACTTACTGCTTGAAGCGAGGCTGGATCTCGCAGTATAGTCGCAGTAGCTTGTATCAGCACTTCAGTTGTATGGATAGCGATTCGTAAAGCTTCGGTCTGTTCCGCTTGGTCCTCGAGAGCTTCGCGAGAACCCGGTTCAGTCTTCCGTCTGAATATCGGTGAGGGAGCCATGCGAAAGATCAAAGATGTAGCTATTGATGGCCATAATGCAGAATATGATTTCCCTGCAGCGGAGCCGATCATACTAAGCAATGGCGACGGCGGCAGTGATACCAAAGTCTGCAAACTTGGAGATGCAGTGATTGCCTTGGTAAAGGCGCTGAGTACCTACCCCATCAAAAGCGAGAAGCTGAGAGAATGTCGATCTGCCGGGTACATAGGAACTCACGATTGCCATTTCAGTATCTCGAGACCAGATATCCATAACGCGAGACACACATTGCATGATGCGACTTCGAACGTGCTGCAGACCGGAATCGTGACGAACTTCCTCAAGAGTTCGGGCTGTACCAGCAGTCGCGTCTGGATCGAGATCAAACATATCCTCTTCCGCAGGCGTCAATCCATTGGCACAAGCGGTCAACGCTTGAAGCTGATGCATAGCGATGGCTCTGGCTGCATCTGGGGCCTGCCGTGAAGAGAAGCGCATAGGGTTGGACTGTAAGTATACGAGCGTGTCAGCGCTGCACGAGAGATTTACCCTTGGCGCCGCATCAAGGCAATGCTCGAGTTTCTCGATGATCGGAATGATTATCGTCTACCAGTGAGTGCAATCATGTGTCATCAGCAGGCCTCATCCCTTCATTTAGCATAGGCGGTCTGACGCACCAGGACCGGGTTCACGGCATCAGCAGCAGGAATGGCTTGTAGAACGCTACAGATGGCTTCGATAACCTTGATCTGCTCCTCCGCCTGTGTCAAGCACAATGAGTATCTGGACATATGTTACCTGCAAATCTTGGCTTACCTGCATACCGGCAACTTTCTCGTGCAAAGCACCGAATGATGCGACGTGCTGTGTCAGGTTCCCCCGACAAAGATCACAGATGGCTTTAAGCGCTGAAGCCGCTTCAGGTGCCAATCTCGGCACATCCAGTGCCGAGACAATGTAATCGAGTACGAATGCTACTGAATCGTGGTGGTATCTGAACCATTCCTCATATGCGCCTGCATAAATAGGACGGTCAGAAACGCCATTGGCACGGAACAAGAGCGTTGGTACAAACGTATTAACCGAATAGCAGTGAGGTAAACAGCATCCTCCGGATCGCGCGGCAGTCTGCCGAATACCTGCGCACTAAACAAGACAGGCAGAACCTTCTGTTCACCCAATTCGACAGCCTCAGATGCACACTTCAGACAATGCAACGTTACCTCGACATTCTGGTACGGAGAAGGGCTCCAGATCAATAAGCGAAAAAGGTGATTGAAAAGGCAGACATACCTGCCACGGCGAGCTTTTGTTCAGATCGTCTAGCAAAAGATTTAGCAATCCTTGAAGCATATCTCCCCGGACAACGTAGTATCTATGATACGAGGTAAGCGACTGATAAGTCAGAACGTCCCAAATCTGACTCACGCCGTAACCATCACCTCTCCAGCATCCCTCCGGTAGACATCAAACGCTTTTCGATCTTCCTTGTTCAGCTTTTCGCCGTCTGGCGGCATCCTCATCTTCCTACGAAGGCTATTGACGGCTTGCGTAAAGAATGTTTTTGCAATGATCCAGCTTGGGGATGTAGCATAGTCGGACTGGAAATCCGGACTTTCCATCAACTCTTCTTGAAGTGAGGAATAGAGCATCAACGTTTGCTAAGACGCCATACTCATCAGTAAGAGTCATGGGCTGAGGGGGTCTAAATGCACTAGATAGCCACTCACTTCGCTGACATTCTCGTCGCGCCCTGGTAATCCCGGAAATCCAGTCAGACTCAGCAGCAAGCCGAAGAAGCTCTGAACATCGGCTTGATCGAGTTTTCCTGCCATCCATCCTGCCGAGTGTTCGATCAGGGCTTCAACGAGCTTGCTGATTGCATTCAGATCATCGGATTCGGCGTCCTCATCTGAAAAATGTATCGTGATCGACAACGTAAGTATCCCGCATAGCTTATTCTGGTTGACTCGCGCACTCACTGTGTATCGCTTGGTTCACAATCTGGTTTCCCCTGCCAGCCAGCCAGCGCAACAGCGGCTCCGTCAGCACCTTTGTAGCTTTTCCGTCGCGAAAGACCGAATTTGTCAAGATCTCAACAATGCTCGACATCGATTGAATCATGAATGGCGTATCCAGAAGCGAATACAGTATTGGCAGAATATTGGTGATATCGCTGGCGGTATCGGTTCGAAGACAGCTTTTAGCGTGGTGCTCGCCGGTCCGGTATAAATAGAGCTTACTCACTCCGCACTAAGACCCCAGTTAATCCACGCTTCCAGACACTTCAGGGCCGCGACAGCCTCTTTTTCCTTCTCTTGTGGCGATCCCTCACCCTGTCCCGTCAGGGCCTCGGTAATAGTCCGTACCACGAGGGGCATCTCCTGGTTGATCGCTCGCGCTACTTCAGATCTGCGGGACAGTGAGAGGGGGAAATTAGAAATGTGTCAACGTGAGGGAACGACTTTTCTCTCTTACTTTCTCGGTTGCACCAGCGCGCCTCGACCTACATCCCTAACAGCAATTTCCAGCCATTCAAGGATTACAGTTCTCCGCGCTCGATGTCCTGCCAGCAAAGACAGGACTGTCAACAAAGGATCAGGGAATTGTTTTGGTGTAAGTCGAAGTATCAGACTAGCGAGCTATATCAATGCATGATCAGCCCGGTAAACGGAACTCCGATGTCGACGAGGACTAACCGTGCTGAATAGCTTTCGCAAGACAATACTGTTCTCGCCATAGTATGCTGAAGTGGGTGAAGCCGCTTCACTTGCTAAATGCAGTTGCTGGTTGAGGAGCACAGGATGTAGTTCCGGAGGCAGAGTATCCCTGAACAGCATGATAGACACACTCAGTAAGCCAGTAGGGCAGGGGGCAGCATGCAGGCAGCCTTACCAGTCTCTGGATATCTTCGTCTGGGCATTCTGAGCTCCAAAGAACCGAACGATGGCGCTCTGCGTGGTCGGACAGAAGATGAAGGTGATATAAGCTTCTCTATATGCCTGCTCGTGCTATAAGCTACAGGCTAACTGCGCAGCCGACCTACAGGATGGCGCATAAGCCCTTCTGTCAAACCCCATGCTTGATCCGTCTTCTGGACTTCAATGAGTTGTTTTTGCATTGCCTTCGTAACCTCTGCGTTTCCTGCCATCTCGGGAGCATGCATCTGGAGAATCATCTGTCAAGGTACACGCGAACCTAGTCAGTGTCTGGCATACTAGCTTTAGAAGAGCCGCAACGAGGATTGACATACTGCAGCTACCTGGTCCAGATCCTCCTGAGAAAGTACGGGCATTTGCGAAGCCATTCTGAGGAAGACAGGCTGATGAGTCGATGAAGGCGGGTGACCTCCTTCACTCCTGCGCAATACAATTGAATGCAGTAAGGATATCGGTACACAAATCATCGGAACTGCTCAGAGGTTGTAATGAAGTTAACCCTAGTAGGCCTCTACCTTTCATGTTCGATCACCTTCGATGACCCTATTGACAACTCCCCCAATTTACCCCCTCTCCGGAGTGGCATGTAGCGCGGAGAATGAGAAAAAGCGTTTTCATTTCTAAGTTCAAAAACAGTTCGACTGCTATTTCGCTGATTCCTAACCCACCTAACCCTCTAACACCCCAGAAAACATATCCCCTCCAAACCCCACCCCTAACCTCTAACCCAGCGGGCATTTGCTGGTCCCCTAAGCATTAACCACTAACCCCTAACCTCCCCTAACCTCTAACCCGCTCTTTACGTCAAATGCCACTCGGGAGAGGGGGTGAGTTGCCTGAGATCCTATTGACCCTATTGCTAGCGCCCCGCGTCACAACTAGAAAGTCATGGTCGTTACGACAAGGTCAACTCCACATTCTCGTATCCGTTATACACATATCTCAACTAGATCTCGCCATGCAGACGGACGACGCCTCCAACCTTTTCCAGACCGATGCAGCACTCGAGAAATCCGATGCGCGGCGCCTCAAAGCTCAACAAGCGAGCAAGGTCGGGAATCCTATTCAGTTGCCAAGTAAAGTACTGGCTTTGGAAGTAAGAAATCAAGATGCATGGGTAGCTGAAAGCGGGTGGGTCGCAAGGCAGGTGGACCTAACGGTAGGTCCCTCGCCACTACAACAGTCGTGTCAGCTAATCAATTTACATGTTTAGACAGGCAAAGCGCGCAGGGTGTATAGAGGCCATCAAGGACCGTGTACCTCGTTAGCGTTCTATGATGTCTATCAGCCTACATCCGCCGGCAAAGACACAGTGTTATTTACTGGTTCATGGGACAAGACAATCAAAGTGTGGAATACGCAGGTACGCTGTGCAAAACTCGTACTTGACGATTCATTTCGCTAATCAATATCGATACTTTGCCTACATAGACAGCCGAATGCTTATCTACAATCACGGCGCACGCCGACTTCGTCAAATGCCTTCTGGTCATTCCATGGCTAGGCTTGCTGATCTCCGGCGGCTCCGACAGACAAATAAATATGTGGGATATTGCAACACTCGGCGCAGACTCAGCAACTCCGTCTAATTCTGATTTCCGCCTCTGCAAACTGAAGACGCTGAAAGAGCACACGCGACCCGTCGAATGCTTTGCGCTTGCGAAATCCACTTCGTCCTACGAAGCAACGTTCTACTCGGCGGATAGTATGGGAGTGATACGGTCATGGCAGATCAAGCGGGAAAAGAGAAACACTGCAAAGGGTCAAACTGGTGGTTTTGCGGATGAGGTTACCGTTATGGAGAAGGGTGTTCTCGAGGGCCATCATACGAGTGTAGCCGAAATGACTATCGGGGAAGGAGGACTCTGGAGTGGTAAGTATCGTTAAATTGATCTATGCGCTGCTCGACCTCTACAACCCGTTCTCTGTCTTTCACCGATAGCTTCGGTCGATAATCACGTTCTCTTCCACCCTCTCGCCAAGGCATCGTTCGCAAGGGCACCAATCCCCATCCCGCATCCAGACTACGTCAAGTGTGTTCTCCTGCTGCCTACGTCTTTCCATCCCACTGCGCCGCTCCTGCTCACTGGTTCGGTCGACGAGGACATCCGGGTGTACGACGTCACGGAGATATTGGAACAATCTGGTAACACGCATCTAGCGGGTGAAAGCACGGTCGAAGCGCGCGAGATTGCAAATGTTAAGGGACACTTTGGGGAAGTTAGTGCATTGAAGTGTTGGATCAAGGACGGAGAAAAGGGGAAGGAGCCATGGGTTGTCAGCGCTTCTTTGGATGCGACGCTAAGACGCTGGAGCATGAAAGGTAGGTCGCTTGCAATGTTTTTTGTTCTCATCTGTTAACCACCTATCCTGCAACTTCGTTTGCAGATATACTCAATCCTCCGCCCATCCCTGTGGAGGAAAAGAAGGAAGAGAAACCATCGAATATGACCGAAGATGAAGAGCGTGAGCTGGCAGAGCTCTTAGGCAGCGATGACGAGGATCTCTAGGCCACCAAGACACTATATCAAATTCATAGACACTCATACAGTTCGATCTCCACTGAAAACAGGAGATGCGCTGTCACTGTCCACCCGATACAACTTTTGTCTCAGGGAACTGATTACAACTGCTGGCAAGCGTGCGTGATGGCAGCACTGCGTTTATTGTCGACTCGAGGTGGAGCTGACCGATCCAGCCCGGCTCTTCGAGTCCCGAATAGTCGCCATGCTAAACTTTCGTACTACTTCGCTCTGACCGTCCAAACTCCATTCACCACGACCCATGGGTCCAAGAGACACTTCGTATGCTGCTTCCCCGCCCTTTAGTTTCAATGCGGAAACGAAACAATCCCAAGCCCGGTCCATCACTCTCCAGAGCATCTGGTCCGATAATCCAAGTGCCACCGTGTTCGACCAGAGTTTATGGATTTTCTGCATTCGCACAAAGAGCGAGTGTACGGGAAGTGCGGCCAGACGTTGTACGGCGGGTGATTGCGATTTCGATGTTCTGTCTGCGGCGTCGTCTTGCGTTGCAGCGGTATCGCGAGGCAGATCGAGGAGAGAAGCGAGAAGTATCGGCGGCGACGGATTGTACAACCATCCATGAAGTGGCGCCATTAAGCTTGGGAAAGGTACAGTAACATGTACCAAAGGTAAATCAATGACCGGTGAAAGAAGATGAGGATAAGAGTTCTCCATGCCGTTCGCATCAGAAACGAGGGTGGTGGAAGCTGATATTTGAGGCTGATCAGTCGTGATGTTGTCGTCTGATCGAGTTGATGTTGCTGTGTTCAGCCGAGGATCAAGCTGGAACTGTGGGCTAGGCTCTTCTTCGATGGTCGCCAATCCCGATGGTGAGGTGATGGTACGATCACTGGCGTCAGATCCGCGTCGTTGTTGCGAATGTGGCTGACTTTCAGTCCGTATATCCCGCTGCTGGTGCATAGCATCGCTTTCCTGAGCTAGTCCCGCCAGGGATGATATTGGCGACAATGGCGATAGCGGCATTTGTGACGTGGAAGCGGATGAAGATGCAGTGAATGTAGGCGAGAATGGCGAGGTGACGGTCGATGCTGATCGGTCGGACGGCACATAGACGATGGGTCTCGGGAAATAGGCGCATTGAGATGCATATACCATTTGACTGGAAGTGTGAATGAAACCATCAGTTTAGCAAAGAATATCAACATCAACGGCAAGGATACATACTGAATGGGAATCATGCGACCCACTTCTCCCTCTTCAGCATTACCTGCCGAGCCAAAAGATGTTTGTTCGTTCCATGATCGCTGACCACCGGTACTGCGCGCTCTCGGCCTGACAGCTAGACAGTGCGTCGGTTCCAATCCTCCTCCCAGTTGTTGAAAGACGCTATTCGGAGGTAAGACACTTCCAGCAGGAATGCCAAACCTCACAGTGTCGGAGGGACTGATGTCGATGGGTCCGGAATGCGAATCGGGCAGATTGGCTGATGGCGATGTGGAATCGTGAGCGTTTGAAGGTGAACAAGATGTGATGGGTCGATATAGAGATGCGCAGCGGAGCATCTCTGGAGAGGCTTGCTTGACATGGGATAGTACGTAAGGAGGTGGCTGAATCGAGGCGAGAGCGAGTATGATTCAGTAAACAGAAAAGCGAAACCCAAACTGGAAAAGAAATCCAACTCACCACCTCGGCAAGTCTTCCGTAGCAGAACGCACTTGGATCCACTGGTGGGATCTTGACTCTTGGAAGTTTCAGAGGCACGAAAGCAGTCTGTCCTTGCGCAGGCCTGACATCCGCTCGCTCGTCGATTGATGGCAAGGAAGTGGATGACGGTGGATACGAATCGATCTGCATGTCGCCTTGCTTCTGTGGCTTGGAGAACGAAACATTCCTCTGAATCTGCTGACCTTGCTGCCTTCCCAACGAGAAGTTTTGTCGATGTTTTACCGCTTGGAGAGGAGCGTTGTTGCCAGATTCACCTGTGATGGCGGTTTTGGGACCCGCCAGTCTCGTTGTTGCCCTTCTCGGTCGCGCATAAGGGTACTTCTTGTTCTTCTTTGCTATGGTACCGAACGGGATCGTATTGGCAACAGGATACACCGGGAAAGAGGCTGTCGATTCGTACATGGCATTCTCTTGATCTAATGGAGGAGATATCAATAGTTGCCCCTTGAAAGGTGGCAAGATGTTCGCAGGCATTGGCGGTCGTATGGTGGCCATGTTGAGGATGATGATGTGTTGTGGCAAGTCGTCGCAAGTATAAAGTCGGATGGATGTGATATGTCAACATCGCGATGAAGAGGGTCTGTAAATTTGAAAGTGTTTATATCGCTGGCAAAGGGACTATCCTAAGAAGCCTTCATCAGCCAATCAAAGGGATGTCTCCTATCCAAATCGACGCTACTAATTTTGATTGATGTTTGAACATTTCTCCGCGAGATTTTCGTGTTTCGGCTCAACCCTTCCATCAGCATCGTAGATCATGAATGAACATTGTCGCCCTGAGCCGGGATTACTTGCATTGAGTTTGCGGCCGACATCGCGGTGGAATCACATATGATGGATAGCTTGATGTATTCCACTTGCTTCATGATGCTCTGTTAATCCCTCTACAAAAGCTTCTGCCTTCATGGAGTGCTAGCAAGCTATAATTCAAGCTCACAAGGGTGCTTACATTACACTACCGGTCTTGTACTTGATCGCGACGGTAGCACCGCCACCAAAATCCTGGCAACACTCGCCGGTGGGTCCTCGAGTCCTCGTTCCAAAAGGCGCGACGTGTGTCTGGGTATAACCCAATAGAACCGATTCAGATAGGTCACCGCTTGACTGTCGTTCTAATCTGTGATCGATAAGTCCATCTTTGGCCCAGGTCATGACAACACATATATATGGAGAAGCTTATGGAGATAAGAGAGGCCCGCCGCGTTGTTGTCATCAACTCGTCGGAAACGAGGTAAAAACACCACTGGCTTGTCGGAATCGTTGCCCATCGTGCAAAAAGCGAATCTCGAGTAGCGTCGCCTGGTCTCGATCCAGGGACCTCTGGGTGACCTGAAGAGGAGATCTTCGTATGGGCCCAGCGCTCTTCCGACTGAGCTACGACGCTGTCCAGATCGGTAAATCCGAGGCAATACCCAAGACGGAAAATCATACCGCACCATAAGTGTGCGACTCTCTTTGGCCCTCCGAACGAAGTATTGTTCTCCCGTTCTTAGACGCCTCCCTATACGGCCTTACGAATTAGCATCAGCGGGCGATGGGCTAGCTAATGTGCTGAGAGGTCCTTGGCGCTCAAGACATACTCCCTCGCATCAGGAACACGATATGCTAAGCTTTCCTAGGATTCGTGAAAACTCATGACTTTAAGATTAACGTATGAATTGCGCTCCCTATCGGTCTCGGCGAGTACTCTGCATACTTCCAGGGAGATGTCAACCCAGCTCACAGGCGGCTCACACTCAATCAGAATCTTGTCATGATAGACCAAGCACAGTACAATCATCAAGAGTGGCCGGTAGTGCGCTTTGAGTTGTTCGGACATGAACCGGGACTATTGGCCTGGGTCTGTGTGGACCGGAAATAACATTGACGAACTAGGTGGCGTTCGCAACAGGCAACGACTCCCATAACACCGTACAAATATGGAGGGAAAAGGGCCCCAAAGCATAGCAAGTATCGAGCTTGATCCGACATTCACATACACGTCATGACTTCGAAGGCTTGCAGGGCTTACTCAGCTACAGTATATTTAATGACATACCCGAAAGACAGTCGCAAAAGCTCTTACAACAATATCGTTGAATCTAGTCGAATTCAATCCTAACCTTCAGAAGCCAAACAATAACACCGTTACAGAATCCAAAATCATCCTAATTACGCAACCAATTACGATTCACAGAAAGCAAGGGACCCTTCACTTTCACTAAATATCAATGCATTTCTTAATCTCTGTCTCTAGGGCGCTTCTCATATTCCACCTGCTCTTTCATCAGCCTCGTCGTCATGAACTTCGACAGGGCCTTCCCCAGTTGGTTCTGTCGAAGAAGTAGATTCTTCATGTATCGGAACCCCAACGGGGTTTGTCGCGGGGACGACAGGCGAGGTGACCACAGTAAATGCAGGAATGGGCGGTGTGATATGGGGCGCAACTGGAATCATTGCCAGCAAAGGGGGAGCAGGTGCCGCCACCGTCTGCTGTACCACACGTGTTCCCGGAGATACCTCCGTGGCAGTCTCAGGCGGGGGGGAATTGGGCAGCTCTCCTTCGATGGTGGGCCGTTTAGTCCCTGCGACGGAGACTGCAGAGGGAGAGGCGTTGTTGCTCTCCAACGACGAGCCCTCCTGCAGGGATGCCTGATTGGTCGACGAATCGACAGTAGTCGCAACCGCCGCATACAAACTGACCAACAGTGACACAAGCGATGCCACCATTGTCTCTAAGGTCTTCCCATCTTGTCCAGAAAATTTCATCGACGGGGTCCGAGGATTTGAGGCATAAGACGAAGGCGGAGGAGCGTACGAAAGCTTGTCCGTGTCGGGTTTCCCCGAGAGACTCTGGATCGAGACCGCCTGGTACGGTTCTAATGACATGATATCCGTCAACTCTGTCCACTTGAATTGGAACGTTTGAAAGGCTGTAGAAAACTGTCTGCGCCAAATATTATCTTGCCGGGGTAGGAAGAGTGCCGTGAGTGGACGATGCTGATGGGGAATAGACGCAAATGATGGAATCGAATGTACTGAAATAATCCCAGTCATTATATATGTAAGCTTGAAGTAGAAGGTAGCACAGCCACAACGAGTGGCGACTGCTCAACAAAGGAGGGGGTAGTTTATTGTATTTCAGAATGCAGTGTACGGGCCTTTCAGCCGACGTAAAGTCATTTTAGTACTCTGGCACGGCATATTGAGACAAGCGAAACGGCCATCGGAGAGCCCTCTGATATTTTGGGTTGTGGCACAGCCTTCCCCCCGATCTCTACAAAGCTATCTCCAAGCAATCGTGCTGGGTGTTTTCAGATCAGACCCTCGTGGGTTGCTGGACTCCTTTTCGCAAAGTTAAAATATGTTAGGCGTGGCAAAATTTAGTGCCACATTGTTCCTGCTCCTCATTGCGATTTGCGAATGTCAAGCAAGTCCCTGGTCATAGTCTTACATACAATGATTCATATAGATACAATTTGGCTCGATCACCTTATGCGATGTGACGATCACCTTGTCCAATACGTCGATGATCTGCTCTCAGTCCTTGCTTGATTGAAATAGTAATGAATGAATCGAAACGCATGTCCGGAAAATGGCGAAATGAGACATGACGCCAGTGCAAGTAATACAGCTATGCGCGCATCCGCCAGATCGACTGGGTTGCGATACGTTTCGCCTAACAGATCAAAGGGGTCAGTCAAGTGAAATACTAACGCGGCCCACAGTCAGCTCACCTGCTCCAAAGAGATAGCATCCTCATACAATCCGATTTGTTGCTTGGCATTCATCTTGTCAGATTGATCCGCATCCTCATCGCTATCATCGTCGTCATCACTGTCCATCTTCTTCCGTCGAGCACCACTTGACCTCCCCGAAGTGCGCGGCGATGTGAATGCATCTCGACTAGATACGTCCTTTGGCAGCCCAGCGGCAAATGCACCAGGTAGCGAAGTTGAGATTGTGGAAGCCTTGTACGGCGCAAATGCCTTGAATGGTTCTGGTGTGGCACCGCGCGAGAGGTTGTCGTCATCGTCGTCCATGTTGAGTTTGAGCGAAGGTGCAGGCCTGTAAGCTGGCGGAGGAGGTCTTCGAGCGCCGGGCCGGCTTAGTCCTTGACTGACGCCGTACTTGGAGTTTCGATATGCCTCTGTGAACTTGGTAGTCCTGATCTGTAAGTTTGACACATATCAGCGGATGAACAGACGCAACGCGGTATCCTTATCTTTGTACATACGTGCTTGACTTGCGGCATAGCTTCTTGCAGATTGGCCGAAGTCATGAATGCCTTGACATTGGCCTCAAACTGCGGTGACTGTTCGTAGATGTTCTCGACTCGGACTTTCTTCGTTGTCTGACCCATCAACAGCAACTTCTCATGCAGCTCCCTACGATAATCGATGTCACAACTTGTGCGCAGTGCGGAGAAATAGTATGCTTACTGTGCTACTGCGTCGATCGAATCTTCCGTCACGTCACCCCCTAACCTGTCGGCGACCTGTTGGCCGATCTCTGTTCCAGCCCATGCATCTCATCAGCCATCCACAGACACGAATACCTGAAGTGGATACTCACGTTGAACCAGACTCTCCAAGTCCAAGTTCTCTAGAACGCTTCCGATGATAGCTTGTGCAAGTAGGTCAGCAGTGGTGAGGGGTAGCATGAGACCTGAGGTAATCCTGCTGATTGCTTGAAAGAATTCCACTCCGAACTGTGAGAGGCATGATATCAGGAACAGTATTGAACTTTGAGAACAAACAACATACCTTGTAGCTTGATAAATTGGGTTCGCAAGCCATCATGAACTGCACAGCGAAATCTCGGATCAGCGTCTCGTCTATGACCATACAGACCACGACGCTGTGCTTACAATTCCGATTCCTCGACTAGCCATTTCTCGCGCAAGTTGTAAGGGATCATGACCTATGAAATGAATCAACTAATTCAGTTTCGTGCAATTGCAAGGAGGCAAGCATATACGTACCATTCGGATCGCCCTTCGGGAAACCTGACACATGAGAAGTGTCAGTTACCTTGATGAAGTAAGCGTTCATATCCACTCACCATCTCCGTAATCGCTCATGCCTGAATAACCCGGAGCAACAGTCAGTATAATGTGTACCGGGATTGCCTCCCGCAAGCACTCACCATGAGGCGGGGCATCAGCCACCAAAACGACCGTCTTTGTCGAGTTCTGCCTCCACGCCAAATCATGTAGTGTCACCTGCATAGCCGCTGTCACTGCTTCTGGTCCATCACCACCACCGCTAGCATGCAAATCCTTCAGGAATGTGTGGACTTTGGAGATATTTGAAGTGAATGGAAGCGTTTTAGTGATGTAGGTGTGATCTTGCGGTGGATGATCTCTGTAAGCGACGACCTGTAGAGGAAAAAAGCAATTTTCGGTCAGCTCATGTATCAATCAGTAGTGGAATGGCTTACAGCTATGCGTAGATCATCAGGACGCTCCAGCTGTGCATGTGTGACGATCTGGTTGCAGATTTCTTCGATATTCTTCGTAGCTGCATTGAACCCAGGTGTTAGCTATGCGGACAGTGCCAATGAGTTCGCCGACGTACCTGATGCAATGTAAGAGCCCATTGATCCTGTAGCGTCTTGAATAAAGACCAGGTCACTGCACATTCGATAGGCTTGGTCAGCTACATGCCGTGAACCGCGCAGCAGGACAAACCTTACATGGTCTTCCTTCCTGGTTCGTCGTTGAATATGCCTTGATCCATATCTACCATGTTTGTCTGAGGGTTTGTGGATGTTGCGGGATCGTTCATAAGCACTGGGCCGGTTGACGAGGGTGCTATGAAGCAAAAGTAACTGATCAGCGTCACTCGGCAACCTCTGAGCTATAGGGCCATAGACCCACGAACCAAAGAAAGATGTGGATGCCTTCGGATCCACAGTGAGTGGCGTTGTGATGGATGTTGCATCCATACTGTCGTCCATGATGAGTGTCGGCTGATGCTTGTCTATATACCGCTGCAAATAGGGGCTTTGCGATACCTGGATGAGCTGGACAATAACCTCGGGGATGGGAACTGGCATATATTTTTGCGATTGTTCAGCTGATTGTTCGTTCGGCCTCGAGTGGTTGTCAGCTGTCAGCTGTCAGCGAAAGAAGTGGCGGTTTCGGCGTTTCAGGTTTGATGACGAGCTGCTATTGTTCCAAGCGTTTCAGATTCCTTGATGAAAGTGCGATTGAATGCGATGGTGCGAGTTATGTAAGCTGTTCCCCAGAGAGCGACTGCAAGCGTGAGGGGCCTGTGGTCAAGAGCGTCAATCTATCGAGAGCTCACGGTGTGAATGTAGGGATGCATCACCTATCGTCCAGAAATCTATCGCTCGTGTCGTCATTCTTCGATTGCGTCGCGCAGCTTGCGCCTGTTTCGCTCTAAGAAGCTATCTATCTACATGTACAGCAGTCGTATTATTCGTATTATCCTGTTCTGCTTCATCTTCTCTTTGTTTCTTCCCACCTTCCTTCTGCAGCTGTTAATAGCGGTAGACCACGCAGGAGTACGTGCATATTTGTGCTGTAAAGCAAAAGGAAAGCAAGATACGATGCGACCATTACATTCAGGGGCGACTCTTTCGCCCAGGAAAAACTGAATTCTACAACTATTACTGTAATCATTTGCTCGTGGTCGTCGACGAGAGCAATGAGTCCCCGTGGAAGTCGCCCAGCCGTGGCGGACACCCCAAGATTCCCAACCCAACAAATTCTCAAGGTAAACCCGGGGCCATCTCTGAGTAACAGCCTCAATCACGCCATGACGGACCACTGATGCTGGCCCTCGGACTGGTATAACCATCTCGATCCAATGCAGAGGCTCCACCTAGCATATGTTGAGCGCTGAAGCTTCCTTTCCGCACCATGCCGCCCATATACTGCGGCGATCGCACACCGGAACCCAAGTTCAAGTTGAGGTTCATATTGCCGTTTGTATTCTGCTGAGAATAGTGATTCGGGTAGGAATTGTTGGAAGCAAAGTTCGGTCGAGAGAATGAGCCGGATACATTGGATGTCATGGAAGAGTTGGAATACGTTCGCTGGCGACCAAAGAATGCCTGGCTCCCGATGACAGGGGAGGACGGCCCAGCTATTCCAGGCGACGGAAGTGCGCTTTGTGGGTTTGTTGCGGGCGATGGTTTCTGACCCTGTGCTGCTTCTTTCAGCAAGAACTCGACAAAGAGATCGGAGAAGGACTGTTGCTCGCGAAAAGGGTATATCAGTTGTAGTGTCCAGTGATGAAATGTCCAGTGATGAAGTGTCACAGCGATGTGACGCACCTCGTTAAATGCATCCTGCTCCTGCTGCGTCTTTTTCTGCCCCGTCGCTTGCGATGCATCACTCTCCTTCCTCTTTGCCAACGCCTTCTTTCCAGGTGTGGTAGATCCTCCACCAGCACGTTGTAATCCAGCACGCTCCCTTTCGGAATTCTCCCAGGAGAGAATCGTCGCTAATAGTGACAGCATTTCGAACTTTTTCGGATCTGCTCGGGGTGTAGCAATAAACTGCAGAAGAACGTTTGTGACGAGGCGCCTAGATGAGAATCTACAAGTATCAGTTGCACTGAGCAGGACTTTCCTACAACCTATGCCTCTACTCACCGATCGACATTCGTATCCGAGGTATTACGTCTGAGCCGCCTCAACGCCTCCGTCAGATGTTCTTGCGTTAATACGGCTATGACACAAAGCAACATCGCATCAATATCTGTTTCCGAGGCAAATGTCGGAAGAACGTACCCTCATGCCGTAAACGACCTATCTGCGCATTCTTCTCCTTGATCTCTTTTTCCAGCTGAGCGGTTTTAGATATATCACTCGAGACATTCGTCATTTTCACCTGCGAATCATCCATTCCATCAGAAATGCACAGTCCTGCCCTAGGCACAAACGTCTCGAATACTCACCTCGGCATCCGCTGCACGGCTTTTCCATTCTGCCAGCGACTGCACGGCTCGACGCAGCTGATTTTCTAGTTCTGTTGTTGCTTGTTCGATCTCGAGGTCCTTGGCTGCACAAAAGGTCAGCACGCACAACGTCGTAGGACAGGAAGAGGACATACCACTCTGGAACTCTTGCAAGACCTCTTGTAGGTTGTTCGCTCTCACCCTCTCCCTTTCCAACGCTTCTTCCGCTGACCGTCTTCTCGCTTCATCCTCCCGCCGCTGTCTATCTGCCGAACGCATCTCCTCCACTATCTCCTCCCTCCGTTCCCGTTCCTTTCCGGCTTCATGCTCCCATTCTTCCCTGTCCACACGCAGCATTTCCATCTCGCCTCGTAACTCTCGTAGTTCCCTCGTGAGAGACAGCACGTCAGACGTTTGTGTTGATGCTGATAGTCGTAGCTGATTAACTTGGCTGGAGAGCTGTGCGCATTCGTCGGCAGATGATTGGAGTTCTTCCTGCAGGGTCCCTATCGATTCCTTGGCTGCCGCAAGATCACCTGTGAGCTGATTGATCTGTCCTTCTCGACGGTCCAGCTCCTCGGCGTCATCTCGTAATCGATCTCCCAAGCTTTGCCGCATCATCGTCAACTTGCTCAGCAAGTTACTGTACTTTGTTCCCAGCTGCTCTTTTTCTGCTCGAGTTGTTTCCAGTTCTTGCTCGAGTCGGCTGATACGCGTGACATCGTCTTCATCTTCGTCTGCCTCATCTTCCTCGTCGTCTTCGTCTAATCTCAGGGTTGCAGAAACACCGCTGGAAGCATCCATCCTTTCACCACCATTCGTACCTTCACCTTCGGCCGGTATTATCCCCGACTGTGATAGCGGAGTAGGGTCATCCCACGTTTTGGCGGTCGAGATCTCGACATACTGATCTTTTGCGGTGACCTCTTGTACTAGTTCATATTGGAGTTGTGGTGTCTGTTCTTCGGATTGCTGATCATCATGCGCTCTAGGTTCGGGCACCGTTGGCGTATCCACTGAAGGGTTCTCTGTTGCATCCCCGGAATCCACAGGACCGTCTATCGGCCCGTCTCCATTCATCTCGACATCCTCTTCAGCTGGTGTTTCCGTCCTTCCGCTGTCTTCAGGTGCCGTATCGACGTTTATCGCCTTTTCCGCATTGTCGACTGCGGCGACCGCTTCCGAGGCAGCCGTTGAAGAAGTGCCGGACTTTTTCTTGCCTTTGCCCATGTTTAATGTGCGTGCAAGTGAAGCATAGGCGTAGCACTATGAATGCAGCGAGTTGTCGTATTGTTCGCTATGAATAGAAGAGGAAGTCAAGGAGGATAAAGGTCCATTTACCGATTATCCAGCAGGTACACATGTGCTGCGCTGGGACTGATCTTCCAGCCAGAGTCGGGAATGCGGAAGCAAGCAAAGTCGGAGGCTCATCCGAAACGTCGTCGATCGAGTTGTGAGGAGTAGTCCAACAACTCGTCGGGTTGAATACTCTTGAACGAATGAAATACTTGCACAGACACGCTACATTGCCATCACCACCCTACCAATACACTTGCGAAATGGCTCCCAAAACACAACCCAAAAAGACTCCCGTCGCACTCGTCGGCCTCGGCGGCGTCGGTGTCGCAATCATGCAGCAGCTCTTGTCTCCTCCGCTATCCGCCAAATTCCGACTCGTCATGATTGCAAACTCGAAAAAGTACTTGTACCACTCCAAGCCCACCGTACCAGACTTTGAGCCATCTACGTGCCTCAACGAACTGAACTCGAAGGGTGAGGCGGTAGATCTGCCTGCGATGATTGGCGCACTCGCTACTCACCCTGATGGACCGGCTATCTTTATCGACTCAACCGCAACGGACACGATTCCTGCGCTTTACCCTACCATCTTGCAGATGAACATCCACGTCGTCACGCCGAACAAAAAAGGGTTCTCCGGTGACCTGTCGCTTGCGCAAAACATCATCAACGCTTCGTACCCCAAGCAAGGATCTCTCGTGTACGGGGAATCAACCGTCGGAGCTGGTCTTCCTATCTTGTCTACACTACGAGACTTGCTTGAAACCGGAGATGAAATCATCAAGATCGAAGGTGTCTTTTCTGGAACGTTGTCCTACATTTTCAACGAATTCAGCAAGGTTGAAGGCGGTGATGTCAAGTTTTCCGAAGTCGTCAAGATTGCGAAGGACAAGGGATACACGGTAGGTAGCGGGCAAAACACCCAAGTGATACATTACAACTTGCTGATATAACTGGCGACACTAGGAACCTGACCCTCGAGACGACCTCTCCGGCACCGACGTAGCCCGAAAGCTCACCATCCTCACCCGTCTCTGCTCCACTCAAACTCCTTCTCTTCCCTACTCTCTCCTCCCAGAAGGCTATGCATCCGTCCCCACGTCGTCGCTCGTCGCCGAAGTGCTACAGGGATGCAAGACCAAGGAAGAATACGTCGAGCGCCTCGAGGAGGGTGATGCTGAAATGTCAAAGTTGAGGGAGGAGGCATTCAAGAAGGGCAAGGTCGTTCGGTATGTTGGTGTGATTGATGCCAAGACCGGCAAGGTTCAGGCCAAACTGGAGAAGTAAGTCCACGCGTGGCGACGTATTCAGCGCTTTACCGCTTACTGATGACCGCCCATCTTGGTAGATACCCCTTCGACCACCCCTTCGCTACCGCTTTGAAGGGTTCCGATAACATCGTGTCCTTCCACACAAAGAGGTTAGTTCGCTGCATCAACTCTATTCCATGGGAATTCACACTGATGTTCCTTTGCTGGCACAGGTATTCTCCTCGGCCACTGATCATCCAAGGCGCCGGAGCTGGTGCCGATGTCACCGCAATGGGTGTCACTGCAAGTGCAATTCCTATCGTCCGTTTCACGAACAAGGCACTGATACCACCTTTTCTCCCTCCAGTCGGACTGCCTCAAAGTGCACGAGCGACTGCGGCTCAAGGCTTGGGGAAGCATCGGTTTCTAGTTCTTCCGTGTTGTAAAGTCCAAGACACGCGAGACACGCATATGAAAAGGCAGCATCGCATACATATAGAAAACGCTGTCCAGTGTGACCGAATATAACAATACAACGTCAAGACCACAAAATCATCCGCCTCTACACAATCTTCTTCTTTTTTACTATCTTTACACCCAACCCGCTCACTCCTTCCTTCCGCTTCACAGCGCCACCCAAAACGCTGGGCTTGCCAGAGGCTGCTTGGCCCGTCGGACGCGCAGGCGCGGCAGGTTTCGCGAATGTCTGCAGCGCAATGCCCTTCGCCGCTAAAAGATCCTGCACCGTAGGCTCGGCTGACGCTGTAGAGAGCGCTGTTCGTTTCACCGTTATCGTCGCGGACGATGCATCCTGCTCTGCATGACTGTCGTCCGCGTGTTTTTCTTCTTCATCGCTTGAACCGTATCCATCTCCGAGGACGCCATCCGCTGGTGTCTTTTCCTTGCCCTTCCCGTCAATCGCAGGTCCAGAGGTACTCGCTTGGTCGGCTGCCGGCGCCTTGACTTTGTAGAAGTACTGCTTGACGACCTCGTCATCCTCTTGCTCCTCCTGTTTCCTTCTCTCCTCCAAAGCTTGGTGCTTCGCAGCGTGTCGTGCCTTGAGCACCTCTTCTGTATCGATATCGCCACGTTCCAGCCTGGCATTCCGTTGCCGCAGATCTGCTAGTTCATCTTCATCTTCCATTTGACGTTTGGCGGCGGCTTGCGATTCTTCCAGTGCTTTCATCGGGTCCTCGACATCTGAGCCAGCTTCTTCGTCGTCTTCGGCCGCGTTGGGAACATATGAAGCTTCCGCAGTAGTAGGCTAGAATATAATCGAAGAAAACCGAGTCAGCTAATGTCGACTTAGCTCATCAAGGCAACTCACCTCGAAATTTCGTTTGGCGCCATGTTCACATATATAATCCGCATTTTTCGGATCAGTCTTGAATGTGATCTCGGAGGAACAACGTGTGCATTTCTACACGATCTCGCGGATAAGTATCAGTTGACCGGATCATATGCGCGTAAAGGACATGCAGCGGCGTGCTTACAATATAGAAACGGAAGATCTTGATACCATAGTACTCTTCTCCTAGAGCTGTCTCCTTCTTAGCATTGAACTTTTTGCCCTTATCTACGAGGCGCATTGAGGTCAGTGTCAATAGAGTATATATAAGATGGAAGACGGGACGTACAAATGAATTCGCCACACGTATTACAGCACATGGTGAACGGCGCCATGAGACGGACGGTCTGTTGAGCATCCTTGGGCATCTTTCTCCTCGGAATCTTCGACGGATCGAAGTCTGTAAAGAATCACATCATCAGCGATTGATGGACGACTTGAGCACCCGTGAAGAGCGGTTTGAAGACTAAGAATAAGTGGAACACATACCCGGTGGGAAGTACTTGTTGATGACCTTTCGTTCAGCCATCTTGAGCGGTCAGTTACCTTATTCCTGGACTTTGCGATGTGGAATAGCCACGAGATCGAGATTTGACGATAATGAAGGAGTTTGTCTGTGTATCAATGTTATGGAAGATACGATATTGTATGAATGGGATGGATAATCAATCACCAGGTCCATACACCGTCCATCTTGCGTCGATCGCTTTTGCCAGAGTGATCGGCTCTCCTCATTCAGCTTCTTGGGTTTCTTCCATTTTAGGATAACATCACTCCGCCATGAGTCTCGAAGTACCTTTCCTATCTATATCAAGCCGGAGATATCACAGGCGTAGCATATTCGCATAAGTTTTAACGGAGGACAAGAGCGACCGTGTTTTTCAACCGCAAGTCCCTGGAGGGTTTCACGCGTATTACAGTATGTGGTTTCTATTGTAGCGGGTTTAGCATTGATATTAACCCATTGTTGTAGAAACAGCATGAATTCATAGCCCGATCATCGTTCTGTACGGTCGAATTTCGGCAAACAATACTCCATCACAGGACCTTTCCCTAACGATGGACGACAGGCGGAGATACAATGAAAGGGCTCGTGATAGCCGTCCACCACTGCACTCTGGATCAGCGCCTACCACTCCGTACTACAGGGACCGCTACACGGACTCTCATGGCAGAGGATTCTCACCGGAAACGTCCTTGTCAAGGAAATACGATCCACGAGATGACGCATGGGAGAGGCATCAGGATCGCGAATGGGAGCGAGACCGGGAACGCGAAAGAGACAGGGAAAGAGAAAGGGATAGATACCCTTTGGACACATCAGGATTCCGTCCATCGAGCTCTGGTTATCCGACCAGGTATGACGACGATTTAGCAGGTCCGTCAGCGCGAAATAGAAGATGGCCAGAACCGCGTAGGGAGTCGAATCAAGCCAGAGGAGGATATGAAAGGGATCGAGTTCGCAGCTGGAATTCGAATGATTCAAGAGATGGAGATAGGGATAGATTCTCGGAAAGACCTAAGCAGCGGGACGATTTTGTGTGAGTTGAAGAGATCCTTTCAACAGCGCTGTACTACTGATACAGCTCCTTTGCGGCTTTGCGCTGATACTGTTATGCGTTTAGCCCGACCCGACCGTCCTATGGCAGTAGTCCGCCCCGAAATGACAGACCCGGTATTCGACCTGTACCGGGACGACTCACGGTAACAGAAGATGCTTCACGGTATTCCCGAGTCCCACCTTCATTAGGCCATTCATCGCCGCCGCTCAACCCCCCAAAAGATCTCTTCCGACCTGATGATCGCTTCAGGGGAGGTGACCGCCCGGATAGCAATGTACCCCGGCCACAAGAACAACGATCGTATTCTCCACACACTTCGCCGAAAAGGATCCGTCGCTCAGACACTCTGATGGAAGCCAGGCATTTAGATGATAGCAGGAGTGAAGGCCAGGCGAGTCAGGATGGTAAGGATCCTTTCCCAAGGGGCGCCTTCTCGGATGGGGAGGAGCCGCGAAATCCGGAGCCAGGTTACCGCAGCTTGCTCGACCGAATGGAGCCTAGAGGCTCTGGCGCTGCCGTTGCAAAAGTTCTGCCTTTCTCAGCGCAGATGTCGCAAGGAGACGAGGTGGATCGCGGTCAAGGCACACAAAATACACCTGCAGCACCCAGTCAACCAGTAAGAGCGGAAGTCGAACCTTACGAAAAGAAATTGGGTGAAATATCACCAGAAATATCGAAATCGGCAGTGCGGCAGCAGTCCTCCATGAATCGAGATTCGCAGAGCACGGCCGCAAAGAATCCTCAAGCAGCGGATCGTCTTCCTCGTGATATCGTGCACGCCCAGGATGAAGGCGTGGACAAATCGGCAAGTCGACCGAGCGAAAGCCATCAGAAGGTCCCAGCGGCCAACCAAGAAGAATCAGCTTCACCGCTACAGGCCGCAACGGGAGAAGAGGAGGAGATGAAAGTGGAGTCGGAGCAGAAGCAGGCGTTGCAGAAGGATAATACGCAAGATGCGGTCCCCTCGACGCCCGTGTCTCCTGAGGGAGAAGAAAAGCCAACGGAAACGGAACCGCCTGAAATCCGCGCAGCAGCAATACAGGCCGCAGCAGAGACGGTGGATTTACAACATACGTCGCCGGAAACGTCGGTGCCTCCCCTCAGTACGGAGGATCAAGCATTGACTTCGCCTACGACAGAAACTTCACCCCCGTCGAGGGGAGTCGGGCACGAAAACATGACACACACCGCTGTGCCTCCCGCAAGTCCTGAACTCACCGAAGAAACCCAACCGGCAATGGAGCATACCGATCTGCCTTCATTGGAATTGAAAGCTGTTGCAGAAACATCTCATGTTCTGGTGCTAGAGCCATCCTTCGCAACCGTTCACTTGCCATCTGAAGTGGTCATGCGCACGGACCTTCCAGCAGACGATGTCACGATCTCTGCCGAAAAGCAGGAATTACCAACCCACATTGAATGTCTCCCTTCGGAGCCTCCTGAGCAGCCAACACTAACGCAAGTGCCCGCCAGCTCGCTGCATGTACAACCTCCATTGTTGTCCATAGGAGAAGCCCCCGTTAACATGCCGGATGTATTCACGGGGCTTGAGAACGTACCTGCCCACCCGCAACAATTGCCATCTGGCATGACCTCGCCGCGTGCAGTAACCGTATCAACAATCACCGAAATTCAAGCTCTCCAAGCGACCTCACCCGAGCCTCACGCTCAGGAAGTTCCAGCTTCTATCTCGAGTGGGTCACCGAAAGAACTCCACGCGCAGTCTTTGGTTCCTGTGGCCGCAGCTTGTTTCGTACAACCGGCGCAAGTACCGATAGAAAAGGTCAATCATGGTGACAAGGTGCCGGAAGCAGAGGCTGCCTTAGTTCCTTCGCCAATTTCCGCTCCAAACGCCAATTTGGAGGACGATTTTCAAACCGCTCGTGGAACAGTGCCAGAAACGCAGACCGTCGCAACAGAGACTCTCCGGTTTGCAATCGCCTCCCCGCATATTTCCGTGAATGATACAAGTCACCATGAGAACCCTTTGGAACTTCCGACTGGACTACTCCAACAGGACTACGGCTTGCCAGCGAGGACCCCGGAGTTGCAGGATAGCCATCTACAGCGTCCTGCTCCCGACAACTTCCCATCAGACGTCACCTTCACAGATGGCGCCATTCCGGCCCCGTCCACACTGGTAGACCCGAATCTGAATGTTGTTATGGTCACATCATCGGGAGATCAAGTAAAGCTCTCGACAGCTGCGGTTCCGATTGAAGTGGAGGAAGCGTTTGACCAAGCCGCAAAATTCGACAACCCCCCGGACGTGACCGACGCTAATATCGTCAAGTCTGCTCTGACTCAATCTCAACCCAGTCGGGCCAAGGCGAGGTATGTAGACCCCGAGACATTGCGTCGACGCTTTGAAAGGCAGGCAATAATCGGACGCTTCGACGTTATTCAGCACGCACGGGACAAAAGAAAGGAACTTGAACTCAAGATTGAACGACTTCAGAGGGAATATGCAAAGCTCGACAAAGAATGGGATAGGCACAAATCAAAAATGACCGCGCAGAATGAAGAGGTCACACGCCAATTGGACGCCATATCGAATCCCGCGACAGCTCAAGAGCCTAAGCCTGGTGGGAGGAAGACCCGTAGAGGATTTGTCGAGCAAGATCATGAACTCATGGGCTTCCGCGACGGAGACGAAGAGGCGTTGGCGAAAGCACTGAAAGCAATCGAGCAGATGATGGAGTCAGATCCGACTCAACGAGCTTTAAAAACCGAAGCTATCGTGCCCGACATGGAGCTTGATCCCGATGTCTGGCGCCTCGCATACAATGACGACAACTCACTCGTGCTTGATCCCCTCACTTTCTATGAACACGGTAAAGGAGAGAAACCAGGCGACTGGACCGATGACGAAGAACGTAGATTCCGTAAATTATACGCGGCGTACCCGAAACAATTTGGTGACATCGCCAAGGGCTTACCGGGCAAGACAGCAGCTCAATGTGTCAAACACTACTATCTCACCAAGAAGAAGCGTCCATTCAAAGAAGGGGCCAGTAAAAACACTCAACGTCAAGCTTCTGGTGGACAATCTGCGCGAATGGTTGCACCGGTAACCCATGAAAAGCTCGAGCTTGCTGGCATGCTTGCCACCGGAGATCGGGCTCAAGCTAAACAGGTAGCTGATACTGTGAGACTTTCTGGCGAGAGTAAAAAGGGAAAGAAAAAAACGGATGACGTAGACAGGTCCGGAGATTCGGGTTCGAGAGCAGATGGTCAAAGGGTGAAAAAGAAGGCCGGCTCCAAGAAACGTCTTTTACCGAGCCAGGATCCCTCTACACCCAGGGACCGATCCGCTGCTTCAGATGCCAGTTCAGCGAAGAAACGAAAGATTCAAGCTAAAAGGCCAGCGCGCCTTGATCTTGCGGATGGAAGGGCCAAGTCTGTCGCAAATCGCAGTTCGGTAAGCGTACCTTGTTACCTCTCAAAAACTTTGACTGATGATTTTCGGCATGGCAGTCTTCGAGGGGTCCTTCCACTGGTCCGCTCACCGCTGAGTTGACGGTTCCCGCTCCGAGAGGCCCCCAACAAGGAGTATTTTTGCCCGACGCCTCTGGTCTACCCCATCGTTTCATCGTCAATCCACCCGAGAGGCCTCAATCTACACCAGTAGTTACATGGCAAGATCAACAGTCTCAAACTGGCCTCGATTCGCATATGATGCCTATTCCTGATAGGTCTATCCGATCTACCCAAACTGTGCCACCGGAAAATGCGCCCGTAGCGCGGACAGGCGGGCTGGCCATCATGTCACTGCTAAATGATGTACCTCGAGCCGTTTTAAGAAACGATCACACATCAACCAATGCTGCATCTGTAGCGTCCGATGCTACCGAGGATGACGGGTCGCATGTTTGACATGGATAATTTCCTTTTTACTATGATGGTATTCTTCATATAATGCATCTACCAAGTGAACATAAAATTATACTTTTCGTTTGATCATGCCACTCATTAGGTCGAAGCTATTCCCGTCTGGCTGCAGATCGACAAAGTCCGCTTTCGAGTTGGAACCAATTCGGAGAGACTGCATATCCTGCATTATCGGACTAGAGTAGCTAAACGTCGCTCGGTCGTCTGAGCCACTGTCGTACATACTGCTTCTCGTCGACGGCGTCGAGTTTGAGCGTTTATCAGGAATGCAACGCAACAATCCATGGTCGAGAGTAATAGTCTTGATGATCAGAGGCTGAGGTGGCGTCGTCGTCGTAAGGGTGACGGCTTGATCGCTAGCATAGAGACGCGAATATCAGTATTGCCAAAGCTGTGTTGATGGAGTTCGGGTGCGATGCTGAGAACGTACGTATGCAACCATCTTCCGAGATACTCGTCGAGCAGATTCTCAATGCCCCTGTCCTCCAAGAACGTATTCCAGAAGCCCTCGAATGAAACCAGTATTTTCGCCAGCGACTTTTCCATAGATACCTGCGTCGCTTCCTGAGAATCGATGTTTATCGACCCTTGTCGATGCTGGTCACGTTTGGCTTTGACTCTACGCAGTTGTGATAGAGAAGTGGTAGGCAACTCGTTCAGAATGTTGATGCCGCATCCGACAATGACCTTCCATTGCCCGTTCACAAAGCTAGAATTGACGAGTATTCCACCGAGTTTCGCCTTGCCTTTGTCACCCCTGCCGATAGTCGAGCCACCGATTCCTTCAGCTTCGCCATAAATGTCATTTGGCCATTTAATTTTGACACCGAGTTTACCGTCCGAGTCTAGACCGTCACAGATAGCAAGTGCGGCTAGATACTGTATAAAGACGAGCTTGTTGGCCGGGAATGAGCGAGGCAAGTCGAGTAAAAGCGAGAATTGGAGACAGCCTGGAGGCGATAACCACTGATTCGATCCGCGGCCACGACCAGAGAGCTGGAAAGTTGCCAGAGAGAGGAAAGGTGTCGGCAAACCCCTGAGAACTTTCGAGTTTCTGCGGAGTATTCGATGAGTGGTCAGAGCGGCCGATCCTTCTCACAGCGACTTACTTGTCCAGCATGGTCTGCGTGCTTGTAACCGCTTCACCATACAATAACACATCACCGATATTCCACGCCGAGGCATCCGCGGATTTCCGTTGACCACTTGCAACACCTTCCCTTACCAGCTCGTCAAAGTATGCGTCGGCCTGAAATAGCGGCATCGCAAGACGGACGTCATCCAGTTTCTGCGCGCATAGAATAGTTTTCTCTCTTGGAAAGTCGGCAGCCGATGATGTTAATGCTTGTGCTTTGGATCTGGCACTCTCCAGCATTTCGCTCGCGGGAGTTGACTGCGCACCCAAATTGATGATTTCAAAAGTGTCGTTATCGTCTTCCAAGACCTTTGTGTCGTCGTGCGCTCCTGCGACTTTATCCTGGACTGACGCTCCTATTTCGCCGGCTGTCCAAGAATCCCAGGCCAAAGACTCTTGCTTGATCACCGGATTGACGAGCATGATTTGAGGCAGTGGCTTCGAGGGGTTTAGTAAGTGATCCGGCACCTTCGACCATACAGTTGGCTTTGCGGAAGGCTTCTCTTCAGTCGATACCGGAGGACCACTTTTCGACGTAGGTTGAGAGGACGGCGGAACTTGGATATTGCAAGTTTGCAGAATGGCTACAGAATTCTCTCGTGCTTGACTGAGATGGGAAGCAGAGAGGGTAGTCAAGACGAGCTTTCCTCCGTTCGTGGTTGTTGACTCTACAGACACGAGTTCGCTCGATTGCGAAGACTCATCCTGCTTCACTGGTGTGAAACGAGATGACATGATGTCGAATACCAGTCGCCTAGATGATATGGCCAAAGGATCAGCAGAGAATCAACGCCGACGATGTAGAAGGAGTATATTACCTTTGTGAGTTTTGTATAACGGTCACATTCTGCTCATCCAACTCATCGTCAAAGTCGGAGTCTACCCGTCCCTCTCGTCCTATAATGTGTACCACATTTCCACCCTTCTTCAAGTATTGTTGTACTCTACGTTTGACGGCATGACCCAGACCATGTTGAGGCGTCGCGGAACCGACAATGTAGAGCAAAGCGCACTGATCCTCCCATGGATCCTTTTGTAAGGCGGAGTAGGAGATGTCGTGAACTGCGTAGTATGGGTTGAGAAGAGCTTTGAGATCCGCGAGAAGGCTATGACAAGAAGACTCCTCCGAGATGGGGTCAAAGAGGAGGACCTGATGCTTTCGGAGCGACATGGTGGATGCTGTGTCAGGCGTCGTTTGCCCTGTCTATTCTACTCAGCATGAGAAACCTATGTTGGCTGCTCTACAAGAGGAGATCGGAGCGGAATAGCGGAAGCAGCAGCGAGCTAAGCGAGACGGAGCGGAAGCAATCATGTAAAGAGATGTTTGTCTGTGGTGGGGATGAAAGAGTGGAAGTGGTCTTCTCACTTCTTGAATGATGTTGTAAGGCGCATATCTGACCGAGAAAACTACTGACTATCACTCTGTCAGTCATGCCTGCAAGAATAGCATCTGCCAGACGTATTGTCGCCGCCGCGTCCCGGCCCCAAGGTAAGTTCAACCGGAATCCGAATTGCTATCGTGCTGCTAACGCTAGGGGATTTTTGCTACTTGATCAACCCAGTCCGATATGCATCTTCGGTTTTCCGAATGCCGGCCATGTCGCCTACGATGACAGAAGGAGGAATCGCCAACTGGAAGAAAGCTGAAGGGGATACATTTATAGCGGGAGATGTTTTGCTGGAAATCGAGACTGATAAGGCTACGATCGACGTTGAAGCGCAGGACGATGGTATCATGGGAAAGATTCTTGTTCAAGCAGGAGAGAACAAGGTGCCGGTTGGACAAGTCATCGCCATTCTGGCTGAAGAAGGGGACGACATCGCCAGTATCGAAGTTCCGAGTGATTTGGCACCCGAGGGATCCTCGTCGGCATCCGCCAGTGCTGGTTCCACCGAGGCTCGAGCTTCCGAAAACACCGCTTCTTCGATCAAGGAGTCAGCCTCAAAATCAGAGCAAGCTTCAACATCAGGTGCCAAGACTGCCGCACAAGTCAGCCAAGTTGAATCCAACACCACCGACGGCGGAAACCACCACCAAAAGATCACGCATAGCAAACCCCTGTTCTCTAGTGTCATTCGTTTGTAAGTCTCACATTGATTTCCAAGCGTACCTTGACTTGTCACCTGATCTTTATTCGCTATATTCAGACTTTCCAATTCGTCTCTGTCCGCAGATGAAATCTCCAAACTCAAAGGAACCGGACGGAACGGAATGTTGACTAAGGGAGATGTTCTGTTTGCGCTTGGCAAGATCAAGGACGCTCGTGGTTCCGCTGGAAAGATGGCTCCGACAGTGATCGGTTTGCCTGCCAAGCAGGCGGCAGAGGTAAGGCGGCAAACCTTCTGTCTTGATCTTGCAATGGCTTGTTTTGATCCGTTTTGATATTCGAACAGAGCAAGCAAGCCACACCGAAAGCAGCTGCCAAAGAACCACTGGACGGAATCGCTTGGAGACGTGCAATCCTAGCCGGTCTCGAACAGGCCACCAAGCCTGTCCGGCCACTCTCTTCTGGTTAGTCTTTTTGTTCCTTTCTTTTTTACGTACATGTCCACTCTGCTGAACAAGAGAGAATATCGCGCTTTCATAGTCACTTCTCCCATCACCGCCTTTGAAACACCAACCCACGAATTCGATGAACTATTAGAGCCGTACACTTCTCTGTTCGCCAAGCCACCTCAACCCCATGTGGAGCTACCATCCCTCGATCTCCTGGTAGAAGCCAAAGAGCATGCACATGCAGCATCGGGTGCGCCTGTCAAAGCTGCCAAGGACGAGTGGGAAGGATTGATCTAGGAGTTTGGTTAATCACTTCGCTTCCGTCTGATCGTTCATACTCTGTATGTGAAAAGGATTTCTTTCTGTGCCTGATAGACATGATAGGCATATAACACCTGGACATTGCCGCCACAGCGTTAGGGACACAGCAGGTTGTTAACTGATCTTGAATATGCGTGTATGTGGTATATAGGATACAGTTGCTGTGGGTGCTAGCGATTCACGTTATAATTTCGTTACATTAAAATTAAGACTACATCTTTGGAAATCGATTGTGTCCCAGAGATGCATAACCCAAAAAATGACAAAGCCTGCCCTGCGTGGACAAGCCCATTAACCCTCTCCCCTCGCCATATCTGCTGCCGTGGACGCAAATACGGATGTACTTCGTGCGTTTACCCCTTCGTCCTCTTCGCAAATGGATTCTGCTACCTGGGACGTTTGAACGACGTCGACTTTTTTCTCTCGGGACAACCCTCCCAGATGGGTATCGAAAGGATTTCTGAAGGACGTTGCGGTGGAGTCAGCAAACCGTCCTTGTGACAGATCATAATCGAAGGCGAAGATTGACTCACGAATACTCCCCCATAGGAGTCTCCCTGATAACTCTCTCGTGCTCGAGCTTCCGTCTCATACGTTTTCTCTGTTGATGCGCCGCAAGGCGCTGTTCTTTGGTTTCTTCCTGGGCCAGAGGATCTAGCGAATTGTCTACGGACGGCCGGCGACGGGTTTCATACGATATACCAAAGCTCGCCATAGCGGAGACTATATCGGATTCCTCCTGCGGTGCATCTGTATCTGCCGTTACGTTTGCGTTACGTAGGGATTGTCGTACCCGCGAACGCTGGGTAGCCTCAGCTCGAGCTCGTTGATTTCCCAGTGATTCAGTCGCTAAGCCCTTGTTTCTGGCGTCCTGGGCGCGGTCCAACGCCCGATCCTTCTCCACCTGTCGGGAAGTTAATCGACCAACCTCTAGGAACAACTCCGATTCACTGGTAGGCGAAAAAGGGTCACTTCTTGGCTGAGCCACAAACAAGTTGAGATCTCTTCTAATTGGTGTAGTCTCCGCGTAAGACGTTGAAGTATGTGGCGAGGTGACGGGTGGAAAGGCATGTGCACGATATAGCTCCTGACCAGACGGGAGTGCAGGATTTGATACGAAGGGCGAGCGCTTTGAAGCAGCAAATTCCAGCGGCGTCGTCGGTACACTGCCACTCCGAGTTGTTTGAAAGTTTGCGGCGTCAGGAGCTGTTTGATCCATAGACCTCGAGCGGGCTGCGAGAGGCAACAACTTGATTGGAAGATTGACCGGCACGTTTTTGTTCCCTATCGCTTCGAATAAAGCTTCCACAGCTGAACCGATACTGACATTGGAAAGACGTCCACTGGAAATGGTCGACCCGGATGATCGACGTGACTCAAGCTGCTCGACTTGGCTGCTTATATCTCTAGAGGTCTTTCTCTCAGCCTGGGTTGATCTATCAGAGTTCTCATCCCGTGATCAGTATACTGGAAAGGTTGATGTCATTGGTTGGGAAAGTGGAACTCACGCTAAGTTTACGGCACCTCCCTCCTGAATCGTCTGCAATACAGGAGTGGGTTTCCTCGGTATCAACGAAGTAGGAGAAGCTACAGACGACTTCCTTCGAGAAACTCCTTCAATGGCCGGTGGACGGTTTCGCAGGGGTCGTTCGGCTGGCATCGCATCAGCTGGTAGTTTCTCCTGCGATGTGACCATTCGAGATCGGCGCTGCCTTTGATGAAGGTGGGCTTCTGCAATTTGGTCGCCGGCGTCGGCTGCTGCTTGCAACTGATCTGTGTTTATCGTGTCGAAACGCTCATCGGTCACTAGTGCCCTAGCCCGAATAGCATCTGCATGAACGGTCATAGATGGATGCCTCGCCGTGGTAAAGGTTCCATGAGGGTGTAACGTCTGCCCTGAATTTTGTACTTTGGGTCCATGTCGCACGGAAGAGCCAGAACTCTTTTCTGACACCGGTGGGGCGGTCCCCGATTTCTGCGCAGTAGCTGTTCTCGATTCCGCTTCATTGCTGATTGCTCCGCCGTCCTTCAAGACGATCATACCGGTGACTGGCATGATCACAGCTGCAGATACAATCTGCTCGGGTGATCGCGGCTGCCTTGCTCTACGTTTAGCACACGCTTCCTGTCGAATACGTCTTCTTTCCTCGTCGTCTTCAGTGCCTCCGTTATCGTTACTCATGGTCTTCACGCGGTTCAATGTCCCAGAGTCCTCTACTGACGATCCGTAACCTTCCGAGACACTCTCGCTTTGGCTTTCGGTAGTTGTGTCGTCATTAGCTGGACGCTCGAATTTGTCGTTGTACGGTTGTTTCCTCCTCTCTTCCTTCTCCAACTTGTCCGCTGCCCTCAGATCCCGGTGGGCCTTGTCGTTCTCCGCACGTTCGCGTTTTTTCTGTACTGTCCTGCCTGTCAAAGATTGCCTACTGCTTGACCCTCCATTCCCGAAAGCGAGATAGAAGAGCTCGGTATGGGTAGTCGTTGCTTGGATTTCCGGGAGTGAGGATCCTTTGTACGACGAGAATTGACGTCGAGACCCTGCCGTTGATACGGACGACACTGTCGCAGCTGAAGGTGATGCCGGTCGGGGATAACCCACAATGTTGTTCAAGATATTACTCGTGATACCGCCTTCAGCCACTACCTTCCGACCTGAATCTGTCGAAACGATGCCAGCAGTGAATGCCTGCTCGATAATGTTTACATCCACTGTTTTGTCAAAGAAAGAAACAGAAAAATCAGCCTATAGCCAAACGGTCCGTAGTAGTGGACAGCCGCCGCGGCACCGCTGATCACTCCTTAGCGCCATTGGCCGGAATTTGCCGGAAAAGAGTTTGCTTCCGCCGATGAAAGACGAGTTATCCAAATTCAACATTCCAATTCCGAATTGAAGTTCGCTGCCTTTCACCTCATCCCCTTCTTTAATAACAACGAGGCTCAACAGAAGTCAAAACGTCCTGAAAACTCACGAGTTGCACTTCCAGGCGACATTGCCAATCCCATCGCCTTGTTTTTCCTGTCAGGTTCATTCTCTTCCACCAAATCATCTCGCGGTGCCGGACTCAACAGCGCTGTATCCCAACTCATCATATGCGAATGCGCTCGTTTCGTCGATGGTCTTCTGCTCAGGCCCTGCATGCGCTCATGGGAGCCAAGGCGAGGAGAATGCAGTGATGTCGATGACCTTTGAAACTGTGCTGGCGCTGTTTCGCATGGCTGACCTCGATCGCGAAGAGTTGCACAGGAGGATGACTCTCTTGCTTTGACAGAGTCTCTCGGAGGAATGATTCGGGGTTGAAAATGTACGCCCTTTTGTAGGGCTCGTATAGCGGAGTCGAATTTCGCTCGGTCATGTTCACTCGAAGCGTTGCTATAATGCGATTGCGGAGAAGCCTGCCGATTCTGCTCGTTCTGTCTGACTTTCCGGGGTCTGCCTTCGCTCGGGGTAAAGTCTTCTTGTAACAGGTCAAAGTCATCTGCTGGAAGTCTGTCCCGTTCTTTTCCTTTCGCAGAAGGGCTGTAGCTTGATCCGAAGTAGGACGAGAAGGATGGTTGATCCGGAGCCTCACGAGGTGTGACCGCTGGCGAACGGAAACGGGATTGCTCCCTGATTTCCTTGCGATGTTCGTACACTTGCCGATATCCTTCCGTTTCCTCGTCGTTGTGCCAGTCGTGAATCGCATCTTCCGGCCGTAATTCCCGGATATCGCTTGGCCGTCTGTCCTTTGAATTACCTGTCAACGGCGACAACGGGAGGCTAGAGGTCTTTGGTGCAACGGATTGCACTTTGTTGGACTCTGTCATTCGCTTCTCTGGCTCTGTTTCCACGCTTTCAAACATCGTTCCAGCAACCGCGAGGGCACCGTCGCTTACCGGACTAGAGCCTTTGGACTCCATTTGCGCCAGTTCCACTTCAGGTGGCGATGGCGCCGCATCTTCTCCATCAAGCGACATGTAGGAGATACTGACGTTTTCCGGGGAAAAGTTGTTGACGGAAAGGGCCAGCAAAGGAGGGACGACGCGTTCGACGAGTTGTGACGAAGCAGTTGGTGGACAAGGCAGCGTCAGCAGGCCTCGGGTTGCCGGACGAGAATCATTACTGAAGGACTTTCCATGTTTCCATTCTGAGCGAGATACTTGGTTGTTGTCGCCAGGCGCAGAACTGGGAGTTGCCGATGATTGCGGAATAAGTCCCGATTCCTGAGAGTTGACACTGAATGTATTTCCTTCGCTCGAGTTTCCTTCTATAGTTTCCGTTGAGGCGATCGATAGGTGGGATAAGAGAGACGGTCGTCGAAGAGGAAGAGGATCGAGGTCGACGTCCATCCATGCCTCTTTGTCTCGAATCAAAGGCAATTGGCCGGACTCTCCCAGATTCTTGACGCCTGCTTCCAATCCTAAGTCCTCTGCCCCGGCTTCTTCTTCCATGTCATCCCCGCAGCCCTGAACCTCGGGATCCATGGTGTATCGCTCCGTTGTAATGCCTGCGATCCTCGTCACAGACAAAGCGTATTCGTTGTGAACTCGCTACTGAAACCGGCTCCCGGTGGTGTTATTGTGCAACCTTGGTGGTGTGTCGCTCCGTAAAGATCCGCTTGCTTTCTATTCCTGTTTCATCGCAGGGTGCACGTCTGGACCACTCGTCAAGGGGCTCTATCTTTTGATTTTTTCTCGAAGGGTCGTCCCCGGAATGCTGTTTTGGAGGTGCGACCGTGCTGTGACGAGGACTGTGTTGGTTTCTTCGCCTGGTCCGTATTTCGAACTGTCCATAAAATGTCTGTCCCGCCTGAGGAGTGAGATGTTAAGAGATGGCGACGGCGCAGGCGGAACTTTTCTCTTGGTAGCGTTGCGTTGTTCACAGAAGACCGTCCGAACAAGAACCGCTGCAACCTTTCCTCTATTTCACAGCGGCGAGTTATCGCGGCTGGCTATGCAACTGAGGAGCAAAGATGAACAACTTCCTAGAATGTGAAAGAGAATTGCAAAAGCAACACTTACTGGTACTCGTGTGTCCCAAACGCCAGACGAGACGCGGTGAAACTGACCACCCTGATCAATCGAACGCCGTGGCGTGAACATGCAAAACTACGTGGGAAAGTGGTCTCGCCTGGAGCAGGTGTATCATAACACCGCCAACAGCTCCGCTCCGCCTTGCCTCCCAGAGCTCCTCCTAGATAACTTTTCCAGCTTTCCTCCCGCAGTTTCTCAAAGTTCTAGCCGCTCCATGAGCTCGGGCAGCTGTCTCTGAGGGCGGGAAGTGCAATGATCGGCTTCTGCTAAGGAGCGATCGGGAATGCCGGGTCAGAGCCCGTAAGGGTTAGCAACCGTTTCTCGATTGTTGGCGATGGTTGTCTCCCTGCAGAGCAACTGCTGTATGTAGTAGCTTATGTAGCTTTCTTGACCTAATCATAGCTCCAACAGCTCCAATGTCGGGAGTTATACATACTGTACCTGACGGGTGGTGATTCCTATGAGAGAGCAAGGAATTGAGAGCAAGAAGAATACAACAGAAGATAAAAGAGGTCGGAAGGCACAGATCGAATTGAGAAACACGGATACAGGAAAATGCTACCTGCTACCTGCTACCTGCTACCTGCTACCTGCTACCTGCTACCTGCTACCTGCTACCTGCTACCTGCTACCTGCTACCTGCTACCTGCTACCTGCTACCTGCTACCTGCTACCTGCTACCTGCTACCTGCTACCTGCTACCTGCTACCTGCTACCTGCTACCTGCTACCTGCTACCTGCTACCTGCTACCTGCTACCTGCTACAAGGTCCAGAAGGGTATCACGAATTGACAAAATGTTCAAGAAGTACAACAGGCTCATCATAGACACAGGCACCTCCACCTCCTGCCAGAGAGATGAGAGCTTAGCAGATTCCATTCCAACTGACTCAGCTGCTGTCTCTTTACACCTTAAGACAGCTTCGAGTATGGATAGCTTTGTTCATGGAGCTGCTTATATATTAGCTGCTGTCTATCGACCACCACCAGCACTGACTTGACTGTACTCTCGACAACCGGCGGCCGTGAGGCAACCAGCAGGCAGCGCGGGAGCAAGAGCAGGATGTGCAGGATGTGACCAGATGACCAGGAGTGACCCTCCTTTGCATCATCAGTCGTTCCTATTATGCACCCAAGGCCTACGTAGAAGTTGGATGGTTGAGGGGAAGTCGTGTGCTTGAATCACGTCATAAGAACCTAGGTCGCCACGATTCACTACGCTCCGCAACATGGCTGAATACCAAGAGTATCTCGACTTCGCTATCGATTTGGGAAGGAAGGTACGCGCTCTATTTCATCAGCCCATATTGTAGAGTTCGAATTGCTAAGCTATCACATCTCTCTACAGGCTGGTGAGATGATCAAGGATGGGCAGGCGAAGCGGTTCGCACATGATTCGTCTCTTGACACGAAAGCCAACGCCATTGATGTATGTAAATCTGCCATAACAACGTGTCTGCCGCGCCGCTCCAGTCGCTTACCTACCTCTGTGGCAGCTTGTAACAGAGGTTGACCAAGCGGTAGAAGCTTTCATCTGCAAAGCCATCAGTGAAAAGTACCCTTCCCACAAATTGTACGGCAATACAAATACTTGCTGGAGATCAGAAAAAGAGTTCATTACGCTGACAGGGCACTTGAAATAGTATCGGAGAAGAAACTTACGCCGAAACAGGAAAGATGGAGTTGACTGACGAGTACACTTGGATCGTAGATCCCATCGATGGTGAGTAGCATGAGCAAGTTTGCGAATTTACTTCGGCTGACATCACGGTTCTCTCAGGAACCACCAAGTACGAAGCGATAGCTCTCGCGATATCCATATGCCGCCAGTCTAGCTAATGAAGACCCTCTTCGCTTTCGGCACGACAGCTTCGTACACTCATTGTAAGTGAGAATCATTCTGTACTATTGACCTCGTATGCTATCTAAAACACTTCCCTTCAGTCCTTTGGTAGGCTGTTCCATTGGGCTGGCCCATAAGAAAATTCCAGTAGTCGGCGTCATCATGATGCCGTTCCTGGATCAACTGGTAAGTCAGACCGGCGGATTCTCACATCCTGCACCAATCTGAATGCAGTTCTCTTACCGATATAGTTCTCTGCTCGGGTAGGCGGAGGGGCATTCCTGAATGAAACCACTCCTTTGCCCCTGACTGGGCCACCCCAGCCATTAGAGACACTACAGGAATGCGTAGTGTCTTTCGAATGTGAGGCATTCCGCACAAACACGAAGATTGATTGCTGACGTCACCGTGTCGACTCAAGGGGGAAGTGACAGGAGCAAGGCTACCATGGACCCCAAGTTGCAATCAGTTTGTAGGCTTGCTGCGGACGCTGCCATGAACGGTGCCATGGTCCATGGTATTCGATCTACTGGCGCTTCGACAGCTGCACTAGTAGCCGTCGCGTCTGGCGGCATCGACATTTACTGGTGAGTATCAAAATTTTCACTCTTCGACGGTAGGCCGGTCAGCTGATATCGAGATCATAACAGGGATGCCGGACCTTATGCTTGGGACGTCTGCGTGAGTTTAGCAAGATCCCAAACTCACCCTCCAGTCTCAGCTGATAGAAAGTGTCGTTTTATAGGCTGGTATTGTAATTGTACAAGAAGCTGGCGGGTTCTTTACCGGCAGTGCCGAAGATTTCGAGAAAGGTAACACCCCTATGGGTGACATTATGATGAACAGACGATACTGTTGCATTCGAGCTATCGCTCCAACCGATGTAAGCTTATATTGCCCTTCTGCCCTTCAATTTCCGTCTAACAACTCTCGTGGTATCAGAATGAATCCTGTCTGGAGAAGCAGAAGCGACTCATTGGCGAGTTGTACAAGAGTGCGTACACTTCTTTTAAGCGGCAGTGGAAAGATTCCTGACATTTCTCGGCTTCAAGTCGTCACGCCATGGACAAACGATACGATGGTGAAAAAGCGAGAGTAAAAGTTGAGCGGAGATTCAGTCATGACACGCACGACTGCAAGCTAGTAAAAATTTATATGACATGGACGACATCCTGTGTGACATGCATAAAGGTTGATAATCTTGACATCTAATCATACGTTATGACATGCACTTATACAAGTCTCCTGGATCAGGATATGGTCTAGAACATATCTTCGTCGTCCATCTCCTGAAGCGCTTGCTCGATATCCAGCTGACGTTCCCGCACCAGCTCCGAATCTTCCATATCTGAAAGCTCAAAACTAAGTTAGCATGTATATACGAAGGTGCAGCGAAAAAAGAAACTGCACATACCTGGTTTAGGGCCGTTGAGAGGATATCGCATAGCCTGGCAGGAGTCATTTGCACATTAGCACTTTGTGTAGTACATATGGGTGTCCGCCACTTACTTTGACACTCTCGTTATGCAATTGATTACAATAGTCTATTCTTGCCTCGAATCGCTTCCTCGGTTCATCCGTGCCATATAGGTCTCCAACCTCGGTACTCTTCATCCAGCCATTCTCGTGATCAACTTCAGCATCAATGACGCCATCCCGGATAGCCTTGGCGACAATGTATTCCGTATCCTCTTCCGAGTCAAGGTGAAGTTTGAGGCAGATGTCTTTGAGCGAGATTCTCGAGTAGGCGAGGGAAATCATGCGAAGTGCGGTCTTGATGACGTTGTGACGGAGTCGCAAGATAAGGGAGTAGGTACCATCGGCATGGAATCGTGACGCATGATTGTTCAAAGCTGTCTGGAATGCTTCAAGATCTCCGACTCGGACGGCTATGACGCGAACAGAGGTCAGCAAGAGATATGGCACAAGTCGTCCGAAGTAGCACGTACCTTGCACAATCTGGAAATAAGGCACCAGAGCCTTTCTAAGGATGGGTTGCCGGAACAAGGCTCGCTCGGGGATGTCACCCATCAAAAGCTCAACAACGATGAAAAACTTGTGCACAGTCTGGTAGAAGCCTGGAGCGACATGAGCGACAGGAGCTCGTCGCACTGCGTTCAACAGACATTCGTGAGAGGAGGAATAGTTGAGTTGAATTGCTCTGATTCGGCCGAGGTAGAAGAGATATCGCGCGCTTTGAGGGTTACCTGCACTTTCAGGCCATGTGATTTTGCTGACCAGCTTGTCGGCCTGATCGTAGAGGTGAGAGTTGAAGTAGTTGCGCAAAAGACAGTTGATCAACGTGGCTTGGGTGTCCTCATCGTGTCGCAAAAAGGCAGTTGATTGAGCGGCTAGCAGTAACCTGCACGAAGAGATGAAGGGTCAGATGAATACGCGCGAAACACGACAGAATACACATACGGTCGCAGTTCCTCATCTCGCTTGAGCAGCTCTGCGCATCGTGCAAAGTAAAAGTACACCTTGGCGGCGAGGTGATCCATTGTTCTCCGGTTGAGTGACTGGATATACGCAGCAGTTGCTTTTGCGTAAGAATACGCCTACCAAGAACACAAGGCCCGTATCAGCATAGTGGTTCCCCTTGCAATCTGGCAGACAACGCACCTCTTCAACCAGCTTGTGATCCATCAAACCAACAATGACCAGCAATCGCACATACACATCCGCCTCGGGCAGCGGTTCCGCACCTGCACGTCCTGCCCAAGCCGGTCTCTTTTCTTTTGCCTGAGTAATCTTTCCACCGGCTGTAGTAGTTTCATCCACTTCCACAGAGGTGACATTTGAGGTCGTTTTTTCGATGGATTCTCCTTCTTCACTGGCCTTGGGTGCTGGTGGCAGTAGGTTGACAAGTTTTTCGAGTTGATTTTTGGATTCGGACTCTGCAGCAAGATGAAAACATGAACTTTAGCATTCATCCTTTTGTAAGAGACGTCGTTCGTTCTCACCTTTCTGATACAGCGTCGAGAGCACCTCTTTGAATCCATCAGAATGGATGGTGTGCTTTCTCAGCGTTGTCAAGTTCCGCAATGCCCTCGCAGTGAGTCGCGGTTCCAGTGAATCAACAGCTCGATGAATGAGGGCCAAATTGGCTTGAATTTCTGTGATAGCATGCTCCTTGTCAATATCAGTCTGGAAAGAAGCTACAAATAACATACCCTTGTCCAACGCGAACGGCACAACCGCAGGCGTCTTCACCGCGGTTTCAGCTGCAGCGTCCTTCATGACGACGTCGTCCGTCTTTGCTGCTGTGTTGACCATTGCAGCGGGGAGTTGTAGAGAAAGAAGATGGGTCGATGATTCTCCGAGTGATCTAATCGCCTTGATAGACCACATCTATGGAGTGAGTATTCAGGAGGACGAAACGACGATGATGAACCGTTCGTCATCAAACTGGGTGCACCCGCGCGTGGTGAGCCTATTATTACGTAATAAATGATGGAGCCAAGCGTGAGAAGCTGAAAGTCGGGAGCGTTTCCGCGTTTCAACCTGTGCAACGAGGATATCGATATGACAATTGCTCAGAATGCAACTCGAGACACTGTGACGCTGCTCCCACACATCTATCAGATCACTCGCCCATCATGTCTACTTGGAGATCTCTTTTCAGGTCAGCACAGATCCAAATATCGAGGGTTTCGTAGCTTTCCCCGGGCAATTGGGCTGACAACCGCTTCTTCGCTGCGTTGCACATGAACAGCTACAACAAGTACACCCAAATCGCCTCCCGGGCTGTCCGACAGGGACTGAAGGAGTCGGAGCGAGTCGTCGCCGAGAAGCGAGCTCAAGTTGGTATCAAGGTTCAGACTTGGGAAAACGGAGTCGGTGGTGAACAGGTAAGTCGAATACTCTGCCTCAAGTTTGTGTTCCATGAAAGGAAAGAACCTTTCGCAGGCGACGAAATGTATGGTTTCAGGCTGTATAGGAAGGAGATGCCAAGCCGTTGAGGTTCCTCCCGCATGCGCAGTAACTTACCTCAGAGGAGAATGGGTTGATTGCGGGTCCGGCACGGGTTCTGGACAAGTCGAGCGGAGGGTGTACCGTTCCTGGGAATGAGAGTACACGCGCCCGCGGAGCCAACCTCGTGGTCTGCAGCAGCATTCGACAGAGTATTTCTACCGTTTTGAGCGACGTATCTGATTCATTTTCCCTCTTTAGAAATTCTTGATCCCCCCTGCCGCTGAAGGAGCCGCAACCGGCGCTGGCGGCAAGTCAGCCTAGTCTCATTTCCGGACGGCCTGCGGAACTCCATCACCAGATGGACAAGCAAGACTGGTTGTAAATGACATCTCGATAACGCAAAAGTCGCATATGAATGGAAGAATGTGGATCTGAATGAAAGGATTTCGTCAAAGGAGACTTCCTTGACTCTGGCTCTACATCTGGGATCGTTTTCAAGTTAGGTCGTCACTGCTGACCGAAACCCCCTATCTCCGTGACGACGCTGGCGAACCCCATGCCTTCTGGATCTGGGGTATTACGCAGCCCCGCCACTTGCGCCGCGATGGGAATTGAAAACCGAAAAGCGATGTAACGCAGCGACAGGGCAGGGTTGACACGAAAAGGGGCCTTCCCTCTGTTAGAAATAAGTGGACTTGCTATACTCCCTTGCCCAAGTCGGGGTGTCCCTCCGTTCGCGATAACATGGGAGAGAGTGGGCAACGATGGCACGGATCAGAATTCGTTATCGGATGGCGCTCATGGGAGACGACGCTGCTCTCTACCATCATAACTCCGCGAAACCATCGCGAAACGGCACGCTCGTCTCATGCAGTCAGTTAATAGGAGCCACCACTTCATGACGTATGTTCCTCCCGAGCAATCTCGTCGGCGATGATGGCAGGATAGTGTCAAGAAGAGGGCTCTTTCACTTGGTTTTCAATGACGATGTCGGCGTTCTTCCGCTAGACCCCTTAGGAACTACTTGTGGTGGGTTTCTGATAACCTTTCAATCTGGAAACAAGCTATCCTTGCGGGTATTGCTTGGGGGACGTTCTCTCTGCTTCACGCGGGGTGTTCGGACATGACATATACGTTTCACACGAGAGCCGACCTGCTTAACTCTCATTCCAGCGGTCCTGCATCGGTTCGCCGCTTGATGGTAAGGGACGGTGGGTATGAAATGATTAACAAATCTCCTCGTGCGATGCAGCTCGGGCTTGGGTGGTATTGATCTTCTACTTCTTGTGGTAAACCATCGGCGCTGCCATCGCTTTTTGGACTTCTCCGTGGACAAACTTGTGTTTCGCGTACTAAATTGCAGCGTGTCATCGATCTGCGAAGGGGTGATTGACGAGTGGTTAGACCCGCCGCTTTTGGTGGAACAGTTCCTGAGCAGTCCCTCGAACATCTTATCTAGAGGGATTTCGTTCTTCGCCAACGAAGTGGGCTCTTTGTCCATGCTGCTGCGTGAGGAGGCGATCGACCAGGTGTCATTTTCCTTTATCATATCATACTCTTTAGATCCTCCGTACGGTAGAGAGGGGCGAGATCTATTTCCTGTCTTTGATGGTGACGCAGACAAAGTTGACTGGGCATTCAAAATAGAGTTGATCGTGGGATATTCTGTAGCGATAGGACTCGTCTCGATCATAGATTCTGTATGCATCACATCGCCCACAAGGAACGTTCTTCTCGTCGTCGCGGATCGAGGTTTCCGTCGAAGCGCACTGCGTAGACTGCCTGTAGTGCTTCTAGATAATCTTCGGAGCAAAGCTGATGTGCAAGAGGAAATCTGGCGGCGCGGGGCTACGGAAGATATATCCACGGATATGGCGGTAGGCAGACGTGATGATAGTAGCGACATGCCCGCTGCCAGGGCGGGGGGGCGACACAAGCTTGTTATAGCACAGCTTATTCCGGACTTCGCCTTTCAAATGATATGTTGGAGCTGTACGTGACTGATCGTGCGCATTGAAGTTGATTAAACCGGACTGAAGTGCGATATCTCGTCGGAAATGCGAATGATCAGGAAACAGAGAGTCTTGAGCAGAAACAGTGCAACTAAAGCAAACCCCGCGCGGACCGCAAAAACAGCTATATAATGCTTGGGCCCGAGTTCTACGAAACTTACCCCCTCGCTCAACGTCAAAGGAACCTGTTGACTCAAGGGAGCTGGGATGAAGAGAGTAATGTAACATGTTTCATGAATATTCATCAATTATGTGGGTCGCGGCGATGGCTTTACGCTTGGGCATGTGACTGTGTTGACGTCTTAATGCTCTATTGGCTTATGCCTTGAGGGCTGCTTGACGGTTCAGCCGCATGGTCAACAACTGTGAAGCGATTTAACAGAAAATGATCAATCAAGCTCGCACTCAGATGATCGTATTGAAAATGGACTAACCATCTTGACGAGCTGGAACACACGTCGTTGAGCGACAAACAAGAAGGCAGCAGTAAGGACGGACTGCATGAGTTTTGCCTGAATACCCCTGTATAGGCCTAGAACCGAGAGTAAACAGATCGTTACTTTGGTGATTCTTATATCGGGGTTTGGCCGCACGACTAACCTGCAATGCCCTCTTCGGCCAGAATCGACTTGATACCTTCCCAAGAGGACTTGTAGTTGTGCGTGGAGGCATGCTGTGGAAGGAGAAAATCAAGATTCAGGCGGATTCGAAACGTGTCAAACAACGGTCTACTGACCAGTCGGCTCTTGACAACAAGCTATTGGAGAGCGAGGCAAAAATAAGCTGTGAGTCGAGTCGCTACATATTCATTGGGCTTTGATACCTACGTAAGGGTACGTGATCCCGGTAGCAACTATATCATCAGATCGACTGATTAGTCAGGCACTCTATGAGCGATAATACCGATACGCACTCAGTTTCGAGATAGCCCCGAGGTAGAACATGTCAAAGTCGCTAAGCACTCTCGATCCGCTTCCAGTGGGTCGTCCACTCTTCCATTTGGCCAAAGCCTTGGCCAAGGTCTCAAATGCAGTGTATTGGAGTACGGGGTTGATGACCAAGATCAAGCTTGGGCCGATCCCCTTCCACAACGCCTTGACACCCTTTTCACGGACGATCTCTTGAGCAGATTCGAGCATTCCCAAAGGTCGCTTCTGTACCTTGCCAGCCTCGATATCCTGGATAGGTTAGAAGGTTTAGACAATATAGACTGAAACTATCGTAAACGAATACTGACTGTCTCGACTGCGCCTCGAGTCGCTTGATGGGTCTGGATGAGCCAGATTGGGTTAGTCGCAATAGTCGTGGCGGCGCCTTCGAGAAGACTGTTAGTCATCGACAACCTCTCCTGACTTCCTGGTAAACTTACCGGCAATGGTGCTGCTCAGCATCATCTCAAGAGTGGAGATGGTGAGCTTGACGTCTGTGGTTGCCTTGGCGGACTTTGCTTTCAGGAGCATTCGCTTTGATTCTTCCACTGTTGTGTCAAGAGGTCAGATGATGTCGTTGTATTGTCTAATATGCCAAGCTTACAGAACAAGTAGAAAATGGTGTTCGTGATGGCGATACCTAGTTGGCGAGACAACATTTAAAGCGTCTATCCGACAACCCCCATGCACGATGGACATGACATACCGAAAAGCGACGAGTTCAATCCCGAGTAAAGTCCTCCAAGACCTTCCTTCTGCACAATCTTCATAGCCGCTTGAACCAGAGTCTGCAAATTATACAGAATCAGCAGCCAACCAAAAGGAAGCTATGTGAGTCCCACTCACTGTCTTCTCTTGCTTGCTCTGCACAGCTGCTCGCTGGGAGATAACATTGAGAGGGCTGAACATGTAGAAACTTCAGCGATCTGCCTCATTCTTCTCCATTAGCTACACGTACTATGTGAGGGACTGTATGAAGGCGATAGCAAGTAAACTCAGTCAGTATGCCTATGTGAAGAATGCGTGGAGAAAGCACGCACCATGGCAATCATGCCTCCCGCACCGCCCGCTGCTGCTTGCATAACACTGTCTGCCATATTAAATGAATCGGTATTGAGAGGTCTCTAAGGTCTTGGTAGAGTAATGCGTCAAATGAGCTTGAATAATAAAGCGAAGACGTTGCAGCTGACGTTGCTTGCTGGATGAACTTTATACAAAACGTTAGCCAAACAAGAGAGTGTAGCGGCTATAACACGACCGGTATCATCAAAGTATCCGGAATGTTACTGTACAGCTGGGAGGATTGTGTACTTCCGTGTTGTTTATGAACAATATACGGGCTGCATTCTTTTTGCGGATTTTACGTTCACGCGCGTGCATAAATTCCATAAACTTAAATCTGGCAAACCCCCAGTATCCCGTGGCCACTCACGCAATTATTGTCGAAGTACATGTACGACCCACTTGTGATAGCGCAAGCCTTTGCCTGATAAACCAAGTGATCGCTTCACTTGTAGAACTCTTCCATCTTTTAGGCTTTGAGCGTCTCAAAAATGGCCGAAGTTGCCACCTCTCCTCAAGCAGAAGCCAGACCAGACAGTCGGGACACTTCTGCAAAGCCCGAAGAGAATGCCGGACGACCCGATAGCTGGAGAGGCGAAGGTGAAGCTAAACCTACAATGCAGATTCAGAGGGATAGACGAGAGAGCGATGCTTCTCAGAGACCGGAAGCCGAGGCTCCACCAGCAAAGTACGTGCACGTTTACTGCCATCTCTCGGAAAGGAGCGCTGATCCACTGTATAAACAGACGTCAACGAACATTTGGAGCCGAAGAGAAAAAACGTGGACAACGATTGTTTGGCAACCTGATGGGCACTCTAGCAAAATTCGGAAAGGAGGAAAAGACAAGAAATTCGACAGAAAAGGTATGTGTCCAGCCTCGTATCACATGGCGACTCGACTTACTCATCCTGTGCACTCATTTATAGGCGAAGAAGAGGGATGAACTAGCAAACAGGGTTGCGATGAAGATTCGTTCGGAATCGAGTCGTGTCCACGAGATTACCGGGTTGACACGCGAGATCAAAGGATACAGAATTGAAATTGAGAGGAAGCAGCAAGAGATGAATATTCGCGAGATGCAGGTGAGTTCGCATCACGACGATGCGCCCCTGCTTACTGACTTCTGAATCCGCTACACAGTTGAAGACGAAAACCAGACAGTTACCCAAGATGTCACGATTCTTGCTGACCAGCTCTCCAGATTGGTTGACTTCAGCTATTGCCACCGCAACCGTGTTGCCCATTTCTTATGGACCTGCTAGAGACAAAGCTACCGCAGAGAAGGCAAAGCCGCTAGTATATGTAAGTCCAATCAAAGCAATGCAAACCCTCCACATGAGAAAACTCATTCTGTCACGCTACCGTTTGACAGCTGCCTCATAAGTTACTTCCTGAACAAGAAGACATCATTGACGATCAGATTGACAAAGTCAACAAGCTACTGGACGACGAAGAGGACGATTTTGACGACTATCAGGCTCTGACGAAAAAGGCGATCGTAGAATTGGAGGAAAAGAAGGCAGTTGCCGAGGAAAAGTTGAGCAAGTACCGTCGAGCAGACGAGGATCGTGCAGCAGAAAAATTAGGGTCAGCCATCCCAGATCTGCCGGCGCCTCCTGCTATCAAAACCGACGTAGACAGTGGTGATATCGACATGCAGGTTGTCGCGAGGGCATCAGGGCGACCTCCTATACCAGAGCGTGAAGAGCGATCCGAGAGCCGTGTTGCGGGAGAAGAGGTGGAGTGGTAGGAGTATCAGAGAGGCGGAATTGGCGAGGACGATGATTGGGTGTCTGCCCCGATATTCTACCAGCGACTGTAGGCGTTTGCGTTCTCCACGTCTTCTCGTTTTCCCGCGGACCTTATCCCGGAGGAACAAGTCGTCACAGGGCATGCTGAGCACAAGTTGTGCTCCACGCTCCAGAGCACAAAATGTTCCGAATACAACATGTAATATGGATGGATACAACTTGGTCAGCTTGTTGTTTTGTGATACATAGTGATGGCATTGTGCAATGTGCAATGTCCTACAGAAGACTACCTTGACCAGAGTCAGCCGTCAATTTGTGGTAGTCCTGTTCCTCAACTCGTGCTTCCAGCTGAAAGCAAAATGGCCATTTACCCAGAATCAGCTAGGCATCGAAAATCTGAGGTGATAATTTACTCTACCTCTAGTTTCTCTGACTCTAGCGCATCGATCCTCAACCTTGCTTCTTTGAGTTTACCCTGGAGCACGTCGAGATCCTGCCTGATGGTCGAAGCTATATCTTCGGGAAGTTCTCGAGGCGCTGGTGCTTGTGTTGAGAGCCGGGCAATTTCCGCTTGCATATTTGCTATTTGATCCGCTTGGAGCCTACGAAGGAGGGCGCAGGGTGCTCGGTAAGTTGCAGCAAGAGATTCTCTTTTAGACGTGAATACATACTGGTTTTCTGTCTGCAGACTTTGCTTGTCCTTTTCATAACGTGTGAGAACAAGCTCCATCTGTAAAGGAAAGGCTCTCCTGTTATTGCACCGCCATTTTGCCTGGAGACAACAGCTTCTCACCTGCTTGAAAGCACTCATCATTTTGTTCAGGGAACTCTCCGTTTCTTTCTGTTTCCGAATATCTGCATCCCTAGAGAGCTCGGAAAGTGTCAGCGAAAACGGCCTAATATACTATTTGCAGACTAGAACTACAGAGCAGAATAGCTCACCACAGTAACTGGTTATGATATAGCTTGTCCACTTCTTTTTCATAATCTGCAATATGCTTTATTTTCGGTTCTGCTTCGCGAAGCTTATTGTTGAGCTTGAAATGACTGCGCGACAGGCGTAAAGAGGGTCAGGAGAGTCTAGCAATGTCGCTGGTATGCTGTACATACGCGTCCTTCACACGGGCCAACTCCAGCTTTTGCGCTTCCAGCATTCTCTGCGAGAATACCAAGGCAGGCTCGTAAGCAAGAAGACCTATTCCGCGATTGTCGCTTCGTTACTTACAGTCTGGTCCTCTATCTCCGCTCTCGACTGGCTCGTCTCCAATGCTCTTGCCTTTTTCTCCTCTCGTTGATTCTGCCTTGTTTCTCGCTGTTCCATCTGCATCTTGGCAATTGATTCTTTCGCCTTGTCCGCAGCCGCACGCTGGATACGCAAGTCGTCTTTCAGGCTTCGGATAGTCGCTGTCTGTTCTTTTAGTTGATTGTACTGTATGCAAAAGGCCAATGATTAGTACCTAGATGGATGAGCATGGGAGATGGTTTACGGACAATGTTTTGACGTTCCGCTTCGTCTGTGATGACCGCGATGACTTTTTCATGCAAACGGTAGACATCTGTAAAACAATCCACACGCCCTGTTTTAGCTACCGTCGCTCTCGAGCGCAGTGAAGACCTCCTACTCACGTTGCAAATACGAAGCAGCCAGCGTCTTCGCATACTTTAGATCATTCTCCAAAAACTCCTTTTCACGCTTCAACCCATCCACTTCAGCCTGCAAACTCTCCGTCCCAGCACCATTATGTCCACCAACGGCCATACCGGTACGAATAGTAATAGGCGCTGTCTGACTGGAAACGTAAGTCCCGCTTGGACCAGTACCGATAGAAATCCCTTCCGCATGCGCGCCATCTCGATCACGATGCGGTCGTGAACTGTGGTACCGACCGGTAACGGAACCACCTGATGAACTGAGCGTTTCCGTTGGACTTGCACCTCGGTCGTTTTGCGCATAGTCCCACCCGGTTACCTTGTCTGTGCGACTAGGTTGGGCAGGTCCAACGAGACTGGTACCGTCGGCACGCGGCAGGATACTTCCGAGCCATAAAGCATGTGATTGGGCGATAATCTCGGATGTAGTCTGGCGAGTGAAGCGGACCGTGTCGTGGATCTCTTCCGACGGGTCCGCTTGGAGCGCGATAGGGTTGAAGAGGAAGCCACGGAGTGCGACCTGTTTGATTTAGACCGGTATCAGCATAATATCTTCCGTGCAAGAGTGCTAGTCGAAGGCTGCAACGTACACTCAACAGAGCCGACACCTCCTTTTTTCTCCATACTTCCGCCCATCCTACGTTATACGGCAGCTCTACACCCATGCGTTCCAGATACAATGCTGGATCTTTTGCTAGCGACATCACGTTGGCGGGCCATGAACCATATAGTTCCAGCAACAATCCCCGCGCAAGGTCTTGGCTGGGATTGTATAACGCCAACAGCTTTTGCAATGTCTGATTCTCTATTGTCTCCTCGAGCCGGTGTGATAGCTGGGGTGAAGGCTGTACAGCGACGTCTGTCCCTGTGGGAGTAGTGCCTTCAGAGTGAAGAGTGAGCGAGCTCTGACCGTTAGGACTTTGCTGTGAGGCGAGCGGTGGAGGATTGATCACGGAGGGAGGTTGAGCCCAAGTCTCTTGTTGCGTTCCCGACGTTGACGCACTCGCTACTCTCCATCCAAGCCCGGTTCTCGGCAATGGTGTGATATCCACGAGCGATTCGTATTTGACGGTGATCATTGAACTCGAATCCGACCCGGGTGACGGCTCATTCATAAAGTTCCTTCCACCCAGACCAAGACGTCTCCCAAGGAATCCATCCGAGCTTGGGACAGTGTTGATTGGCTCCGCGTTGCCATCCTTTTCCGAAAGGCCCCACTGAGGGATCTTGGCAACCTTGGTTCGTTTTTTCCATACTGCCGTTCGGACGAGGACCGAGAGCAGTGCAGGAACATACTTTGCTACTTCGGCCGATGCATGAGGAATCACAATGATGGTGAGCTTGATACTTTGTGCGAGCAGGTAAGAGTTGACGTCGAGTTGGAGTGACCGGATGAGACCAGGAAAAACGGGCGAGGATACAAAGGTCGAGCACAAATCAAGTCGACTGATCAGGATGGATTGCAGGCATTTGATCAAGGTTACTCGAAGAGAAGGATTGCCGATGAAGAGCTGGTTTACATCAGGTAGGATTGCCTAGAGACAGCATGGAATGTATACAAGATCAGTAATTGGCGAGCACGAGGCATATGGTACAGAACTGACCGAGAACTCGCGAGGACTCGCGGTATCTATGGATGTGTCCCATGCCGAATGTTCGTCCGGAAGGGGGATGTTGTTTCGAGCGACGAGGTGCCGGAACGTAGCGGACATCGTCGTTGGCCGCAATCTGCAGCGATGTTCTGTGGTGAATGTGGCGAAGTTTGTGTGTATCGGTGCGGCAGAGGTTAAAGTAGATGAAATATACAGAGAAGAAAAGAGTCAGTCAACTATGGTCGCTAATTCAAGAATGCGTTTGGGTGCTCTGCTCTTCGTCATAACTGATAGACGCACGAGATAAGGATTTCCCCGGCGGCCGACAGCCAAAACCGAGCGGGCTCGATCACCTCGATCACCTGTCAATCCCAAAAGTCGTCGAAAGTCTGATGTACCTGTTCATCTTGGTGAATTTCGCTGGTTGTCTCCTGTTCAATCGATACCACCGATACTGGTGATGGACCCACGTTGACCTTTCAAGTTTGCCGTAGTATGTTGTCCGCTGTCGCTGTTGGAAGGCGGCTACCATCAACTTGTTCGCAATGTCGCCTCGCTGTCAAACCAATCATCGCGCATTCATCACCGATCGTGGCGTCATTCTCAAGACGGAGCTTAGCATCCTCAGCAGCCGCAGTCCAGTCCACCGACAATCAGGACTTGGAAATACATGAACAATCCGAGAGGCTGGTGATCGGTACCGAAAAGCCGGCATCGGATTCGAATATTGGCAAAAAGCCTTTCAAGGCAGGAAAAGGAAAAGAAAAGGGTGGTTCCAGATTGTCCAAGAAGCAAAAAAAGGCTCTGGAGAACAGTAGAGCGCTCGCGGAAAGTCTGGCCAGGAGCAGGAAGATAGGGGGACAAGCGCCGAGCTCTGCTCTGAAACCGGCAGAGACTTTACCGCTAGCCGAAACAACATCAGCCTCGGACCCACAGGCATCTCCAACTCCAGCTGCATTGACGATCGAAATCCTGCACCAGTACAAACCGACAAGATCACCACCTATTCGTGCACATATTGACAAGTACACCAAAGAGTACGGAAGAGCGTATCAGCGGTTGGACAAGGCGTTCGTCCGTGACCAGCTTTGGGAGCTATGGAAACAACTACGCCTGAATTTGGCGGAAGCCGCAAAGCTTCAAGCACTGGTAGCGCAGGGTCAGACGTTGGAGCTGCCACCGCCGCCAACACCGAGGTTGCCGAACTTGAGCGCGAAGACCGGGAAGCGACAGATCATTCAGAGTATACTTGATCAGTGGGGCTGGCAGAGGGTTGAGCAGGTCGAAAGGGAGAGACAAGCTCAATTGTGGAAAAACGTCATAAGTGAAAAGGGTGGGTATCTACCATCTTGGGCAAAACAGTGCTACCGGAGGTTAACATGAATCGTCGTTTCCAAACAGATATACCAATGACTCACGCCGAAGCCTATCTGCTACTCCGCAGAGGTAAGTCAACGAACATCATCACGCATCATCAGCCTAATCTCGGACCTTCCATCTTTAGACCCGGATTTCACCCAAGTCCTCGCTTCGGAGCACCGTGTTGCTCTCAATATGGTTCTCCGCCCAAATCTATGCTTCCACGTTAAAGGAAAGAACTATATTCTTCAGGAAATAGAGGTTGCTATCGATAAACGGCGCAAGGTAAGACAGGAATTCGGTGTTATCGCGCTATCGATTCGTGCTGAGGTTTAAGTGTCACGTTTTATTCATCTAGTTGATCAAGGTTCAACGAATGAACAAGCAGGACGTGCCAGGCGGATCCATTACCGAGCTCTATCAAACAATCTCGAACATGTCGGGTTCATTCTTGGAAACCGATGTCAACAACAAGCTTCAAATCAGCTATCTTGATCCGGAATGCAAAGAGCGTGCCGTAGAACTTCTCTACCGTGCTCACGTCCAACTGGAGGAAGACCCGAAGGCAGCCCATGTTCTCGCACTCACAGGGCAGGAAGAACATTCAGTACCGTCTTCAAGCACTGCGGCCGTTCAAACACCGCAGACATACGCTCTCTACCCATTCTGTCCAGTCTCTGTCAGCATTAATTCCCCATTGGATTCCTCACTTGCCATGGAATCGACAAACGACTGGCCCGTGACTGGCAAGAGTGTTTTCAGATTACGCAGATTAGGAGGTTGGTTTGGCAGTGTCGGGCACAACGAGGATGCTGCAGCGTTGCCAGAGCTCGAGAAGACGTTGGCTCGTAATGTGCGCAATGTGCAAGGGTGAGTGCAGATCTTGATTGAGAGTCTTCGTTCCAGCTTTACTGAGCAGGGTTGCGTCCACATAGGCAAAAAGCTGCCCTCTTACGAGACTGGCTACGTGACGATAGTCCTCCTGTCGAACTAGATGCCTCGAGCTCGGCGCAATATGAAAGAAATATATCTATACAGTACGTCCGAATATCGGTTTACTTGATGAGGGATACACAACTGATATAGGACTGCTTTTCAGGCAAGGTCATCTTCTGTATAGTGCACCAGGCGCGCAGGAGCGTGCAACGCTAACTCCGCCTGGGAAGCTGCAAGGCGACCACTCATTGGGTGCCATGTGTCGCCGTCTAGAATCGCTCGAAATGCATCCCGTTTTCATCCCATCGTGCGTCACGGAGCTGGTCTTGTTTCCACGGTTTTCGTGGTTAACTCTGCTTGATGTCTTCTAGGTCCGCCTTGCCCTTCGAGTCCGCTATTGCGGAAACCAGCACGCCAAAGAGGAAACGACGTGTGCGATATCGTTCGACGTTGAAACGTCTCGACTCCGACTGGCTTCCAACGATTGAAATAGAGGTTCCGTTGAAGAACGTCAAATCGATGGAGGAGGGCATGGAGTCGCCGTCGATACCAGATGCAGCAAGCGAGCCGGTCGGAGACTCGACAAACCAGATAGCGCCCGTCGTGAAACATGCATATGAGAGGTCGTGGCATATTTTGTGTCCTGACAGGTACGTGTCAAGTGCGTTGTTTTGACATATCGATGCTAATCGCGTTCCTTTCTTGATGACGTTAGTGATCGGGATCTAAGTATTCGAGAAGAAATGAATAGGCAGGTAGACATTGGAAACGAACCGGAACTGAAGCGCTTGGTAGAAATGCTGAATAGCGGGATTCAGTAAGCCTTCTCGTAAAATATCGTTCGACGAGTCCCATTGACGATAATATCTGTCAATTCGCAGGAATAACAATTTACCAGCTCGAATCGATCTTGGATCTTTAGGCTCGTTTGCCTTGTACTCTGATGCGATCGTGCATGATTCGATTCTCCCAGACCAGGGTTCGGTAACACCGTTGTTGGAGACTGCGGAATCGTCGAGGACCTTCTCAAACGCTGGAACAGCAGTCAAGGTAATTTGCTGTTCTATGAAAACATACATATCGTCCACTCACCTACCTCACCCGTAGGCCAAAGCTTTCAAAGAGGACATTGACGCAGCCTTGCGTACCATACAACTCGCGCAGCTACCTTTGGGTCAGACTGCACTGTAAATCCAGGGTTTAATATCATGACACATACAATATCAAGGTATACAACATTTACAGAGATACTAATGGGCGGGCTCCGCAAAGCGCTACCAACGGAATCCCGTTTCCTCTGGCTCCTCGACCACTTTCGTGACCCCATCCTCTGTTTCGCCCATGCCGTATACCGCTTCGACACGTCTTCTACGTAATAGTTCCGCCTCGGAAAGACCGCTAGGTCGTGCCTTGTCAGGGACAGCAGGACTGGATGATCGATTCCTGAGTTGTTGCGGAGTCGCCAAGGTTGGAGTTTCCGTACGCTTATGATTACCGAAGAAGGCAAAAGATGCTTTCGGTGCGCGATATGGCAGCTGGCCTTGCGCATGGAATGCTTCTTCCACCGATGCTACTAGATCCGCATCAGTGGGAGTCAAGAGTTCGCTCGAAAGACTGAATCTCGGAGCGCTAGAGTTTCGTGGCAAATGCTGCCGTGATGATGTGTTTTGACTCGAATTCGATGCGGAAGATCCTGCTTTAGACTTCTTGGTACTGAACGACAGAATGCCGTCACCTTCATCGTCAGTCTCCAATGTTGCTTGTGAATTAAGCGAGATGGATATCGGAACGCCCATATCTGCCGAGCCTAGCGTTTTATCCGGCGCTGACTGTTTGTATTTGGAAGCCTTGACCAAACTAAAGCCATTTGGGATTGCGTTCGATTGCCCGAAAGCTTCCGCCTGACTGTCGCTGTCCTTCGTAGCATGCTGTGCAAATGCTTCGTCGATCCAGTCCGCGACATCCAGCAACACTGGCTCAGCTTCTGCCATGATGGTGACCATCTGCATAAAGCCGTGGCCCCATCCCTCGATGATCCGCATCTGGACCCAATCATCTTCATCTTCGTTCAGGATCGCGTCATCGTCTTTATCGATGCCGGATTGTGGGCGACTCATCCGCAGACCCGGCTTGACTCTACCGACTTTGGATGCCACCTTTCTTCTGACTTCTTCTCTACGCAATTTCTTTGCTTCTCGGATTTTTCCTGCGAGAATGACAGTGTCATCCACAAACGGGTCCTTCTCTCCCGAGATGAAGAACACTCTGGGGAACTGAGCCAGTAATTTCTCGGGGGCCAAGATTGGTGAAATATAGTAATCGGTTTCAAAGTCTGGGTTTTCTTTGGGTCCGATATAGAGGATCGCCATTGCCCGCATCTGATTCAAGCGCACTATTAGGGATTTGTTAAGCTCAACCTCAAAAACGTGACAGGACATACCATTGTCGGTGAAATAATTCTGTCCTGGAAATAACCTGTGCGCGACGTCATGGTGAGGCGCGTCCCAAGAAGCGGCACCTTTCGTTCCTCGTGGTGCTTTGCCATCTCGCTCAACTCTTCCTGCATAGCTTCGAAACTCTTCTCGATGAGGGGTGTTTTCACCCTCTCCCGCAGACTTTTCTCCTCTTCGCTTCTGTCATCTCCGGCCTGGTCTTCTAGACCGAGTGTAGCGCTGGATATTCCTCGCAACCTACCGCTGAGCGATCGCGTCCAACTTGGCTTCTTGTTACCGATTCCAGGCGATGCTTTGACGTCGCTGACGACCGACAACGGACTCTTGTGTCGCATATGATCCTTACTTTCCTCTATCCCCGGTATATGGTTTGATGACTGTTCAGACCGAAGGATCCGCAAATTCTCTGGCGACATGAAACTTTTGAAGTTAAAGTCCAGTGCCGGGTACGCCAAAACCAATGCGACTGGGTGGGGAATAGGTTCTGCGGATTCCAATATGCGAAGCATGATGGTGGTGATGACATTGCCGCCTCTGAAAGATTCCAGTACAATTAGCCACGGTGTCATGTCATAGGACTGTCCGAGAAAATACTTACGCCGAATCGCCACACATAATGATATCCAGCTTTTGCCCATTCATACCAATGATTCCGCCTTTTGTTTCTGTAAGAGTTCGATAGATGTCGAATCCTTCGTCAATAGCCCAGGGGTACGGATCTACCACAATTGATCGCTGTCAGCACACGTAGAAAGGGATTCGTTCAGAAAATTACGGACATTCAGGGGCCTTTCCATAGTCGACGGACAAGACCGGCTTCCCGGTTCGTTTTGCCCATCTTCTCAAACGCTCTTCGTGGCAGTCTGGTCCCATGGAGATGAATCCACCACCGGGGAAATCCAGGATAAGCTCAGTACACATGTGTAGCTCAGCCTCCGGTCGGGCGAAGAAGAGCATGGCTGATATTGGTTTGCTGTGCGCCGAGGATTTTGGGCGAGGCAAGAGAAGTTTTCGCACGACTGGTAGTCTCGGTCGATGAAAGTATGTTATAGCTCGAAGCTGGACATCGAGACTGGAAGTTAGAAGAGCGCGAGACGCAAGAATTGAGTAGGGCTTACGTAGGGATTGTTGGTCTTCTCCCAGGTTGTACGTAGCATCTCCACGGTACACAGGGCCCGATAACGCCGGAGCTATGCGACGCAACCATTGTTGTGCGGTGAGCACGATATCCGACGCTTTCCCACGGCTTTATTATCGAAATCAAACTCACCTTTTCATCCGCCTCCTGAGCATATATCAGATAATAGCCAGACAATGCGACGGAGCATATATCCCTCATCCACTTTGGCCGAATCGCCATGGCGGTGACGAAACCCGCGTCAAAGGCTGTTGAAATATATGTAGCACGATAATATGCCCTGGAATACTGTTGTTGCGCCGCAATTATTCAGTGGCCAGTAAGCATTTATTTGAGCTGAACGAGAGACTTACAAGCCTTGCCAAGGGCTCCGGACCTATTTACGAGATCATGTCAGCTTCTAATGTTCTTGTGAAATAATGCTGCCTGAGAGGCTGAATCACCTACCCCCCAAGCCGAGAAGGACATCGAGATTTCTCAGCGCATATATGGCGGTCATTGTACCCACAATCAGCTGATACGGCGTGAAGCGTGCTACAACAGAAAGGGATAGTGAGTTAACGAATCATTGTGGTTCCCATTCAAGGCTTACCAAACTTGTCGTTCATATAACCCATGATTCCAAGGAATCCTCGAGGCAACCTCAGCTTCTTCCACCATCTTGACTTTTCCATTTCAGCCGCCAGCTTCTTGGCCAACCTGTTTCTTGACCTAATCCTTCCGTCGCCAATGTATAGACGAAAAACCCAGAAAAGGATGACTAGGAACACCTGCATCCTACGCCACAAGGGTGAGGGTTTACCGAGGATGTGGTCGATCATGGTGGCGCAAATTCAAGCTGCGGTGCGGTGGTGGACTGTGTCGTTGGTTGACGAGACCGACAGGTGGCACGACACGGCGACGGTGAGGCAAACGTCGACGTGACTATGCCAACCTCCAGATGGCGAAGAGCGAGTGTATTGAATGGCCAGCCGTAGTGTAAAGGCTGTGCGTTTGTATAAAGTGTATCATAGTGAGACAAAGGAGCTCAAAGGTTGGAGATAGTCGTCGCGTCTTCAACTTGATTCGCGCGCTAGCGAACCAAAGGTCATCCGGCCATGGGACCCCGCAGTACAGTGATGCCGGATTTCGACTTTTAGAGTACCTCTTATAGCTACCAGCTTACCTGGCTTTGTAGTCTGTCTAATCCGTACAAATGAACCACTGCATGAGTCACAGCCAGTTTGGTCAAGCTTCAGGGCAACATACGAAGCGAAGAATTCAAACTTGATCTACTGCACAAGCAGCTAGTACCATTCACAGAAATTCAAGTCAGCAGATCGAATCAGAAGAGCATTTGCATCTACAATTCAGATTACATGGCGTCTCCACCAAAGGTTTGCCTAGCAACTATATGGCCACATCCTGCTCTATGCTGCATGTCACCCTTGAGCACAATCTTGCCATTGACCAAAGACATGCCGCTTCTCCCGTCCTCACGCTTCCCATCCTCGCTCTTCCGCATCGGTCCCTCGCAATCCGGCACGGTACACAAGACGATCGACCTTGCTCCTTCCTCCTGATAAAGCTCGTCTAGGTCTCTGCCTGCGTCGATGGCAGCCAACCAAGATTCTACGTCGGCTAGTGCTGTAGTGTATGCCAATTTCCAGTCTTCTTGAAGCGGGTTGATTGCGACCAGACCTATCGTTGGATCCTCGTTCGGGAAAACAATATGTTCCTTGGCTTCATCCGCCGTTACATACCTGTAAAGCTGGATGTCTAAAGGCGGTCTCGTTTTCGATTTGTTTGCTGATAAAGTTGAAGCGGATGCCGTCTTGCGAGCTCCAGACCCATGTTTGGCGTTTTTACTCAATCCGGAATGTGACATGCCGTCCGTCGATTCCTGCATTTCCCACTGACGAGCGGCCTTGACAGACCTTTCATACTTTTCGCCCACTCGTTGCGCCCAGTCCCATACTTTGTCCAATCCGTCTTTCCAACCAAGATGTAGCTTCCTGTCCCATTCCGCCGCTCGCTCGGGATTCATGTTGTTCCCGCCTTCCCCGCCGATATTGATTGTCTTGAGTGTTGGCAGTGCCGGTAAAACGAGTGCGAGTGTGTTTGGTGGCGCGATAACCAAATCGTCATCGTCCTCTACTACTCCACCTGGACCTCGATTTCTTCGCGACGTTTCTCGAATCGAAAAGGTAGAATGCGCAGCCGACCGAACGACCCTTCGTCGGTTTCGGTTGAGCACAAGAGGAGCCATAGTCGTGTGGGTGGTGGAATTGGCGGCCGCAGAAGAGACATGATACTGGCCGTCGTCCGTTCCAGATCCATCATCTGCGTTCTCTTCTTCTTCCCGTATCGGAGTAGGCCTGTTGGCCAGTTCGCGGAGTCGAGATCGCTCTCGTTCCGCCGCACGACGTCTTTGAGCCAAACCCCAAGATGCAATCTCCCTTTCCCTTTCTTTACTCCTCGCCAGACCGGCCATGACAACAGCCTTGCCCAGCTCGGCGCAGAGCTCTGCACCAGCGTCCCTGCCCTGAAATCCGAAAATATTGGTTCGATCAAGCACAAGGTGTTCCAGTTTATCGTATCGCTTGAGAAGCATGGTAAACCATCCGTCGTGACGTAAATTCGTTGTACTGAGGTCGAGGAACTGCAGTTGAGGGAAATGCATTCGAGCGACTTTTCCTTCGCCTGTCTCGCTGAGCACCCGAGCGATATCTTTTGACGGAGCTCGCAATCGAAGATGGGTGATGTATTTGGCAGCATCGGATACTGCCAGCCTTTGCAAGCAACGGATGTCGTGGAAGACTAGAGGTTGCGCAAATGTTCTTGGCTTTGCGCCATCCAATCTGTCGGAAAGGAAGGGGAACGGACCATGTCCGGTATACCCACGCGGCTCAACGGGCGTTGTGTCTTCCATTTCCTCCTCGATTTCGTCCTCACTTGCGTCGGCCGAGTTGACTGCAGATGCAGCAGTGGATGGATTTCCCGATACATCAGTGGTGACACTGCTTGATATTCCGGTGCTGTCTTTAGAGTCATCGAGTTTGAGCCTGTGCATCACGGATTTGGCAAGATGCGGGACCGAAAAGCGAGGGGGGATATCTTGGACGATCGCCAGCCTTGTGAATGTAGGAGTGGGTGGCCAACTTCTGATCATCGTCTCTATGGCAGTGTCGAAGTAGGATCCTTTCAGAAACTGATAATACGAAGCTGGTGTTGACAAGAAGAAGTGAGATTAGCGCTATGCAGAAGGGACCGATGGTGTCTACTGCACTCGCCTTTGTCAACATATGGCCTGAAGCGCAACTCTATTCTTTGGATTTTGGGACGTGGGTTTTCAAAGGCCTCTACAAGATGCTCAGGAGAGAAATTGGTACCCATGTTCAGTACCATCGCATCTATGTCGGGAATCAACCGAAGAATACTGCGTGGCCGGAACAAATGTGAGTAGCGGAACGGTGCAGCGACACGAAACCAACTCACTTGTTCATAATGTCTGCGTCACCCCTGAATGTAGCCATGGTGAAGGACTTTACTGCTCGAATCAACCTTCCCTCCCCTTCGTACTTGTCCTCCCTCAGACGATACCATAATGGTTTCAGCTGTGCAGGGTTTGTCACTCTGAGGTGTCGATAAAGATGTGAATCAGAGACCGCAATGTCTGGAAAGACCCGCTGGATGCTAAGAGCCGTCCGTTGAAGCTGAGATGGCGGAACGTTCTCGAGGAAGAGGTCTACGATTTCTGACGGCAAGGAAAAAATCGTTGTCTTTTCGGATTGCCCAGAGTCCTCGGAGGGGCTGATTGAGGCTTCGTATTCGCATTCCTGACTCGGAGCTGGCTCAGCTACAGGTCCCAAGATTGACGTCGGACCGGACATGACAAGGAGCGTGGGGTGGCTCTGTGTGGTATGGGCGGTAGAGATGGCGAAGGAAGCTGTGAAAGCACAGATGTGGTCGAGAGTGCAATAACGGTACCTGTTGTCCCCAAGACCGGGAACCTTGAAAATATGGAAAGCCTTTTATTACTAAACTGAAGACTGAAGTACTGAAGTACTGAAGTACTTAGTGGCGACGGCGATCGGCGGCGCTTCTTCGGAAGCAACTTATCTGGCGACTTTGAACACTGTACTTTGAATACTGTACTTTGAAACTTCGAATACTAGTCTGTAGCTCGGTGCATTCACTGCGAAAGATTCGTTTGGAGTGGCAAAAGATAGTGGGCCACGTGTGTATGTATATGCTGCTGCCCATACTATAAAACAGCGCCCCTTGCGTCTCCTTGCTTTGCTTACAAAGGAAGCACTATATTAGATATTTATTGGCTCAGTTTTCGCCTTTGCGGGGGACTAGGGGTATCACCAACTCGCATTTAGGCTGTAGCGCATTTGCCTTTCCTTCGCACTCTCCGGTACACAATTTCCGGAGAAGGGTAACTCCTGAACCGTCCGCCTACTTTTCGTGATACCAGCCAAGCATCTTTTTCGCCTTGGACGTATCGTAGAACCCCCGTCGTTCATTGCCTTCCGTCCACCAGCCCTCTCTGAGCTTGGTTCCAGGGTAGTAAAGTTGAACAAGCTCTTTCGCTGTTACCGTGTCTGGATCCACGCCGTTCTTGGTAGCATCATCGTAGAATCCCTCCGCAATCTCCCTGCACGCTTTCCCAAAAGTCAAGTTGTCGTGCAGGATGTAGAACGCCTCGTGCCCGTGAAGGAAGGAAGATTCGTTGGCCGTGAGGCCGAGAAGGCAAGCGCGAGCGGCCGCGTCCAGGGCGAGGCAAGACCAAAGATCTTCGTGGCGGGATCGTACGACGCCGTACTTGTGATGGTCACACGCATGATGAAAACGGAGAGTTGATATGCGCACATCGTCGAACAGTCGGCAAATCGAGTCAGCTTGGATTTCACAAATCCTGTTATCGGGGCAAAAGAACTGTTGTTATCTCTGAGCGTTGAACCGGAGTAGAGAATGCTTACAGCTTCGATAGACCTGGTAGAGGGGATAGTCAATACCTTATCATATCTCCGGCATTGCTTCAGACGTACTATAAGGATCTTCAGGATGTGCGGGACTCTGTTCCGTCAAAGGCAACTCCTCAAACTTTCTCCTGCTATCGTGGGAGTACAGTAGTCCAGTCGCATTGACGGAAGATGCTTGGACTATTCGCTTGATCCCCTGATCCGCTGCTGTTCGCATAACGTTGTAGCTTGCCGTGACGTTGACATTGTGGACGGTTCTGGAAGTGTGCAGTCCCGATAAGCAGCGGCTGGCTTCAACGAAAACTACCGGCTATTCACCTGGCGTCTGCTCCAGTCTGCCAAATTTAGTGAGACCAGATCGTTAGTCTATTGCTCACCTCGTTATGTGAGCTCGGGTAAGACATTGAGAGGAACCTACTCGTGGATTAGCTATGGCTCCTAGATGGATGACTCCGTCACAGGGTTTCTGCAGCATCGCATTCTCCACCGCTCGGAAGTCGGTGCAATCCACCTCGACAAAGATCGATCCAGGTGGCAGCTCCAGATCCTTCGGCAGGGGAACGATATCCGTTGCCGTCACCGTATGCCCTTGCCCAAGGATGTAACGCAAGGTATGGGAGCCAATGACACCAGACGCGCCGGTGATGAAGATATGCATACTGCTAGGTAGGTGGGTGATATCCTCGTCAAGTTTGTCGAAAAAACGTCGAAGACGGATGCAAGGTGAGGCCGCGAAGTCGTCGAAGCGGGTATGCAGTCGCTACACGATTGGGAGGTGTAACCTTCGAAGAACGTACAAAGGCGAGAACCAACTGTATACGTGGTTTCGTCAAGCAATTTCCAGATATTTGGCTCGCAGGAGACTTTGTAGCAGAGTCGAGCGTGTTAGAGCTGCTAGCTGAGCTGCTCGGGTCGTTGTTGGAATCAACGCGAGACCGGTTGGATAGCTGGTTCGACGAAGAACTCCTCAACTCTCTGCTGCCAAGGGCAATACGTCATCACGCACGGGGGGAAAATTGCATTTGAGCTCGAGCGGAGTCGACATAGAGCTATACATAGGCCGCTCGTGGTATACCAAGTCCTCATAATAGAAACGGGATCACAGGAGCCTTGAGTAAAGGACGAGAGTTGGTAAGATTATAAGATGTTTCGAGAGTGTGTGCTCTTGACACAATACAACTATGGATACAATGCTTTGGGGTGGTTCCAGAATACAAGTGATGTGCTATGAAGATTCGTCTAACGTGAAATAGGGGGCGAACTGCGATTCGTGCCGAAGCTTTGATTCGTAAACGACTTGATGCACATGCGTGAACAAAGCTGGGAATCGGGTCGTAAAGTAGTTGAGGTAGCCGTCTGGAAGAGGTCCTACGCGCTTTTTGAGAGTTTCTGGTAAATCTGGATAAGACAGATGTTAGAGACAGTGCAGAATGTGCGCATTAAAGAAAGGACGAACCTTGGTAATGGTTTCGCTATTGACAACACAGAGCAGATCGCAGCGAAAGTTAGTTGCATTCCCTGACAAGTGGGTCACGCAAGATCACTTGCCTTGTTTCGCATAGCTCTCAGCAAATCACGCACGCTCTGCACAACATACTTCCTATGCTTTCCAAGATTGTCCACGAAGAGTTGATCCAGAAGTTTTTGCCAGTTTTGGCCGACGACGCGGAATGCGTCTTTTTCTAATGTCACAAGAGTGGGTTCTGGAGGATCCAGCTGCATGATCTCGAAACCTATATCGATTGTTAGTGAAGAGTCAGGGATATTCAATTTTTCCCGTGTGCACGAGATCACTTACGGTCAGAAGATTCGCAAAGGAAATTCAAACGTTTACTAGCTGTCCAGAAGAAGGGATGTGACATGCATATTGATGCTTCGGGCCTGTCAAGACGCGGAAAGAAATAAGCTGTTGCGTTGATTATCATTCCCACATAACTCACCTCTGTTTTGCATCCGGGGACAGCAGCTTGGTGATGAGCGCCTTGGCTTCGTAACCATCCTCCCCATAACTGTCCAAAGCCGACAGATTCTTCTCATCTCGAATAATGTTTCGATCGCGATCATAACGACCACCGTATGGATGTCCGCCAGACGTGATAACGTAATAATAAATGCAACCCAAAGCAAACAGATCAACAGCTCGTGTGAGTCGTCCATGTTTCGGTTTGGCTGTTTCCAAGCGTTTGGGACCGTCATCATCCGTATATCTAGAATGGCGCGACGACGATCCTTCAAACCCCTGGTCGAGGTCCACTTCTCCTGTGAGACATTCGGGTGCAAGCCAACCGGTAGTACCGACAGCATGGTTGCCTGTTTGCATGTAACTGCTCTGACCCGCGTCTAGACGCTTGGCCAAGCCAAAGTCTGACAAAACCATACGATGCTGTCCAGCAGAGTTGACCGACACCAGGACATTCCTAAGATGGCGTCGAGAATAAGACTAAGAAAGCATAACAGCGGATTCATTCTAGTTACTCACTGTGGTTTCAGATCGCGATGTATGATTTTGAGCTCATGCAAGTGTTTCAGTCCTGCCGAAATTTGATACATCGCTTTCTTTGGGTTAAAAGCAGATGCAAGTTCCTGGCGTCGTTGAGGGCATTCGATAATATCGGCAAGCGATGCCGGGCAGAGTTCCAACGCAATATACAAGAACTTGTCTCTCTGCTCTTGATAGTAGTCTGTAAATAGGAGATGGGTTATCAGCCGCTAAAGCTGAAAAGGAAAGACAAGATTGACTGACACCGGACAACATTCTGGTGGTCATCGCTTGCCTGAAGTAGAGATACTTCTTGTGAGGCGATCGAGAAATGGTCGGCGACCAGTCGCTTGACAGCTACAGCTCGGCCTTGAAAGACACCCTTGAAGACAACTGTGCCCTGCGAGCCGTACCCTATACGTATCGACAAGGCGTTAGACGCAATGACTCCGTGTGCGTAGGGACCTTCACGACTTACCGAGAACATCTTCCGTCACAATCAGTCCATCCTTTTTCTGGGTTGCAAGTGAACGCTTCGCAGCGACGTTACTCTTCGCACCGGTTGTATCGCCATTGGCTGGCGGAGATACGGATGTACCCTCAGTAGGCATGTCAATCTTGACTTCCTTTGGGCTTAATTTCAGCCCTTCGACCACATCCGCGTCATCTTGTCCATCATCTGACTCGGCCCCGTCGACCGATGCAACACCACGCCGCTTTCCTCCTTTCCCGCGCTTCCCTCTCCGCGTTTTTCTTCTTGTTGTCCGTGGAAGTTCATCCGAGTCCTGACCTGGCGAAGGCATATCACTTACAGCCTTTGGTGCGGTTTGATCCAAATTTGCCGGAACGTCAGTCGCGGAGGGTGCTGCACCTTGGGTACCGGTCGCGATGCTGTCGGCCGGCAATGATGTTCTCGTCAACGTTCCTGTCAAGTCCACGGACGGAGGGGTATCAGCGAGTACTGGGATGGGCGCGTATAGTTTGTCAAGCAGAGGCTCCTTCGATTTGACATTGATGGCTACGGAGTTCAGAGAGAGGTCCGAGTTGTCGATCTTCGTGTGGTTCCAATGCCGCACGCCTTTAAGCGTGACACGAGCCAAGGTGCCAGTCATGAAGAACACCGCGAATACCGACACCCACTTCCACCAGTCGAAGCCAGCAGCGTGTCGGCGTAAACCCAGGGCGTCTGTACCCCTTTCTGACAAGTTCCCTCCCTTTGACCCTTCTACAGACCGAGTGATACTGTCCGATGCGGCATTCCCATCATTCTTAGATGTCATTTCAACGTCGAGCCCAGGTTGACTGGTGTTGCTCTCACCTGTCGCGTCTTTCGGCAGACCGGACTCGATCAAAAGCGGCAATCGTTCTCTGACCGCTTCGGAGATATTATGTCTACCCAGAAGACCACCTTCAGATGCCTGAGTTGTGAGCAGATTGATAAGCGGGTAGTTGTTAGATGAAAGAGCAACGAGATCCTGTGGGTCCGGTTCTTCATAATTTCCAGCCTCTTCGTCGCTTGCTGATTGTTCAAGAGGTTTACAGCTGGTGACAAAAGTGGAAGGTGCGGATAGTCGAAGTGCTAGATCTGCGTTTGGGAACAGTGCAGGCGGATACGCGGGTGGCTGGGGAAGAAGAATGGGGTATGCGTTCGACTTGGCTGGAAGGAGAACGTCAAAGACGGCGACGCTGGTACGCACAAACGCGAAAAATTTAGCTAAAAATGCCACGGTGTTCCGAATTGGAGACTACACATACCCCATACTGCCCAATTCGGCACTCCAGGCGACTCCCAAGTCTTGCTGAAACCCGTAAAGCCTGCCGTCTGGGGTAATCTCCACCCTCCACCGATTCTCGTATTCTCCTCCGACCCTCTTCCCAACTCCACCGTCTTGATGTCTGCTATAGGAGGCATACGCAGCATATGCTCCTCCACCATCGCTCCGAGAAGGGCGGACGTAGACTTCACCTTTTGTTTGACCGTGTCTGGCCCAGTAGGCCGCGAGATCTCGATGAACCGAGTTTGGAACAAGCCGGGTATGTGAAAGTTGCTGAATAAGTCCGTGGACATGTGAGTGGATGCTAAGTTGATATGCTACAGGGTTTTGTCGTCAATACTATGTCACAGATTCTCAGGCATCCCTTGCGGGACAACGACTCACTGGTTTGCCCTATGAACAACTTATCCTCTGGCCTATCATCAATATCACTCTCGCACTCCTCCTCCACCTTTTTCCCATCCGCATCAAACCTTTCCGCAATCCCTTTATTCTTGAAACCCCAATCTGCATCCCAATCGCAAGCCTCGGGATATCGAATACTTGCCGGAGAAGTGGACTCTGCTTTCATGGCACCTGTTGGCGGAGTAAAGGAGCTGACATCTTGGCCCGTTTGAAGATCGATTGCTCGCATTGAAGTGGTCTTGGAGCCGATGAAGACGTGTGAGTGTTCTTGAGGAAACGTGAAAGGAGATAGATCGATCCTGGTAAATCCATCATGGATTAGTAAACTCGACATCTAAGATTCAGCATCAAACAAACAGTACGTACAATTGCTCCATGGTGATTGGTAATTTCTGAAGTCTTGCGGTTCCACCGTCTGCGTCGGCGGTATATGCCTTCGAATCCGCTTCATTGGTTTCCGGCAGCACGACATATAGCTGTCCATCATGAGGATCCAGAATATACAGGGGTTCCGGCGTCTGATCTGCATCGTCGATACTGCCGTCAAGTCGGTCTCCTGTTCCATCAGAATGAACATAGCTCTCTCTAGGTCGAACCCTCATCTTGACGACGCTGGTCAAAGATGAATTGTCTTTACCCGAGACATCACTTCCGAATCCACCCCTGGACCACAGTTTAACGCCAGTCTTCCTCTCCAAAGCATGAAGCCCTCCATCCATTGTCTGTACGAGTACTAGGTCCAACAGTTCGAGGTCGTCCCATCCATCAGGACGAGGTATGGTAGTGGATGATGTGCTTGCACCATGATGCTCTCCATGTCCATTCCTCCGTCGTCGCTGCGCCGTGATTTCCGCAACGAGCCTCTCTGGCGATGAATTTCCATTGGCATATCCAGATGGATGATGGTGGAAGAGGGCGGGTACTGGGTCTGGAGTGGCTCGAGGTGCGGGATCAGGTCTGGCGAGTACTGAAAATGTGAGGTACAGAAGCAGGAGCGATAATGCCTTTATAGGGTTGAGGGGAACGGGTCGAGGCATAGCGAGCGCATCGCACCACTATGAGAATGACCGAGTTTGCTTGAAGGCTGTAGTGGTTGCGCTGTGAATGGTTATTTAATGATCACTGCTTGAGTGTTCGTTCAAAACAATGCTAACTAGCTCACTAAGCAGTCACTTCACAGCTCATTTCAGTTCACTTCCCCTTTGAACCCCCTCGTGCCCCTCATTTGCTGACAGATCTGGTAAAGCGCGAGGGGTCAAACTGCGCCTCGTTTCTGTTTCAGGTGTTTCATGTTGCTTGTTGTGTTTGTGTCCAATATGTGGGTCGAGGACGTTGTTTCAAGCTGCTTCCTATGATTTGGCGTACAACCATGAATGCTCCCAGCCTCGCTATTGCGCCATAACCCAAATCTCACCTATCCTGGGTCTGCCGACGAAGCTTCCTCGCCTCACTGGCGCCATGTCGACCATGTCGACACCCAACTTTCCGCTCTACCACTGTTCCTGTACTTCGTCATCTTCATCCTTGCAACCCTCTTCAACGCATCCATCATCAGCATACTCGCTTCATTCACTGGATTCGCTGTATTTTTGTGATGATTGCGATGCTATTCGATGCAACCGTTGCGTTCAGGTCGAAGTGACGAGTTACTATTGTCCCAGCTGTCTCTTTGAGGTCCCGAATGCGAGCGTGAGAGCGGAACGGAACCGGTGAGCCATATGGGAAGGAATAACTTACGATGATGCGGTTACTCACTGACGTGCATCCATCCAGTTGCGCACGTAACTGCTTCCAATGTCCAGAATGCTCTTCAGCGCTACATGTCGTCGCTTCGGATTCACCGCAGTCATCGCTTCCTCCGACATCAGTACAAGCCAGTATGGGACAACCGCCGTACCTCCTTTACTGTAATTCATGCCACTGGAGCAGTTCTCAGATTGGAATGACATTTGAAAAGCCGGTAGGCCTAGCTCGTAAGTCGTTGCTAGTATTCATCGAGTTTCGAGGCGGATCTACTGACGTTACTGCTGTCTCAGATCAGGTTCTAGAGCAGGAAACCGCATCCCGAGAAACAGTCGAAATTGATAGGCTCCAATCACATTTCGACCACTACATACATCGACTCACACAATCCCTAGAACGACAAGCTTCCCTAACAGCACCACGGGTCAAGAAATCCTCCGCCGGCAAGCCATTCGCAAGTGGCAGGGGTAAATACTCTTACGGCGCTCGAGTACACACGCCGAAACCAGCTCCACAAGGTCTGCCGACGCCAACAAGATATATAGGGAATATCACTGCAGCTGCTGCCGCACGGAACAAGAACCCGGAATCACCGCTACATTCTGGGACCATGAATTCGCGGTTTGGTGGACAACCAGGTGTTCTACTTCCCGCACCTATCAGCGAGGATCCGAATGAGTATCGACCTAAATTGCGGTGGCGGGATGTGGCCCGGTATGAGGCGGAAGATGGAATGTTGAGACGGCAGCAAACGGGGCAGCGAAAGAATACGGCAGACGACTCTTTGGTCTTTGACGACGATGACGAAGAGGATCAAACGGACGATCGTAAACTCCACGATACAGCATTCGAATCCCGCGAAAGGGAACAGGTGGCGGAGATGATGAATTTCAAGGGCGATGTTTGCGGAGAGGATTCTTACCGTTCGGGGTTTGCTAGTCTTGAAAGATTATGGGATCAGCCGTGGGCACAGCCGCGCTCACGTCGGTGCGTACGGCTAGTCATGTCGTAAGATAAGGATTTCATTTCTGACTGCGACTGTCTTCCTTTCGTCCATCTGTAGCTCTCAGCGACCTGTTCGAACTCCACTACTTGCAAAACGCGCAAAACGTTGCCCAGAGTGCTCGCATACCCTTATCAGACCCGAATCGAAACCGCAAAGCACCAGATTTAAAATCAAAGTCGCCGCTATGACTTATCTGCCTGGGGTAGAGGTCGGTGCGAGACGATTGTTGGAACTCGAAGTGCAAGGGGAAGAAGACTCGGAGGGATGGCGGAAGGGAATGACGGAAGCAATTGTAGCTTCGGGCAAAAGGGAAAAGCTCAATAAGGCTCTTACCCCGGGCCGCATCGTGCGTCGTCTTGTCTTTTTGCTACATTGTCTCCACTGATATGTACTTTTTGTTCGATAGTACACCTACCAACTAGCTTTGACAAATCCGCTACTTGAATCAATAACCGTCACTCTCAACATGCGGCACACTATGCTCTCTGGACTCATCGATAGACCCGAGGACTTTGTCGATGTCTGGTTCCCCCACCAAGAAGTTCATATTGGAGCTTTCGGTGAAACATTGGATGAAGTGATAAAGGATACAAAAGTGACCGACGCGGGAGAGAATCAATGGGTCGAGGAGGAGGAAAGTATGACCAAGGTCGCCTTTTTCGTCAGGCTAGATGAACGGTTGCTCAAGATGCTTCCTCCTGGAGTGAGGAACCTGGATGCCAATGTAAGTCATCACATGCCTCCCTTTGTAGCTCATGGACTGATGCACTTCAGTTGCCTACCCTTAGTTCGACCTTAATCTCGTCTTCACCTACACCGCCGAAGAAGAGTATGAAAACACAGCAACAGTGGGTGACGGAAGTACGTCTAAACACGACGAATCTACAACACTTCACGACAGCACGAAAGCAGATATACGAAAGGGCAAGCCAACATCAACCAGTATTCCAGAGTTACGGAAAGTGGAAAAGACTTTCAGCTTTGATGTCAGAGTCAAGTTGGGTGAGATTCTCGCTGTCGAATAGCTTCATGTGGATTTCGAGGAAGCGCAGTCAAGGTTATCGCAGCAACGTTGCTCCGGACATACATTTAAAGATGTGGGTCTACCAAGCTTTCTGGTGGACAATGATGATGTAACGCGTATCAGACTCTCCACAACTCATGGTGAATTGCATAGATAAAAGCCATGAGTGAATTCAATGCTCGGCACTTGGAAGGGAAAATTTGTTTCTTCCTGAGTTGTAAGAATGCATGTGGCTTAGCAGCTGGTCACTGCACCATCATCATAGACAAAAGACGTCTCTCGCCATGGCATACAGCGGTGCTGTTCGAATTCAGCAGCTCCCACCCATAAATAAGCTCACCCATATCCAAGCGGCGTTCAGAAGAGCTGAACGCCTTTTGAGTCACGTGCATATTTCAACTTTTGGTCCCCGATCACCATCCTGTACATCTTCCTTCTTACTGACCTCCTGTTATATCGCAGTTCAGACTGTCCAATGACTGACTATCGCTCAACAGTGTCCATAAGACGCACACTCATTGGCGTCACTTTCTCTCAATTCCAACATGGCGCCATCACAGCTCTCGCAGCTCAAGTCAGCCTTACAAGGAGCCGGCCTTTCGAGGCAGTCTCAGGGCAAGAAGGGGAAGAAGAACAGCAAGGCGGGGCTGACGAACAAGGATCGGGAGAAGAAGCAGCAGAAGCTCGATGAAATTCGGTCAAACCTTAACAAATTCGATGTTCGCGAGCAGAAAACGAAAAATCCGGTAGTCGGCCATGGCGTGAAAAAGGTTGCGAAAGGTGTTGTTGGAACTCCGAGTTTAAGTCGACAGAGAGGCTTGGAGATGGTGAGTGGTGTTTCCTATGTTTCGAGGCTTGAATCTGACCTTGAGTTGGTATATAGCGACGAGAAACGCTTCTGCCCGAGCAAAGTCTTCGCAGAGCAGGTCACACTGGTCAATTTATCGATCGACGGTTCGGTGAAGATAATCCCCATATTACTCCAGAGGAGAGAGCACTTGAACGTTTCACCCGAGCTCGAGAAATAGAAAGGAGCGCTGGAGGAAAGCCAGGACGAAAGGTTATCTTCAACCTGAATGACGACGAAGATGGGATTGGTGGTGGTCTCGGGTTCGGTGACGACGATCTGGGAGGTGGACAACTGGGAGCCGTCAAGCTTACCCATGGAGGACGAGAAATTAACGATCTCAGGGGTGACGACTTCTCCATGCAAGGTCTGATGGATGACGACGACGAAATTGAGGATGACTTTGGTATCAACGCTACATCCGGCCAGGATGGCGAAGAGGCGTATGCGAGGCGTGCTGCTATGGGAGCGTATGGAGAGGATGAGAATGATGATGTAAGTATTTTGCACCGTGACAGGCGCCATCAGCTTCTGATCGAACCTCCGTGCTATGTAGCCTGATCGAGTCAAGACAAAGGCAGAAGTCATGGCTGAAGTTATTGCCAAGAGCAAGATGTACAAGGTATGATCACCGTGAAGCTCGGGTCGCCGAATTTACTCACGTCCCCATATCCTTCCTTCAACAGCACGAACGTCAAAAACAAAAGGAGTTGGATGACGATATGCGTATGGAACTAGATGAAGGCCTAGAAGAACTCAGGGGACTTTTGGATCCAACTTCTGCCTTGCCATCCAGCTCGGTATTCAGCAAGACCGCACCTGCTGCAGAGGCAGAAGAGGAAGTCGCCAAGGACGAGAGTGAAGCGCTCAAACCGGCGGAACACGAACCGGATTACGATCAATACGTGCGATCACTGGCGTTCGATAGGCGAGCCAAGCCCAAGGACCGAACGAAAACTGAAGAAGAATCTATCAAGGAAGAGGCCGAGAAGCTCGAGGCTGCGGAAAAGGCTCGATTGCGGCGAATGCGTGGCGAAGAGTCAGAGGAAGATGATGAACAGGGCCGTGAAGGGCCGATCAGCCGACGGAAAAGGAGAGCAAAGGGCAAAGACAAGGACAGCGACGATGAGCGGCTACCAAAGAGGGCAGCTGGAGGTGATGATTTGGATGACGACTTTTACGACGAGGGTGTGGATGCAGCAGAGGCATATGGGTTGGGGCAAGGTATAAGAGGGGCCGGTTCCGATGAGGAGAGTGAACTGGACGATGAAGATGAAGACGAAGAAGGCGAGGGTAGTGAGGATGACGACGAGGAGAGTGGTAGTGCAAGTGAGGAAGGCGACGACTTGGAGGACCTGGAATCGGATGACGATGCGGATATCGGCGACGACGACGACGATGAACAGTCCTTGGTCAAAGCTCCGAGAAAATGGAAAATGGCGACAAATGGGACTGGCAAGAAGGAAATTCCGTTTACTTTCCCCTGTCCGACAACACACGACGACCTGTTGGATATCATGAATGGTCTAGAGGAAAAGGACATCGAAGTTGTTGTCAAACGTATCCGAACACTGTATCACCCAAGTCGAGGAGAAGGCAACAAGGAACGACTGCAGGATCTACTCGGCATTCTCATCGACCATATCCTCTACCTGACGTCCGACCCGAGCAGTATGGCCATCGTTTCGGGACTGCTGCCACACTTGACAGCTTTGGTTCAGTTGAATCCGCTCACCGCCGCCGAACACTTCAAGGCTAAACTCGACATTATGCAGAAAAACCTTGCCAAGGGACTCGCAAAAGGTGCAACTCTGCCGCAATCTAGGACGTTCCCAGGCTCGGCAGAACTTTCTTTCTTGCGAATCATTGGGCTCGTGTGGTCTACAAGTGATTTCAGTCACCCAATTGGCGCCCCCGCAGAACTCTTGATGGGCCAGTATCTGAGCCAGGCGCGCGTACGCTCCCTCAAAGACATGGCTTCAGGCTTGTTCTTGTGCTCGATATTCTTGCAGGTGCGTTCTTCACGGTTGGAGAAACTTCATGAGGATCTACAAGCTGATATACGTTCATATAGTTCGAAGCTTATTCCAAACGCATCATTCCGGAAGTGCTCAACTTCTTCGCTACAACTTTCATGATCCTCGGCCCATCAAGCATGAAGATCTCTCCTCTGCCAGGATCTTTCCCACTCGGTGACATGCTTGAACCGTCAGGGAAGGAACGACTATCGGGACTCAAACTTCGGTCGAAGCTAGCTGCCGGAGCAGCCGTTCGTAAACCAAATTTCCCGGATTTGCTGAAATTGGAAACCGAGGAAGTGCAGGCAGCCGATGAGCAAGTTGAGCAAGGCAAGGTCGATTTGTTGACTGTCGTAATTCGATTGGTCATGACCAGCGCCGAGATGTACTCGGAAGTCGAGGCATTCGTGGAAGTATTCCAGCCATTGCTCGAACTTATAAAGGCTTTGCAGGCGTCGAAGATACCGAAAGAGCTCAAGGTAAGCGGTACGATAAGCCGAATCCATCGTAATCTATTCTGAAACGATACCTTTGCACAGTCGCTATGCACCGAACAGATTGACGGTTTGACACGAATGATCAAATTTGCGATGCAGGCTCGGCAGCCGCTGTCGATGCAAACTTTCAAGCCAATTCCTATTCCATCATATACGCCCAAATTCGATCTACACTTCTCCGCTGCTTCTCGCAAACACCAGGATCCCGATACAGAGCGCAATGAAGCCAACAAGGTCAAGGCGTTGTACAAGAAGGAACGAAAGGGTGCGATCAGGGAACTTCGAAAGGACAACAAGTTCTTGGCTGTGGAGCGAGCAAAGGAACAGAAGAGCAAGGATGAGGCCTATGAGAAGAAGATGCGACAAGTCCACGGATCTATCGCTACGACTGAGCGTGCAGAGGAGAAGGCTATGGAAAGGTGGGTTTTTTGGACTTGCGCTCATGGACTCGACATCTCTCGCGCGAAACTCGGAAGACTGATCATTTGTTTTTCTACAGGGACAAGGCACGGGACAAGCGACGTTCAGGTAGAAAGTAGTCTTGCCGTTCGCAAGGATAGCTGTCCTCTCACTATACAGGGACTTTTATTCGGCATGGGATTAGTGGTCGGGTTTGTATATTTGGCCCTAAGACATCCTCCAACAACATCCTCTAGCATTTTCTCGTTGTACTGTAGCAAATAGATGTACGGCATTTTATGTATATACCCTGCAACCCGCCACCTCGCTAACCTCTGGAACGATATCCAGGGATGCCGAGTGGGGCGATGACTGTTTGTCACGGACAGCTTTATGGACTGGACGTTCTGTTTCAAATCGCGACTGAGCATTATTTGACGACGACGATGCAACAGCATGTCGCATGCGCGCGAGGACGAAGTCTAGGCCCGCATGCTAAGGCCGGGGTGGCAATTACGGGGTGAGTTAACGAAGGCCTTTGATTCCAAGTCTCACTGCTGAAACGTCGGTAAAATCACGTCAGCTGTTTCATCCTTTGCACTCGTCTCCTGTCGTGCGAGATAGGCAAAATGATGGCAAAAGAAAGGAGGTTGGCTTTTCTTGTCAGCTTCGTCTCCTAGATTTTCTTTATGTGCTTACTCTGTTGCTTAGGGCCGTTTTGCCAGACACTCAGCAAGAAACACGAGGAAAAGTTGGATAGGGGTCTCAAAACCAAAACTCAGTCGCAGGTGCTGCACTGCCTTCAATCCAGAAAGTAATTTACGCTGTTTTCTCAGTCTTCTCACCCCTCGCGGACCCAATGCGCTGAAGCAATGCTCAAAGGAACTGTCGAATGGTCCGATCCCAGCGGGGATGACGATAGAGTACTGTTCAAATGTCTGATCAGCGGCGGGTTAGCGCGAGCGAAACGCGCGGGATAGGAGGCGACATAGGAGAAGATATAGGAGGTGCGTCAGAATATTACGCATGACCGAGGATGGACAATGGTAAGCGGGACCGCGCTCTCACACTCATAGACGTGACTGATCCTCGGCTCAACAGCAATATGGCCTTACAAAACAGTCCGCTTCACATTCGAAAAAATGGGGTATCCTGACGATTGCCTCGAGTGTCCTGGACAGCATGCATATGCCCCAGCCCCAGATCAAATCCCGTCTCGGCGGCTATGGTGTCTTTCAAAGAGTTATATAAGACTGGATCCTGACATCGCGAGTCGAGGGAAAGTTGTGACAGCAGAGACCAACTTATATCGGCTGTTGGCTTCTTCTCTCACAGTACAAGAACTTTCTGTTCTTTGTCGCCGTTTCATTCAAGGTAGAATCAAATATGGAGATCGTTACTGTGAAAATTGGACGGCCATTGAACGCGAATCTCCACCGAAAGATCGGTATGTAAACGCGGGAGGAAGTGCGACTGTCATTGTGCTGTGACCACAAATGTTGATTGATGTGGATGTACGTTCTAGCTTTCCGGCTCCGATGGCTTCTGCGAATCAACGGCTATCGGCTCTTTTACCTTCCTGGAGTGTATCGGTATCTTCTTCCTCCCATACTCAAGCCCTTCATCTCGACATCGTATCCAGCATTAGCACTACTCCTGCTTCCTCTTCGGCTCGGAAAAAGGTTCGGTTTGTCGCCTTTTCTCCTTTCGGCCCAGGGTACCACGATCGACGACGACAGAGTTACCATCATTCCGCTCGCTCAGAAGAGGACATTTCCAGTAGTCCAGGATCAGAATCTTTTGATACCGACCAACAGTCCTCCGAACCTACCATCTCTAGTCTACATTCATACTTCGAACTCGAGGCACCACCACCTCCAAATCGTACAAAGGAGGTGCTGAAGATCACCAACGAGCGACAAGAAGAAACGACGATACGTCTTACAAATGTCGAGGACCATTGTAGCCATCTAACGAGACAAGCAATTTTCACTATGGCCAGCAATCCAGCTCCTTCCGACGCCAGCGAGGACCCGTCAGGTGGTCGACCGAATCTTGATGTCCAACCCGAGAGAGAACAAGAAGTTAAAGAAGTCTTCTTTACTGAAGAAGGTATAGTTAGGAGCCACTTGGTGCCGGTACTGCGATATGGAGCTCCACATGCTGAACCGCTAGGAGCCGCTGCATACTCATCTGAACACCGCGCCGCCGGTGCCATGGTGTCGCCATCGTCTTCAAGCAGCCCCGGTGTCGATAATGGACTGTCGATGCGAGAAAGGCTCACACGCAATACGAGGCGAATGCTTCATAGCGTTGGTCATGTTCCTCCTCGACCTCGCCGATCTAGTCAAAGACCTGTAACTGCAGACGCTGTTTTTCAGGCAGCTCACGTTGTTGTTACTCTTCCCGAAACTAGGGAGTCTACACCGCGGCCACCTACCCGTCCGGCTTCCCCTCCGGATCCGGTAATCACACCATTGGACAGGCGATCCGACCTCAGTCCACCTCTAGCACCACAGATTCAAGAAACAAGCCAAACATATTTGAGCTTGCCTATTTCGCCTTTCGACTTGCAACACTCTCAACCAGGATCTCGCGGTGGATCCTCTCCCTTTTCCGATGATTCTAAATGGACATACGGGAATGTTCCTTCTCGAGAGGACCTACTGTCTCTCTCTTCTTTCGTCAGTGATGGTGATGCACGGCATGGAGACGCCACTTTGGAATACCTGACCGCAAACTTACCACCTCCTCGTCCTGAATCGCACGCGGCGATAGATTACTCCCAAAGAACATCTAGAGGACCGACGGGCGCACGAACTCCAGTACCTCGACAATGGCACACAGCCCTCTCTCCAGCCACAGCAGCTGTTACAACTGGACTTGCTGTGAAAACAGAGGCGACCAGCAGCTTGACAAGCAGTGCGATTCCAAGTGCTGGTATATCCGCGATGGAAAATTCCAGAGTGAAGAAGGGATTCGCTTTCTTCGGAGGTGGAAGTATTTCACGAAAAAAAGGGGAAGGCTTTACCGATCAGCAGTCATCTATCAGTCCAGACGACCAACATACACATACTCAAGACGCTTTCCCCACATCCGGCGCAGCAAATCCGAGGAGAAGACTCTCTCATTTCAGAACAAAGCCGAGCACCAGCGACGGAATAGCTTCTGCTTTCGGTATCAGGAAAAGTAGCGCTGCAAGCTCCAGTCAGGCTGAAGGATCTGAATATGTCGCTCAACAGAGGTCGGATCGGATCGAGAGCGATGATGCTTCCTATGCTCCGATATCGCGTGCTTCTGTTGGCTCTGTCTCCTCCAGTAACCGTCAACGCCTTCCTTTTGGGTCTCTCTCATCAACTGGTACAGGCTCTCTCCAGTCCTGGACACACAATTCGCTGGCAACGACTTTTACTCGTTTTACTCAACGTCGTTCCGATGCACAAGAAGAGGAAGTTCTTACCCCCAAGTCTACCTACGCGCCATCGCTGCTGCCGGAGGAAAGTACGGAACCTCTTGACTCGTCGCCTTTCCCTTCCGGACAACCTGGTATGGCATCGGTTGCGTCGAGTAGCCAAGAAGCACTGTTGGATGCAAGGTACAGCTCGCAACTTGATCTGGGACCTGATCAAGACTCTCATACTACTCCTGCGGGCAAAGCGGGAGTTTATGCCAGTACTACAGAAGCTTCCATGTCTACCGTCAGCCAGTATCCATCCTTTCACAGTTTTGCAAGCGATGCTCCTCTGGTTCAACCGGAAGCCTCAATATCTGCGACGATCGTTGGCACACAGAGAACCGCACAACTCGAACCATCGGCGGCGGACAAACTCGTTGCAGCAGCTCAACAATTCAAACGAGTGGCAACACGAGAAAGAAAGGATAGATATTCAGTCGCCATGCCGGATTCTTACCTCAACTACGATCCTAATTCCGATCCCGACGGTATTCTGGGGATTCTAGAGGAGACTCCAAAGACCGAATCTGCAGCTAGTACTCCAAAATATGCAGAAATACCTCTTGCAGCAGGGACACCAATCGATATCCGACCTGCACCCCTTTCGATTCATCAGTTGATAGAAGAGCGAACGAAACCCCTCGCCGTAGTTGGAGCTTCCAAACGGTCGGACATTTTGCACAAGCTCATCCACAAACGCAATCCTCCAGTTGGTCTAGGAATTGTGATCCCTCCCGATCCTGAAGACCCTTCGACCGCCTCCCGCAGAACAGCGCCAGTCGTGCACTCCACAATGCAGGCCAAGATTCAAGCTCCGATGGATCGCATCATGGATCGAAAGTCTAAAGAGAAAAAGATGGATGCCAAGGACAGTTTGAAGAAGCAGAAAGAGGCGATACTCAAAGAGCTTGCAGAACAGAAATCGAGGCAAGGAGAGCTTCAAGAGAACTACCCGAGCCAAAACATCCTTCCCAAGAATGCCAGTGTAAACAACGATACAGCACAGCATGGGCTCAGAACCTTCAAGGATCATGGCTCTGCCTCCCAATCGTCACGTCGATCTCGCCCACAGACCGCACCTACATCTAGTGAGCAACGCTTCGACGCACTTAAGAGTGTAACAGATTGTACAAGGACTGACGTTGATCCTATCTCACAGCCGACTCATACTACGTACACCATCCGGACATCTTGTCTAGCAAGTCGCCGATCGACTCACCAGTAATACCTATTCACACGCCCAAACGACGCGGGTTGGTTAGACGCATGTTCAGCAAAGAAGGGTTGATCCGTCAACTCGGGCTCGATAAATACAGCAAATCGAAGGTCAATGCTATAGAGTCGGGTCAGACTCCCGCCGAAGATGTTAAAGAATCTTATGAAGCGCAGGAAGCAAGATTGTTGGCCACAGCAGAGGATATGGCGACACCTGTTCGTGAATCGTTCAACTCTCACCTTTTGCAACAGAGGCCGTCTGCTGGCGAGCACCTTATGTCGGAGTCAACTTCCGCTGCCTCAATGATACCTTTGACATACAAACCTGCTCCTGCTTCAAATCAATCGATGTTTACCGCCCAATCCGATATCGCAAGAGACGACTCCTTCGCACCTCCTTCACCGGCAAGAACATCCTCCGACATCGCAGGACGAGACATGTCTTCCGTCACATCTAGTATCCTGAGGAGAGCATCGTACGACGGCTCTCGCATCCTGGCTCCATCTCCGCGACGTCCAATCCGTCATCTATCTCGCCTTCAGTCATCTCCTGCGAAATGTGAAGCAGGCGGACTTCCTGCTACTCCTACGAAAAGACGGCCAGGAGATGTCTTGCCTTTGACAGAGCGACCTATCGATACAATTTCGGAAGAAGGAAACTCCCGCCTCGCAGCCTTGAATAATCCCGAACTCAACGTGTATTTAGCAGACACGATCACCCGGGTTCTATCTGGCGGGGAAAGAGATTTGCACAAGACAATGATAGTCGAGGACTCGGGGAGCGCTTCAAGCGACTCTTCATCTGCGGATGCCAAAGAGGTGAGCTCTTCATCGCTGGCGGCATACAAAACAGTAGTACTGACTTGAATTACTTTGCCATCCGAAGATCGCCTTGCTACAGGAACGATTGCTTCGAGCTCAAGCGCGACGTGAAGAACGACGTCTCCAACGGGAAGCTTTGCGCGCACGTCTAGCTATTAAAAGTGAAGATGACCGCGAGATGAGAGACCCAAACCTGAAGCCTTGCGATGAATGTGGCTGTGTCTGCTCCTCCACCTCCAAAAGGAGAGACAAGGGGAAGCAGGGAGAAGTCTAAGAAAGAGAAAGAATATGCTTTTACGATGTACGTCGTGGTTTTATTAGTCGTATCTGGAGCCAGGTAGACTAATTTCCATCACGGCCTCCCAGATCCAGATTCCCAGACGCACCGTATAGCTGCACCGTAGATCCGTTGGTTGCACCGTGCATGCGCTAGCTGCGCCGTGACCTGTTGTTCACATGATTCAAGCAATAACGATCAGTAACAAACCGTTGTCGACCATTGCTAGACTGAGATGAACGTATGTCATGTTTTTCTGAAGCGACGGCTGCTCCATGCATCAAAAATGAGATGAGGTTGCCTCTCGGAACTGGTCGACGTTTACCTGAGCTTTGTGATGTCATGGAAAAATTCTACTAGAACAACTTGAAATACAAAAAACCGAAAAAAAAACTGTGCATGATGCGTGTGGATGGATAGATGTGCTGACTTTCGCCTTGCGCGTTGGGCAGAGGCGTATAGATCTATAGAACCGTGGAGAAAATCTAGATGTACCTGTGAGCTGATGTCTTTATCGACCGTATCGCTGCAGCTCCCATTGACGACTGCGAAGAGAAGCAGAGGTCAATTAGGGAAGACCTCAGGTATGAAGGAACAATAGCAACGTACTTGTCCAAGGGGCAAACTGGAGGAAGCCAGGACAGCGTTAGCGATAGCCTTCAACAAAGCATATAGCGCAGCGGCGAACCTTGTCTAGTTTTGAGCCATCGAGAGATACAGTGGAAGTGGAAAGCGTGGTTGCAAACTCCCCAAGCGACGGTACAATCTGACAATAGGAGAAACCGTCGGGACAGGAGCATAAGCAACAACCCGACGATAAGAAATAGAATGATGACTAACCTTCGGCAGTCTGTGACGTTTGGTTGGCTTGACATTCAATACCTGACGTGAATTTCGACGTTAAACATGCTTAAGGACGATGAAGTGCAAAGGATTGCTTACAATGGTCCATAATGTGATTCCTGCAGATCGCGCAATTGTCTACCACGATGTCCCATGCCCACAAGGCTACAGCATTCCACTATACATGCCAAAGTACGGAAGCCTGTCAGCAACCAATGCCGTCTCTCCGGAGAGAACCTCAGCAATGCACGTACTCACCTTCTTGACAGTAAACCTCTCAGCACCTTCTTTACCAGCAGCAGCAGTCTTTCCCTTGGGTCCCTTTGTGACCGGTCCTGCGGGTGCGTCAACATCCATAGCGTCCGCCATTTGAGTGTAGTGAGTGTTTTGAATTGAGGTTGGTTTGAGCCTCGCGTAGGAGGGTATGAAGAGGTTGGACACTGTAGATGAACTATACGTAGGACAGGAGGATTAGATGACTGTTCAAGGCCAAGGCAATCAAGGCAATCGAAGCAGCTAATCGAACATGATGAGCAACAAGCCCGACAAGGCCCCACTCTGAGCAATAGCGCGGGGATCAAAGGTAGAAGTTCCGTAACCTCGACAGGAGTTCTTCCGAGATTGATGCCTGACACTTGTCCTTTCGAAGGCCATCAAGTTGCCATCCTTTCATCAATCGAATCCTGCTGTCAATCAGCCTGTCAACAGATAAATGTGGAGGATCCGCAAGGAATACTGCCATCGTACTGACAGGCCTTTCGACACTTTTCTAGCTCCATAGGGAACTCAGCAAATGCTCGAGAGGTATAAAGGTCATGCTGGTTCGAGTTCTGTCTTCAAGTATTTTCAACATGTCTGCAAGCACCTATAAAGTGTCCAATCATCTGCCACACAATATCTCCGAACCCTCACGCGTTGCAAAACTCTCGGTCAGAGTAAGTTCTACTCATAATAGTTGCTGTTCCGTCGTCTGATGCCTTACTGACATCCCGTTCTTCTTCAGAAACCTACCTCGACCCGATCAGTTCTACAAAGACCTCAAGATGTCTGTGCGTCTCACCAACCGACGAAGCCCTCTCTTCTCTTCCGGATCTTCTGGAGCATCCGTCACCGGCCTGTCGCTCTTTCACGACAATAGCCGAGCCCATCTGCTTGATGATCTCACCGTCATTTGTGGCGACCTGAAATTCCCATTGCTATGCAAGGCCAAAGACGACATTGTTTCGAAATGCATCGACAACGACAAGCCTAAATCCAAAAGGTTGACCAAGAAGCACGAGTCTTCCGTATTTGCGTCAATGAAGAAGCTCTTTATCTGTCACTCTACCGCCTCGGCGACATCATCGGTTGACGAAAAGCGACATCTTACTCGACCGTCTCGACCTTTACAACGACCAGAGTCACTTGACACCGGTTCTTGGCCTCGTGATGAAAAGACGGCATCCTATATCACAAGCATAACCTCGTCTTCCTCCCTATCGTCCTGCCCGATGTACGAGCAAACTCTCGACTTTGCACGTCTGCAACCGCCTGCACTCATCTGTCAACGACGCGCTCGTGGACCTCTCCGTATTGACACTGGATTGGCGCTCAGCTACCCTTCCAACGCTGAATCCAGGTGTGCACGCTTCGCCTATGGATTCTTTCCATCTTCGCCCGAAATCGATATGACCGACTCTCCTATTACTCCTGTCGGGACCGCTGGGTTCGAATTCTCGGCGGACGATTTGGTGCTGTTGAGCAATGCTCGTCGAGCAAACGCCTTTGAGGTGAAGAGGCTCAAGAATGGAAACTGGATTTGATTCTTCTGATTGTGTCATCTTAGGGTTGTATTTTGTCTTGTACTTGGCATAGTGTACCTTTATCTTGGGTTAAATCTTGTAGTGACTTTCATCTAATCAATATCGACAAATGTCGATGTCCTACACTCGCTCGTTCCTTTATGCCTCATATGGTATGAGGGCAAACTCTTCTCCAACTAGTCTCATACGGCATACATGCTCACAGAATCTTCAAGCAGTAAGTATGCTTCGATAGCATCGATAGACGTACGCTTCCATTCCGATCACGGAATTCCCTAAGCCGATTCATCGCATCATACTTTTCTATTTCCATACAATGGCGTTTTTGTGAATGATGTTACATCTCCCGTCAAACGTTTCATCATGCTGCATTACCCTTTACCTTCCATACTTATATCTTGCTTCGAAGTCCGCTCGCGGGCAAGCCCACTTGCGTGATCTCGTCCACCCGACAAATCGAGTTCTTGTATTCCGGCAGGTATTTGGCTCCGGTGTAGGCGGATTGTACGGAAGGCGAGCCCTTGAAGATTGGTGTCAGGCTAGCGGCACAGATGTCGAAGTCGCTGAATTGGTCATATGTGATCTCGACTGCATCTCGAGGGTTTCGATCACCCTGGGTGAGAACGGACCGGGCCTGGAATATCAGAGTCAGCATATTGTTTCCCAGGGTTTGAAGCCCGTGAACTTACGGTGCTGACAACCTTGCTGTCGGCCGGCTTCATGTCAATGAGCTTTCGAGCAAAGACAGCCGCAGTGGCGTGATTTCCGGCCTTAGCGAATACTCGCATAGCAGATCGCAGTGCAAGTTGAATATGTGCTGGCTGCAAATTGCAATGCGTAAAGCAGGCAGCAAGTTCTAGGTTTCGGACATGGTTCTCGGGTTCCTCTGCTGCAAGCCGCTGCCTCTCAGTTTCTAGCCGCAGACCGACAACGTATTCTCTGCACAAGGTGACAATGTCCTGAATCTAATCGGTCGAGCAAAGTAAGAATGTATTCGTCCCGAAGCAGCATCTTCACAGCTTACCTCCACAGCTTCTGCATCGCTCTGTACAGCGACCAGCATAATCTTTTGCAGCACAGTCCGGAAGGCGGTCAGGGAGTCCAAGAATTTGCCCCGGGTGAATGCCTTCAGTCCTTCCGCAAGTTCCGCTTCTTTGAGATCCGCCAAAGTGAATGCAGCCGCTGGCAGAGCATCCCTGAGCTCTGCGACCTCCGGATTGCGTCTGACATTGAATTGCAGTGGTGGAAGAGACGGATTGGCAGGAACATAAACGTGAGCTGATTGGTAGGCGTGAAGGAAGTATTGCTTGAGAGGAGCGAATTCGACAGCAGCGACTTGTCGGTTTAACAGCTGTATGTAGCGGACGATAAGTATGGAGGAGCAAGATTTATCTATTGTACCTGTTACTTACCTGCATCGCGCTCTCAAAGGAGCCGGCGGCAGCATGGTCGATGGCCAAAGGTGAATTCCTGGTCCACTGCTCATTCTCCGCAATACCAGGCGTTACTCCATCCGCGAGTGATGCGCCAGTTTCTTCAGGAATTTGCTCTTCCACTTGATCTTCTGGAGCAGCGATTTCTTCTGCGTCGAGACCCCATCCATCATCTTCTTCTGCTTCGCCATCCTCGCCAATCAATTCCTCGTCAGCCTCGTCAGCCCATGCGTCTTCCTTCTCGGCACCATCGGTATATCCGTTGCTGTATGATGCTTCACCAGAGGGGTCGGCAGCAGCGGCAGCTAAGGCTTTGTCGAAGTAGCTTTCGCCCATTGATCTCGTGGGCCAGTTTGTCTCGGCTTGAGAAGTAATCACAGGAGGCGGTGCAAGCGTGCTAGATCCAGAAGAAGGACCAGCTTGAGGGATGTCGTCTTCCGTTAGGCCAGTCTCCTCCAAGATCTCGTCGGCAAGATCTGTCAAGCCGTTCGTTTTGGCAGTATGGTAAGCCAAGGCGTCTATAATATAGTGTAATTTGTAGTATGTGAGCAGGCGTGCTATCATATGAGAAACATCAAGACTTACGCATTCCGGTGTTTCGCAAAGTGTTGACTCGACTTTCCACGTCTCCCAAGTACAGCGAATTCTGGAATTGAGAAGTGATATCTCCACGCTTGACAGCGATACTCTGCATCATGCCTAGCTTCCTGGTGTTGCCGGTGATAAGGTATAAGAAGGAAAGCTTTTCGAAGCTCTTGGTCTTCTGGTAGGCAAGCTCGACCATTTGGTTGTTACCTTGCTTCAGCGCTTGTTCACCAAGACGCTTCCATACGTCCTCCTTCTCGACGGCCCGAGCCTGCTCGAGCGCGACGGTCAAATTGCCACACTCGATAGCGAGATCGAACCGTGTCATAGGGTCTTGCACGAAATGCAGCGCAATCTCGGGGTAGCCCTTCTTTTGCAAGTAACCGATAATGCTTTGCCCCACCAGGTTGGATGTCCTGATGATCTGGAGAACTTCATCGTAGTTCTTCTTGATCAATGCAAGCTTGAATCGATATTCGGTTGGGTCGATGGTAATGGTCCTCGGCTTTGCCTGTCGGTCCAAGCAGTAGACGGTCGGTCCCTTAACTCGGGTGAGATATACAGGTTGTTCGAGTGTCTTGATGATACCGTTGTCACTACATGATTGGCTAGCATTTAGCTTGGTGTCTTTTCAGACTCTGGAAGAGGACTTACCCTTGTGTCAAGGCGTATTTGATGTGATTTAGTGTGGTGTAGATCAAGATGCCAGTGTCGTCCCATGCCGCTGACTTGATTCGGATGGTCTCGTGAATCAAGGAGGTGTGAGCTAAACTTTTGCTGGCGATTGTAATAGCTATGATGAAAAAAACTTCCGTGTCAGTAATCGAACGGCATCAGATATTTGAGCTTTGTAGACGTACTGTGCTTGCTGAGCAGAGCAACGCTGTTACCATCAACGGACCATACCGCATATTTGACAGGTGGAGTAGCAAGTTCAGCCAAAACCTTCTGTTGCTGAATGTCGAACAAAACGACAGCAGCGGTAGAGGCCAACAACAGGCAGGCAGTTCCACCGTAGAAGATGTCGTTGGTCTGTACGGGGCATTTGATGGTCTTTGTCAGAGAGTTGTTCAGGTCCCGAATTTCAATCGACTGAAGGAAAGTAGCGCGTTAGCTCGAATTTGTGGAACGGTAGGAAGGCTTTGGCGCACCTGGGCGGTCTTATCCAACACAGCAAATCGATTACGCGCGACGAAGATAGCCGATGAACCTTGTCCACGCTTGCCTTCCGTCGAAGAATCACGGATATCTCCACCGGCAGCGCCTTCCCGAGGCAGAGTAATCAATTCGTAGATGCCGTTATCGGCGGTCTGTAAAGAAGATGCCATGATGAGTCAAGTGCAGAATTTCGCTGAGACCAAAGTCACTTACAGAGGTCACGAGAACAGCTCGTTCAGCAGGGTTATAGCTCATCGTTCGAGGCTGAACGTATTGTGAACCGAATTTGCGAACGCTCATTACGCTGGTGTCCGAGCCACCGGTAAGATCTCGCATTCGAATGACCTTGTCACGAACGTAGAACAACGAGTTGTTCGACAGCGCAAAGGCAGGTCGTTCCCTTTCGAGCTTGAAGACGATAAGACCGTTGTCGTGACCCGCGGCGAACAAGTTGAGATGAGGGTGGGCGGTGAGCACCCAGAACCGATCGTGTTCTCGTCTAAAAGTCTGAACGGCGGTTCGTTTGGTCATGTCCCATACTCGGATAGTCTTGTCTTCACCATCGGACAGTATTAATTCGTGTCGAGGGTGGAATAGCGCGACAGACACATTGTTGAAGTGTCCTCGACAAGTGTCTACTTCCCAAGCTTTGGTATCGCTCATACGCCACAGCTTGATCTGTCGGTCATCACCACACGAGACAATCAATGGCAAGGTAGGGTGGAATGAAGCCCAGTTGACCCCTCGATCGTGACCTTCAAGGACATATTTGACGACAGCGTCGGTGTTGCCAAACAGATCCGCCTGACCTTGGTTTGCCCGTTGCATCTGCTCCTCCATGCTCATCGGAGCTGAATGCGCCTGGCTCTTCTTGCGGAGACCAGAAATATCCCAGACCCGGACGGTCAGATCCATTGATGCGGAAACAATCAAGTCTTCCGTGGGGTGAAATTGGGCGGACATGATGTAGTGGTTGTGACCGGTGAGGATGGCGATACAAGTTCGCGATTGCCAGTTCCAGATTCGGATAGTCTGATCGTCGGAACATGACAGAATCCAGGGTAATTCTCGATGGAAGAATGTGGTTCGTACATAGTCCAAGTCTAATCGTCAAGGAGGATAAGCGGAATGTAATAGGGATGGATGGATCCAAAAGCGTGGTACTTACGTCCCGTCAAGGTGAAAAGACATTTCCTTTGCTTGTAATTCCAGACCTTGATCTTGTAATCATCACCTCCGGAAACAAAGATTGGCTGTGTAGGATGGAAGCAGATACCTCGAACAGGACCTGCGAGACGGTAGCAGTTTCTGTAAGCAAGACTGCTTGGCACAGGCGACATTCGCTCATAGCTTACCATCGTGCTCGTCATATCGGTCTACCAATGTACCCATCTGGTAATTCCAAAGCTGGATCGTACCATTGTGCAAAGACGCAGCCAGGAGGGGTTGCTTTGGGTCTGTGGGGGTGGCCATTAGCATCTGGCTTGGATCAAAGGTTTGCGACTGGCAGACTTACGGAAAGCGATACCCTTTACCCGAGGGCTTTTCGACTCAAACTATCCGTCGAGGCACAATCAGATTAATGGCACGAACATTTGTAGAGGAGCCTTACGTACCTTTGTTAACATCTGCATCTTGAGCAGGTTTTTCTACCAAAGCAATCTCCCAATATGCTGTTTTGTGCACAATAGTCGTCTATGATATGCTGCTGGCGGATCTTCGAGTAGGGCGGCTGCTGCGGGAATGAAACGGACTTGGCTCGGAGTCGAATCGCAAGTCGTACGGAATAAGGTCACCTAGTGCCCTTGTTCTGCACTACTTGTGTAAGAAACGGTATGCTGGTTACTATACTTCTTCCTGCCACCTCAGCAGAGGTCATACTGATCATTCGTGCCAGATCATCAACACCGTCCTGAGCGAGCGAGCGAGCCAGGCTTCGGGCGCGACGACGCGTGATTATCGCGGACAGCATGCGTTCTTGTTCCGCTGATACCCTTCCTTGGTGCTTCATGCTTCATGCATATTGCCCTTGGACAGGTACCACTTCCTTGCTGTTACAACTCATACTTCAGGAAGTCATGACACACTATAGCGCCTCTACGAGCTGGAGCAATGGAACTCACATTGCAGCATCCTCCCTATCGATGCTTCCGGAGAATCGATGGGCCGGTTGTGCCCTATCTCGCGCATCCAGGCTGTTAGTCGCACCACGAGGAGGTCACTAGGTCATCGCGTCTTCCTCTCCACATGTTTTGGCCAAACAATCGGTCTACTCGTATGGTATTCGATCGATAATCATATGCATCAGAAAAGCTATCTATCTGTGCAGCGACAAGCGTGGGCGGAGCGAACATGAAACAGCTGCAAGAAGGAAAGTCGAAGTAAACGAGATGACGCCTCGGCACCGCTCAGCACGCACGAAACGTGGCGCCGCACAGTCGCTCATGGGCTATCACTGATGATCGGCCCCCATGTCCGATCAGTCTCGACCCAGATTCCAATCAGAACCAAATGCGATGGATATGATTGGAACCCGCAGGATATTGCGTCCAATCTACACTTCGTCCGCAATACGCGCTCCCGTTGCTTTCGCCCGTGCAATGTTCCCTTTCAACTCTTCTTCCTTCTCCTCTTTCCACCCTCGAGTTTTCCATCGACTCAAATCCTCCGGCCAGACTGGCAAAATCCCCTCTACCTCGCCTTCGTGAGCCAAAAGTACCATAATGTTGTCCTCGGCAGATAGTCGCGTAAGCCGTCCTATGTTTTGTGTGTTGACGATGGGGTCGTCATCGAGGCTGGTCATCTCTTTCGACCCTTCCGACTTTGGATAAAAGGGAACCTTTGTGCGTGTATCCGGCTGTCCTTCCGTAGGGACGGGAAGGTATAGCGACTGATGATGGCTCGTATCCCCGGCCAGGAATACATCTATGGCAAGAGCGGAATCAAGCGTATTAGATGCATACTTTGGTGGTTTAATCGAAAAAGAGGAGTGTCCACCGAACAATAAAAAGACTCACAGGTATCTGGGTTGCTTGTCACTCTTGCCAGTGCACTGATGTGACCAACACGATGCTATCAGACCCAATTGGTAATCAGCGAGAGAAATAATATAACACTACTGGATTGCTCACTCCAGGTGTATTCACGATCCAGAAACTACCGTCGCCGAACCAATCTACAGCATGCTCGTAGCAAGCGAGCTTTTGCCATCTCATGCCGGTGTTCCTCGGATTCAACTTGCTCCCGATAGAGGCAGTCCAGCTGTCTGTTACGTCCGTCGACGGCAACTGTACCAATTCACGCTCCTCGAACCACTTGCTCCACCATTCGGACTGCTCATCCTCCGGATATCCAGGTCGCATTGCCTCGAGTGTTCCAGGACCGCATATCACGCGGGTTTCCGAAGGCAGTGTGTCAAAGTCGCCAATGTGGTCGAAATGAGAGTGACTGAGTACCAGGGCTTCTATTTCAGTCACGTTGAATCCTTTCTCCGTCAGTCTGGAGATGACGTCTTGCCCCGGCACCACTCTAAACGTCTTGAGGATACCGTCTCGTAGGACACTAGTAGGCACAAATCATGCGGCTGTTAGTGTATCTCGGCGTCAAAGGTATGCATGGGCAGAAGCACAACTCACGGAGTGAGCTTTTCATTCTGGAACCCTCAAATCAGCTGAACTGCCACAACGATCACAGGAGCGCTGGCTTACCTTGGTCATCCCCAAATCCCAAAGAAGTGCCGTTCCGTTTTTCTCATGCTGAATGAGAAAGCTGAACGATGGAATGCTTATCCGAGACGTATTCGCTGGATCGTTGATCAAGATGTTCCTCGGGCTGTCCAGGTCGGAAGACGGAATCATGGAGACTTTGACGATATCATCTTCCGCCTTGGACGCAGGAATCGCATTCCAGGAGAACTCGCGGGGCGGGACTGGGCGCAGTCGTGGGTCGTTGGGATCGACAGCTGGGTCGAGCATGATCAGGTGTATGGTGTATGGTTTCTATGGTTTCGGTAGACGTCTTGGCTTGAGCAATCGTTTATCTGGTACGGCCTCCTTGCAAGAGGCAAGGCTGAATGTAGACAGTTGCTATCTATATATACTATGTTGCGATGCGTTACCATGCACACAACAAGCATGTTGTGCATGCGCATGCCATGCAATGGCTCCAAGATCACATCACCGATAGTACACTAGCTGTTGGGATCGGAAAGCTTGCTGGTCGGAATAGCTAGTGGCAGTCGGGATCCCGGGTCTAATCTATTTAGGGCGCGATAATGTCCCTTTGCAGTTGCATCCATGTTCCAGGCCACTTGCAGCTAGGGCAAGAGGTCTCTTCAGCTTGCTTTCACTAGTTCCCATCTCAGCTCTCACTCCTTCCACAAAGCTTTCCACAAGCAGTGCAACTTGACGAAATTCCGGAACACCTAAACTGCCCCATCAATGCTCGGAGAACGCCCAACAACAGAAGTGTGCACTGGACCTATTTTCAGGACGGCCTAGTTGACGAAAGAAAGCGATCTTCAAGCGAGAAGGACATTTGCTGCTTGTGATTTAATGCTTTCCGTATATCATTCACGTGTCATAGCAAGTCCTACTTGACTAATCTACGAGAAAATACAACGATCGTTATCCTTAAATCCCATAAAAGATCCAAAGATCGCCAACACTTCACTAAACCGAGTTGATTTAAACTCGTTCAGCTCGCCTCAAGTTGTACACAAGGTTTCCCTTGGGCTTGAGGTATTGGACATAAGCACCGTCGGCCAAGACCTGGTTGTTGGCCTTGAGGGCCTCGTACTCGGGTCGGTCGAGAGGAGTGAAACCCCACTTCTTGGAGATGATGATTCGCTGTTGACCAGGGACTGCAGGAAAAGTGGCACATCAGCCAATTGTACAATGGCTTGGGAAAGCCTAGGCGAGACAACTTACACTTGTATCGAGCTCGTCGCAAAGCTTCCATGATGACGGGCTTGTTGGAGTCCTTGCATCGGATGGACAAGATGACCTGACCAATGTTGACTCGGGCGACCTTACCGTAAGGCTTACCCCAAGCACCTCGCATACCCTGCTGCAACCTATCGGCACCGGCACAAGACAACATCTTGTTGATTCGGATGACGTGGAAGGGGTGGGCTCGGACCCTCAAGTGGAAGGAGTCCTTTCCTGAGGTCTTGACAATGTACTTGTTGGCACAAATTCGGGCAGCTTCCAAAGCTTCGGAAGAGATCTGCTCGTATTCGTTGGAGACCAAGTGGCAACAGAAGGGGAAGTCATCGACAGGTGCCTTCTTTCGACCCAAATCATAGATTCGGATCTTGGGGTCAGGAACCTAGAGGAAACATTGAATCAGTCAGGTGTTTCACGCACAACTATCTGCAGGAAGAGTACGTACAGCCCGGTTGTACTTAGACTTGGGGAAGGGCTTGTTCTTGCAGTATCGGTAGCATCGCGCGGGACGTCGACCCATTTTGACTGAGGAAAGAAACAGAAAGCTTCGTCAGCGACTAGCTTTTCAGACATATCGTCGAGGAACCAGTCAGGTTTAGCAATCGGTAGGGGTTTGGCAGTGGCGGAAGGACATGGTTCCGCGGTCGAATGTTTGCGAGTTGAAGGTGTGAAAGCTGCGCTATTCCGAGCTGTTGGATAGTTTCTCTTCTCTCCTTGTGTTGTCACTCTTCTTTGTCATCCCTTTTCCAACTCCAATTTCCCTATTCCTGCCGAGCTTCCACTTCATTCCCATCACCCGTTTCTCTCTTCCCCTTTGTAATTTCCTTTTTCTGCAATGTTGGGTCGATGTGTCGTCCATGCCAACGCCACTACCGATCCACTATTCCTGACTGATCCTTTTTTCGACGTAACATTGCGGGACAGCGGATGCTCACATGAAACTTCGGTGTTGAGTTGAAGAAAGACAGTGGCGGAAGAGCGACCTCGCACAGTGACAAGCCGTAGGAGCTGTTTGTTTTATTGATGTTGACTTGACCTTCCCTCGCCGTCGACGATGATGCGTTCGCGGGGGGACCATGGCCAATCCGCCTCTCCCGCATTACCAATACCGGTGGCTGAGTAATCCAACCTCCACTCTTCCTTAGTAAGAAAGGAGAACTCGAAGGCGCTACGGAAGCGCGAATGCTGAATGCTTGTTCGAATCCGAGTGTCTTCTCTCACTTTTGACATGACTTTTATCTTTATCTGTTTCCCTCGGCGTTTCAGATGACTCGGTCGAGGTTTTCATTTGTATTTCCGCCTAACGGTACGACATGTCCCTCTTACCGAATGCTAGCCGGCTCCCGACTTCACATCAGGCTGCTATCCACGAGAATCTACGGTTGGCAGGTCGACATTCCCTCTCACGTTTCGTGCGAAATACTATACCACGATCTTCGCGCAATATACTCCTTGTCGAGCTCTTTGCCCAGCTCCTTGCTGGGGTGCCTCGGATGCCGGGTTGTAGAACGTGAACCGGAACACGGCCGCTGTTCCGTTTCATGATTTGTTCAAATCAAGCTTCAATCTGCTCGATCTTCAGATATCCGCACGCGCATCGGGTGACCGAGGCTAGATAATTAAACGAGAACCAGTCGTCATTCGTAACAGAAAAGAGCCGACCGTCCTCGTAGAACCGTTCTTAAAGTGTAGACGAAGCGTATCCTGGGGGCATCTTAGGATGCTATCCTGATTCTAGGGCGAAGGACACTGTTTATCTATTCCGAAGCTTCCTGACAACGCAGCGATATTGTAGAAACGCCTTCCTAATCTACTAGACATCGATGTTATTCGAATGCAGACTAATAGCTAAAAGATACAGTAGTGTAGGGGAATTATAGCCTAGTGGTATATCGTCGCAACACCTTGGTCAATACAAAATGGTGGACGTCGTGGCATGCACCTTTTCTACGCCGAAAGATCGAAACATGTGTCGAAAGCAGTACAGATACGATTTTAATCAGGTGTCCTGTACACCCCTAGAATTCGTTGCGGCCACGGAATTTGTACTCTGAGCAATGGATAAATATGGCGAATCAGCCCTCTATTCATTGTGACTACTCGGGGGCAAATTTAAGCGACACTCACTATACGGAACGCCCTTCCTCAGTCGATCTTCAGCGTTTCTCGGTCGATGGAAATCGTTTTCTCCGTACCCAGGCCGACCCTTGGCTTCTTTTGCCCAATTGTTTAAATCGGCCTTTCCACTAAGATCCGGCTTGCTCCTGTCGATTCTTGCGGGTCGCGATTGTGACGAGCCATCTGGACGGCGCGGAAGAATGCCAGCAGCGGTGGGCATGAATACTTGTTGATCGCCGTTTTCAGAGTCGTTGGCAATGACTGGATCCTGGCTGCCGTGTGCGTGTTCATCGAGCGGATCTTCGATGAGTCGATCTGTGTCAAGCTCCTCGCCTTCTTGTAAACCCTTGAACTTTCGCTCTCGGTCGTCCTCCTCTGCCTCGATGTGAGCGTGGCCTACAAGCAGAATTATGTTAGATAACCTGTCTTGATCGCTGGTAGCATGATGTGATGACGAACGGGCAAAATGCTCAAGATCTAGTAATCAGAAAATTAAAGATCAGTCACAGTCCACTATTGGCCAATGCTGTCTGTTGCGGAACTTACCTTCTGGGTGATTATAGCTTTCGTCTGTTTGTGTTTCAGGAGTGCTGTGATACAACTCTTCATGGTGCAAGAAATATTCTGATTCCTCGTCGTAATGGTGACCCAAATCGGGATAGGAAACAAACGAGGGAAGGCCATCAATTCCACCCGCCAAAAATTCTTCCTTCGAAACGATTCCTAATCAGACAACATGGGTCCTATCAGATCTTGCAATCGGGAACATGAATGCTTCCCAGGGCTCACCGTCACCGTCCTTATCCAACTGCTTCAAGACTTTATCAATGATGATCTTCCGCTTCGATTCCATGTGGTCCTCTGGCGTGTCTTTCGTCGCGTGAGGGTGATGTAGACCATAGATCGCCTCCAGTTCGGGAATCGTCAAATAGCCATCCTGATCGAGATCGTGCAGGCTACACCGGGTCAAACAGAATGAGTGTGCCATTACAGAAGCTCCTTGAAGTTCGGGAGCTCACTGGAAGAAGCTTTCCATGTCGAAATTATCGATGTGATGCTCTTGGGCCATCTGTACATCCAAACAGCAAGATGGACAGTCAGTTTTCTGCAGATCCCGCCCCTCACGTTGTTCAGTCTCAATCAGTGAATCTAATACGTACATGTTTCTCCATGTATCCCCTGTTGTCATCAAACCCTTCGAGAGCGCCTGCCACACCACCAGCAGGGGCATGGTAATGACCGCCATGCCCAAGCACTCCCATCGCCATCATAAGCAGAGGTATTGTCCTTGTCAACATGGTCGGAGCCGCGTTTTGGCAACGAACGTCTTGATGCGCGGGCAGGTACCCCGGAGTGTAGCGTAGACAGATTAGACCTGACACGAATATGTAGTATTCGTCGGTGGGTGATCAGGCTGGTTGGACGATGATGCGCTCAATATTACTCTTTCTGGTACGGTTCAAGCTTTAGTATCACTCATCTTGGCTGAAACACGCGAGATGCTAACTCGACTGCCGATCGTTTCAGTCAAATCAAGCCACATTAGCACATTAGGTAAGCGATGTGTTTACTTTGTGATGTTCCACCCACTTCATCCACCAACCACTTATTTATTACCGGGATGTAGTAAAGACTGGGAAAGAGCTCTCTACGACTGGATGGTTTCAACTCCTCGGCATTTTCGAGCAACGTGCAGCGAACCGGCACCTCTTCGAACTCCAATAACGTTATAAGCCAAGCGGAACTTGAGTAGGTGCTCGAAATTTAGCTGGCCGGCTGAGTGTGGTCTTCCTTCGGCGTTCGATCTGTTATTCGACCGCAGCCATCGATTCAGCCATGTTGCGTTCAACCGTACATCAATTTCAACACTTTGGCATATACTCGGCTGCATCGTCCCTCCATCCAATTGCAGCGAGGCACTTGCCGAGTGCTCTTGGAGGTCGTGATTCATACCCTATGACAGCCTCTTATTCAACGAAACACGCCATCCGCGGGCAATGTACACCTCACTTTCGCTTCTTGACGACTTCGGCGCCGCGGTTGGCGGCAGACGTAACGAGCACTTCAACTTCAGTGTCTATCCCATCTCAGGGGAGGAATCCCGACGATTACCTCAATCTTCAAGCTATCGATTTGACGGGCTGGGAAACCATAATAGGATTAGAAATTCATGCACAGCTCAAAACCAAAAGAAAGCTATTTTCCTGTATGCATCCACAGTACAATTCCATATTCATTGCGTTGGTGCAGAAGTGACTAAAACGCTGTTCATTGTGTCCCGTTACTTCGCAATTATAGCGGCTGAAACCAGCTGGGAAGCAGAGCCCAATACCTCTATCGTTGCATTCGACGCTGCGTTTCCAGGTACCCTGCCTGTAAGCTACTTTTGCCTCATAATGAGGCGACCGCCAGCTGAGCATGATGCACGCCGTTGATCAAGGTATTAAACAGGAAAGCAGTCGACCTAACATTGAGAACAGCTCTGGCGCTGAAATGCAACGTGGTAAGTTCAGACGTCCAGTCGCACGATGGCGGCTCAGCTCTTATTTCAAATTGCCGTATGTGCTGTACTCAAACCCATGCGCACAGAACCAACGATCAACTTTCGACCGCAAACACTATTTCTACCATGACATTCCCGCGTCTTATCAAATTACTCAACACTATAGTACGTGACTTGATACTCATTATCGATATAGCTTCGCGATTTCCTTCAACGCCGTTTTCTACAGACCCGATAGCTACCAACGGCTTCTTGGACATCGACTCCCAGGGAGACTTCGAGGGCTCAACTGATTCGCAGCCTTTGCGTGTTCGAATACAGCAGATCCAGATCGAACAGGTCTGTCTTTTGAATTTGCTCCGACATCTTGTTCCTGATCATTCTCATGATGGGATCGCTAATATCAACACTGCGTGTAGGATACGGCAAAAACGACTCGGTTGAACGATGGTAGTGTTTTCGTCGATCTAAATCGAGCAGGATCTGGCCTCATGGAGATTGTCACTGAAGCCGATATGAGGTATGCTGGAATCCCAATGAGGCGTTCAGCACGTGAACACACGAAAGCGAGAGCTAATTTCAATACGTTCCTTTTCAAGATCACCCGCCCAGGCCGCCGCTTTCGTCAAGAAGCTTCAGGCCATTTTGCGTAGACTGAACGCAAGCGACGGAGACATGGAGAAGGTAGATTCAGAACAACTGACCTGAAAAGTTTTACGACTAATGCGATGTTTATGAATGCGCAGGGATCTCTCCGGGTCGATGCCAATGTATCGATACATCGAGCCGGCACTCCGTTTGGAACTCGTTGCGAAATCAAGAATCTAAATAGTGTTAGATTCATGCAACAGGCTTTGGGTAAGCTCGAACATCTTTTCCATCTCTGTATATACTTCAATCTGTTTAACGCCAGATGTACTGGACAGACTACGAACGACGACGCCACGTTGCACATTATCTGGCTCACCCAGAAACTGCAATCAGACAAGAAACCCGAGGTTTTAATGAGTCGCTAGGGAAGACGCATACCTTGCGAACCAAGGAGGATGCGGAAGACTACAGGTACATGCCTGATCCAAATCTCGCCCCTATGGTGATCGCCGATGTGAGTCGCTGTTGAATGATAAGGACTATTCTCGAAGCTTACGTCGTGGAAACGCGTTTTCTCAGGTTTATCTGGACCGTCTCGCGACGGACCTCCCCGAATTGCCAGGCGCAGCTCGGCACCGATTAGCCGCAGAATATGGTATCACACATACTGACGTCGATACTCTCCTGAGCTTGGATGAGTTCAACGGTCAGGGTATTCAGTATTTCGAGGCGGTGGTGAAGGGGACCAGTAGTACAGACAAGCATTTGGATGGCAAAAAAGCAGTGAATTGGTGAGTCCTCAGTCAAATGTGTGCTCCGATGCAGCTCGTTGACTCAAATCGATACGTCAGGATAACGCATGAACTTTTGGGGCGGCTCGCGCAAAGGGAGGAAAGCTGGGACGCACAGCGGTTCCCTGCACAGTACTTGCGCGAATTGTTGTGCATGACAGAAAACGGGGATATAACAGGTATCTTCGCAGGAGGTCGCTTCTGTGAGACCGCCCGCTAAATACTTTTCGCGTTGACAGGATCGTCGGCAAAGAATCTGCTCAAGCATATTCTGGAGCAGAACAATGCTTCTGGGCAGCTTGACATCGGCTCGATCGCGAAAGACTTGGGTCTCCTTGCACAAGGCAGCGACGAACTCGAGGAGCTCTGTAAAGCCGTGATTCAGAAATTACCGAAAGAAGTAGAGTCTATTAGGAAGGGCAAGGTGAATGTCGTGATGCGACTTGTGGGAGAAGTAATGAAGGACAGTAGAGGTACGGCAGACGCGAGGAAGGCGAAAGATATTCTGCTCGGCCTTATAGAACAGAACAAACCATGATCACATAAATGACAAAGGTTGAAACAGCAATCAAAACGTAAGGAAGATGCGGCGATCCAAGGTGTCCAACGTTGCCAGCCGGTCCTTTCCCACAGCGGCTATAAGCTCCGCAACCATTCTGTTGACCGCAGAAGGATCGCGGAAGGGAATAGTCTAGAATAGCAGATATCAGCCCAAGTGACAATGAAACAGTGAAGATCGTAAGGTGGGAAAAAACCTACACCTAGCAGCGTCAATGAACCGTGGAGCAAAACAACGAGCTTGCGGAGATCATCCTTTGTGATTTTGGCAGGATCCAGGAACGACGGAGGAGGTGGAGTTGGCCAACTAGGAGGTAAACCAGATTTCGTGATGGACTTTGTGGTATCTCTAGGTGTCACATCCATAGAGTTGTGGACCTTTACTATCTCCGCTAACGTTTCCACACTCGTATAGAAAGGCGTATAACCTTGTGGACGCAGCTCAATGACCTTGATGGCAGTTTCAAGTGGATGGTATTGATTCGTGCCCTGTTTCAATCGGTCCATATTGCAAGTCAGTCGTTCTGATCAGGCGATGGTATCTTGCAGAGACACTCACAGGATCCAGTAGATAAGACGGCGAGTATTCACCTTTGTAACGCATCTTTTGGCAGGTCCAGATGTAGTAGCCCATGTATAGCCAGCCCATGTCTGACATTCCTGTTTTGTGAAATTCTTTGGCGAGGGCAGTTTCGCGTAGGGCAGATAGCTATAGTAAGATACAAGAAAGCTCAGGTTTCCAAATGGCAAGACATATCGCACTCCGCAGGCGTACCTTTCCCAAACTAGCCCAAGCGTAATCCGGATCCCACACAAAGTAAACGCTGGATACGCAACCTGGCAGAATATCGAGTACCGAGAATGCAATGAGTTTGCCGTCAACTCGATGTACTGAAGGACGATTCAAAAAATGGGTTTCAGTATCTGTGGCGTCCATCCTTTCATGCCATGATTCTCACACTGATGGAAACATCCGTAGTGCTTGGGCAGATCTTCGGGAACGAGCTCCGGGTGAGGATATGGTATTCGTCGTTTCTGTTAGAAGACGGACACCAGTTTAGTCCGAAAGAACACCGTCGCCAGCTCTCTCACGACTGACTTACGCCTAACGGATTGCGGCATAGAAACCTGTCGAACCCCGACATGGTGTTTTTCCCCGGCCTGTCTTTGTGGATGGCCTCCTGGTACCGTTCGTACAGTTTGAACCTTTCAGTCGTAGCTACAGCGGGTACTAAAGATACCTCATAGCGGACCGATGGCTCGATTCCAGCCCCGGTTGCTGCGTCGTGCTCGGTAGCACGCAGCTCTTGCGTATAGTCAAAGGATGTGTTTGTATTTGCCTTGCTGATGGAGCGATAGAGAGGCAATCAGCAGGGACCTCGTGACGCAGAATGAAATCGACCCACTTCGTCTTCTGTTTGCCCTTTGGCTTTTCAGCCGACTGTTGTGCATTCGTTTCCTGATCTCCTGGTTTGTTGCCTTCCAAGACGAATCGCTTCCATCGATAAAGCAGATATCGCATCTTCTTGTCTTTGCCTGCGTCGAAACGTATCGCATCCAGGCGAATGGTATACTGCGGACAACACGTGTTTGCCATATCTGGGCTACGGGTCGCAAAGGTAATGAATTTGGTTTCTTCAACAGGTATAATGGAGATTTTCCAAGCACGATACTCACTGGTATACATAGTCTCCTGACCGACGCCATCCTCTATCAATTAGATCCTGATAAACCTGGATAACGAAAATTTAAACGTGACATGGTGAGATCGTCAGAGACAACGTTGGTCGTGACGGAGCAGAGTGTGGACCGTACTCTAGGCGATAATTGTACGCATGTCACTGCATTGGCGAAATCGCACGCGCAAGGCAAACCAATTCAACAATTTTTTCGTTATAATCCTGGAGTAGCAGAGATTCACTCACTGCCGTAAGATCTACTTGTCCTCGGGTCCGATTCTTTCTTGAGAGGCGAACAGTAACCACACTTCGATGATGTATAACCTATCACGGAATCAAGAAACCACTGAGAAACCGCATATGGGGTTTCGACAGCGGACGACCGATACCAAGTGGGTATCATTACTTACCATTTGGTTCTATCAGCGTGGGAAACTCCTCATCCTGCATTTCGTCTTCATCGTTATCCGTTTGTTCTATACCTTCAGACCTGTTTTCATTGTCGGTGTCGGCTTCGCTCATTTGCTCGTCGGAGTCTGACACCTCTTCGGAGGAGGTATCCTTTGCGCTCTCTGAATGTTGTGGGCTTGCCATTGTAAGAACCGGCGATGGGGCCTCGCTAACGCAGGAATTTGAGTCTCCTAGCTACCCTCCTGGTTTGCTGGCAAAAGGCTGAATAGTCACCGTCCTTTGGACTTCTAGCAATACAACTGTGCGATTCAGTTTGACCCTTTAATTTCATTCACTCTTCTGACGTCCTGGAGCCCTGTCCTCTCACTCATCAGTCACGCCCTGGAACAACGCCGATCACAAAGTAAACAAACGGTTGCCAGGTAGAGGTTCATAATCATCAGCCTTCAATAAATACAATAAATACTGGTTGGCACAGTACATTCGATGTTCAAAGAACTCTACTGCAGCCACTTGAGGCACTCAAACCAGCGTCACGAACATTCGGTAATGAACAGCTGAGAATTTCGTCCGAGTTGCAGCGCATCAACTACCACACAGATAGACTGGAACCATGGCACCGAAACCGCACCCATCTAGCATTGCACAGTGAGTCGAAGAAGCGGCTCTACTGGCCACCCATGCTAATATCATGATTCCTGAACAGGCAAAGCATATCGAACTACTTTGCTAAACCAGCTTCGCCCAAACCGAAACGAAAACACTCTCCGGGTCCACGTGTTACAGGTCCATCCAACGCTGCGGAGCCGATCGAGCTAGATGATTCCGACTTTGACGATTTCGACGGGTTCGATCTACAACACATAGAGGAGCCAGCCCTGAAGAAAGCAAAGTCGACGCCTTCGAAGCGCAAAGCACCCAACACCGAATCCGGGGAACCTAGCACCAGCTCAACAAGGACGGTGGACAGTTTCTTTAGCCGAAAGGGTACGGATTCCGATGTAGGACGGAATCTGAGAGCTCTGGCTATCCAGAAAGCTCTTGAATCTGGTGGAACTGGAGCCAGAAGAGCTCTCAAAAAGTACAAGCTCGCAGAAGCCGTAGTTCCTCACAAACTGCCGCCATCAGGAGCCGCATTTGAGGATTATCAAGTATCACATGCAACAGCTCACACCTCCGTTAACGATGTCAACGCTATAGAAGGCACGACTCCGTATCAGGCCGGATTTCCAGAACTTGAAGAAAACGCAACGACAGAAGCTCGTAGGAAACGTCATGCTGAATGGCAAACCCGATTACGTGGCCCTGCCGGCCTTGTGCCGCGACGTCATTCTCTGAACCTCGATGAAACGGAAGCAAGAGAAGTGCGAACAGCCTTAGCAGAGGCTCGGGGAGAAGTCTACGTATCTGATGGAGAGGACAACGCAGAAATTGTAAATGCATGTGACGATGATGAGGGTAATGGAGTAACGATGAGCTCTAGTAAGGTCGGTAAAGCGAAAGCAAGCAAACCTGCGGTCGCAAAAACTGCCAAGGGGAGAGGTAAGAACAAGGAAGATGTCGGACCTAGTGGGCTGGTATATTCGCCACTTGAGAAACAAGTGAGTTGCGTTTGCCTTTGCTCCCACTGACATACAGTTAATCCCCTATGAACCCAGTTTATGGAAATCAAGGCAGCCAACTCGGATGTTCTGTTGTTGATGGAGGGTAAGTGACCAAATCTTCCGAAAGAAGTCGTGGCTATGCTGATGTACATCTAATCCATTCTAGTCGGCTACAAGTATAGGTTTCTCGGCGACGATGCCAAGATCGCATCTAAAGAGCTGGGAATCGCTTGGTAAGCTCTCATCTATCGCGTGTCGTTGTTGTTCTGCACACGTTAACGTAGCTCGTACGCTAGCTTTCCGTCGCGTAACTTTTACAGTGCATCCATCCCGACGCATAGGTTGAACATCCACGTGAAGAAGTAAGTCAAGCGATGAGTGGCTCCCGCAATCGAGTCATCTGATGCCCTGCGCGTTAGATTGGTAGCGCAGGGATACAAGGTCGGTGTAGTGCGACAAATGGAGACCGCTGCACTCAAAGCAGTAGGTGACAACAGAAATAAGCCATTCGAACGGAAAATGACGAACCTGTACACATCTGCAACGTGAGTGTTTGAATGCCATGTGGGGCCGTTTGATACTCAATTTGGCTTCATGCTTGTTGCAGATATGTGGATGATTCGAGCATAGCAGAATTCAGCACTTCCGTATTGACAGCAGGGTCATCAGCTCAAGCCGCCACAAACGCATTCGTGTGCTTGACGGAAAGTAACGCTGGAGGGGTAGGAACCGATGATCGAGTCAAGATTTCGATACTGGGCGTTATCGCGAGTACTGGTGAAGTACTATACGATGAGTTTGTAGACTGGCATTTAAGGACGGAGCTGGAGGTAAGCAATGTTCTGGATGGCTTGGGTGCGACGACGAGTGCTTACTGACGAATAACGAACACAGACGCGATTAGCTCATCTAGAGCCCACGGAGATTCTTGTCCCGAGTAAAGCATTGAGTAGGCAGACTGAAAAATTGGTCCAAGCCTTTGCGGGCGTGTCTAGGTGCGTTTTGTGCTTCTGTTGGTATGAATAAATGGGTCTGACAGGAACGCTGTCCATCTAGAACGTCTGCACACCTGAAGATTCGCTTTGAAAGAGCAGAATTCGCAGAAGGCTCCGACTCAGCTCGCGACGCTGTTGTCAACTTTTATACAAAAGATGCAAGCCGACAGAATCAAGCGGGAGCTATAACAATCGATGATTCTGACGATGATTTTGAGATGAATTCCGATGAGCTTGCGGTCAGTGCGTCTAAAGTTGAAAAAGGTAAGACGTTTCCCTAGCTCTCTGCTCACATACGCATTGACAAACTTATTCGGCGCTTGGTCGTTTTTAGGGAACGCAAGAGTGCAGTTGTTGGACCAGCTGCCGAAACAATTGATGTGAATCATTTCTTTCATATTTGATGCTGCGGAACAGCTCCGCGCCTGACCATGTTAGACTGATCGATTTGCAAAAATCAGTATCGTCTTAGCTGCTTCGATCAAGCATTTGGACAGTAAGCCTTTATTCAACATGGAACTAGTCACCAAAAGTCGATCCTAATTGTGAGTCTTCAGGATTTGGTCTGGCAGACGCCCTTTTACACATCGAAAGCTTCCAGCAGGTGAGTTGCTTCGCTTTTCCGGCTATCGCAATCATTATAATTTGACAGACATCCGTCTCTAGTTTTCGGCTCGGGCACATATGATATTATCAGCAAATTGTCTCGAATCGTTGGAGATTTTCAGAAATCAAACAGATCATGCGGAGAAAGGTGCCCTACTCTGGGTGCTCGACCAGTAAGTATCATTACCTTTTTGAGCAGGTATTCGGGCAATTGATGACGGTACCATAGCTGCAAGACAAAAGGTGGACGCCGGATGCTGCGTGAATGGCTAGGGAGACCCCTCACAACAGTAGAGTAGGTCTTGCCATCCGAAAGACCACCCACGTGACTGATCTTCATCTCTCAAAGACCGCTTCAACAACGACTTGACGCAGTCCGAGAAATCTTGGAGTCGCCATCGGTTGCCATCGAGAAACTGAAGGGACTTCTCAGAAATCAGCCTGACATGCAGAGAGGCCTGTCACGTATACAGTACGGGAAAGTGAGTACCGCCAATTATGTTTTGATCCTTTTCGGGAAGGGTAAATTACTGATGACGAAGTTGGGATCAGGCTACTCCTAACGAAGTTGCCACACTCCTTTTGGCGTTCAAACGCATTGCTACAGAGTTTCAACACAATATCCCTCTACCGAAATCCACAATGTTAGCAGGAATAGTTTCCAGCTTACCAAAAATCCAGAAGTCAGTTGAACGACTACTGTGCGAGATTGATGTCCGACAAGCTCGATCCGACGCGGTAGAAGACCTCTTTGTCAACCCAGACAAGTTTCCGTCCATACAAAATGCCAAAGACGTAGGCTCGGCTACAGCCCTTCTCATGTACGAATACTAGCTGATCTCCTTTCCTTTGCCACGCAGTGTATGGCAGCAACTCAGCATGAGCTTGACGAACACTTGAAAACCGTCCGAAAGCAAGTGAAACAGAGCTCTTTGGAGTATATTACCGTCGCCGGAGTTGAAGTAGGTCCTTTTGGCAGGCCAGATGGCCCAGTATAAGCTGACACACCGTTGGTGAGCTGCTTTAGCACTTGATTGAGTTGCGCATAAGACAGACAGTTCCCGATGATTGGGTTAAACTTTCTTCGTGAGCCAGTCGACACCTGCGTTTCATTCTTGCCTGCCCTGACATGACAATCATGATCATTAGGACGAAATACGTGGCCAGATATCACACTCCATTTATCATTGCAAAGTAAGTCCGCTCCATAACGCTTCCATACCCGAAGGTCATGTTTTGACATACTACCAGACAGGGCAAAAAAATTCGAGCAGGCCAAAGAGACCCTACACGCTGCTGCCACGGCGGCTTTTCAAGATTTCCAGGGAGAGATCGCTCTGGAATACGAGGGACTACGCAATGTCGCTGTCAAACTGGCGACCTTCGACTGCTTGCTTTCGTTTGCTGTAGTCGCGGCTGGAGAGGGATACAGTAGACCTGAATTCGTCCCCGATAGTCAAGTACGGATTAAAGGTGGGCGACATCCCATGGTCAGTACATTCAGCTTGGTCGACGATGTTCTTTCTCGATTCCTGATCGAAATCTCTGATAATTAGGCAGAGGTCTTCAACGAGGACGTTGTCTTCGTACCGAATGACATCAGCTTTGACCACGATGGACAAAAGGTAATGATTATCACGGGTCCGAACATGGCAGGGAAGTCTACGGTAGTGAGGGCGACAGCGCTCATTTGCAGTGAGTCCTGCGAGCTAATCTCTTGTGCATCGAGTCTGACAATGCCGGTTTTCAGTCATGGCGCAAATTGGGTGCTACGTACCAGCAGAAAGTGCGACTCTTGGTCTTCACGATGCCATCTTTACGTAAGTATTTTTTGATGAGGTGAATGAGATTGTTAAGTGTTGCGCGGTTAACGTGTATCTGCGTATGCAGACGGATGGGAGCCTCTGACGAGCTTAGCAAGGGGCAATCAACGTAAGCGGAATCTTTTCATGCGGTACAGAGGCATGCTAAACAATTCCTACATGCCCCCTAGCTTTATGGTCGAGTTGACCGAAACCTCTCAGATATTACGGGAAGCGACGAGTAGGTCTCTAGTGATCCTTGACGAGCTAGGGAGAGGAACATCGACGCATGACGGTACAGCTATTGCGTATGGTGTGTTGGGTGAGTCTCGACGTCGCTCCAGAACTTTCTACCTTCTTAATATATTGATGATGGCATCTTTTCTCAGATCGGCTCGCGAACATGGGATGCAATACCAGTGAGTCGCCACAACCGGATTTTCCCACCAGAATCTTCCCGGGTACTCAACAATACAATCTACAGTGTTCATCACCCATTTTCCAACATTATGTCGCGACATAGTATCGAAGTATCCCGTCAGTTGCGATCCAATCTCTAGTGTCTTTTTATGCATGCTGATAACGTCCGTGGGTTCAGACAACATGCGAAAACTTCTACATGGATTTCGCCGAAGTAGAGATGAAAGGTGAGCAAGCAGTCATGTCACTATTCGATGTGGGCTGAACCAATTTTGCGTTTCAGATGGTTCAAAAGAGATTGTCTTTCTTTACCGCTTGGTCCCCGGCCTTGCGACCAGAAGCTTTGGTGTTTGGGTGGGCAAGCTCGCCGGGATCCCTCACGAAGTTCTAGCTAGAGCGCAGGAAAAAGGCGATGAAATGCGGCTGCAGCAGGTGAAGAAGGTTGTGGAAAGGATGCTTGGGCACTGTCTCGGCTCATGTGGTATTAGCACGTCACAAGAGGCGGTGGATATTCTCTGCACGGTTAAAGCGCTCTCGAAGAGATAGCGACGAATGGCTAGACACATGCTTATCGCACTGCCAAAGGGGCCTTATAGTAGCGTTTCAGTTGTTTATCTGAAATCGCACCTCACAAAGGAGGGTGTGAGTCTTGGGATAAATGATAGTAGAAGCAGGAGTTTCAGTCGCGCAGAACAGTCATATCGGAGACTGCCCTGGTTGTTATCACAGTATTGCAGAGCATGAGCTTCTATCACAGCTGGTCTTCGGGCTCTATCTTTGATTTTGATTCTGCAGTCTCCCTAATTCCACTTTAGTTTTTTTGCTTCGCGGTGCTATCACCGAAAACAAGAACCCTCGTATCTGTGGATAAGCCCTACTCCGACTACAGATAAACGGCGCCTTTGACCAAGAGGTGCTTTCCGCGCGACTGATACGGTTCTTCGACATTGGAACGCCGCTTGCCCGGAGATAAGCTGCTTTTAGATATCGTAGCTACGAATATATAAGCTGGCCATGGATGACTGACATGACTATGAACCGACGTGCCAGCCATTATGGGCCACCCAGGCTCCTGAATCATCTCTCGATAAAGAACGTTTCAACTTCAGTGTCATGCAATCGAATAACAAGCTGGAGCACTTTGCTGCCTGCAGGTTGTTGAAGAAGTCGTATACGGGAATAAACACGGTAAGAGACATGGTGAAAGCAGGGTACAGTATCTTTTTCTGAGATCGTGATAACTCCTGCGTTCACAGCGACGGATTTTACCGCAAACCAGATCCCCTTCCCCGCTATGACTTCCTCTCCAGGATTATCTCCACCTGCTACTTTCCAACCCAGTGCACTGATTCAGGTTAACGAAAGCTTCTGTTGGCGGGGAAATTCTGCTGACGTCGCCGGGCAGAGGCGAGTTCGGAAAGTCGATGGTCGCTTGTTGGCTTGCGCTTATGCAACGCAACGCGTAGCGAGCCAGGACTTCTTTAGCAAATTATATGCTCAGCAATAAGAGTGGCGTAGCTTTTAGGATAGGAAGACTCGCGGGGCACAATGAAAGTATAACTGGGAGTGTAATCTATCGTCAGAAGAGACATTTCGCAATCGTGAGGGATATCGAGAGGCGTGTCACGACCGGCCGCGCGCCTCGTCAAGTTATTGCTCAGAGTAGCGTCATTATAAAACGAGCATGGGGAGCCTCGGAGCTGCATCTCAACAGAAAGTCCTCTTTTGTAGATCGACCTAGACACGTACTCTTTAGGCTCACGGGACGAATTTAAAGACGAATTCTTCGAAAGAAGGGCCAAGCTTGGCGTATGCGACCGAGTTGGCATAGGGGTTTCATGTATCCGGCCGCCGACACGATGACGAGTCCAATCGAAGCGCTTACTCACTGCAGTTCCCTGCCTTTAGGACCTGTGAATTGCTTGATACCTCCTTCAGATCAAAGAACTCTCGGCCTGCTTGCACCTCGAACGCACACATTCACAGCTCGAGAAGTCAACCTCAACAAACGGCATTCATACAACAAGCGGTACCCCAAAGCTTCACCATGTTTGCTACAAGGTGCGTCAATTTTCTGTCACCTGAAGACGCTGGACGATTTTGTTTGAGAAACTCCAGCTGCGGCTTGACGACTAACAACTTGTTCCCATCAACAGGTCAGAATATGATAGAGGTGTAAACACCTTCTCGCCGGAGGTGCGTATTCTGTGCAACCCTTGATCTCAGTTTGAACGTCGCTTATACGCATTTATCTATCTCGCCGTTAGGGCCGTCTTTACCAAGGTAAATCTTCGCGTAGGATCAAAACGAGGAAACGGTACTGATGTTGACCTTGTGGTGTTATAAAGTTGAATATGCTATGGAGGCAATCAAAGTGAGTGTCTATGCAAGAATTACCTTGTTCAGAAAAGTTAACATCTAGGACGAAGCTTGGATCAACCACCGTCGGCATTGCAACATCCGAAGGATGCGTTCTCGCTGTTGAAAAACGAGTTCAATCAAGCTTGCTCGAATCCTCTTCCATAGAAAAGATCATGGAGATCGATGCACACATAGGATGTGCCATGTCCGGCTTGACCGCCGATGCCAGGACAATGGTCGAACATGCCAGAATGACTGGACAAATGCACGCCTTTACCTACGACGAGCCAATCGGTGTCGAGAGTGTCTCCCAGGCGGTTTGTGATCTTGCTCTTCGTTTCGGTGAGAGTGTGGACGACGACGATGCCATGATGGTGAGTGATTGCCTGAATCGCAAAGTGATCCATTCTTTCAATGACCTTACTAAACGTGTACATCTCTCTTAGTCACGACCATTCGGTGTAGCTCTGCTGATAGCGGGTATTGACGACCGTGGACCTCTCTTGTTAGTCAGATTTCTCCCAAATGCGCAATGGGTTCAACTCAACAAGTCTTTCGTTTCAGGTATCATACCGATCCTTCAGGAACCTTTGTGCGTTATGATGCCAAAGCAATCGGTGCGGGTAGTGATGCAGCACAAGCGTCTCTGCAAGAAGCTTACAACAAGGTATGCTCGCTGTCCTGGCGTGGCCAGAATTGGGACCGCCGCTCATATAGATATCATTGTTCACTTGTTCCGCAGAATATGTCATTGGACGACGCGCACAAGTTGGCATTGAAGATTCTGAAGCAGGTCATGGAAGAGCAAGTGAACGAGAACAACGTTCAGCTGGCACAGGTTCGTGTTAGAATCGGACCCGATGCTTCCACAAAACCTTGTCTAATCCTTTTCTTCGCCATCTAGGTCAAGCCGACCGGGAAGGGCAAGGAAGCCAAGTTTGAGATCCTGGATGATGAGGCACTCAAGAAGTTAATATCGGAAATGCCGTAAAGCTAGAACACGGGTAAGGGTGGAGGTACGGTGAAAGGGGTTGTGGGCTATAGCCCGAGCACATCCACAACGGCATTGTTGCAAAGGCTCAAGTTGCTTGTGCATGATAGAAAGAGATTCATGTTTTCATTATGATGAGGGTCAAATATCTTTACAAATTGCCCTATTGTCCTTGTAACTGAAGTGTCCAGTTGAATGGCTGGAACTTGTTGCCAAGTCTCGCTTTGCGGGCTTGATTCAGCTTGGGGTCAACTCTTCTCGGTTTCCTCCACAATCTGGGCTCTAGACCCATCATATTACCAATAATTTCTTGGGCGAAGTATCTGTCAAGCATATGGTATGAACCGTCAGTCAAGGCAGGAGGAAAGATAGCAAGTTACTCACCTTGGGAACTCGCCACCACCGGTGTCACCTTCGTGCACCATACCGCTATCCTCGTCGTCCATTCCACCACCAGGAGCATCATCGGTACCTTCAATAACATGGCCATACCCTTGTTCCCCCTTGTGATCCCATTGTACCATAAAGTAGGGGAGATTGGGAACCATGGCGCGCCGGAACCCTCCCGGCCGCTCCGAAAAGTCGATGAGTTTCTTGTGCTGTGACCACTCGCTTTCCGAAGCCAAGATTGATTCACGGAAATAAGCAGGTGCATCGGCGAATTGATTCGCTGGCAAGGGTATAGCTTCGATAAAGCTGTGTTTCTGATGTTTGAGGCTGATAACAGTCTCGAAGAATATGACTCCCTTGTTTTCCTTTGCAAACATTTGCATTAAGCACTTCATGAAGTTCTGTAAAGTAATCGATGTACGTCAGCCGAGTGGTTTGCCAATGATCGACAACCGAAATACGCACCCGGACTTCATCCCATTCGTCGTCGTCCATCTCCAACATGCTGAGATGATGTTGCAAAGGTACAATGAGGCAATGGCCGTCGACCAATTCTTCGGTTTGAGTGCATGCGAGGTAGGTCCGGTGGCCCATGGCGATAACGTGCGCTTTGGGAGGAGCATCGTCCTGATAACAGAAGGGGCATGTGTCTAAAGCTTTCTTCGTTTTGGCGTAATCTGAATGGTATTGGACTCAGTAGACGCCACCATAATGCACATCATGCATTGGTCAGACTCACCGTTGATTGCAAATGCACGCTTCATGGCATCGCTCTTCATCTTCCGCCGCGCCAATTTTTCAACGTTGTCGTCCATGTAATCAAGGTCCGCCTGGCGACCCCAATCACCAAAGTCAGTGAATGGGTCTGATTCGAACAAGTCTGATCCACTTACTTCGTACTTTGCATCTGTTGCGATTGCATTGGCCAACGCAGCGTCCATACTTTTCTGATCGTTGGCCCCGGCTCCGAACCTTTCCTGGCGCACAAGTTCTCCCAGAGAAAGATCGTCATCATCGGCGTTGATGCGGATAACCTCTCCTGTTTTATCACGAGTTTCCACCTGATAGGTTTCCAAAATTTAGCAACTCGGGTGTGATCAGAATATGACAACGACGTACCTTTTTGTTGAGGTTAGGTTTACGGTTACCGGGCAAGAGTTTTTGCTCGTCCGCACCGCTACTTGTTCCGATATCGTATAACCGCCCATGGATGTCCAGCGTCGGGAGAACCTGAATCTCTGTGCGGTTTGAACCCTGTCCATCGGCCTCGCGGCCCAACTGCCCTTCCACTCCAGACGGATTACCCTGCCAGAAACCCGTACCAGCATCGCCACTACCCGAGTGTTCACGAGATCGTTTCGCCTCTTGCTCATACTGTGCTTCCAAGTCATCGGCTTCCGGATCATCCATGAGACGAGCTTTGAGCACCTTGGCTTGCAGGACGTTGAGTTCTGCGGCTGTGAGAACGGGAAGGGATACAGTCGAGGCGGACACGGTGATGCCATTGTCTAGCGAGCCAGCAGGAACGGATGCCGATGACATGGGGTTACGTTTGAGCAGGTGATGTGGTGTCAGGACGGATGGAATAGGGGTGCTTGACTGCGGGGTATCGAATTTGCCGGTACCTTTTGACCTCGCTGCTGGAGTAGACATACTTGCGCCAGCTGAAGCGCCTGGGCTACCGGTCCTCTGGGAGTTTGCGGCATTGTCAAATCTTCCATCTTCGCCGGGTCGACGGAAGCCAGACCGAGACGATGGGCGACTCGAGGCGCCTTCGTCAGTCGTGAAGACAAAACGTCGACTTGGGTTGTTTGGCGTCCCGTACCCGCTTGCGTTACTGTCAGACCGAGAATTCGATCCATCAGGGTTGACACCTCGACGCGAAGAACGGCGAGACTCCTTTTCATCCAATGCCCTACGTTCATCTAACGCCTCTTGATAATCTTGCATATTCCCGTATCGTTCGAGCGCGACGTCTTGAAGGGGTCTCGACCTGGCCAGATGGATAACCTCTGAGATATCCGTTCGGTAGAGCATTTGTTGCCGACTTACTCTTCGGATGCCTGTTCCTGCACTTTGCGCAATTTCATCATTCGCCATTGCGATCCTGCTGAGCCAGGAACGATTTTCTTCTTTTCTATTGACGCAAGGGGAGATGAGTTTCGGACTAGCAAGAGTTGATTGCTTGCACCAACCTGTCTGAGCATACTCTTCGACGGATTTCCCTTCCATCAGCTGGGTATTGAGTTCATACTTTGAAATGACAACCTACACAAGCCACTGTATGAGCATTCAAAACAGTCTTGGCCGGTGTGAATCAATTTGACGTACCTTGTTTGGATCGGGTCTATTCTCGTTTGGGTCTTTTCTCTTGTGCTCCGTTCCCAGCGATCCAAAGAAATCAACTCCACCACCCATGGTCCTAACACCACCAGAGCCTTCGCCATACCCATCAGTCAGATCATCGGCTGCTGCAGCGCGTCCTTCCGATCCAGCATTGTCCGTGTAACTTGTAGCTACCTCCGTATCAGCAGAGCCGCCCACCTTGGCGGAATGAGGAATAGGAATATCAGGACGTTTGGCCACTTTCCCAGTTGAAGAATCGACTTCGAGTCCCGGAATGCGTAATCGAGTCGGATCAAGCATCCAGTCTTCCCGTCGGAGGTCGGCGACTGTTGCGGTTTCGGCAGCAATAGAGGGCGGGAGGGCCGCGTTGCCTGGGTTTGTGGATGCATTGCTTGTCAGGAGCAGAGATTCTGAAGTGGGTATATTCGAAATGGCATTCTGGGGAACAAAGTATGAGTGATGATAGTAGGCGGAACGTCAAGCTGTGGCTTACCTCGGCGTCGATATCCTTTTCGACCCACATGTCGTCATCAACGTCATCATCAATCACCTTTACATTCGACCCTTGCTCGTCCTTTCCTCGTTTTCTCGACTTGTCCTTTTTCCTTCCATGCCTGTCATCGCTCCCTCCTCCCTCCTTCTCCCTCTTTTTCTCCTTTTTCCGACGTTCCCGTTCCTCCAACTCATCCTCTCCCCGTTCCTTGCGGCGTTTATGCTTGCGTTCCTCTTCCTCTGCATCAGACCCATCGTCATGCCTGGAGCGGCGCGCATGCTCCTTGTCATCGCCCCTTGGCTTGTCGTCCCTATGCTTCTTGTCTTTACGATGTTCTCGATCTTCCCGTCGACTAGGAGAGCGAGATCGTTCCCGTGAACGATTCCCGCGTTGCTCTTTGGATTCGGTTCCCATTTGGTTGAAGTTGTGCCTCGAGTGTATATGTTCTTGGTCCTAGATGTCCGAGTCTGCCTTGTCGATAAGTGGTTCAAGGGGGACTTTGTCGTTTACAGTAAACAAGCTTGTTGTAACCCTAGATGGGCCGGATAGTCGATCACGCTTCACGTCAGACTTGTATGAGCGCCTACTAATCTACTAGCGCCAACCAGCTAATGTGACGTAATTCTTAAGGTTGATTTCTACCTATATCTGTCTTGTATCAACGCGAACAGCGACAGCTTCAACGACTTGTGAGGTGTTTATATAAAGGGGAACTGGGATTTCAGATAGCCCGGAAAGCCAGAACCTAGAGAACCGAAGATTGGGCGTTGTCATGTACAAACAACTTGTTTCCTTGGTGGTGACTCGCTCCGTCTAGGGGACCGCCTTCTCAGCAGCACGTACTGGCAGCATCGCCATTAGAGCCATAGATTGAGCATCGAACGTATTTCCCTTGGTATACCGATACAGGTCAAACATTCCCTTCCCACTCATCCATGTGCGAGCGACATCATTCACTGCAACTAAAGTGCATAATAGGCATGAGATCCATGACACAACCAAGGTCGAGCAGCGACCCCGTAATCCCCGTTTACAACACCGCTGTGCTATTCTTCATCGCAGCCTCCCTCTCCTCGAGCCTTTCACGTTCTGCTATCTTTTTATTCTGCGCGGCCTGTATACGTTGCTATTAAAGGCAAAGTGATATCGTCAAGAGATAATCAGCTTTCGGTAAGTATGCGAAACAAAAACAACCCCGCCGCAACATACCCGCTGTCTGTGACCGAGCTTGTGCTTTGTCCCTGGCGCTTCCGCACTGCCGGCGCCTTGCGTTTTCCTTGCGCCAGGCGTAACATCCTCGTACAGCTCTTTCCTCTTTTTCGCCAGCAGCTCGACTTTCGCCTTTTCCTTCTTCTTGTCCCTCTTGCGCATCTTTGGTGCCATGCTGGCTTTGAGTAGTGATCCGTATTGAGCGTGGAAGTGTGGTAGTTGTGATGGAGGTATCTGGAAACGGTACAACAGATCAGCAGAGGGAGCGGCGCTTCTCGATCCTGCGTGGTGTCTCTGCGGTAGATGGAAGATCCGAGGCAGGAACTCACTCTGGTGGCAAAGTTGATCTCCAAGCCATCTGTACATCTTATCAGCACATCGTACTCCTTGTCCTCGGCAGAGTCTCCCTCCATAGCGGCATCTCCATCCTCATCTAGACTCGTGGACGGCCCAAATGTATCTGTAGAGAGCGGAGAGCATAAGTCAAGAGGACACAACAAACAAACGAGGGACGAGGACTCTACTTACATCGTTTATGAGTCAGATTCACCGAGCCTTTTGTGGTAGCTGATTCGAAACATTGCGTTAGGCGTTCCAGAAACTATATAGACGGTCGATGTTCATCAAAGTCGACGGAATACGAGGCAAGACCGGAGAGTCAGTGTGCCGGACGAGAGGCGTGTGTATTGCAGCAGCAGAGAAAGGGTCAAGAAATGCACTTACAGTTTCTGGATTCACAAACTCCTGAGGCATATTGTTGGGTTTGAATTGAAGGAGCCGGTCGTTCTTATTGACAGATTTCCTTGTGCGGGTGACGTGCGACGCGGGACGTGTGACCTTTTGCTTTTTGGTACGTATGATATGCGAGAGCGACTGTCTGTCTGATAGGTCGATGTAGGAACTGCACAATACTTGTTCAACTTCCTCTTGACGTGGTTGAGAGGTAGGGAGGACGCAAGAGCAATCGATTGTGACTACTGTACCGTCGCTGTACTGCCTTATTTAACCAGGAATGGATTTAGAGAAAGGCATGTCCGTGGTGGTGCTAGCCTCTGGGCCTCTGCATGACGCCATCTTCACCTTCTTTGAGTACCTGGTGTAACCATTATCGATGAATACCAGGTACTGACCCCGCCGACATTGATCACGCAGATTAATCTTACCCTGTCTACTCGACTGGAGACAGTACCAAGCGACATCCCATCTCATCATGTCACCTCCGGCACTCAACTACGCCGCAAACACCTACCTTTCGCTCACATTTCCACCTTCTTCGCCGTACATTCACAACCCGTCCTCCCTCACCGGCATATCAAACAACACACCCCACTCGGCCCAATACACAGATGCCGATGCACGTAATTTCCAAACAGTGCAGCTGCAACACGTGTCACAGGTGGGAGAGCTCCAGGATAGCCACATCTACCAAGTCGACGGAGTGGACAAGTCGGAGTGGGAGAGGGTAAGGGAGCAAGTGTTGGGCGCTTTGAAAGGCGACAAGGGTGTATCGGCGGTTCAGGAGCTCAAGGCGAAGACAAGGGCAAAGAGGGATGAGTTTTAGGACAGCTATGAGGCCGAAGTGTCTGTAATTGAATGCAGGTTGGACTGCAGACCCGATGCTGAAGCACGGGTGAGTAGCCTGCGACTTGACTCTTTACTATTTCAAGTGACCTTGCAGCTGAGCCTTGCTGGATAGCAGTACACTCTTACTCCCATCGGAGCACTCCACGTAGTGTGATATTCAGGCAGACGCCAAAGTGTCAGCAGATTCGTAAAAGTTGTATTTGGATTCAGGAAGACGAGCCAAAGACTGCTATTGTGTCATGTCTTTGCTATTGTAACACTCGAGGTCTGGAAGGCTTTGCCTCCAGTCAGGACCTCACTCGGTTCACTCCTCACGTTTAAAAGCCCAATCTACCCTTGACAGTTATCAGTTGCGAGTCCATTGAGTGACATCGAGTGATGAGAGTGCCAAACGACCCTTGTCTGTGACGCGATCGAATCGACGCGCCTCAAATCCTCGGAAATGATCAGGGGTGGCTTTATACGGCGAGTCGAGGCGAAGTTAAGAGTAGTGACACAGGCTTCAGCGGTATACCATCACCTTGCACACCGCTGCTTCCTCGCGGCCCTGCAGCCTTCTGCACGCTATACACTCGTAGCATTCAATCGACCATGGCAGAAGAATCGGAAGATCAGAATGCGACGCCGGTGGAACCAGTGGTCGATCCGGGTACACCAACGTCCCCTCAACCAGCAGAAGGAGCAACCAAAGATGTCGGCGAACCTTCCACCAAATGGAAACACTATCCGCTACGCGACAAGCTTCGGGTCGTCGAGTTCCTGCGACGAATGCGGGAAAGGGATCACGGACACCCAGAGGCTGCTACGATAGCGTATTTCGAGAAACAAGATCCACCGATACACTTGACGAGGAAGACTATACACAAGTGGGAAGAATCGAGGGAAAAACTGCAAAAGGCTTTGGATGACGAGGATAATGGTGAACCGCAGCCGAAGAAACCGAGAAAATCAAAGAACCCGGCGGTAGAAGCTCAGCTCTTGAATTTCTGCAAATGGGCACAGGAGCAGAATATTCCGCTTACGGGTCCATTGTTGAAGCAAAAGCTCAAGATTTATCAGGAACGACTGGGTGGTGTCGAGTTGGTTGGGTCGAACGGGTGGTTGCAGGCCTTCTACGGATAGTGAGTATCGTGTGGTTGAACACTCTAGGTCTATATCTGATGTATATATCCCCCTATCTGTTCTTTCAGCTACGGCATCCAGCTTGCCGGCTCGAAAGAAGTGAAAGCCGCTCAGAGAGCACTTGAAGACGCAGAATTCTCTGATGATCCCGGTGGAAAGAAGAGGAGGCTCAGGAAACGAAGAGCGGCAGCGAAGAAACGTAGGGCTAGGGCCAAGGCCCTTAGGGAAGGACGCGAGCCCGGGGAAGAGGACGATGATTCCGAGGATGATGAAGACGATAACGAGCAGGAGCGGGAGCAGCAGCAGCAACCACCGCCGCCGCCAAACTCACTCTATGGCCGAGTATCAGCAGCCTCCACTAGCGGAGCGCGAGCACCAGTTATTGCATCGGCACCCACACGACCCAAGCCCAGACCGAAAGCAGTCCCGAAAGGTACAGCTGCCCGGAAAGGCGCTGCTACCGCGAACGGCAAGACAACCGCCAATCATGGAAATGCAACACAACCTAGAACGGCCGCAATGCAGATCGAACACCTTACACAGCAGCAAACCCAACCTGATACCATGATGCAGTGGGATGACGGAAACTATCAGGCCAACCAAGATATGGATGATTCGGGAGAAGATGGATACTATTCAGCGGGAACATTTGGCAATCAAGCTGCAAACTCGACGATAGGCGCCGGATGGAGTGTGCTCGACACGGAAAAGATTTCAAAGGTCCGAAACGCCGCTACTACCTTGTTGGGTTTGGCACTGGAAAGATCGGATGTCGGGCCCGACAATATGCAGCAGAGTATGATCAACGTACTGGATTGGTGTAGAAGGCAAAAGGAAAGCTTGCCACCCGCGGTTCAACCGCGACCACAAGAGCAGACGCGTCTACACAACGTGGCTTCGACATATTCAGCACCGGTACAAGCCGCGTCAAACACCAGCTCGCGACTTCCTGCTCAATATGCTGGCCATACGCATGTCACGTCCTCTGCACAGCCAACCTATGCCCAGGACCACGGATACACGACAAACGAACAGCAGTATTCAGCTCCATCCTACTCGACGTTGGCTTCCGCTGCTGCTGCTGCCGCGCCGACATCGTACCAGCTTCCTCACTCTGCCCCGGCTTACGCTTCAGCACAGCCTTATCATCCGACACAAACGTACAATAACGCACAGACTTACTCGACACAGTATAATACGCACAACTACCCGTCTAGTCATACGTATAATAATCGGATTGGCTTATAGCCAGCTTTTGGTCGTCGATGGTCTTTCAGTCATCGACTTCGTTCCGCAGTCACCTTTCGCGTTTTCTCGTTTCAACGACATGCAATGTCTACCTTTCGCTTCGCTGCTACTGCTCAAGTCCTGAGAGCACATTTTTGTTTGTCTGCGTTGATGTTTGTACTTTTGGCTATGCCATGAATTTGTTGTATTCGAGCTCTCTCAATGTCTCTGGGGACACATGCTACGCGTTGATTCGTATTATGTTCGTATGATGAGCGATGAAGCCGAAGATGCAACAAGCCAAATAGGAATTTCCGAAACGTCGCCGTAAATGATGTTTTAAGCGTTCAGAGAGGCTGCAAGGTGGTGAACGACTTTGTTTATTATGTTTGTGGTTTCGTCACTTTCGTGCACTTCCGAGGCCTAAACACGTGCGATTGCCAGAGTTTCTCACAAGATATGTTTCTTAATGAAGTAATCGTTCCGCGTCCCCATACTTGATGGGAGGGGGGACGAACTGGCCAACTGGTCGAACGCAGATGTTTTTTCGACTGACACAGTGAATGCACGCTGAAGGACGAAGGACGAATGAGGGAAGAGGGTGGAAAGTGGAAAATAAGTCATCTTGGGATTTATCGCAAAAAGGGTCATAATAGCGGGGAGGGGATGTAGGATTGTGGGCCCTGTTTAGGGCCAAGAGATGTTGTCGGGCAGTCCGGTACGGAGCTCCGATAGCCTGGCCTGCGATTGTACCTGCGGAAGCAAACCCTTGAGCCTGCTGCCTGCTGGTTGAAGAGCCGCTTGTTTCTCCTGAAAGTTGTTTGGCAACATGGTGGATAGCAGTCTGAATTAAATAGATGTCTGCACGCCAACTGAACTGATTGGCAAGACCGAGCGTGAGATATCGTTGCCAAGACTCCCCGGATTTAACGCTCTGCAGGCGTTGCGTGGCAGTTTCACATGGCGCTCCGTTCATGCACGTTGTGCAGAAGAGCTCTGCGAACGATTATACAACAATCCGCGACACACGATGTGAAGAGGCTATCCTCCACCGCCACCAGACCGGAATGGTCACGCATGAACACAAAGCCGATTCAACACTTGCTACTCAGTTCCACCGGAATGTCTAGAGCTACGTTCTCTACAAGCATCAATCGAAAGAATGCCACAACGGAGGTTACTGGCAAGAGCAACTATGACAAGGCAGCATCTCAACATATATATAAATCAACATACCGAACCCGTCCTCTGCCTCCGCCTACCTCTGTTTTCCACTACCACTTTGCCAGACCGACGGAAACGCAAGGCGAGGAAACGAATACCGTCGGCCAGTCAGGCTTTGACGGGAAACTACCAGCATATATCGATGGAATAACAGGGCAGACGTTATCGAGAGAAGAGCTCCAACAAACTTCTCTGCGTCTCGGATACGCCCTAACGCATCCAAAGGACAACAAGACCTCACCAATCGCTCAAGCAGGGGATATCATTTTCATCCTCTCGCCAAACTCTCTACATTACCCAATCGTCTTCTTTGCATGTCAAGCAGCACTCTTGGTCCCTACACTATGCAATTCGAGTGCGATGAGTAGAGACGTTGCGTATCAACTGAAAGACTCGACAGCAAAAGTTGGATTCGTCCATCCGGATCTAGTAGGCGTGTGGGAGGGTGCGATACAGATTTTGCGGGAGGAGGCACAACGTGGTGGAGAAACAATGAAGAAGATTCCAGTGTTTCTCATGCAATCGCTAGAGCAGAAACGTGATCCATCACCCAGCGAGCAGCCCCCTACCATCACCAAGGAATACCAGAGCTACGAAAGCCTTCTTCATCCCGTGAATGATGCAGATTCGACCGGATCGTGGACCGCTGCGAGCGAAAACTGGAGAGGACTGCAAGTCAACGAATCTCCGTCGCAGCAGAAGGTCAGCCGGACAAACGTCAGCTATGACGATACGGCTGTCATTTGTTATAGTAGCGGCACTACGGGTCTCCCCAAAGGTACGAGCTCTGCCCTTGAAACAGGATTGACGATGGATCTCTGATTATACCATCACTCGCGATTATAGGCGTCATGACAACACATCGCAACCTGACTGTTATGGAGACGATATTTACAGAAGCTCTGATACCCATGTCGCCGGAGAATGAGGATGCTGCGCTGGGCCTGTTGCCGTTTTCCCGTGAGTCTGCAGGTAATTCAACGCCTGCTGTCTAGACGCTAAAGATCTTGTTGAATCCCGGATGGATGGCCGCAGACATCTTTGGCTTGACGCTGTAAGCACTCGAGGCGTCCGTTATACCGCGAAACGGGCACTTACACCGCTGGCTTCCCACCCCACAGCGTCCTCCTCCACCCCTTAACCCTAGGCATCGCCGTAATAACTCTCCCCAAATTCACCCCGCACACATTCTTCAACGCGATCGAATCCCATCGCATCACATGGTCATTCATCGTGCCGCCCATCGTCAACTTTCTCGCCCAGTTGCCCGAAAAAGCGCTCGAGAAGTACGACTTGCGTTGTCTCCGTGGGTTTCTGAGCGGGGCTGCGCCGATGGCGGGTGAGGTTGCGATGCGGGCGATGCAGCGGATGGAGAAGCCGGTGGGCAGGGGAGAGTTTATGATCACTCAGGGATCAGGTGAGCGCGCGCAATCTTTGCACACCCGCTGATGCGCCGCGTCAAACTGGAGCTAGCGCTGATATACTTGTAAAATCAAATCAAAACCTAGGCTTGACGGAAACATCACCGGCTACGCATGTACTGCCGCTGGAAATGGCAAAGGCGAAAATCGGATCCATCGGGCGTTTATTGCCGACGTTGGAGGCTAGGATTGTCGATTCCGAGGGCAACGACGCTGTGCTGCCGGATGAAGCGGGGGAAATGGTCCTCAAGGGGCCGACGATTATGCGGTACGTCCCTGAAAACACCCCACCATCATCACTGTTTCCCTCCACCCAATCTAACTGACTTTCTTGACGGTGTTTTGCGTTCTGAAAGTGGATACTGGCGCAACGAAACAGCGACTAGGGAAACGTTTACTTCTGATGGCTGGTACCGGACGGGTGATGTGGCGAAAATCGACGCCGATGGGTACTGGTAGTGAGTCCACGTCGCGTCACGTCACGCCCCGTGCGAGCCGCAACGTCACCTGTAAACTCTACCAGAAACTGCGTACGGGGCTGACATGTTTCTCTTCTGGTGGGGATTCATAGTATCGTGGATAGGCTCAAGGAAATGATCAAAGTCAAGGGGTATCAAGGTAACGCTCTCTCCGCCCTCCCTGCCCACCTCAACCCAGGCGCGCAACGCGTAAACTAATTACCCCGGAATCCTTCCCCCCGGGGAACCAGTCGCACCAGCGGAACTGGAAAGCCTCTTACTCTCCCACCCGGACGTGCTGGATGCCGGCGTGATTGGGGCGAAAGCACAGGATGGGGTGACCGAGTTGCCTAGGGCGTTCGTTGTGCCTCGTGCGGGTGTTATTGCGGACGACAAGGTGGAGGAGGGGGAGGGGAGAGCGAGGGTTGAGCAGGATGTTGTGTGCTGGGTGAACAAGCAGGTTAGTCCCCGTCCGTCCGTCCGTCCGCGTCAACGAACGAGGGGTAATGGTCAAGATGTGCTGAATGCGTTTCGTAAATGCATGTTGGTCCCGCCCGCCGGGAATAGGTATCTCCGTATAAGAGGATCACGGGTGGGTGTTGTATCGTGGAAACAATCCCTCGGAGGTGAGTAGAAGAAAGAAAACCCACGACGCAGCCAACGGCAGGGATACCCGCTGCTACGTGTGTTGGATGGGTAAGAGAGGCTGATTGGTTTGTATGTTTTGGTATATGCGCTGGGGTAGCGCTTCGGGAAAGATTCTTCGGAATGCGTTGAGGGAGCTGCGGAAGTGATGGAGTGTTATTGGGGACGGTGATGAAGCGGCGGGCAGGAAGGGGTTGAGCAGCTGGCCTCAGGGGGGGGGGTCTCTCATATAGATACATCGTTGTGCCTTGGGGGGAACAGCGAGGAAAGGGACACTACTCGTTGTATTTTGGGTAATTAGGCGTTTCGCGGCGGTACGCAGCGAAGTATCCAGGAAGAGGAAGAGCTGCTCCTCCGCTGTACAAGCTGCTGTACAATACATGATTACTCGATTCGGGCATGGGAAGGGAGCCGCAATGTGCCAGTCACGCTTAGGGAAAAAGAAGGAGGCAATGACGGTAAATGGTGATCGAGGAAGAGTGGAGGTTATCAATCCATCAAGCCCAGGCGCGGCGTTTCAGGTTTAGTTCTTAGTCAGTTGGATGGATAGGGCCGAGGCTCTTCCTTTGATTCTCTTTTCACCACCAATATACCCAATACCCGGCCAGGCGGTCTATCCAGAGTGGAGACCACCCATCATGTCCGCTTCCTCCCCCTCGCCCGACCCATGGAAATCACATAAAGCAAAGGCAAGCTCCCTGTCCGTCTTGTGGAATCCGATCAAGAGGGGCCCGCCAGGTGGAGGAGCAGCAGGAGCAGGAGAACAAGAAATGCAGTCGGAGATTCGGTATATCTCGTCTCCTATTCATTCACTGGACGGCAGTGGCAGCGGCAGCGGCAGCGGCAACAGCAACGGCAACGCATTCGTGTTCCCGGTGCAGGATCAGAAATTGTCGCGTTCGATATTGGATGCCATGCACGCTGGCGCGCTCGTAAACCCGGAGGAACAACGAACCGTGACTTCTCCATCACGTACTCGCGTGACAGCGCAACATCAGTATCCAAGCCTGGCGTCGCCTTCTGCGTCGGACAAGGAAAAGAAACGTCCGTACTCTCTGCGCAACATATTCCTTCACCGAAAATCAAACAGTACGCATTCTCCCGCATCAGCACGGTTCAACGGCAACGGCAACGACAGCCACAACACGCCACCACCGCCGATGCTGAGCCCCTCGATATCCGCTCCGTGGGGTCTCACCGTCGCTTCCTTTCGTCCCGCACCGGTTCCTCATCACCAGCACCACCACCGACCCTCTGATTCGGTAGAAACAGTACCACCCGACCTGAGGCACTTGCGGTTAGAGGACACGATCCTAGTCTCCAGGGAGAGTGACAGCAATGGCCTACTAGCGCAACAGAGGGCGAGGGATATGCCTGTTCCTCTCGCGGCGGCGTTCCCGGGTTCGCCTGGAAGCGGTAAATCCGTAGTCTTGGCCAGATCGACGAGTCTTGGGAATCCGCTCATGTCAATGATGCCGCCCACCACCACCGCGATGGCGATGGCGACCTCGCTCAGGACCCCGGAAAGACCAAAACGCTACGAAGCGCCGACCCTGTGCGAGAAATTCATTATCCCTCGTCCACGGCTGGTTGCGCATGAGATTACACCACCTGCTAGCCCTTTTACCCACTCGTCGCCAGCCGCACCGCCACCGCCACCGCCACCCGTCAGATCGCAGCAGCAGCAGCAAGAAACCCCGATGAGCGACAGCTACGCGGAACAACCAGAAGTCGCGCGTATAGGCCGTCGGTCCGCGCTCTTTGTGTTTGAGGAACAGCAGCACCAGCAGCAGCAGCAACAACAACGCGCGGGTTCACCGGCGATGTCGGCGCTCAGTGGCGCTCGGGTGCTGCAGGAGGGGAAAGAACGGGATTGGGAACGCGAGGAATGGGCTGCCAAGGCGCGGGCGGCTGGCGCCGCTCGTGTATCGTCCGGCAGAGGAGGAGGAGGCGGCGGCGCCGGTGCGGGGTTGAGGATGCGTTTAGCGTCGACGATGAGGGATGAGGAGAGTGGGAGGGACGGAAGGTACGCGCAAGCGAGGTTTGCGCCGATGCCTGTTGCGTATGAGCGTGTACAGGGTGGTGTGCGAGAAGAATTACGGGATGATGGTGGCGATGACGGTGGTGGTGGTGGTGGTGCGCGTTGGCCGCTGGTAGGGAGGAAGAAGAGCAGGTCCGGGTCGCTGGGTGATTTACTTGCCGGGCCGTTTCTGCGGAGAGATCGGGTGGCTGCAGGTAACGAGAGAACAGCGTCGGATCATTCGGAAAGAAGGTTGTTGGAGCCTGTTGTGCGGACGACTTCTTCGTCTCGACAACAGCAGTATCGACACAGACAACGACGTGCTTCAGAGCCTTCTTTGTTGGCTACGCCACCAGCCGCGACGACGACGACGACGACATTTACCTTTCTTCGACAATTAACGCAGTCGCCTCGCGGCAAGGCGCGACATTTGCAGCATGCGCGTACGCCCTCATTAAGCGGTATGGAGAGGAACCCGTCCTCACCCGCCGCATCAACCTCCGGACCTGCTCCTTTGCCGATGATGATGGCGCTGGATATGGATAAACCACTGCCTCCCGAACCGGTAGGAAGCGACCAAAGCGACGATGAAGAACGCAAGAGCCGGAAAGCGAGGTACAGCGCCAGCTCGCCGGATTTGCGCAACTTCGGGTTGACGGATTTACCAGTTGTTTCGCCACTTGCCCAAGGCGGTAGCAGGAACAGCGCGTTGAACTTGCTGACTCGGTCGGATGTGGTGGATCGTTTGGCGCATCCGGTGCGGGAAGACCATGCGGCTGGATTGCCGTTTTCGGCAAGGCGATCCCCGCCGTTACCGATCCAGGTCGTTTCCGATTCGGTGGAGGAGATGGGCGCTTCCCGCGCGACGACGGCGAGGATTATGCAGCAGGAGGAGGACGACGGAGAGGAACCGTTTACCCCAACTCGACGACAAGCAGCATGGGACCAATGGCACACCTCGACCCTTCAACTACGCTCGCCTGGTAGTCCGTTACCAGAGCGATTACCGGCGGAAACGGTACGCAAGTTGGCCGAGAGGCAGGCGAAATCGCCGAGGCAGAAGAAACCGTCCATGGAGGAAGCCGTGAATCGGGCGCGGATCGCGAAACAGCTTTTTGGGGATCTTCCTTCGTCCCCGCCGCTACTGCCGCTGTTACCAGCACCGCATAGCCCGAGTAATGATGGGTATGAGCACAGTCATGTGGGATCGACATCGCCAACGGTGGCGACCACTGCTAGCTGGCAGCATGATCGGCTTTTATACGCGGCGTTTACCGGGAATCATTCGCCACAGAGTTTTCGGAGGTATGGCGAGGCCACTGGGTCGCCTCAGAGGACGCGGTTGGCTCCGCCGACGCCTGGGTCGACAGAGGCTTCGCCCATGCCTGGTGCTTCGTTTGAGGATATAGAGAGGGTGGGTCTTTGCAGTAGTAATTGATCCAGCGAGGTGTTGCTTACTGACTTTTCTTTTTTTTTGGTCTTGACAGGACCTCTTTTTCAGTCGACCGCGAAGGTTGTGGGGCACACCGGTCGCATTGCCATCTCGGAACGGCGATGACCATACGCGCATTGTCAACGGTGGCGCAGCAGCAGCTGCCGAGATCCGCGTCGAGCATGCCTCACGACAATCAAAAGACTTTCCAGAGCCATTCTCATCACCATCAACAACACGGATAGTCTCCACGTCAGACGAATCAAGCCACGATGCTCATGGCACCGTGGAAGTGGCGACTCCGAATTTCTCCCACAACGATGGGCATCATGACAAGGCCCGGTTCCCCGCGATCTCAGAGGAAGAGGGTCGGTCGAATACAAGTGATTCTGATGACCGTGCACTCCGAGGGGATGAAAATCAGCCGTTTCACGACCATCGATGGTTGCAAAAGGGTCTCCTACCCAGAACCGCATCTAGTAATACGAGTAAGTCGGCCGAAAGGGTACAAGTACTGTGGTAACCGAGTCGCTGACAGCGCTGTCTGCTCGTCTCTTTCACCAGTCTTGAATTTCTACAAGGTTGAAGCACGACAACCCGAAGAGCCTCGCTTGGCCATCAATGCCATGAACGCGCCCGGCAAGACGTCACTAACCCCGGATCGAAGTAGTGTCGTGCCCGAGTCGGGACAACTCGATGAATCGAGTGACGGCGAAGATAGCACTCGCTCCTTGGCTCTTATCAGCAAGAATGGCCACAAAGGATTTCCCGCCGTCCCATCGACGGCTCCAACGGTTGGGCGAAACGACAGCGCGTATTCCAGCGTTTCCGACATCAATTCATTCGTCAGCGCTCGTTCCACGGCAACGATCAAGCCACTTGCGGAACATGCCCATCCCGCTTTTCCCCGACAAGATACCGATTTGACAACAATGTCTTATGCCACGGCCGAAAGTCAAGCGTTGTAGAGGTTTTGTGAAGGGCATGGTCGGGTCGCGAATTTACGATATAGCTGTAACCAGAAGGCGGTGCTCTGTATGATTTATCGCCGCGCCTTTTTCTCTTCCTCGGAAGAGCACCTGCTGTTTTGCCTCTACAACTCATCTGGAATTCTATGCTGTGCGTCATGCTTTTCGTCAAACTCGGCTGCTGTCTCGGCGTGCTGCATCGTGCTCTCGGTCATAGTGTCTTCGACTTCGGTAATCGAGTGCGTGTCGCCCTTCAATGTATCTTGGCCTGGTGCAGGGACCACCTTGTCTGGAGTGGCCAACGCCTCCACGTCAGCGACAGCTATCATACTGTCTCCTGATTCATCATTGTCCAGCCTTTCAGTCGCGATTCGCCGGGTAAATGCCGCTACCTCGTTATCATAAGCTTCCCACTCGGGGATCTTGCGAGCTCTGTCTAACTTTGGTTCTTTCTATAACGCGGATTGAGGAGACATGTTCAAAAGCGGTTCTACGCTGAATACCTCACGAAATACTCACCGTCAATGGATTTTGACAAAGGTCGACTGCAGTCAGATTTCGTCGTTAGCGTTTATTGGCGATGTTATTAGTTGAAGATCGACTTACTGGTCTTTGCATCTTTTAGGCTTTCTTGGCTGCACCAGGTTTCGCACCAAAGCCAAGACCGATCCAAGGTGTATATTGGCAGGACATCCTGCATGGCGTTTGGCAGGTCTTGATCCAAGTTGGCTAATGAATTTGGATCAGCTGAAAGCGCTTGATATTGGGCACGCAACCGGTCCTGTATACAGATTCAAATCAGCGTCCATGATCGTGCTCTGAATCGTTGGACAATGCTTGCTCACCCCAGCAGCCAGCTGATATACCAGGGAGCAACAGATTCCATCGTTAATCGCACAAGCTGAACAACGAATAAAAAGATGCCTACCTGACGGAAACGCTTGAGGTCTACTACATAGAGAGCGCTGATAGATGACACAAAGTTTTCTTCTTAGTCGCGGGAGGGGGAAGAGGGTAGTGGAGATGGATATTACCTGATGTGGTAAGGGCGACCTCGCAAACTATCTCGCCAGTAGCCTTGTTGCAGCGAAGGGTCAGCTTCAGACATCTGGATATCGCTTTCAGGAAGCCTACCTGTTTTCCAGAAACGGAATCCTTCCATTTCTTCCCGGTCATCTCCCATGGGAGCGTAGCCATAAACTCTTCCTTGCAGATCCAAGTCAACCAACTCCTTGAGATCCGTTCTCACAATTTGGTCTGCGATGTTGAGGAGCAGGATGGCGCATCAGTTGAACAGTACCATCTGCCGTTCGTTGGTAGTTGGCGCACCTGCATCTACGAAAATGATCTTGTCCAGACTGAGGGGGAAGAGAACGTCGAGAAACAGGATTTTGTATCTAAACATGGCTTGCCTGCTTAGCTAGGTCATCCCACGCCCTAATGACCATTTCACTTACCCCCAGATCTCTCGCTGCTTCTCTTTTTGGGATCGAAGCCATGAAGGCCATTTATATGTCACTAATTCGTATCTAGTGGAACGAGAGACACCTTGAGCCCCGAGGGATTGTCCGAGCTTATTTCCCTGCTTACTGGAAACCATATTCTGCAGCGAAATGCGGCAGAAATTCCTATCCGGTTCAAGGCTGTTAGTTTCCCGTGAATGATCCGAAAAATTAACGACTTACCAGGAAAGAGGGAGAAAGGAAGTTTTTCTAAATGACATATCCGCGATCAGGTTCATATAAGCCAAATCCGTTACAGCCCTGGAACTTACGATGAACCAAAATTTCACTGTGCTGTCTGTGTGCTTCAATACGCTCAAGATCATGATGGAAGCGAAACGCTATTGGTGTTTTTGGGCAAGATTAGGCAACGTAAACGGATCCAAACCAGAACATGAATACCACAAGACAGCGTTATAGCTTACCTCGTAGAGCATCCCGGATGCGACGGTGAATATATTAATATCGGCCTGCTTTTGGCTCGGGACAGGCTTTCTCCCTAAGATCGTGCTAAGGCTGCCGATTGCGCAGCCGGTTCAGTTTATGTCTTGTGGTGCCAGGGTTCGCAGAACGGGAAACGCACGAGGTAACGACTTTGCCAAAGAATCCGCTTTCGGACTGAGCAGAAGTAAAATCTAAAACGTCTGCTTCCTCCATCCCTAATTTACGAGAAAACGTCGGGAACAAGGTCGTCCCAGAAAAACTGGTCAGATAGACTGCGCTCGAGTCATGAACGTTGTGTCCGGGATTGAAAGATGCGCTTGAAACCGAGTTGAGGGTGTAGACTTGCTGACCCCTGGCATCCCGTATGCTAAGGGCCATGACACCTGGATTGGCCTTGAACTGTACATACCCAGCATTCGCCATGACCATCGTGTCGCCGATGGGTTCTCCATCCAGAGCAGAGAGCTGTAACTGTAAACCTCGAGGTGGAGAAAGTTTGTCCCCTTCGCGCGCATGCCCATCAATTACAAGCTGCTCCAGCTCGAACGTCAAGTCGACCACTGGGCTTTCTTGACGGCCTAAGATCGCGTCCAACCTCAGATTGTCGAGATCGTGGATGGACTTTCTCGGAGCCACGAGCCATGAATGCGGAACATCCATTCCCAATGTAAAGATCGGATCCGAGGGCAAGTCTACAAAGCTAGCATCAGTTGCAGCAAAGCTTCCTTCAATATTGAATGTTGGCTTTGTTTCCAGGGCGTAACGATAAAAACGCTTGAGAGGTAACTCCTCCAACTCCAGTTTCGGATTAAGCTGAACGTGGACGAAGGTGTGGTCCAAATCTGCCACCATCTTCAATAGTGGTCCAAGTTTCTGCGCGGATTCAGAAAGAGGGTCGATGATCGCATACACGTGAACCAAAGCTGTTTGTTGTTCTCCAATCTCGAAGGACGAGGATCCACCTCGTAATAAAGTGTAGACGCTTGTCCTGGGGTCTGATGCTTCTGTATGCCCAGTATAAGCCGCTCCGATGGCCGCGGTGATGCCATGGATCATGTTGTCCATAACAACACTGATTTGAAGTATTATTTGAAGTATTATTTGTCAGCAATCTAGGTTAAGGGTACAGAGATAGCACTTACCCTTCTAGAGCACCGGTGTCATGATATAGAGCATCAAGGGCTCGACGAACGGGTCTAGCTCGCGTGTTCAGCTCATACCGTTCCAAAGCTGCGAAGTCTAGTAGAGTGAACGCGTCTTGCTCCAGGGGTCCAATAAGTCGTCCATTCACCAAAAGGTATGGCGATCCCGGTTCGATACCCATTTTACGATGACCATCTGCCAGAGCTGCCCAAAATTGGCGTGCGGCTGCGCGGGAAACGGGATCATCCTCCAACGAAAGCCAGCTCTGTAAAGGTGAATCGCTAGGTAACGCCGATATTATCGTCTCAGTTGAACCCTCAGTTTCATCTGCGCCGGTTTCTCTGGCCAAAACTTCCTCCAACAGCAGCAGATCCTGCGGCCGAACCAATGAAAGTTCATTGGTGGTGTAAAGGTGGTATAGGAGGGTTGACATGCGGAACGGCGTGGAGTAACTCGATTGGTTGGACGGCACATGTTGGAATCCGAGGCGTATTTGGGAATCCGGATTCTCCACAAGATATCGCAGAATATCGCGAGACAGCTGTCTACCCTCAACAGAATCGAAGTCTGCGAAGACCATGGTGCTCAACAGCGATTCTCCTTGCGTTGGCTTGTTCGGGTAAAGGAAATGCTTCAGCAGAGGCGTGTTGTGCGGGAAGACATCGTAGTTGTCGAAGACTCGAAGCTTGTTTGAGGCCGTACCAGGTATAATGTGTACATTGCGCCGTCGACTTGTGGAAGGCAAGTCATAGAAAAAGTTGCTGACATCTTTGGTTTTTCGAACTTGTTTCGCAATGACTGGTCTTTGAAGGTAAGACAGTTGCGTTGAGTAATCCTCCATTGCTTGTTGCAACCACATGTCAGACATGGGCCGGTATTGGCCATTCAGGAAGAAATGCCCAGTCGTCGAACTATCGTCCACTGCCAGTCGCTTTAGCCATTGCTGAACTTTGTTGATATACTCCAGGCCTTCAGGTGCCTGGATAATGTCCCTGAATCGCTGGCCGGTAGAACCCTCGACCGTAATGTACGAGGAATCGTACAACTTTTCCACTTGCTGCAGATCGATCGTTGACTTCTGGCTGTTTTGCAGGAGATTCATGATAAAGTCGGTGGTCTGGCCTCTTCCCTGAGTCTTCACCATGTGGGTAATCAATCGAGCCATTATGGCGTTGGAGCTCGAAGTAGTGTCGTCCACCCAAGGTACGACACCGAAACGGAAGGGGAATCCTCGCCGGATGTAGTTGCTTACAGTCTGACCGATTGTTGCGAGACCTGTTCTGGTGGATAGGTCCAGGACAAGGATTGTGTTCCAGATATTCTTTCGCACGGGTTGGAAACCCCCAGGTCGCGAAGGAGTCAATATGGCAGACATCGAATCTGGCCAGGCGACGTAACGCTTGTCCTTTTCGATATTGTTCCACCACTGAATCACCTTACCGCCTTCTTGTCGATCACTGGCGTCGACCAAGCTATCGAGGGGATCTGCTTGGAACATGGCCTCACCGATGGTCTCATCAGACAAGAGACGGAATACCTGGTTCGGGGTCAGGCCGAGCGTGCATAGAGATAACGCGCGATGCCTTTCCTCCCGGATGAGGTCGAGAAGGCTGTGGGCATTTGCTTCCAAAGGTCCGACGAACCGACCATTGATCCAAGCCATGTTGCCCATTCGCATCGATTGTTGATTGATAGCGACGTCCTGCGCCATGCTAGAGTTTATTGAAACCTTTCTTGCCAAGCCGGCAGCGAGTTTTGGAAAATCCTGCGCGATGTGGATCAAGGCTTCCAACGGTTCGCTGTCACGCAAGATGAGGGACGACGCTTTCAAACCGAGATCTATATTGATGTAAATGGATTGTCGTCAAGTAACTCCTGTGAAACTTGATCGGGAGAAACATACCCGTGATCTCAGACGGACGCAGCGGGTTCGCGGCCAAGTCGGCCCATGGATCGTCGCCAAATATTCCAGCATATCGATTCCGCTTGTTCGTCACTGTGTTGTTAGACAAGACATAAACTTCCTGCTGATCTATTGCGAGAAGAGAGTGTTAATTGTTCTGGTTTAGGTTGAACCATCATGCTTTGCATCACGTACCATTTCCGACGTCGGTTTCTCGATCGTCAACCGTCAAATAATCCGTCCTCTTGAGCACCATCTCCACCCCGTATCCCTTCAAACTATTTCTGCCCAATGCGGGATCCCCGTCAGGCGCGAGGGAAGGCCGATACCGAACGACGAATCTAAAGTTTTCATCTTGAGCGGCGTGCTTCCGTAGATACGCTAAAAGATCGCCTTCTGGTTTCGACAAGCCGGCCAAGTAGAGTATTGCAGGTGGATACGCAGTAGGTAGGTATTCCGACGGGAAAATGTGATCAAAGGGGAGAATACGTGTTTCCAGCGATATAGGTACGCTCCTGCGATGTGAATAAGGCAAGTCAGTCGGTTTTTAGATGCGACCTTTTTTCTTTACATTCTCGGTACACACTTGGAATCCGCCTCGGTCAAACTCAGCTCCATATCCTGCTTGAGCTCTGCAAAATCGCAGAAACCCTTTCCTCTCCATTCAACCCATGATTCGCATATCTGACCGGTTGTACTACCAGCGTCTGTCCGATTGATCACGGTGTTATAGTACTGGTAATACGCTTGAATCTTGGGCGTTGTTGCGTGCATCGCTAGCGATGCTTGGAACGAGCTGAGGTCCCATTTTGGGTGGGATTGTGCAAGTGTAGGTGTTTGCTGAATGAGGTCAATGATTGACTCTAGCTGCTGTTGAACATTTTGCTGGGCCAGGGAAGGGAATAGAACCGAAAGAGACGACAACAAAGGGAAGTAAATACTTGGGTCTTCGTTTGCAGCGCTTTCCCTGCATTTTGTATGAGTATCTTAGCTTGAATGGCATTTCGGTATGAATCGGTTTACATACAGCACTTCAAGGATCAATGGAGGAGCCTCCCAGCTGGAACGAAGCCATACGTTCAGCGTCGAATGCGTCGCTAGAGCCAGTGACGCGGACAGCAGGCCGACGAGGCTTTGAACGAGCATCTTGCGGAGAGATCGCGCTTCGGCCAGCGATGTCTATCTTTCAATGTCGTATCGAGGAGGGAACGGGACGAAGAGCGCAACAGGATTCAAGGAATCAACAGATGGAGAAGCGGAAGAACAGACTGTAAAGCGAGAAGACAGTATACTGTACTGGGCGGAATGCTGTTTCTGCTACTGATCGAACCCGTGAAACGTCATCAATCTCGGGCGCACCACTTCTCACACAAGGCCACACGCAGGCAGTACCCACCCTCCGTATTAATCCTGTCTAGAACTATTATAGTTCAAGGTTGGTACCCGTTTTGAAAAGACGGTATGATAGTCAGTAAGGACGCCGCGCCTTCAGTCGCTTAAGCCCTCCGCTTTATGCAATAGTCAACTTATGGATGCACAATTTTCTCTTCTCCTACACGCCCTAAGCCACTTTCTTTCACTGCAAACGCTAGTCGATACATCAGGCCACTTGCTAACCCACTATACATGAGCCCTTATCCCCGCCGCATGCTCAATATAAGAGTGAATTAACGTCTGTGAACCCCAACGCTACCCCGCAGCAATCACATGTCCACGAAACTGGTATCCAACCCGTACGCAAAATCCCAAATCACGATTCGCTACCCGCCTCGAAGCACATCAGCACAAGACCCACAGTGCATCTTTCCAGGACAGCGTACATACCTGATCGATCCCGCTACTGATTACCTTTGTTTTATCCCCGACAACGCTGAATATCCGACCTGTATGCAAGTCTGGAAGGTCTTTGATGAGCAGGCCTGTATGGCGGTTCCATGCCTGCAAAACAAACGTAAAGTAAAACTGTCAATGTCAGGCACGCCCAGCGAGTGTGAGGAAAAGCAAACGCAAAGCCAGACCTTGAGTTTCGAATCATAGCTCCCGCTAAACACCACATCTTCGCCCAACCATAAACTCCTCACCAAATCCGTGTGTCCCTTTTTCTCACAGTTGAAACAAGCATGACCGCCGCCCGGTGTTGAAGTGCCCGAGGCAGAGCCAATATAGCCACCGGCGCGAGCGTGCGTGTTCTGTGCGGTTTGATCGGCGGGGAAAGCAGGTTGGGCTGGAGCAAATCGCGGTCGGGTCGTGCTGATGCAACATCCTTTTCCTGCTCGGAACTCGAATCCGTGTGGATGAGCCACTTGGCGAGGGGAGATGTCGAGGGTTTTGATCTCGGCCGTGGGTGAGGAGGACGTGATGGAGGAGTCTGCTGTCTTGACCCCCGTGCTTGTTAGCGAGGGGCGGACGGCGTTACGTTTCCGACGGATCGTAGGGTATCCCAAACTCGACTCTGACGACCACGACGTCAACCCTTCCCTCCCCTCCTCCGTTGCATCGTCGCCAACCCCCTGCCCGATATCGAGCCCCCATTCCCCCAGCTCGTGGCGCCGGATGCCCCAATCCGAGCTTCCAGTGACGCACGTTCCTGTTCCGACATCAATGTCCAGACTAGCGATGCCTCGTGTATGCGCATCGATAATCAGTAGGCAGTCGCCTGTTTCTGCAGACCAAACCCGAAGTGTTCTGTCGCCCGAAACTGAGATGCTGTTTTTCATGAAAAGGGTCAGACGCCACATCGCAGAGATTGCTGGATGCAAGCGGCTCACATGTAATCCTTTACCAACTCTATCGAGTTCACCGCCGCCCGATGTCCTTCAATCTCATACGGCCCCGGGATATCAGCATCCAAGTGATGGTTCTCGGCCAGCACGCCCACGTTTGGGTTGGATCCGCCAAGGACGAGAAGCGGTTCGAGTGTCTTGCTATCAAATGTGCGAATAGACCGGTCTGATCATCCCAAGGGCAGACATGTAAGCATGGGAAAGTAACTTTGATAGCGCGCTGGACTCACCCTTGGAACAACTGACGATCCGCTTTTCATCGAACCGCACACACAGCACACTCTCCCCACGGTCATGCGCCTGAATCTGATCCAAGATCTTTCCCGTCAATACATCCCAAATGACAAGACGTCCATCCGACCCGCCAGAGATCATCTTTACACATTTCGCTGAAGCCGTGCCCGCGAGCCCAGGGCCCGATATGGAGCCATCAGAAGAATGGGAAGAGACTGTCCGTGCATGTAGCGTAAGAACGGAATTCGTATGCCCTTGGTCGGAAGCGGGATCGGATTGGTAAATTTTCACGACGCGCAGCGTGTCGAGGTCCCAGAGCCGGATAGTCTTGTCTCGAGAACCGGAAAAGATCCAGTTGCGACCCTCGATGGTTGCGGTGGTCCGTGCTAGTGGCATTGTTCCCGCTAGTGATGGGTTGAATCCTCCTCCACCCGCCGTGAAATCCACGCCTCGTCGAGTAGGACTGTGCGGTGTTACACCTTGTGTCGGCGCCGTAGTCGGGATACTGAGCTCTTCATGCAGGATCTGCAAGCAGTAGATACCCTCTCGATGACCTTCCAACCCGCCACTCAAGCACGATGTCCTCGAATCGAGAATGTACGGCCGTTGCCGAGCCGAGATGAAACGTTTCTTGATGATTCGGTGCGTGAGGTATAGGTGTTTGTAATTGACGAGTGGTTTCGGGAATGGCTCGGGGTTGTGAGAGGCGATAGGAGGGACGGCGCTGGTCAAAGTCGTGGACGAGGCAGATGGACGGTGTGCGGGACCTTGTCTGACGATTTGATCTATCCTGGATGAATCTGGATTTCCGGTGCCAGACTGGTTGTTACCCGGCAACATAAACATTGGTAATCCACTCTGATGCCGGCCAGTCCTGAAACTCGGTCGCCTTGCCGCTGTTGACGAGCCCGCTCCGGTCGGCAGATCAGACTCAGCAGCCGCGATGACACCAAGTTCCGCTATGGGCCGTTCCTGAACGTCCCTCCGAAGCCCGCCAAGGGATAAATTCCCTCCAGTCGTCGAATTTGCGCCCATGAATACTGCATTCTGCAGCGCACTGGCAAGACCCGCGGGGAAAGACGCGTCCGTGTCCCTCGAGTTTGGCGATTCATCATTCCCGACAGCGAGGCTTCTTTCATACTCTTCGTCCCAGACATCGCCTTCTCCAGCTCCTTCACCGCGTAAGCGTTGGCGTTGTCTTGCGCGCGTGAGATCTTGAAGAGCATCGGTTTCCGCTTTTTGGCGCTGGATTCTGTCGCGTTGAATGAAGACGTCTCGCCATGCGGTTGAGGGATGCGGGTGGATGTCGTGGTCTGCACAGCGGATGTGCCAGAGAGCTATAGGAGCAAGTAGAGAAGGTAGATCAGCATGTGCAATAGGTAGATTCGATCGAGCAGACCGGAGCGTTCCGCCGCTATGGCAGCCTGTAAAACGAATCGCCGAGTCCTGAACGACCTGTACGGCCTCGACAAGAGGCCAGGGACATCGGCCGACGTGCTCGGAGAAAGGCCTTTTCCGGTGCCGCTGGCTCACTCGTTGGCGGTCGACGACCTCCGATTATGCGACGAAGCAAGCACGCAAACTCTGGGGTGGCCGGGGGTGGCCTTGCAAGACGCAAGGCAGAAGAGAACTGATCGGTGGCCGTCGTACGCCGTTCTCGGACCGCTGATGCACTGATGCTCGACCAGCCTAGGCCGCTCTGGATGAACAAAAATACTGATGATCTGCCGTCATAAGACGGCCTCGAGAGGCAAAAGGCATTGATCCGCTCTTTGTTCGACTGATGCTCGGCCGTCATACGACGGCCTCCAAGAGGCAGAAGGCACTGATGCGATGCTGGCGCTCGCGCGCTCGACGAACGCGACTACGCTCGACCGCCCTACGACGGCCTCGGGAAGAGTCCTTCGGACTCGTAGCCTACGGCGCAGACAATGGTCCTCGCTGCGCTCGGTAGGCACTGATGCTCCCTGCGCTCGGGAAAGACTCGCTTCGCTCGAATGATCTCGCTCCGCTCGTTCGATGCACCCTCCTCCTCCTCTTTCGCTCCCCTCACATCGTCGTCGTCACTCGAACTCACACTGGTCACCCGCGGCCTCCTGCCACGCCCTACTAACCCCGCCACACGCCAACAAACTCTGCGTATCCAATTTCACAAAAATCAACACGGCCAATTCCCTCGGCAAATCCCCGATAATATCCCTCCTCAACACCTGGGTAAGTTCCGCATGTACCTGTGAAAGCAAGGACCGAGGTAGAGATTGTATGAGGTCGAATATTAACTCTGGAGGGAGCAAAGGGAGATTAGCAAGACCGTAACGGTAATAAAATGAGCGGGAGAGACCTGCCTTTCTTGACACTTGGCTGGAGATCGAGTGTCTCCCTCAGTATCGTCGCTGTCGTCGACGGGGATGACATGGTGCTGGCTTGATGTTGGTTACCAGGGACGAACTTGCCCGCGATCACAGGTCAAAAGGAATGATAACGTATGCTGATGCTTGCATCAACCCCTAACTATGCTGACAGACACAACGTACATACATGACCCAGCCAGCCAGCCAGCCCAGCCCAGCAGGTAGCTTCGCTTAAGGCCGTGCATGTCTCACGAACCTCAGCTCAGGAATCGGGGAATCGGCCCTTGCTTCCGATTCCTGGCGCGCCCCGACTTTGAAGCGGAAGCGAATTTTGTGGCCAGAATGAAACCCGTCATCTTTCATTCTGGTTCGTTCAAGAAATGTTCAACTGCATGTGTTCGCTCGACTCTTTCTTCCTATCCTCACACTTGCCCACCCACAAACCGTTCCACAAGCAATGCCAAAACCATCCCGAGCCCGCGGACGTGGCGGATCTCAGCTAGGCGGTCGCGCAGCAGCACCAGCAGGAACATCAGGTCGCGCAAAGTCGCAGAGGAATGGCGCGGGTATGAACAGGCGGGAGAGAGAGGAGCGGGTTCCGGAGAGTCTTGTGACGGAGAGTGATGAAGCGAGCGAGGAGAGCGGGAGTGAGGAAAGCGGGAGTGGAAGTGGAAGTGAAGAGGCCAGTGGAAGTGGAGAAGAGGAGGAGGAGGAGGAAGAGGAGGAGGAGGAGGAGGAAGAAGAAGAAGAAATCAAGATCGGCGTCCCGGTCGCCATGTGGGTAAGCACACCTCTTGATCACCCTCGACACCCTCCTCTTGCACACAACTTATACTCCTCCTACTGCCGCCGCCGTCGTGCCAGGACTTCAACCACTGCGACCCTAAGCGATGTTCAGGAAAACGTCTGGCACGACACGGGCTGATCACGGCTTTGCGCGTCGGGCAGAGGTTCCGTGGGTGTGTTATCACGTACGTCAGGTCGCTTCTCTTTCTCATCACCACCCAGCACATCCACCGCTATTGCATCCTGCACGAAACGATCTCAACCTCCTGACCTTGCCTCATCCTAATTCAAACTAATTGATTTTGTACATCCCGGCCCGTCGTATAGTCCCAGAGGAAAAGTCCCGATCGCGCCGTGCGACCGTCATATCGTCGGGAACAGCGGGTTGGCCGTCGTTGAATGTAGTTGGGCACGGCTGGATGAAGTTCCGTTTGGAAAGATCAAGAGTCCGAATGAACGATTACGTGCGTCCATCTTGATCCCCCGCAGGATACCCCTTTCCCCTTGCCTTTGTCCTTCTTCTTTTCTGGCCGCGGTGTTCGTCTATCTATCTCTTTCTCTGGTCAAGCTGACCTCTGGATGTATCGTATGTGGCGCGGATAGTGCCGTTCCTTATCGCGACCAACCCCGTCAACTATGGGAAACCATGGAGGCTCAACTGTGTAGAGGCGTTGGCGGCCGCGTTTTATATCACGGGGTACGATTCGTGGGGTGATCATTTGTGCGTTTCCCGCCCCTTGTTTACAGATTGGTCGATGCAAACCCGTGGCGCGACGATTGCTGATTTCTTTCGGTTTCGCGGAGGATAGGTTGTCCAAGTTCTCATGGGGACATTCATTCATGAAAGTCAATGCGTGAGTCCTTGCGTTCTAACCGAGAACCGCGGGGATCCAACTGATACCCTTTTCCCTTTCGAAATGCGGCCCCGCATCAGTCATCTGATCAAACGGTATCGGACATGTAATACAGCCGAGGAGGTGATCGCGATGCAGGAAATTGTTCAAAAGGAGATGTACGAAGAGCAGCAGGATGCCAAAAGACGTAAAGGTGCGCTCGCTCGGGTCCGCTCATGTCTCTCCCGGTACTGATAAGTTATCGCGCACGTTTTTCCCTCAATAGCGGAAGCCTCGGACGACCTGCTGTTCAGGAATCCTAATCACGCGGATGATAGCGCCGCCTGGCCCGATGAGCAAGTGGACGAGGAAGAAGCGCGAGACGAAATGCACGCGACCGCTGACGCCGTCGCTGGAACGACCGTACAACCAAAGACGACGACGATGGCAGGGAAGAACGGGGAAGCCGAGGAGGAGGATATGGATAATGTTGAAGCTTTGATGGCTGGAGTGAAATTGGATGAACGGCCGGACAAAGAAGTGCGTGTCTAGCGTGCTCTCTATTATGTTTATGAAATGACGTTGACCATGATTGCATGCTTGGTTTTTCCGCACGTGCAGGATAAACATACACAGGAGGGCGCTTCGATGACCGCTACGGTGGCCGACTCCGTCACACCAGCAGGCTACCCGGAAGCTTCTGTCGCCGCCAAGGAGACGACCGCCTTGGGGGATACTTTGGAGTTGACGTATGAAAAGCTTGATACGGAAGCGATTACGCGGACAGTCAAGGATGATGGAGCGGGTGCTATTGCCTTGTTTATTGGAACTACTAGGGATTCTTTCCAAGGTATGCTGCTGGAAGCGGATGCTTATTGGTATGCAAAAGGCAGCTGACGCTTGTCCCGCTCGGGTGTTCCCGTGTGACAGGCAAGAAGGTCACAAAGTTGACGTACGAGGCGTATACCCCACTATGCATGAAGACACTCGCCAAAATCGTTGCCTCTGGCCGCAAACTCCCGGCACTATCAACGACCCATCACGCAGTCGCCACCACCACACCAGAGAACGAACAACGACTGACCCGACTCGCCGTACATCATCGGCTCGGGGAAGTGCCTGTTGGGGAAGCGTCGATTGTTATTGCCGTTTCGTCTCCGCATCGACGTGAAGCGTTTGAAGCGTGCGAGTATCTTTTGGAGGAAGTGAAGAAAAAGGCGCAGATTTGGAAGCGGGAGTGGTATCTCGAGGAAGGGGGCAACGAGGAAGACGAGTCTGCGTGGAAGGAGAATTTCTCGCGATGTGCTTGAGGTAGGCTGATATGTGGAGATATGACAAACACAAGCCGTGTGCTCTGCGGGAAGAGGGATGTTTGTATTGTTACATCAATGACCATGTGCATAATTACAAGAGACACGTGTCATATGTTTCTGGGACAAGAATTTTTCTCATTGTTGATTGTTTTCACACGAGGTGCTCGGCGTTTAGTCATTCAAGACATGTCGACGTCTCCGTCCTTTACTCGTACTTCATCAGCGGCGGGAGCCTTGTGAATCGTAAAGTTAGCAAGGCACGTTCTAGCTTGGCCAGCGGATGCAACTCACCTTCAGGTAAGCCTCCAAATCCTTGTCAAGATCATCCGCGTTAGCCTCTTCCTTCCGTTCACTAGTTCGTCCACCTCGAACTCCCTGTCCACTGTCGAGCCAAAGTCATTCAAGGAGGAAACGTTAGAATTCTGCAGACGTGGAAAGACATTGCGCGAGAATGGTCTTACCGAGCCGGTCCTCCACGTCGATAACCCCTAGTGAGACCTCGAGGAACGTCACCGCCCTCTCGACCCCTGTTCCCGCCGCGACCGCCGCCATTACGCTCCGCGCCCGCACCCGCACCCGCTGCCGGTGAACCAACGCCCGATATCCTGCTCAAGAGATCACCACCGCTCGAGGTTTGTCTGGGAGCGAAACCTTCCCTTCGAGGAGGACGAGAGATGAAAGGCGTATCATCGAATTTGATGCTAAGAGCTTGTCCTGTCGCGCGAAATGAGTGAAAAATTGACATCAGACTTGGTGTGAAAATCCTAGTGCCTGCAGCAGTACGCACCTTTGGCGAGGTTTCCGTCAAACGAATTGATGGCATCTCGGGCTTCGCGAGGAGTCGAATATTGCAAGTTTACGATACCGGTTGATCGACCAGATCGATCGTACTGGGTGGATTTGACGAGAGGCGGAAGTATAGAAGGAATAGCATGGAGAAAAGGCAGAGAAATCCGAAGGCAAAAAGTTGTACGAGTGAGCTTTCGATCGGCCGTACTGCATAGGGATCTCAGGTCAGCGGGATATCTCCTCAAGATTCTGTGTAAAGTACTTACCATGGATTTCCCCAACAAAGTCCGAGATAAGTAGTACACCATAATCCTCTGTGGGCGTTTTCTTTCGACCTGCTTCCCTGCTTCAAAACACCCACGAGTCGGATTGAGAAAAGATTGAGTTCCTTACTTGAATAGACGGCCCTTTAACGATTGTGCCGACACGAGAAAAGATGCCCTAGAATACGCGACCAATCCAAGCAAATGAGCTCTCGGCATAGTCGAGCATAATTCTGTACCGGGAACTGACCTTGAGATCATCAACGGTGACTTCATAGTGCACGTTAGTAATCAACAATCGGGTCTTGTCGACCGCATCGCTGCGGGGAACGTGCACGACCTTGGGTGCATTGCCAGCACCGCCGTACATGTCGTGAGTCCAAGCATCCTCGGTTGACCGTTGAGCGGGTCGCTGTGCGTTTTGAGAGAAGGGACGATGTCGGCCAACGAATTGATGCTACTTGTAAGTCTGGAAAAACTTACCTGGTAGGGCGTCCTTGCTGAAGTAGGGGTAGATCGACCGGATCCTTCTCCTCTGGAAGCCCCTCGTGCGGGTCTACGATCGCTGCCTCGTCGAGAGGTGATAGATTCGTCCAAGGCTTTATCCATGTTGTGAAAGATGTCGTTGGTAGTAGTGGAGAACGTATACGAAAGAAGCAGACTGGTTGAAGGGATAAGGGGAATAGGAATCTATCGACTTGATATCGTGCTCGCTGTGAATTGAATGGACAGGACAAGGCAAGGAGCTGGGGGCAGGGCCTGGGTCTCGAGCTTTCCGACTCTGGATAACCGGTTACATTACGTCAGCAGCGCAAAACGCGTTCAAGCTCTTTGTTTACTTTCTCTTAGTCTCTGCCTACTCCTGCTGTACATGGCCTTGTTTCTGCTTCATTTCTCTTCTCTGCAACAGTCCTGAGTTCAGCATACCCTGCTCGGAACCACAAGGACTCTAATTACACATCCAACAATGTCATTCCTCCAAACCGCCCAGAAACCAAAAAGCCGTCGCACAACCGGAGGTAGCGCCAACCCATCCACACCAGGGCCGTTGGCATCAAACGCACGACTTTCAACCCATACCAATGGCATTCCCTCGGGCAATGGTCAACAACAACAGCAACGTCAGCTCTCGGAAGAACAAAAGCAGGAGATAAAAGAAGCGTTTGATCTTTTTGATACGGATCATGATGGAGCGATCGATTACCACGAGCTGAAAGTAGCGATGAGGGCGTTGGGTTTCGAGTTGAAAAAGGCAGAAGTGTTGAAGTTGATTAGGGATCATGACCGCCAGGGAGACGATTTGATGGAATTCGATGATTTTAACAAGATTAGTGAGTACAGTAAAAGCCCTTGCGTGACCAGAACTTCTGCTGATTGGCTTTTGTTCATCCCTTCAGTGACGCAACACATCCTCGCTCGAGATCCCATGGATGACATCCGTCGCGCCTTCCGTCTATTCGACGATGACAACACGGGAAAGATCTCGCTCAGAAACCTGCGAAGAGTGGCCAAGGAGTTGGGTGAGAGTCTGAGTGAGGAGGAGCTGTAAGTTTTTATTACGTTTTCTCGTGACACGGAATGACAGACTAACGTTTCTAGATCTCGCCATAGGCAAGCGATGATAGACGAGTTCGATCTGGACCAGGATGGCGAGATCAGTATAGAGGTGAGGTCATTATTCAGTACGTAAGCTGCGATCTAGAACTGACCACTCCTCTTTGCCTGACAGGAATTCATCGCCATCATGACCGATGGAGAGTAGTTTCTAGACAATCCGTTTTGTTTTTCGCTCTCGAGTCTGCGCTTTGCATATCCGGACCCTTAGTTTCCGCTCCAAGCTCCTCACGCCAGTGCCGCGCAGAGCATCTCTACCGTGGTCTGGAAAACACCATCTTGTATACGGGTGTCAGCGAGTCAACCACATCCAAGCCCCTGGCTATTGTAAAACCAGCAATGTAAACGTCCCCTTAATGAATTTTATATGACCTTTCACGCACAGCCACGGAATGCTACTACATGTTGGACAGTCTAGTATCTTCGGATACCACCTTCTGCACCTGCCACCCACACCTGTCCTTCCTGTCCAACCGAAACACTTTCTATCGATAACGGCTCCCATCCGGCATACTCTTCGACACAAGTGACCAATCCACCTACATCATGCGGGATACCTATCCTACATGGTAGCCCTGATTCGGGCGCAAGCACCAAGTCTATCGACGTTTCTAAGGAGGAGGCGGTGACAAATGCTAAATCGTTGATCGGCGCTTCTGTTCTTCGGAAAATATGAAGTGCGCCTGCCCCGTCCTTATCCAGCATCCGAACATCGCGCACAACGACTACGCCCTTCGCTGATCCGCTCGCAAGCAGGAACCGATCTGCGTGGTATGTTATCGAGTGTATAGCGCCGCCAGACGCTGAACGAGGGAAAGTCGGCGAAGAAGCAGTGCTCGTTGGAACATGTGGAAAGGCTGAAAAGATTGGCTGCTTGCTTGCGATATCGTACAGAGCGATATTGCCCGCGGAGGAAGAGAGACCAGCGAATAAAAGTTTGTCGTGGGTATCCGCTGCGATTTCGCCGTCGAGGTGTTTTGGCTGGAAATGGTCGTCGTCTGTCGTTTCTGCGCGACCTGTTGCTGTTGAATTCCGTATTACTTGAGCCTGATTGCCCAAGGCGATCTTCTCAACTCCAGCGAACCCTTCCGTATAAAAGCTTGTCAAGCAGACACCTTTACTGACGTCCCACAACTTGACAGTCCCATCCTTACTCCCCGACACCACGTTCTTCCCGACGCCGAGTATTCCCAGCGCTGTCACGGCGCGCTTGTGGCCCTTTAGCGTCCTCGGGTTGATGCCGCTGTCGGAGGAAAAGATGCGAATGGTTGAATCGGTTGAAGCGGTGAGAACGACTGAGCCGGAGGGGAACCACTTGACGTCTAGGACGTCGCCTACGTGGCCTTTGAGCTCTAGAGGAGGTGATGTCGAGTGGGACAGTGGATGGACGTAGCAGTACCCGTCAGGTCCACCATATACCAGTTGCGATCCATCTGGTGAGATGTCGACCGCGTTGATGCTGAGAGGAATCTGTGGAGTTGTTACATTAGCTTCTTCATATGAACGGCTCGAGTGAAGACGAAACGTACGGATGGCGACTTGTGCGCTGGAGGAGTTACAGTTTGTCGTGGGAATCGCAAGTGATGGTCTCGTATACCTAATGAATCTGATGAGACGGTAAATGTAGTCTATGCTCGAGATATGTGGTTGAACGTGAGTAGAGCATCAGTCGCGGCAGAAAAGGGGCGCAACATACGTGAGATTTGCGTTCAACATCAACCTCCTTCGAACAGGTAATGTCAACGCCTTGTACTGCTTCCCCATCCCTCGACAGGGTCATCTTCCCGTGTATCGAATTCTCGCCGAGTTTGTACTATTTGAAGCCAAAGTCAGTCACAACTGTCAGATCTTGTGCTTGACACAACGGCGGATTGGGAGTATACTGACGCAGGACATCCAGACATTCTCCTGCGCTACTACACCTTGGGAGACATCATCGAATACGGCTAGAGCGTCGTGCTATTGTGAAGAATCAGGTTACATGAAGCTGTTTCTGCGAAAATCAGGTTCGAGGACTCACTTGGATGTCCACATAGGGTAAGGTCTGCAGCTCGGCCATTGTTGAAATCCAGCACCAGTTGCCTTGTATTCCTAGTTTGCTTGTACTGCCTTCGGTTTCCTGATAGGTGTGACTTGTTCCTTTGATGTTGAACTTGATCAGGACACTGTTGACAACGACGTCAACCAACGAAGCTGTTCGAGGATGACGAATTGTCGTGGATGAGACCTGACACGTGACCCCGGCGGGTTGATCTGTTCATCTGGACCTATCTGGACCTTCTTCCTGTTCTATAACTATGACTCCAATGGGAAGCCTGAGAGTAAGAAAGCAAGCGACAGGCCTGACACCCACCACTCAAAGGAGAGAAATAGGCATCCGTTTGATGTGAAGCGCAACCTCGCGTCGCTGGATCTCTGCATCGAGCTTGGAGTGCTCACGAGTGCGACCATCGATAAACGTTGCATAGAAAACAATGTCGCCATTCAGCTTTCTTTCGTACTTTGCTTTTCCAACATTCCCATCGATATCTGTACCCGATATCGGCTCATACTTGCCGGAGAATATACAGAAACGTCTGGTCAGCTACCTGCTTCAAAGGACGCTGGGCAAGTTTGTGCAGAAGGATGGGCTGCAGCTGGAGCGGATTGAGGCGGAGATTAAGCAGGGAAGGATCAGGCTAGAGGGGCTGCAGATCGACGTCGAGGTGAATACCCTCTCTTTGTCTTGTACCTGCACTATCTTGACGGTATACATCATATATATTATAGAGCGTCAACGCGATCTTACCACCTGACTCTGCGTACCGTATCCGAGAAGGTCACTTGGATGTCATCGATATCTGCCTTCCGTTTCCCAATATCTGGTCCGGTCCGCTATCTCTCAACGTTTCAGCGATACAAATCGTACTCGAAACCATACCTGAATCTTCAACACCGTCGGCTCAGCCCAGCGGTAACGACGCCCGGGAATGGGATCTCAACCAATCCCTTCACGTTGCCAGCGATGATTTTGTTCGAACAATCCTGAACAAGGAAGAGGAAAGTCAGCTGCACAACCCGGTGCATGGGTTTCGAAGAACGGCATTGCAGGAATCTACGGCTTGCGATCCCGATCCATTTGCACTGGATGACGATCATGCTAGTGAGACAGAGGACGATGACGGCGACACTTTCTCCGCCCCTGGAGGGTTCCCGACACGCTCTGCGACTGCTCACAGCGCTGGAAACCATGGCGGAAGTCCAGCTGCAATGATTGAAAGCCTCATGGAGACTCTACTTGCACGACTGCAAGTCGTTGTTGATCAAGTCGTCGTTCGATATCACCATGAAGGATCGAGCTCGAAACATGCCGGAAGTGCCAATGTAATTGTCGACTTCAGGATGGATGGTATACGTTACGCCCTCAATCAGACAAATTCAACCTCCCAGCCAAAAAAGACTCTAACCATCGATGACCTGAGTATTTGGTTGGCCAACAAGAATAATATGGAGGAAAAAGCAGAGGAGACGCTTGTTCCGCCAGTCGACCGGGGGACAAAAGATGAAGTCGATATGATGATGAGCCTTGGCATTGCGGATCTCAGAGAAAGTCGATACGGCCAGGAAACCGTAGCGCGGCCCCGCAGTCCAATCCGGGAGGCAGACGAGGATGAAGACGCAGGGCCAGCGTTGAGTCTCTATGAAAGCGCGATAGGGGAAACTCAAGAGCATTCGCCTTTGGGGACCTCACTTGGTGACAATCGCTCAACATCCAGCGCAAAATCGGCATTATTTCCGCGCGAAGGTACCAAAATCTTTGGTATCCAGGAGGAAGGCATCGTCATCCAGATGTGGAAGGAAGCGTTACCTATCGACGAGCGGTCACGGTCTAGCAAGGGCAATGATGCTCCCGAGGCAACCTCTCAGGGACAAATCTCCGTTGATCTCGGAAGGATGGCGCTGAAGCTGGATATGGAACAGCTCAAGGCATTGATGACCGTGATAGGTCCTCTGGTACCAAAGTCTCCGCGAAAGCAGTCAAAAGAGACAGACCCGGCACCTACGCAGAAGCACAGCAGGTCAACGGACAGTCGAATTCGCGTTGCGTTGACCTCCTTGGACATGCACTATCTTTACAATGACAGGGGCCAGCAATCTTCTCGCTCAGAGACATTCTGGAAAACTCTCGATCCACAGATCATCGAAGAGGATCGTTTGCAGTTACAGATATTGCGCCTGGCTGTCAACATAACGGAAGCCGACGGATTAACGGTTGGTTTCGGTGGGATCGCAGTTTACGATATCCATCAAGCTGGGATCCTCGAGGCAGGTCTTCTCGCTCAGCCGCTGTTGATATGTGGCTGGGCCGAGATCCCTAGAAATACGTGGCTGCCTCGACGAGATGTGACGGCGGCGAAATCGGCTGTGTTGTCGGGAAACGATGCTCATGCGCAGGGCAGAATACGAATCTCAATGACAGGCAAGTACTTGCTTGACTTGACAGTAGCGACTTTGTTTAACACGTTGTTCTTCGTTTTACCAGGTAGATCTATTCAGCTCGGGCATGTTCAACTATTCTTCGATCCCGCCGTTGTCAACCGTTTATTCCTGCCAGTACAACAAGCGTCAACGATATACGCGAAGTCAAACCCTATTGTTGCAGTCCATTCCACTGGGGGTGACGCCTCCCAATCAGCATCGGGCTACTGGTGCATAAATCTCGACGTTATCACTCTCAAGATGTACCGCACCTCCAGTGACAATGGCCACCTGGGCCCTCAACATCGACCGGAAGGCATGCTGACATGCAGGTTCGAGGCCATCTCGTTCGATCAGTCTCCCGATGCCGCAATTCAAGCGAGCTTGGAATACATGACAGCAGTCTTCGAAAATGAAGGTAAATCTTGCACGACGGAGAATCCTGACTGATGTATGCTAATTTCTGATCACCAATAGCCGGGAATGCTCTTATCTGGCTGACTGGTGGCACACCACCTAGTCAGGGATGGTCTCAGAGAGCACTTGATCTCAGCTACTTGCCCAGTAGATCCAGGAGGATATCCGTTGCTATATCCATCGTGGCATTTGACCTAGATCAACAGATTTCGCACGGTTTGCAGTATTTTGCGGACGACTATGCGACGTGGTTTGACGCAATGTCAACAGGCCCGGATGCTACCGGGATGTCAGAATCTCAATCTCAAGGCATACACACAATACGGCTGGATGACTTCACAGCTGGATCAGACAGTAGTTGCTCCACTGCTGCAGATGAGGAGGCATTGCATATTGAGTGCGTCGTGCTTAAAGGTTAGTGGTCATGTGCTTCTTACTTGCTTGCTTTACCAATCCATCTCATTTGCTCTTTAGCCAGCATGCGCTTCATAGCGGACGATAAGAACATTACTCTTGAGGCAACGGATATCGATGCGACAGTACATGATATCACAGGAACGAAGGTAAAAGTCGAGCTCCATATTATCGTGCGTGTCACTGTGTCGCTGATGACAAGCAAACCCTCCCTGTAGAAAGGCAACCGAATAAAATGTACGGTCTTTGCACTGGAGATGTCTGAAACAGAAAGAGGCGCAGTTTCGCCCAGAACCATACTGCGAAGCGACATGCGTGACAACGACAGAGCCGGTGTGAGTAGACTGATCTACGTAGTATTGGTGGCTAAGGCGCTCAAGTCTGCTCTCGCCAGTTTGATGCGCGTCCAGTGATCATTCTTTCGTTTTCCAGCACGCAAGAGCAGGAGACCCGGTTTAAAGAATCTATAATATCCTTAGACCTTTCCAATACATTTCTCAATATTACCCCTGGCGTCCCCTGGATTGACGGTTTACGCTCAGTCCTGTCTTCTCCGGCCGGGGTAAGTCTCCTATTCCCGGCTGCCAAGATGCCGCTGCTGATCACAGTGGCTTTTTGAAAGGTCTTTGAAAACATGGTGCCCAGCGACAGTACCAAAGTCACCGTAGTTGTACAAGATTGCACTGCATTCTTGCCTGCTATAAAACGTCCAGGCGCGATTTCCGTTGATATCGGTAACTGTTCCTTGAAAACTCGATTTTCACCCATGAGCAGTAGGAAGACTGTCGATTGCAAACTCACGGACATAGCAATCTCGCTGAGTGACGACTTTGCACCTTCCAACATGAGGAAACACGGCACGAACGGCATGACACATGTAGTAAGCATCAAGAAAAGTCACACACCCTGAAAAAGATTGACGTCTTTCGATGGTTTCGTCTTAGGACTATGATTTCGCGCTTTCTTTTCTACTAAAAGAATCGAGGCTTCTTTTCGGTCTTGGCTCCGGAGGGAGAACAAAGGTATGCTGACAACCCGTCAAGTCCATATATGCAAGGCTTTTTTTCTGATCCCGTATCGCGGTAATAACAGATCGATATTTCGTATGCCAGCATCGACGTCCCACTTTGTGCTGATACGAGGGAGACGTTTCAAGAAGTTGTTCAAGATATATCAGACGGATGGAATTTTGTATCGAAAGATTTTGCCACCGGTTCTTCTTCGCAAACATCGACTCCATCGGGGTTTGAAGCCGTTCCTGACATCAAGTCTTTGCTTGGTCAGTATCAATCGTTCTTCCTTTCTCTGTCGATGCTTATTTTGTTATGTCGATATTTTCAGGCAGCCTCTCGGATTTGGCTCCTTCTTTGGCCGCTTCCTCATTTGAAGAAGACCTGCTTCGGGACGATCTTCCAAGTAATGCGGATTTCGTTCGAGGCAATTCGTCGACACCAAATCGGATAGAGGTCCCACACCATGACAACCATGTACTCGAAGACAAAGAAATGATACGTATACTGTACAACGAGTCATTCGACTTGTACCAAGACTACTTGACCAAGCTGGATGAGACTGTTCATCAGAACAACGATTCAGGGTAAGCAGTCGTCATTCGCTTCGAGAATCCGGCACTGACGCCCTCTAGTAACTTCAGTGGCTCTTCACTAATTGTAATCGGAACCGCCATAAATATTCGTATCCTTTTACACGGTGGCTATGATTGGGAAACGACCCGATCTGCGATCGAGTCGGAAACAGATGCACTCCGCCGGAGGTTACGGAAACTCAGCCAACTCATATCTTCCGGGAGTGCGCCAGCTCCGGAACTGCGGCGGACGCATGTGGAATTATTCAACTCGATTCACATTGGAAATGGAGATGATGAAGACTATCAAGACCACGATCAGCTATTAGCCGCGATCAACGATGAACTTGCGGACCTAGATTCGGAGACCGCAAGTAATACAACATACAAGACGCAACCTGCTGGGCGTTTGGATGATGGTTCAGCCAGACAGAGCAAGGGTCGCCAAAAGAAGCTGAGTCGCTCACGTCGTCCCCAGATGGAGATGTCTTTGCAGGATGCCGCTTTTCGTTACACCATTGAAGATCCAGAGGCGGATGTTGTTGGTTCCTTCAAACTCACCCTTCAAAAGGCGGAGATCATCGATCATATCAAGAGCTCGACTTGGAAGACTTTTATGACGGCCATGAAGAAAGTCAGTACTCGTGACATCCTGGAAACAGAAGCCAAAATGTTACGGATTGTGGTAGACTGGGTAAACCCAGGTATCAGGCAGATGGCAGAAGCTCGAGCGAATGTGGGTATCTTGGATGCCGCACAGCTCCGCCAACTAACAGCCACGTCTTTTCTTCAGATCGAGGTGGCACCGCTGCGGTTTCACGTTGACCAGGATGCCCTCGACTTCATGAAACGATTTTTTTCTTTCACCCGGAAACGTAGTCAGGCCACGTCACCGTTGCCGGAATCACCGAAACTAAACAGCAAGAATTTCATCCGTACGTATTTCCATCGGTAGCGTAAGATGGTCTCACGCCAACGCTTATATAGCAATTTTGTGTTGCATCAGAACATGTCGAGATACAGCCTATCGTGGTCAAGATGGACTACAAGCCAAAACGCCTCAATTTGAAGGCCCTGCAACAAGGTAGTGCGATGGAAGTAATCAACCTTTTCCACTTTGAGAGCGCAACCATGACGCTTCGGCATGTCTCCATCAACGGGGTATGTAGATGATTGTGTAGATCAGGCCCAGTCTCGGCTTACCTGATTTTCGGTTCATAGGTGTCCAGCTGGGGAGAATTATATTCAAAACTTCTGGCTATATGGACCCCTGACGTCAAGTCTAACCAGATGTCCGATTTGCTGACCGGTATCGCTCCAGTCCGGTCCATGGTCAAAGCTGGTACAGGCGTAGCCGATCTGATACTGCTCCCTCTTGCACAATACCGCAAAGACGGGAAGATAGTCAAAGGCATACGGCGGGGTGCCTCTTCTTTCGCATCAAACACTCTCTCCGAGGTCGCCACTGTGGGCGCCCAACTTGCAACCGGAACTCAAGTCATACTGGAGAGAGCGGAGCGCGCCCTCGGTGGTCGACAACCTGAATACCCAGATTTACCTGATATGATGGAGTCTATCAACCTGGCCGACTACGACGCAGGTCGAGCAAGAAAAACGAGCCGATACGCTGATCAACCAGCCAGCGTCAATCAAGGAATAGCTGCTGCGTACACATCCTTGGCTTCCAACTTGACATCGGCTGCTCAGACTATCCTGGCTGTACCGATGGAGGTCTTAGATGAGACAAGTGGTCAAACGGTACGTGTTTTACTTTCTCGCATTTCGGTCTGATAAATCCCTAATGCCAGCCTTCATTCCAGTCGGCTACTCGAGCAGTCATCAGAGCAGTTCCCATTGCGGTCTTGCAAGGCATGATAGGAGTCACAGACGCAAGCCGAAAGACATTATTCGGGGTCAAGAATCAACTAGACCCCAAGAATCAGGGCGACAGGGAAAGTAAATACAAGCGACGTTGAATGCCGCGCATGCTCGGTGAAGGTGTGAATCTATTGCATTGCATAGCAGTTGTATGACCGAATTTCGTTGTAGAATCCTCTAGTGTTTAGGCTCATTCGCCATGTAATACAACTTGATACTAAATCTTCTATGCTGCTCATTTTCTTCAACTACAATGCGAGTACCCGTGTCTCAATCCGCTCGCCTGGGGACACTATAGCCTTCCACGCTAGTATTGGCAGCTGCTGCTGCTCCAGTCGCCGGAATCACTGGCTGGTTGCCGCCAACAGTGTTCAATGGGAAATACGCAGTTCCTGTCGGCTGATTTCGCGTCATTTTGATCGTGAATGTACCTATGCGGATCGTGTTTAGCAGATGTGATCACCAGAGACCCGTCGATTTGGCTTACATTGTGGCAATTCAGCGCTCTCTGCTAGGACTTCAACGTTGATGCCCAGTCTTCCCAATGCTCCCTCTATGAGCGCGGATGGATAGACAAGGAACTGCATGCCGGAGCAATGTTCAGTACGTATTCTCGGAGATCGTCCTGTGACTTACGATCTTTGCTACTTCCAGATCTGCTGCTGACCCATTTGTTGTGGATAGAGGCATCAACGGCGGAAAAGCGTTCGATTGTAGAACAAAGACTCCCTAAGGAACGCGCAGAAAACTGTCGGTTAGTACTGAATGGATGCAATCTGGCTAAAGAGCAAGCTTACGCGATGATTTGTTCTCAAATTGTCAATCTGTTTCGAGTAGATGTGCAGGAAGAATTCTTTACAGATGAATTTCATGGTGTCGAGATGTGTTGAAAATGGCGAACGGAAGATGGTGATCCTAAAAGAAAGACCGTCTGTCAACTTCCTGACATCTTTAGTCTATATTTCCTACCAAGACTTACTTTTCCGCTATGTTCCCGCCAACCTGAAGACCTATTGTATGTAGAGACTCATGTAGTCCTCGTAGTACGTCCTGGTCTTCTTCAGCTTTTTCCTTCTCCGCCTCTGTCATTGGTTTCTCTTCCTGCGTCCCCGGTTTCGCCATATTGATTTCTCCGACATTCGGATGCCGCGAAGAAGAGAAAGCAATGGTGCCGCTCAATCCGTCTCGAGCACGAATTTCCGCTTGCATTTTGCGCTTCCGTTTGATTCTGACTGTTGTTGAGTGACGGAGCGTGCGTATCATCTCATTAACGAGGTATGAGGGTATCGTATTGTCGATGAATGCAGGTGTTGGCGAAGCAAGTTGTTGAAGTAATGACGCTGCCGACACATTCTGCGGTAATGGTGGAAGTGTTTGATTTGACATGCTTGACTTCATCGACCGTTGCGATGAGAGTAGCAGAGTTATATCCGCACGGGTGAATGTCGTTAGCAGCGAAGACCCTTGTTGTTTAGCAGTAAACATTGTCAGGAGTACCACAGGTAGCGATGAAGTCGAGCTGAGGAAAGCTCGGATGAGCCAGAGACGGTTTGTTTACTTTGTGCGTTCTTACAGCTGTTCTTACTGTGATCGGTGGATGGTTCTGCAGCAGCTGATATGATGATGCTCTGCGTACCTAAAGACCTAAAGACGATGCGAGTTGCTACAACTTCGTCTCGGTTGAATCGCTTTCACCCTACGCCCTTCGTCTCCGACTTCGCCCTCGGACGGACGAGTTTCTCCTCACGCATTCGTCAAGAGCTTTGGCCGATTTGCGACTTGTGGATCCAGCACCTACCGCCAGCCTGTAGCCACACTTATAATGCGAAGGACTCAGTAAACGTGCTGCATTGGCGGATTTGCTGCAATATGGAAAGCGTGATAAGCTCGGTCCCGGTTGCAACGCCGGGAAATGAAGTTAGAGGTATGTCTAGACAGTGCTGCCGCAGATGCGATCGTGCTGACAGCCCTCCGTTTACATAGGACTACTACAACAGGTGAGGAACCCCTATCCGTCAAATGTTTCATGGACTTGGCTCACCGTCTTCTCCTTTGGTCGGTTTCTAGCTGAACACCATTCGCGCAGACAACAAAGATCTCCAACAAAGATATGATGCTCTGCTTCACAGATACAAATCCGGCGACGAAGAAAGAAAGGCTCTCGAGATTGAGCTCGAAATGACGAGAGTAGAAGCAAGTGATCATAAACAGCACTATGGGAAATGGCAAGCCGCGCAGGCAGAAAACAACAATCTGAAAGCACGATTAGAGGCGTTCGAAGCCGAGAAGACCAGATCATCGGCGCGCTCGTTGGAGGTTTTCCAGTCGATGCATCAGCAAACCATAAAGGATAAACAGGTCATCAGGGCTCAGAAGGCGGAGCTTAAACTACTCAGAGGAGAAGGAGAAAGTAAGGCGTCCGGACACGACAAATTTAGCACCATCAAGGCGTCTACCCGAGAGGTGAACAAGGAAAACAGGATAGAGGATGAAGGACATGCTGAGCCAGCAAGGACTGCTGAGAAGCGGAAGTACGATGACGTGTTCAACGATCCTATAGGATGTGAGTTCCACGCTGTCGCTAAAGTCTAGACAATTGAAGCTTATGTGTCGCGTCTGTCGCTTGGTGCTTTCTCAGATACGGTCGCAGGCGTCAAGGTTGCAAGACACACTTCACCATTGACGGATTTGGAAGCGCAGGTTGGACCCGGCGATGCAGCTCGACAACCGCTAAGCCAAAGCTCTGCCCACAACTCTCCAGCATCCAGTCGATTCAACCGAAAGGCCCGAAATGTTACCGAGCATGTCGCTCCGCTTCGTATTCACCAGGATGTCACAAGCAGGATACTAGCTCAAGAGTCTCAATCAGCCAGCCAGAATCAGGAAACGGAGGAAACAGTGCCACTGCAATTCGAAGACGAGACGGAACCGACCGAGGCGTTGGAGCGACCGCAACTAAACCGAAAACCTATCATCAATCTTCACGATAAGACCACCTCAAGACCACTTGTCAGTCCCGAGACAGAAACGAGACCGCTCATCGTTGCGAAAACCAGTCTGAACAAGCACAATCCTGGAAAGAAAGCTCCCGGGCGCGAGTTGGCACCCAATCTACATGACAAGACAACATCAAGACCACTGGTTAGCCCTGAAACGGAAACAGCAGGATACTTTGACAGATTACCGGGCAGTTCGAAAACGGAAGCTCAAGGACACAAAGAAGCTGATCAAGAGGAGGCGCGACCAGAAAAGTTGGGCAATGCGCAGGCGAACGATACAAAGATGGGAAATGCATCTACAAACGACTCCAAAAGACCAAAGTCTGACCGAGCGCTGCGCAGTAGTCAGAAGACCGTTCCAAGTCCGATCAAGATCGAAGCGCAACCAGTAAAGCATGAAACTCCCGTCGCGGCCCTGAAACACAGGGTCAAAAAGGAGACACCTCTTCGCAGCGAAGGTGCTTCTCGTGGCGCGACTCCCGTAACGAGTACGAAAGAACGACAATTGTTACCTATTCCTGGATGGAAGGGTGGCAAGAAAACTGCTCGCGCGCTTGTCAGGAAGGACTCGTTTGGGGATGATGATTTCGGAGGTCAAGCTTCAAACCGAGCAATAACAGTAACGAGGAAGTGCGAACCACAGACACAGACGAGAACTCCAGCTCGTGGAATCGAATCTGCAGCTCCGTCTGATCGGTCGAAAACAACTGGACAAAAGGCGAAGCACTCTGCGATACCGGGATATCTGAGCACCGAGATGAAACGAAGCCGAACAACGGGTGATGCGACTCCTACGAGAGGCCCTGCCAACGTACGATCTTCCCCGGCACCGGAAAACATCGATGTAAAGATACATTCGGATCCTGTCTATGAACGGTCTGCGACCACACCTTTGAGAGACCGAAATCGGAATGTCGGGCTGGGGTCGTTTAGGGCGAGTCCTGCGCTGTCTATTGAAGAGAAGAAGCATGAGAGGAAGGTTTCGACAACGTCAAAGTTACGAGGAGGGAATGTTTCGGAGCGTGATACTGTGAAGGGTGCTGATCAAGGTGGTCACGACGGGTTAGTTGTGCCTTTCGTTGCTGGAGGCTCACTCAAGGCTGACGCTTGTTTTACCTGAACCTGCGCGACTATAGACCGTCCATCACGAAACCCGCTGGAGGAGAACGATACGAAATCAATCCCGATCGGAACAATGGTCTGACATACGCATATCAGAATGTCGAGCGACGCAAGGAGGAGAGGAAGAAGATGGCCGGTCATGGATGTATCGAGTGTGAGAACGTCAGTATCTATGCTGCCAAAATGTTCTCGAGGAGTCACAGCGAGCTTACACCCTCCTTTCATCCCTGACATGACTGACAGTACTACAACGCTGTCGGTGAAATGCCCGTCCCGAAACGAGGTCCTATATGGCGTTCCCCGTCACCCGAGAGTAAACGACAAGAGAGCCGACCCGCCAGGAAATGTCCGCATGGGATGGAACTAGATGGGGATGATGATGTTGGAGATGAAGAGATGGAGGATGAAGAGGCAAAGCAGAGGCATATGAACCAGATTTCGAGGCATAGGGATGATGTAAGTTCTCTTCATGTTGCCCACGTTTACAAGGTTTCGGCGCTAATGGAACCATACGCAACGTAGTGGAAAGGACCAACCACGCCCCCTAAATTCTGGCAAGTCACTTCCTCTCCTGAAACACGCGATGTACATGAATACTAATACAAAAAACCGGGTCATTGTTATCCCTTTCTTCTCGCTACAGGGACATCAGGTTCCCGGACACACAAGACGTGAAAGAGATCAATGAGCAGGCCGAGTTGCAAAGGCAGGCCAAGCGCGCGGAGATGGAGAGGGAGGCAGGGAAGAAGGACGGCAAGTATCGACGTGTTGGTGGTTGAATGAGCGGTGGTGGATCGTGATTGCGCTTGCGTTGGACGGGAATCGAGATATTATGCTCTGGGATATATGGCTGAGTATAGACTATAGTGTAAGAATTACGGAGTGCGGTGCAGTTGTACACGTTTAGTACTGGTCTGGGAACAATTAGTAGCGGATGCTGAATGAGCAACTGAAGAATGTGGGTCACCGTAGCTGAGGAAGGTGAGCTGGAAGCTTTTGAGCATGTCGACGACGGAAAGCAACCCGCCGGGGTGCGCCCCTCCTTGTATCTCCTGATATGATCAGCAGCTGCTTGACTGCTTGAAGGCCCCCGGGCACTCCTAAGAAGGACGCACTCTGCTTGACTAACGTAACTGTAACAGCGATCGATGGCACGAGCCTCCGAGTGTTTTGTCAGCGTGCGCGTCATTTGGTTGCGATCTTCCCGCTGCTGCTCCGTATTTAGCTTCCCCCGGCTTTTGGTAGGGCTGTGGCGAAGGCGGAGGCGGAGGGAGTTCACGGGGTCAGGATTCTAGTTTGAGAGTGTCAGAGAGGGCGGAGTGGGTCGTTTCTTTGTATTGTCATCTCATGTCTAGATAGCAGTATACCTTTTTCATAGACTGCTGCCTCCCTCATAAAGTCATTGGCATCCTCGCACTTGCAACGCCGCGCAAAGTAACGGTCCGGGCGCTCCCTGTTACAGCCAAGAAAGGACTCATCAGTATCCGTCCGCGCACAAGCCATCGTCGCTCTCCTTCCGCCGCCAATCCCGATTCAGCAATTGTCGGACGACCGACTACAACTTAAACATGTCCTATACCCGTTCACGCTCAAACTCTGGCGTGGGAGATTGGTACACCGCTTCATACTCGAATACCATCTCTAGACTGCGTACGACTCCTTTTATGCCCGGAGCCAACTTTGAACCGGCGCTATCACAACTACACGACCTGCAATTGACTTCGACCAATATGTCATCCGCTTCAAACCCGGCCAATGCACTCAACAGCGCTACTGTACGAAACAGAGTTCAGGTGCTCGATGCGACGACCGGCTTGCCAATGACGAGTCGTCAGATCGCACAGGCGACGGATGCGACCAATCAAACTGGGTTGACGAATGGTATTAACGGTGGCGCCAATGTTGGTGCACAGAAGAAGAAGGGACAGACATTGTTTGGGCCCGATGTTGGGTTTGAAGAAGCAGATTCCGTTGGCGGATGGACAAAGGCAGACGCAGGACATGGAAATGTTGCTGCACTTGACGAAAGAGTGCCGACTGTGCCTCTGGGTGTCGTCAAGACGTGGATCGAGCGCGCGAAAACAGACACGACAGTCGTGGATTCTTCCAATGCCCGAGTACACAAGACGACCACCTTGCAAGCCCTCGTCAACCTGAAACGACCGAGTTTGGCGCTCATCGCATTAACAGCTGTTCACCCCGATGGTGGAGAATCTTCGACATCTCACGCGTTCAGGTTTACGTATGACGCTTCCTCGCCGTCTGTGCTCGTCACATTAACCATTCACCCAAGAGCCTACCCGCCGCTCCCAACTAGACGACCAATCACGACCATTTACTCGGCACGTCATGAAGGCGGTTTCGGCAAGACATGGCAACTTCCTGATCAATTGGCCATGAACCTCCAAGCGATGATGGATGAAGAGTTGAGCTTGAAGGAGTCTGCTGAACGTGCTCGGGTCGAGGAAGAAGAACGTAGAAGGAGAAGCGCAGCAATGGACGGGGAAGATGACGATGAAGATGACGATCTCAAGAAGCGACGTCATTCCACCTCGGCGCATCGCGGTCCAAATGCCACAGCTGCTACTACAGCTGTTGCCAACCCTTCCGCCAATACTGCAACACCCGACAACACCTCTTCATCCGCCGCACGATCGCGATTCGGAATCTCGGGAATCTTTTCTCGCCGTCAGCGAAGACACGATGAAGAACAAGGAATCATTGCCGGAATCCGAAATGCACAAGGCGGGAACCAGGGAGCGGGTGGTGCCGGCGACGTGATTGAAATGCAGCCGACCTCTGCTGCCGCGACGGCGACGGCTGATGTGGCTCCTGCGGATGCCGCTGCTGGGGAGGATGACAAGGAGATGGTAAAGGATGTGATGGAGGAAGATGGAATTCGAGTGATGATCCGATTAGATGCGTTAGATGAGCAGGGTGAGTTGCGTTCGAAACCCTTGTAGTTACCTTGCCGCAGCTGACGAGATCCTTGCTCTCTTTCTAAGGCAACAAGCTATCCGCATCAAACGCCCAGCTTACCCATGTTCTGTTGACTGGAACACCGCTCTCGAGTCCTTCCACCGCGGCTGTTGAAGCACACCCAGATCACGAGGACTCGACCATCTCCCCTGTTCACGCCGACATCGCTGCGCCTAGACTTTCCAACGTCTCTGCGTTGCCTGTCAAGCGATCGTGGGCGCTCAAGGTCGTCCGAAGGGAAGCGGTGATTGCAAACCATACATTCCTGCTGAAAGAGATCTATGGTCTCTCCTCGGCGTCTACTTCCGACAGCACCAACGAGGCATCCGCAGCACACAACGACGTAGCGGACCCTTACGCATCTACTCCAAACGAGTGTATCGTTTGCTTGACAAACGCGAGAGATGTTGTCTTGCTCCCGTGTCGACACTTGGTTGTCTGCAGGGAATGCGCCATCGGCATGATCGAGTTTGGTGCGGGTGGCAAGGTGGCGCGGAGGGAGGAACCTGCGGTGAACGTGGATGCTGCCGCGGGTTCGACGGGTGCTGCTGGAGGTGCCGGAGGAGATGGAGTGGCAGGTGATGTTCCCTCTGCTCCCGCACCGGCGCTTACGACGCGGGAGAGGAGAAAGCGAAAGGTAAAGGGATGGTTCTGTCCTGTTTGTCGACAACGTAAGTCCCGAAAGTCTCTCCTCTCTTTCATCATCGCTAACTACCGCGAAATCTTACAGCATATACTTCCCTGCTTCGACTTGTGCTTCCTGCCCCTGTGAACCAAGCAAACGATTCCGTCGAGCTGGAACATGAAGACGAGCACGCAGACACCGCAACGATCCGTTCGTTCCGAACCACTCGGACCGCTCGTTCCGTTGCCGGACAATCGCTTCATCGCGTATCCAGTCGTGCGACTTTACCAGAACGAGGAGAGCGCATGTTGCGCGAGCTTGCGCCCGATGACGATGATGACGAGGACGAGGACGATGATCATGTGGCCGTTGGTCAACACCGTCCTATCTTTAGCGAACAAGGTCAAGCACAACCATCTGCGGCTTACGCTTCAACAATGTCATCGTATCCACCTCGACCCAATGCTACGTCACAGGTAGAAGAGAGCGAAGGGGAGCGACGTGAACGCCTACAGCAGGAGGAGATGGACAGGGGGCAAGCACCGCACAATGCGTACCAACCTGCGCCATTCGTACTTGGAAACGAAGTCGAAGTCGAGACACCTCCTGCCGCAACCACTCCCATGCCTGATTATGGTCGAGAGGAGAGCAAGAGAACGAGTATCGAAGGCACAGGGTGGCGTGCGGCGGTGTAGTGGATGAAGCCGGTGTAACGGGAAGCAATGGGTTTGTCGGTCTTGTTGGTCTGGTGATTGTATCTCGCCTGGTTTCTTTGTCGGCAAAAATCTTTGTATAAACCGCCGTATCAGTTTCAATGTTGGAAATTCTTTCGGACAATTCTGGGTGTCAGTTGTAGTATAGGGTTTCTAGATTTTATGTATACCGTTTGTAACCTATCTCCATGTCCTCTTTTGTCGTAAAGAAACGAATGGCAATCGCATCTGCGTAGGTCTGCTTAGAATTCGGGATATATCAAACATTGAGAAGGTATATAATATACATTTCAGATTTAAGTAAACATACACGACTAGAGCGCGAAACGATGTTTTTACAATACAAAAGGCGTACATTCGTGATCATCGTCGTGGCTGTTGATGTCTTTAGACAATTATTATGTCCCCCTTCCCCCGCCACACACCCTCAGTTCTTGGAAAAAATATTGCGAGACTGCATCAGCTCGGTGCCGAATTGCGCTCGTGAGTTGGGAGAACGAAACATCCGTGAAAAAGATATACGGGGCGGAAATTTGGAACCTGGAAATCCAGTGGTAAAGCGAGGAAACGTGGATCTCGTTCTCGCTACATAGGCGAGTCCGACATGGTGAGGAAGTGGCTATCTCGACTACCCTTCGCGTCTGCCGTGAAACAGGAGTACTGACGGTCGTCCAATCGAATTAGAAGGTCTGGGCGACTTGAGTGTTGGGAGGCGATTGATGTTGTTGCAAACTAGAGGTAACGGCACAAGCAAGACGAGTCAGCTGTGGGTTTCGGGGCGGATTCTGGACTTCTCGTCTGTCGTACCTCTTCCGTTTCGCTTTCGTCATCTCCTTCTTCAGATCGGCGCTGTTCAGTGGCTGCAAGAAGGGACTGAATCAGTATTCCAGAGTGCAAGCAGCAGGCGTGAATTGCAGCACATACCTTGAGAAGCTCGAAGGAGCATAGCAAGTCTTCTGATACAGACATTACAGCTGCAAAGTTCTGTAGAAGAGACGAAATTGGTCAGCGGGCCACATCGAAAAGTAGACTGATGAAAGCGGACATACATCAAATTCCTGTTTGATTTCGATTAAATATCGGCAATTCAGTCATCATGCTCGAAGTTAAGCATTACGTTAATTCACTTACTCCGCAATAACTAGAAACAAAAGAAAATGCAATTGATCAGCTTTGACAATTCCTAACTGATCTCTGAAGCAGATTAACTTACTTGGGCGCTGAGAATACCGTCACAAGAGTACGATCATTGTAGAACTCGTATCCATCCTGATAGGGTAAACAGAAAGCGATCAGTCGATGATGGCAAAGTGCCACGACTCGCTAAACACGCACCTCGACAACCATATGCGCTCTGCATATCAGATCCATATCCTGTTATAGTTGCAGGTCGTTAGTTAAAGCACGACGCTTCCGGTACTCGCACAACTCACGTGCGTGGCCAAGAACGCATTGATGACTGCCTTTCCATAACAATATGAAACACCTCTTTCGTTGTCTTCCCATTCCAACGCAGTATCACTGGGATCCGACCAGACGAGATCATTGAGCAATCCATAATCGGGGACATCTGCGACGCGGCAAACGAGGGATCAAGTGCGTGAAGGATTTCCGGAAGGAGAAAAGGCACTCACCTGTCGGTCTCTGTATTCTTCTGATATCATCCATACTGGATAGACTCGGACTCAGGCCGCCGTGCACGCAAAAGATCTTGCTGGCGACGATGGAAGCGATAGGCAGCGTGTTGAATACGTCGATAAAGGTTTTCCATGTTTTGATGTTTGTCCGTCGTTTGCATTCGTCGTAGAAGCCGTACACTATCGATGTCCAGTTTCCGGGATCAATTTCGGGCCTTAGGAGTCCAAATGTAGACTAGACTTACCCCTTGTGACATTCGCGCATTCGTGGTTTCCACGAAGCAGGAAGAAGTTTTCGGGATACTTGATCTTGTAGCACAAAAGTAGCAGAATAGTCTCGAGCGACTGTTTCCCTCTGTCTACGTAATCACCGAGGAAAAGATAATTCGCGGAGGGAGGGAATCCGCACATTTCGAATAGCCTGATCAAATCGGCGTACTAGACGTGTACCGAGGGATTAGCGAACATCTCTATTTTGATGACGAAAAAGAGAGACAAAAACTCACTTGTCCGTGCACATCACCGACAATCTTGACCGGCGGACTCAATTCGATCAACGTCGGCTGACTCAAGAACACTTCTCTTGCGGCCAGGCACACGCTCGTAATCTCTGCATTCTTCAACGGCGGATTCTTTGTCACTTTCCCGCTATACCCGGCCTCGAGTAATCGCTGGATCATGTTATCGACGTCGAGGGTTCGTGGCACTGATGAGCCGGCGATACCGCTGCCAGCTGTGACTGCGCCGCCTTGCGGCGGGTATGAGCTTGAGGGAAGTGGTGATGATCCATAGTTGGCGCCTGCTGGAGAGGCGGAAAGGTTGGAGGGTACGGGTGGTGGTGGAGATGATGAACGACCGGGGAACAAGTGATGGGTTTTCGATTGTCCACTTTGCTGTTGTAATTCCGGTGCTCCAACAATCGCATTCGTAGTCGGTATTCCTGCATCAGAACCGGCGACACTCAGTCTGGACCCTTCATCCGCCGGCGAATTCGGATCTTCTCCTTCGAATGTAGGCGGAGGACTCTTGCTTCTTCCGCTTTGACTAGCTCCGGCTGCTGCTTGGCCTGAACTGACGCTTCCTCGCCCTCTAGTTTCCGCCGGTGCGCCCTTTCGTGCACCAGGCGTCAGACCCTCGAGTGCCTGTGTGCTGGTTGATGGCGGTGCTTGTTCCGGGATGACTAGTTGCCCGGCAAGCGGAGCTTGTCCTCTACGGTTGTTGAGTCCAGAGATGGAGGAGATGGAACGCTGACTGTCTGTCTTTGAGAGCTCCTTGGACTTTGTTCGGCCTATCTTCTTGGAGGACTGTTGACCCATTGTGCGGGTCCGAATGCAGTGTGTTGCGTCTGCGTCGTGTGAGAAGTGTGGTTTCGTAGATGTCGTACGGGTGTGGATGTATGGCCTAACGAATTGTTGCTATTCCCCTTCCGTACCTCGTGTGTTTGGTAGATCAGCAGGCTAGTCTTGGCATTGAGAGGTAGCCTGACCGGCGAGGGAGAGCGAATGACGGAGGGAAGGAGGGAAGGTGCGCCCGGTCACTGTCCATGCCCCGGATACACTTCCAAGCTGCAAGCCGACGACGACATGCAGCTCGACATGCGCGCTCCTCCACGCCGCGAGCCGTCCGTCTGTCATGAGTCATCACTCAGGCTCAGCAGGATGACGAACGGCGATACCGGACCACCACGACGACTGTTTTCCATGTCGATCTATGCCACCACCGCTCGCTGAAACGATGAACCCGGACGAGCAGTCATTTTGGGCCACCATGCAGCCGCAGATAGATCCAACGCATGATCACGAGAATCGGTACGCGTCACTTCGTAAAGAGCCTCGCTCCTCCTAGCGAGATATTGTGTATTGCGTGGAACGAACGAAGCACCGCTCACACCTTCTACTTCTCCGATAGGCGAGCATTGTAACTGGTCGTGTGCCCGCCGCCGTAATGTTATTGGTGTGCATCGTCCTGTCAGAAGTGAGTGCTAATCTGTTATACAATGATTTGCGTAAAACCGAACCCTGCGACTCTCTCGTCCACTTCACCAAAGGTCAGCCTCCCTTTTGCGTTATCTTCGCGCTCATGGTCTCTCAACACTCCTAATTTCTATTATGGGTAACGCCATTCCACACTTTATGGATGTAGTATCTCTGGAAAAAGGAGCAATTATGAAGTTGAAGCAAATCGAGACGGAATGTAATTGCGAAAGCACAGCAGAAAACCTCCCCCTCGGTGCTCGAAATCCCTTCTTGCTAGTACTATGTTACACCAGAAGTGACAGATACACAAGATGCATTGATCATACATTTCTCGAGTCCCTCCATGATCCCCTTTTTTAATTACTGTTTGGACCATCGTTTTCTCGGTCTTTCCACCGCTGACTATTCCTGCGTCCGAACCATCCCTTCAAACTGCCTGACCTCTTTCTGAGGTCTCAGCACTATGTTGTTCGGGCTGGTCACTGGCACCAGCATCAGTAAAACTGTCTGATTCTTCTCCGTGCTTCGAAATCTGTTCAGCTCCTTGTACACCTTTTCTCCCTTCAACCCCAGATGGTGTGTGAGGGCGCCTTTGCCTTGAGAACCACCATCTTTGGGATTTTTTCTTGGTCACGCTTGGTTGTGACAGGACGTCCGTTTCCAGAGATTCCAATTGATACACTACTCCCTCATCGTTCAAAATCCATCGCTCCGGAAGGGGTTTTAGAACGTGGAATGTTCTCTTGTTATTGTACGTTACTATGAAATCGCGTTTGATATGCTTGCCTTTGTTGTATACATCACACTTCAGAGGACGAAGCGATGATAACGGATTCGGACCCGACGTATACCGCTTCGAAAGGGTGACAGTGAACGCCAATGGGTAAGTGTATATTGTCTTGCAATGAATACCACGTCTGTATGTAGCGCGCCGCTTTTGTCGCATGGTGATTTTGATCGCTGGGTTTTCCTGGGCGGGTTCATACTCCCATTCGAATTGGTAGGTTTGAGAAGACATCACCTGAAGGACAACGGCTCCATGCTCAAAACGAAGCTCGCATCTATTAAATTCCCCTTTAGAACAAATTCCTTGGTGCAAAACTTCGACCTGGCCGCCTTCATACTTGCGCGCCCTACGGATCTTCACCGTTGCATTACAAAGGAGCTTGTCAGAGGCCTTGATCGCTTCAGTATCTTGAGTGACGTCACTGGCGGCGGCGGAACTGGGCGTTGCAGAATCGGCTGATACCGTTGAATCCCTCATGATGGTCCAAACATCTGAATCGCACTTTGCGCCATCTAGCACCGAGTTTTCTTTGCTCCTCCACGATGGCTTGAGTCCGTAATATCTGGTCAGCATGGCATTGTATACGGATTAGTGGTACTGTCAGAGTGTCAGTGACGTCAAGCGTTTTTTCGGAGGTTCCCTGACTTACGATCTTCCCATCCAGCTGCTTCCTGTTCTGTCGTGGCTTTTGTACCAATTGTCGAGACCTATCAGCATGAGCATGAGCATGAGCATTCAGCGGAGGAAGTAGTTAGAACGAGGGGAGACGCTAGACTGACTGTGTGACGCGTTCTTCAATTACACAAGGTGAACGTCAACGCAAAGTCCCAATCAATGATATGAGTACGTTTGTGCCTCCGCCTGTGCTCTCCTGTGCGTGCTTACAGTGCTGTGTGACCCATTGAGCGGGGCAGTCTCTGTGACCGTCGGATGAGGCAATGTAGTCGTGGCGTCCATTTCGTACAATCGAGCCGGTGTATATGCCTGTGATTTCGGTATTTGCAGAGTAAAGTGTGAACCAGTAAAGGGTCGAACACCACTTTCAATGGACTGAATGTTGGCCGGGGGGAGGGGGGGTCGCGGGAAGACTTTACCAGTACAGCAGGAATCCGTTGGAAATCGTTGACACGGTTATAAACCGATCTTCGCCGCCTCCTTGTATTTGAAGAACTTGTCGAGGCAAATTGGGCACTCTGGAGCAGAACTTTCGCAGAAGTACCAGGGCAGCACGCCATTGCTTTTGCTCATGAAAGGAGATCTATATGATCCAACTCCGAGCACCGCTTCCTGGAAACGGACCGCTGAAGGGCGACTTTGTAACCTTGGAAGGACTGAAACGGGGCTATAGTTTTGGTTGTAGCTCACACATCAGGAGAAGATATGGCGTGCTCAATGAAAGTGCTGAGGGTACTCGCGCAATCGTGCCCAAGGAATAGACCCGACATGTGGCGTTTCAGCAACTCTCAATCGCAGTTGCTGGAGCCGTTTCTTTGAAAAACGGTCTGAGATTTCTCCCTTGAAGCCTATACACACGCGAAACCTTGAGCTCTACGTCTCCTCAAAGATTCCAGTCTGAATCAAGAGTGAAGACTGCCAACCAAGGACGTAGTGGCCGCGGCGATTTATCATGCTACAAGCATTTGCAAAAGGCGACGAACAGTCGGCGCAGCAGAAAATAACCTCAACTCAGTCGCTATATAAGATGACAGCGTCGACATACGTAACCGGCCTTAGACCTCATGGAAATTATACAGTGTTGTATGATCAGTAGACCAGACATTCAAAGCTGGAGCTTCTAAGTGCTCTGCAGCTTCCCTTGTGTCGCAGTTGGTTTGCTCATGCGAAGGAAAAAGGTGGGCAAAAGCAACATCTATGCAACCGAAAGAACGTGCGATTGACACGGCATAAGTGTGAGTACGACTTTGGCGTATAATAGAAATCCTACAGCTGCCAGCTGCTCGCCTGTTAGTAAGCTTGAACGCGATGAAGGTAGTACGCCGTTACAGCGGTGCAAGGTCTTCTGCTCCACTCCAGGTCTTCATCTGGAGCTTTATTTTTCGCTTCTTGGGTCGTTTCGGTGAGGTGGTGTACGTTAAAACCTGCACATAGGGAAACACTGCCAGTCATCCCAGACTTCAGGGCTCTGGCTCGAGAAGACAAAGCTAGCCGAAGTGGATATACAAAATTTGATAGCACCCTTGGTACGCGTCAAAGAGAAATGCGGCTTTCTAATTGGCTCATCGAGGCGTCAGTCGTAATCGCGGCAAAGGGCTTTCATATGATTCATTCATTCATCATTGGCCAAACCACGGACTCTACCCTCATGTCCGTTCCACCAATGTAGAATTGCTATTGCTTCATGCGCTATATCTCCTGCGGTCATCCCCCCTTCGTACATGGCTCAAAGGCTCAAAAGCTTCAAGTGTTTCAGATGGTTCCAAGGAAGAGTAGCTCGGTCGTGGACAATTAAGATCCGTCAAGGCGGACGAACATCGATATTGTACGAGCTATTACACCGATTGTATAGTTGTCGAGTATACCATTAAGTCATCCGCGCGAGCTGGTTTGTTTTGTTTCAGCCTCGATCGACGTTCGACTGACGGACCGAGGAGGGCACTCACCACTTTGCCGCTTCATGTCATGATATGAGCTTGACAACTTGAAGAGCTTACACATACCTGACGTCGATGCAAGTCGCCACACCAGCTGCTAGCCCGAGGTCGTAGCTGAAGTGGTCTGCAACGCCAAATAGGGGTAGAACATACCCAGGACCACCATATCGAGAATCCGACGTTATTGCGGAAGGAATAGGTCAACAACAACATCAGAAGACAGTGCCATCGTAGGAATACCGCATTTCCGCTACACAATATTGGAGTACGAGGAACGTAGCATATCCGGCAAGGTGTTCGGAGTTGTAGATCGCGCAGTCGACAGCCAACGAAATGGCGGCTCCAGGAACATCTGTTCGACGATCACCTCGAAATCATCAACATCCGACATCTTATTCGCCACGAGATGCCTTTCAACACCGCCTTTCCTCCTCCTCGACTCCCACGACCGCCACAATAGTCGCACCTGCAGGGTCGACACAATACCTCACCGGATCACCCACATCTACCGCGTCGTCATCATCCAGGTCATTATACTCGCCTACTGCCATGACGCAACATAGTCGTTACTTTCCGCCACATAACGCCAACATGCCTAGCAATGGAGGTCAATTGTCGTCGAATGGCATTGCCGCGGTGAACGGCATGATAGCGTCTAGTCCCGGGTTCAAGGTGACAAAGATTACAAGAAGAAGTAGCAAGAAAGGGACTTTGCCTCCTGTTTCGCAATCTGCGTCCAACAGAGGAGACAAGGATGGAGTGGACGAGACAGGGAATCAGTCGAGATCCTCTGGTGGTGGTCATTCTAGACATCATTCACCAGCTTCGAATGTCATGGGCGAACACAACAACAGCACGAATTCACAACATTACAACGCAAGCAGTTCCCGAAACATTTCCGCTTCGAATGCACATTCAGGTACACCCTCTCAAATGGTAGGCCGAGTCAGGTCTTCCTCAAGCGCCGTTGCTCAGCTGTCGCCGGCCGTCGCAGCGGGAACCATCACTACCTTGAACCCACACCACCACTACCCATCCACTCCGAGCCCTGTTCGACAAACCTCAATGCCTGACGTCTTTGGTCCTGTTGCCGGTACGCGCAATTCGACAAACGGCGGTACAATGTCTCCCGCAAAGCTATCTAGGGCTACTTCGATAAAAGTGGCTGCTTCAACGTACACAGGGGATGGGCCAGAAGATGTGGACCCTATCGGTATTGGAATCCGTTCGTCATCTCCAGCAGTGCCATCATTAGACTTGACATCTGTTCTCGCCAAGAGCGACTCTTCAACTTCGAATTCGACATCAACATCAACATCGGCATCTTCACCTCGTACCCTCACCCGAGGAAGAAACAGGCGCAAATCGCCAATAAGCAGCGATGAACAGGTGGAAACGGGAAGGAATCCGGAACAGTCGTCGCGCACGGTACGATCTCGTATGGCTCCTGCTCCTCGCTTTGATTATAGAGCTGGGTCAGCATCGCCAGTCATCCAGCCTTCGCCACAACTTCGTCCGTATTTCGAGTCCCGTCCTGGATCTCCAGCCCCTCGATCGACGCCGCCGGACGCGCCTCCTCAGCGAGCGCAAACACCGGAGAAGAGTGACACTATCGACCGTGATAGTGGTGTGGCCCGTGTCCGTGCTGCAGCGAGCGTGGACACAGGACTCAATGCCTTGGCCAGCAGCGCATACCCAGGTATTTTACCTACAGCAGCATCTCCTGTCAGCAACAGAAAAGTGTACCCTAGCGCAGCAGGTAACACTCTAGTCGGTGCGGGATTCTCTGGTACAGCTGGACTTCTGGTAGCTTCTCCGAGGAAAGGGAAGGCGAGGGATTACGGTGATCGGTGAGTCTGTTTAATTGAAGGCGCTGCCTGTTCAATGCTGAAGTTCTCTCCTGTACAGATTTATACCTCAGAGGGATGATTCGTCAAACTTGCATGCCTCGTACCAACTCATTCCGGACGGACCGGGTTCCAGTTTGGGGTATGTAGTCGGTGGTGTTCGAACTGAAGGCGACATGTTAGCTGCCGCGGTAGCTGCAGACAAGGCGAGAAGGAAGGGCGCAAATGGCGAAATTGACGCTATGAAAGGTATGTAACCCTTCGGTCGGAAATATAGTATTCGCTAACATAAACTCTCAAATTTCGTCTCACAATGACAGATGATGCAGATCGCGCATACAGTCAGCTTCTTCGGTCCGAAATGTTCGGCGCTTCTCTCTCTCCTGGTCCGAATGAACGTCCTCATGCAAGCAGCAGCGCGTCTATGCCTAACGTACATCTGCGATCACCCAGTCGGCATTCAACGATGCCCTTCAGTCATTACGCTGTTCATGGCACAGGTCTCGATGCTATTCCGTCTATGCCGCAGCATACGGCCAACATACCTTCGAATATCAATCAAGGTGCATTCGCGACAAGTTTCAGTCCCTTAAGAACTGGTCAGCCCGGCGTCACGACGGGTACTCCCATGACTCCCAGCAAGAAGAGGGTGTTGAACTACTCATCCCCATCTGCGAAGATGCGTTCAAGTCCTAGCCGAAACATCAACGTCTCGCCGGGACAATTCAACCTCGGATATGGCAATGGAACGAATGTCGGAATGGGCTTCGATGACATGCTTTCCCAGAAGTATAGCCAGAGTCCGATAGGAAAAGAGAGTCAGCGTGCATTACTCAGTCCTAGAAAAGCGACAAGATGGATTTCAAAGACCCCATTCAAGGTATTGGACGCTCCTGAACTGGCCGTAAGTAGTCCTGTTTGGGTACCCCTCGACGATGCAATATTGACCGTGACATACTCTCATATCTAGGATGACTTTTACCTCAATCTAGTCTCATGGTCACAAACGAATCTTCTAGCTGTTGGCCTTTCATCGTGTGTTTACCTCTGGTCGGCCGCTACTTCTCAGGTTACAAGATTAGCGGACCTTTCTGCTACCGAAGGAAGATCTTCTGATGAAGGAGACGTTGTCACTGGTATTGACTGGACAAATAAAGTAAGGGAATCTGGCGACTTTTCTATAAAGCTTGAACTAACGAGTTCGTCCATCTATCAGGGGAGTACAATTGCTATCGGCACCAACAAGGGATGCGTCGAGATCTGGGATGCAGAAAGAGAGAAAAAACTGCGGACGATGACTGGCCACGAATCACGGGTCGGATCCCTAGCATGGAATGGTAGCATCCTTTCGACCGGTTCTCGAGATCGCAAGATCTTACATCGAGACGTCCGAGTGCCCGAGCACTATATCCGAGAACTCAAGGGCCACCGACAAGAGGTATGCGGTTTGAAGTGGAACACGCAGACAGATCAGTTGTCTTCCGGAGGAAACGACAATAAGCTCTTCATCTGGGAGAAGACGAACGATCAGCCGCTGTTCCGATTCCCGGAACATACAGCGGCCGTAAAGGCTATTGCGTGGAGTCCGCATCAGCGCGGGCTTCTGGCGAGTGGAGGCGGAACAGCGGATCGAAAAATACGGTACTGGAATACATTGACAGGGAATCTACTTAGCGAATGGGACACTGGGTCGCAGGTAAGCAGTCTCTGGCGTCTTGAAAGATCATGTTCCATCCCTGACCTTGATTTTCTGTTCCTTGGTATGAATAGGTATGCAATCTAATGTGGTCCAAGAATTCCAACGAAATTGTGTCCACCCACGGGTATTCGGGAGGTCCAGTTTCCAACCAGATCACTGTGTGGAAATATCCGTCAATGTCGCAGGTTGCAACTCTTACTGGACACACCTATCGAGTACTCTATCTCGCAATGAGCCCAGACGGTCAGACCATTGTCACTGGTGCGGGAGACGAAACTTTGCGATTCTGGAATGCGTTCCAAACGCGAAAATCTGGGGATGGTGCTGCCGATGGGTACCAAGAAGCTTACGCTGGACCAAGTGGTGGAAGGAGAGAGGAAAACAGTCTCAATCCGTTCTCGAAGATTCGATGAACTCAGCTTTTGATACAAGGAAACAATAATAGCGTAGAGATTCCACAGTTAATGGACATTTTAGCAGTAGACGTACGACGGCTTGTGTCGTGTCCAGAGATCGAATTAGATGTAGGCGATCGATGTAGCCATCTTTGGTACATTGAATAAGCTATTGAATATAGCATCAGAGAGCTTTTTTGCGGAAGTGGGATGGATGTTGAGAGCGAGCGCTCTGACCCCAAACCTAGTCCAAGCTGAGGAGCTTACTATAGTGAAGAAAAGGGCTCTGGCTAGTCTCTCTTGATTGTTTCGAAACTCTTCCGTATTTGGTGTATGGTGGCCCAAGATCTCGTGGTCCGGTCCGGGACTCCGGTTGCTTTGCTTATGCTGATCGTCCTGTCTGGTTGGTGAATATCTACAAGAAAGACAGAGATAGTTGAGAAGAGCTATCGTCCTCCTTGGCTATTGTCCAATCCTGATAGTCACCTCGCCTCATCATATCGCACTCTCTACGATCACCTGAACTCAAGATGCCTGCTTCTTCCAAACCTATCGCCCTCGTCACCGGAGCGAGTTCAGGTATCGGCCGAACATCATCGGTTGCCCTTATCAAAGCTGGATGGCGAGTAGTCCTCAGTGGACGGAGAAAGGAAGAGCTTGAGGCCACTGCAGAGATGGCTAGGAAAGCCTTGCGAGGGGATGGGAAAGAGAAGGAAGCCAATGATGACCAGCTTGTCCTGGTTGCCGTCGGCGATGTGTCCAAGGAGAGCAACGTCAAGGAGATGTTTGAGCAGATTCAGAAAGTGTATGGTGAGTCTAGCTTATGGTCTTCGTTATGATGCGGTCTTGAACTAAGTGTCCTTCGCATTCAGGCCGACTTGATTTGCTCTTCAACGTGAGCCCTCTTACACTGACTGCACAGCTCCTGAAGCAGTCTAACGTTTTCCTCCACATACAGAATGCTGGCGTCTCAGGCAAAGCCGTTCCTCTAGAAGATCTGGACATTCAGGATTATCTGTCTGTAATGGCTATCAACGTTACTGCTTCTGTCATCTGCACGCAGTACGCCACAAGAATCATGAAAGGACAAACACCTCAGGGTGGTCGAATCATCAACAACGGCAGGTGAGCTGGCTCGTCTGAAGTCAAATCCGTATCTTTATAACTTTTTTGCTATTCCTTTTCAGTATCGCCGCCTATTCACCAAGACCCAGTAAGTCAATCGTTGCGGATCTCTGCCGATAGTAAGCTGATCATGGTGTGTGTACACGACATGAAACATTGCAGACGCTACTTCCTACACGATCAGCAAACATGCTATCTCCGGCCTGACAAAATCGACAAGTCTGGATGGCAGAAAGTATAATATTGCAGCTTGTCAACTAGACATCGGTACGCCTTTCTAGCATGCGCAAACAATGGGTACATTCTTATTGATTTTGCAATGCGTGTGCAGGCAATGCGGCTACCGCTATGGGTGGTGGAGCTGCAAACGGCGTCCCGCAAGCAGACGGTACCAATAAGCCAGAGGCCACCTTTGATGTCGAAGAGGTCGGCAGAGCTATTGTTTATATGGCATCGCTGCCATTGGGAGCCAACGTTTTCAACATGACACTCATGTACGTTGCCATCGAGACCTCGAGTGCCTGGTATATGTCTGACGTCCCTCTGACAAAACAGGGCTACGACTATGCCATTCATCGCCCGAGGTTAGAAAGAATGACGGAATTCAAACATACAACGCATATGAGATATACTCTACGGGTACAAGAAAGAAGGTTTGTGGAACGTTCCTACGTTCAGAGCGTTACTCAGAAAAAACCTGTTGTATTATTACAGCGATTTATCTCAGAGGCATGGTCAACAAATTCTTGCCTCCCTTGAGAATCAAGAGTTCCCCTCGTCTTCTATTTGCAGCGACAAAGATGATTCGTGCGGTAACTTCACCGAAAGCCACGACAACCGCAATGACTAGATTGCGAAAGAATCAAGATACGTTAAACATCTCCCAATAACCATCCAAGGCAATCCAATTCCAACAACTTACTAATCAAGATAATCACGATCCAAGTGATTTGATGCATCTTGTCTTGATCAATGTAATCATGAATGATACCCAAAAGATCGCCCGTCACCGCTAGCCGGTCGTTTAAGACCTGCACTCGAGGACCGATTTCAAGATAGTCACGGATTGCTTCGTAGAGGGGCAAGAGTGAGGCCTCTGACCAGAAGAGTTCCGGCGTATCTGTTCGACACGGAGTCAGCTTGCGATCACAAAGTTCAGGAAACGAGGGGAACGTACCTAAGATTCCGCTGCTGAGATTGACATCCATTCTGAGCCTGAACAATCGACCGGTCATCTTCAACGCATCACGTCTGCTCAGATGTAGTTCTCCCGTTGTCGCAAGTTCTTTGGGGAACGACGCTGTCGAAGACAGGGAATCCTGCATGACAACTTCATATATGCTAAGTTTCGTCGACTGGGCAATGGCGTGAGAAACGGATAGCTATCGTAAATTGCGAAAAGGTCAACACTGCATCCGCGTCGATAAAAGCATTCCGACCTACCTTGAGCAGATGAGAATGCGATTTGAAAGCTGTTCATTAGGGAAGAACTTAATTTGTGACGGCACGCAGCATGCAATCTGAGAGGCTTACTGAACAAATCATTGTAGATTCGTGGATACGTCGCATCTGGGTCATAAACCTACGGGAAAATCGAGATCAGACAGACACAGCCGCGAATAGGCGATCGCGAGATGACTCACATAATGACACTCTTCGACTTCCCAATCAGCATCCGCGACCGGCCTCGTCCAAATTCCTGCGTTCTCACAGTCCTCCAGAATGTCCCTTTCCTCCCTTTCTGAAAGCCCAAAGAAGACGGTGACACCGTACTCGAAAAAGACGACTTCTGCGACTCGGTTCGACGAACTGTCGCTCTGGCGTCTTCGTCTACGTTTTGCGCGCTCCCTCTCGGCGGCGAGATGCGCTTGCGCAGCGAACTTTTGAACAGTTTCCTTAATACCCGATGCGGAACGGTCTTCCAGCGAGGTGGCTTCGGGATCGGTTGCAAGACGGGTTTCCACCGGATCACTGGTCGACAGACGTGTTGATTCCATGTCTTGAATCAAATTACGTTGGTCGGATCCCGGAATGTCGTGACCTGTTCGGAACTGCTTGTCAACGTCCGGCGACAAGTCTCGACTTTGACGCTCCGAGTCGTTGGACTGCTCGCTATCCTGAGGAGGGGAGGACGACAAGAGGTATTCATTCGAATGCGTGAAATCGGTTTGCTGGACGCCTTCTTCCATGACTTGCGGGAAGAAACCATCGTGATATCCGACTTCTTCCGCCTCTGTCATGCGTTCAAGCAACGACACACCACCTATAGGGACAGAACAGAACGGTAATGAGCACAAATGATCAGAAACTGCCATGAATTTCATTTACCTGGGCTCTTCACGGCAGGTGAACTTCTGACTTTCGTGCTCGCTCCGTAACCAGGGAGCAGAGGCAGAGAATATACCTGACTGGAAATGTAAGCTCTCTATGCCGACCGGACCCTATTCAGTTTTACTCACAGCATAAACAGCATCATCGAAAACTCTAACCACGCCGACACCATGCTCACGCTTGAGGAAAGCCTGCAACAGCTTCATCTTATACCCATCCGCGGTTGCATACGCTGTCAGTCTCGGCAAGCCGGCTTCCTCCCGCTGACTCTTGGACATTTTCTCCGCTTCCGATCGCTCGTCCGTCCTGTCCTCCTCGACGGGTGTCGTCAAAGACTCGCTTTGCCAGCTCGAAGACTGAGGAGGCGAATCTGCAGGTTTCGTTACCGTTGAGTTGATCGCGGAAGCCGGCATCGGTTTCGTCTGCGGTTCTTCTGGGAGGAAAACATGTTTCTGAGTCGTCTTTGATGTTCGAACGGGTAACGATGGTTTGGCGGTAGTCGTTCCCGAGCCCGCTCGAGCACGATTTGGAGTACCTCGACCGAGGGGAGAAGGTATCTTTGGCGCTGTCGATGTGCGTAAATGCGCGGGAAGGGAGAGGAGAGGGGATGATCCGTTTGAGCCTGATCCTGCCGCGGGTTGATTTTGGCGCAAGGCGGAGGCGGCCCTGGCGAGACCTGTCATAGGCGAGCGACGGATTGTTAGCTACCGAGTTGTCCATCGGAAGACCGTCTATGCACGCTACTCTAACATACCTGGCAGTCCTCCAGCGCTTCGTCGGGGTGCAGATCCGGAAGTACCACTTGGGTTGACTGGCTGACGTGGAGATGAGCCCAATACGGATGGCGCTCTTGGCGGTATAGGTCGCGACATGGTGTGCTAGAGCTTGTGCTGGCTGAAAGACAGTCTCTATGTATATCCCGCAACGAGATCCTGAACCGTTTCTAAAGCAGTACGGGATGGACTGATACAATTGCTGCCAAGTAGATAATCCGAACAAGACTCTACTCGAGGGGTGATCGCGACTGAGATGGCCCATGGATTGACGCAACGAGTATTCTTCGGTTCCGCACGTTCCAATAATGCGAATTGAATATCGCCTTGAATTCGCTCCACTCCCCATCCTGCCACCGCCGTTTTCCATGCATTTTCCATAAAGGCCTACCATGCCTACCGCTCGCTATTATACCCAATAGATCCACCCAGAGAGTAACGAATACACCTGAGCGGAGACCACAACAGCGTGGATAAGTGAAAGTGACGCAACTACCTTGCAAAACGTGTGTACAAACCACCTCCACCACAACTGTCTCAGAAACGGATTACAAGATGCTGATACTTGTTGAGCAGTCTTTCCTGTCCCTCAGTAGGACTGCAAGTGACATTGACCAGTAGGTCAAGATGAAGTTTGCAAGGCAAGTCGTCACGCACTCGTCTTCGATTTTGTTTTTGCTAACGACAGTTCATATCTTTTACAGGTATCTGGAAGACAATTGCGTTCGTGAACCTGACCTTCCGCCAGACTTCCGCGTTCACTGATGCCCTACCCTCTTGCTTGTGTTCCCTTCTGAAACAGACTCCGGAATGGAAGCGAGCGTACATCGACTACCGCAAGCTCAAGAAATGTATCAAGGCAATTCAACGGCGACAGATTAGCGGTGAAGCCCCTGGCCAGATCACCGAGGCGGATATTCCGGATAGCGATGAACACCAGCAGGATGAACAGAGAGGATCTACGTCGAGACGGGACAGCCACGAGGAGGGCAGGGGCGATGAGGAAATAGACACGATGCCGGACGGGCTAGATTCCGGACGTAAAGCCAGAGTCATTGAAGGCAGGAATGGCGTCGATATGCGTAACGACGACGCGGACGATGACGATGAAGACGACGATTGTGATGATGATGATGACAGCGATACAGGTCCTCATGCATTTCCGGACCTTAAAAAAGCGAAACAAGGCGACGATCCCGCGAAAAGCGAACCTCGAAAGTCAAGGTGGTTGCAGCATCGTAAAGCCGAATTGGAAGGGAAACTGTCGTCACCTCGCCTGAGTATTCCAGCATCGTCACCCGCGCAGTCTCGATCGGGGAGTATAGCTGGGTATGGGTCAATGGGTAGAACTCCTCCGATGCACAAACACCGAGCTGCGTCGCCTCCGATATTGGTTTTACCGGATCCAAGCAATCCCGAGGCCGACAACTCCAACGAAAAAATCGACGGGTTGCCTCAGACGGCGAACACACGCGATGCCGAAACCGATTCGACACATTCTATTCGTGATTCGACACCTCTTACTGGAAAAGGAAAAAAACACCTTCATTGGGATACGGCGAAGACGAATGGTAATGGTACCACAGAGGTTGCGGAGGAAGAAGGGGATGTTACCGCCGCCTCCGGCTCTGGCTCCGGCTCAGGGAGGGACTCGTCGTCTGGAGATGAAGATCGGATCCTACCTTTGCAGAAGGCTGTAAAGTCACCACGGTTACTAGCAAGGTCGCCTTCGTTCTTACCGAAATCGCCAAAGATCTTTGGTAATAAGGGTGCAGAAACCCCTGGAGTATCGCGCAATGACTCGACTCGGCGGACTATGAGTTCCGGTAAGCTACATTCTCCGTTTTTTCAGCCTTCATCTGGTCTCTTTAGCCTAAATTCATCTCCGGTAGCTGGAGGCATGGCCCCGCGGTATCCCGAAACCATCGAGGAACTTTACAAGATCTGCTACACGGACGAGAGGCGTTTCTTTGCCGTGCTCGACGGCGAGCTCGAGAAAGTCGAAGCTTTCTACCACGAACGTGAATCTGATGCTATCCGCAGATCACATCAACTCCAAGCACAGCTCAAGGAGTTGGCAGAGCATCGTCGTGTTTTCCATGAAGCAGAAGGCGAGCGCAACAAGAACGGAGTCCGAAAGTACTTGAACGCCCCGATGCAGATTGCGCAAGAAGTACAGAAGCGTGTGCCATTCGTTACCACCGTGAATACTGAGGGTAATAACAACAATGGACATGCTGTTCCCGGCGATCTCGCGAAGCAAGCAAGCGATACACAGCAGGAAACTGATAGCGAACGCGAGCAAATGATGAAGGAATTTGATCCCGAGAAATACCAGAGGTACAAGAAGAAGCTGAAGGTGGCGGTAGTGGAACATTACAAGGAGCTGGAAATTTTGAAAAACTATCGAGTAAGTGCGTTGACTCGAAGACAGCGACATTGCCACGGATTGACTTTTCGCTGTTCGTGTAGATCCTCAACTTGACAGGGTTCAAAAAGGCGCTGAAAAAGTTCGAAAAGACGGCAAGGGTGGGTAGACTGATCCAACACGTACAATGCGACAAATACCAACTCACGAGTTGGGATGAATTGTTAGATCCGGTGCATCGATTTATATATGGATGAAAAGGTTGCGAAAAGGAGCTTTGCGGATCATCGAGTGGTAGATGCGCTTCTCAAAGTAGTGGAGGACGAGTATACGAAGAGCTTCGGTAAGCCGCGCTGTTTCTTCCTAAAGGTGGAGTGGGTGCAGATCCAAATCATTTGTGTATTACAGAAAGAGGGGATCATAAAAAGGCTTTAGGGCGACTTCGAGGGGAGTTCGCGACGAAAACAGTGAGTCATACTGTTCGTCAGCCATCTACCCTGCTGATCTGTACTGTCACCTTGATAGCATCATCTTAGCACATTCTGGTCGGGAATCTACATTGGTATTGGCGTGCCTATTCTTATTCTTGGCCTTGTTCAGGGTACGTTCTCGACTTGACATATCTACAATGTGCTAAATCACCAGAAGGACCTTGTGCAGCGCTGGAACCCGGAATGTCCCACAAGTTCATTCAAAGAGATGGTCTCCTCGTAGTATACGCGACGCTATTCCTTCCGGTTATATTCGGCATGCTGTTCGAGCTCAATTTGACTGCATACGTGTCCGCTCGTATCAACTATCCTTTCATCATGGAGTTGGACGTCCGGACTGCGCTGGATCATCGGCAATTTCTAGAGGTCAGTCTCAACACGATTTTGAAGCAGGTCGCGCTTCGTTAAACCTTCACGATATCCTAGATACCTGCACTCTTGTTTGCTGTTCTAGCTTTCTGCTTTTATTTCTCGTTCCACTTCACAGGGTCCCCGGGTATCTCCCCCTACGCGTAAGTCTTTGAGCCTGTATCGACGTATATGAATCGCATCTAACATAAAATCCCTCATAGATGGCCCATCGTGTGGGTCGTCTTCACAGTCCTGTTCTTCATCAACCCATTACCCGTTTACTACCAGCATGCGAGATACTGGTTACTCAGTGTGCTTGCCAGGGTGTTCACGCCTGGGTATAGCAGAGTTGAAGTGAGAGTCATCAGATTTGGAAAGTATCATTACTACTTGAAGCTGACATGCGTCTCGCATAGTTCATCGCTTTCTTTGTCGCAGATGAGCTGAACAGGTTTGCATGACTTCCCCTTGATCTCTCCAGATGGGTGTTTGACTTGGACTTCCGCTTGTAGTCTGTCGTACACCTTCGGAAATCTTTGGTTCACTGGATGCGCATACAATAAAGGATGGCCAACAGACGTTCTCTCTCGTTGCTCCTCATCGCACAGCTGGGTCTATGGTCTGCTGTAAGCCCGTTTACTCCAGCTCGAATCTTGAAGTGGACCGATTCTTATCAACGCTTCTTTTCTAGATTGATGATACCAGCTCTTATTCGTTTGATCCAGTGTATCAAACGTTGGTATGACTCTCGCTTGCAAATTCACTTGATCAACGCTGGTAAATACACGTCCACTGTGGTGCAATACGTATTTTACGTGTATTGGCGATCGAGGGGGAACCGTATACACGACCATTCTTTTGCGCTCTGGGCTACGTACGTTGCGGGCCAGAGTCTTTTCAGACGTGAACAAACGCTCACTACTCGTCTTTGCCAACAGTTTTGCAAGCATTTCCTCCTTGTATACTTCATCCTGGGATTTGTCGGTAGATTGGGGTCTACTACGGCCCCGGTATGCATACCTGCGAGAAAGCCTTGGATATCCCAGCATCAGACACGTAAGTAGCCAGAATGCAAACACCTCGAGGATTTAAAAGCTGACGAGGATTACTCAATTTTGCAGTATTATTATGTTGCGATGGTACGCAGTTCCAAGCGTCTATTACCGGCAACCCGTCTAAACTTTTGCTCTGGATAGGTTCTCAACGTGCTCATTCGATTCATATGGGTTTGGTATATTCCAGCATCCGCCAGTTACCTTCGGACCCGTGCTTTCTTTTTCGCCTTGGCGGAAATGTTGAGAAGATGGCAGTGGAACTTCTTTCGAGTCGAAACCGAACAAGTCGGTAACACTGATCAGTATAGGGTGAGCAATGATCTTATGGCATTTGTGTTAGAGATGACAATACGAACTGAATGTCCTTTCTCCCCAATGAAAAGGTTACACGAGAAGGTGAGTATCGAGAACGAAACATGTGCGGTCGAAACTCTAACCACATATCTCTCTTTCAGTACCGCTACCATATCATCGCCTCAGAGATGATGAAGACTTGGACGAGGAGTTGGAAGCCATGTCCAAATATGGTAAAGAGAAAGGCTTCAGTCTTCGCCGAGCTGCTCTCCGGCTTGGCGATATACGGGAGCAATTGATCCGACGGCGCAAGACAGCGAAGTCAGTAGAACCGAAAGCCGGCGCAAGGACAAGTGATGTGGTCCAAGGTCAAGAGGAGCGACCTTCAACCGGTTCTGGTCGCAAGTCTCTTTCAACAGGAATCAATGGAGCAGAGGAGGAAATTGTATGAGGCTCTTCACACAAGCCACTGTATCGCATAGGCCCATCATGAAGATACACGTGTTTCGACTACTTCGGCCTTCAACTGAATACCAAAGCCCATCTCAAGTCATCCAGCCAACAGCATTTCCAGCGAAATCCCGTACCAAGACACTCCCTCCCATGTATAGGTGTTGCGCAATGTCAGGTCCGACTAGTAACCATTGTTTGTTCTCCCCTTCCAGCTTCTCCTTCAAGCTAGGTGGGAAGGATTCCATACTGAGCTTGGTTTTGAGTTTGGAAAAGTCCGGCTTGGAGACCACTCGATTGTGCTTCTTCTCTTTCGGCCAGAGCATACTTGGTGGGCAAAGACTAGGTTGTCGAGAGGCATACGGCTGGTGACGAGCGTCGGGTCCCGATTTAGAGTTTGGGTACCGAAGGATACGACCGAATGTGACTTTGCGAATCGCCGTCGGATGCTCGTCATTCTTGGCACTTTGATCGAATCTGTGGACGTCGGAGGCGAAATCAGTCTATGCACAGGATAAACGAGGTGGAGAAGCACTCACGCAACGCTTGGAGCCGTGACAGTAGTGACCTTGGTGTGCGATATGGGCTCGACTTCGAGCTCGCGTGACATGTCCGTCTGTAAATCACCGCCACTCAGATTAGTAGCTGAGAGACAGAGAAGTCCAACCAGAAACAGTACTTACTGTAAGCATCTTGGGCTCCGAACTAGGAAGTGGCGAAGGTGACGCAGGTGGATCGTAAACCGGCGCGCTGACGGAACGAGGCGACATCCCTGCCAGGCCATGAAAGTCGTCACGCAGATCACCCGATGACCTGAGCCGCTTCGGCAAAAACCTATCTCCCTTCATCCTCCTGGCGAAGACACTGAGTCTCGTGAAGCGATCGGTGGGTGTCGTAGGCGTCATGATCGAGGCCATGGGCGTCTTTGGCATATCGACATAGTGGACATCGTCGTCGTCCTCGGCCTCGGTGCCAATCTCGACATCCTTGGTGCCCGGTACAAGGCTGGCTTCTTCAGTATCGGTAGGCAGCTCGTCCTCGGTGGAAGAAATGGTAGCGGAGCTGGTAGACGACAACGAGGGAGTACGGTAGTGGGTCCTGGTCGATTTAGAAAACTCGAAAGGCAAGGTCGGCAGAGCGACGGGTGTACCGTTGAAAGACATCATGGTGGAAAGGATGACTTGGGATATATGACGTTGACAACTGCAGTAATCGATTGTCGGTGAAGAGAATTGTTCGATCGGATGTCTGGCGAAATATATACTTTGACGAGGTCCGGTCTGACCAGTTGGAAAGACTGGTGTGAAGCCCGCATTATATCTAATCCTATCGCGACGAGGCTGGTTCTGCGAAAGGAGTTGATTGATTGTGCTATTCTTCTGTGAGTTTCAACTCGACGTTGTCCTGTTGAGCCCCTACCCATCTCGAATGCCAGTATTGATTCGTGAATGATGGGAAAACTGCCTAGGGGTGATTGTTCAAGTGATGGCGAATTTTGATGAAGAAGAGGTTATTGTCCGATAACAATAGTTGGTAGTCGATTCCTTTCGATTTGGGTTGATGGCCATAGTGACACTTTAATTGTTTCCTATCGATTCTTCAGCTTCGACCATTGTCTTTCAACAAGAGTGCAGTGGACAAATCGTTTCTGGGTCGCGTTTCAGCTTGGTTTTACCTTGTTCTCGTTTGCGCCGAATCACAGGCAAGATGAAACAAGCTCTCTTGAAGCGCAGCCAACCCCTCTATGAATCCGGCCGCCGGAGCGTGGAATTTTGTCGCCTGGCGAAAGTGGAGGCAGCAATCGGATCCTCGAGCTCTTCTTCTTTTGAACATAATGTTGTTGAAGCGTACTGGGTATCAAGGCAGAGCTATTCCACTATAACCTGGTATCAACGCAGCTACTCTCCAATAACACACCCTTACTCGATACTCGTATCATTCAAACCAGCAGAAAATGGAGCAACCGTCATTCAGTGATGCAGTAGAAAGGGAGGTCGATGGCGAGAAGATTACAATTGTAAGTCATCTCGTATGGCCCGGCCGGAAGTGTTCCTAACGGTGTAGCCATATACAGCTCCCAGGACACTCTGCAGATTACAGCGAAGCAACATTCTGTCTGTGGAAAGAGGATCATACGCTAGGAAACGCACTGCGTTGGATGATTATGAAAAAGTGTGTACTTGCATTTCAACCCTATGCGTCTGATAAACGTTGACGCCGAATCTCTGTGTAGCCCGGATGTCGAATTCTGTGGATACAGGTATGCTTATATCGCAAGTACGCCAAATAAAGCAAGCGGATACTGATCGCGGTTTGTGATAGCGCACCTCACCCTTCGGAACCCAAGATTCATCTGCGTATACAGATGTATGGTAAGTGATTCGCAGTTGATCAGCGCTACTATCGCCATTCAGAGCTGACGTCAATGTCTCCGCTTTCCAGACAATCTCTCCGCCATAACATGCCTCTTTGAAGCCCTAGCAAACCTGCGGACACTGTTCACCAGTATAGACGAAGCATATCAGGCGGCTCTAGCGTACGTCTTGTCTGCCACCCCAAAATTCCCATTCCAGCACTTCCCATTGTAAGCTGCTGACCCACCTTTCTTGTGGATTCCACAGGGACAACACATACGTAATTGAAGAGGACACGGATATCAAGGCGCGTGTTGCTGCTATCGCACAGGAAGCAGCGGAAAGGCGCGCGCGAGGTACGAATACGATTGGAGATGTGCCGATGGGCGATTCGACGTCATAGGACTCGCGGGAGACCCGTCTTACGGGGTGGTATGAACATGTTGCGTTCTGTGTTATATGCATGTATGCTTGCTAGGGCTTCGGCGGCCTTCCAACGACTGCTGAGCGTGCTGGATACTGGGGAGGAGCGGAAGCCTCATACAGCGAGATGAAACGCTGACGTGAAGGAATGACTGAGCACGGTGTGAGGTCATGTGGGCTGCTGCGACAATCCGACCCATTACCCGCCCAGCCTGTCAATGTAAAACCGCCTAGCTGACCGCCTGTAACATTCAAGTTATCACTGCGCATCGTTCTAACTTCAGAGCTCATACCGGAGGGCACCCACCAAGGAAGTGAAACGAGGGACCAAGACTTGATCCGATATTCACCTCCTTCGCTCTTGTTCTTCCTTCTGGGATAGGCATCCAGCTGCGAGATGTAGATATCGTAGGGAACTCTGTAGACCTAGTCAACTATTTTGCTATAAAAGTTGTTTGTTGATCAATCGTCTTTCGAAGTACAACTGTCGGGACCGGGTCGGTAAAGTGCTCGGACACAAACGACGGAGCAAGCGTTCCCGGGTTATACATGTGTCGTGCCTCGACGATAAGGCGGTCCTGCAGCACAACGGCCTATTATAGTAAGGATGGTGATTTTAGTATATAGTTCATTCCATCACTTACTACCTGGTTCAGTCACTAGCTGTTCTTCCGTTTACTTTGCAACCCTAAGTCTTACTGCTATATCAGACACAAGCAGCTCGTCGAAGATGTTAACGTTTACAGGCGCAACCATGGCAAGCTGTGTACCGCCGGCAGATGCATAAACCATATCCCTAACAGCTCTCTCTGAAGAGCTTCCTGACGCATCTGACAGCTCATTACTGTCACCTGAACCAACAATATGTATTTACTGAATGCAAGTGCCCCTATGCCTCCTATTGTACAGCATATATGAGCTCGCTACCGCCTCAAATGAAGGGGAATGTTCATGTCTCGCTTCAAAAACGGGCCTCGGCGGTAAAGAGCCGGTTAGAAAAACTCTTCCGCGTTTTGACCAGCCACTCTAAGGAAAAGCCTAATGACGGGTTTGAAGGAAATGAAGAAATGATCAACAAAGAAGAGGGGGAAAAGACGATTTACTGTTCATCAAAGTTGAGACCCTAGCTATCCTGCTCAGACTTATCACTTTGCAATTTCTGCCTTCGACATCTCTTGATTATCGACACCACAACGACATCACCCTCAAGACCTATTACACTCCTTCACCCATTTCGCAGTAGGTATTTCTTTCCTTTCGGTACTCAGTTGGCCATACAGTTCTAGATACCTGACAACATGTCCAGTGGTAAGTCCATCCAAACGTCACGAAACTTTTCTGTGCAGAGGTTGACGAGACATCACAGCTCTCCCGTCAGATACGCAATCCGCAACCTCTCCGGCCCAGTCGGCGACCTCTGGTGTCTCGCTGTCGACTACGCAGGATAGCACCGGAGTCGCGACAGCGCCTGGCACGACAGTGGTCTCTTCATCTGCTCAGAATTCCCAGGCCACCTCCTCGGCCCCGCTTAGCTCAGCAACGAGTGCTTCAACAACGGCATCTCCGACCGCTCCGACAAGTTCATCGTCGGTATCTACCAGCCAAGCAACATCCAGCCAAGCAACATCCACTAGCCAGTCGTTCTCGTCTACGCGGGTTGTCACAGTACCTCCTTCTACCTCGACTGATCCCTCCAGCACTAGTGTCATCTTCACCCCGTCCTCGTCATCAACTTTGGCTTCTTCAACAGCGGAAAGCATTCTTGTTCCGGTCACCACAGCATCTTCGACAAGCATTGCTTTATCCACGGGCGCTGGAGGAACCATCTACAGTACTACCATCTTCTATACCTATGTGTCTAGCACAAAGACTCGGGCGAGTTCGACTAGCAAGGTTACAAGTGTAGCGGGATCTTCTGGCAACAAATCCGGGGGAGGTAACCATACAGGCGCAATTGTCGGTGGAGTGGTCGGTGGAGTTGGAGGATTGGCTCTGCTTGCTTTAGCTGGTTTCTTCTTGTTCAAAAAGAAGAAGAAGGCTCGAGCGGCCGCCTTGGACGAAAAAATGGTGAGTTTTATTACGGACTGGAAGGTCGCGTTGTTTGCTTAACTGGGTTATGGGTATCGCAGTACGATCCTGGATACGGAAGGAACAATTCCAACTATCTTCTCGGCGATCTCGTTAATGGCACCGGTGTCTCACCCATCGAGCAGTCTCATATATCACCATTCCCTCGAGGTCCTGATCCAGGGTACGCTGGTGCCGCTACAGCAGCCGGTCTCGGCGCAGGTGCGGCAGGAGCATACGCCGCGCATGATCGAGGATATGGCTCAAGTGCGGGCGGCGATGGATACGACAATATGACTACCACCGGTGGAGCCAGCAGCTACGACGATCATGCATCGTATACCCACGGCATGCAGCCGATGAATCCTTATGCTACGTACCCCTCTAATGCGGCGTATCCTTCGCCAGCACTCAACAGGACGGATTACGCCGCTGATTTGCCAAACGTGAGGAACCCTAGATGGTCCGGCGGTTGGGGCGTTGCTGCAATGTCAGGTGTCGGTAATGAAGGACAACAGCGACCTTACTCTCCTCACGAGTACGCTGCGACTCAACCATACGGAATGGGTTCTCCGGCACATGCCCAGTCGCCCTCCGATCTGTATCATCCTGCATCTGCCTCAAGCGCGAGTGCCGGAGCGGCCGCAAACCGTCAAGAAGCAGAAGCTGGACGAGCCGCCTATGCGCCTTACACCAACGCAGGGCCTTCCGTTGCGCCATCTTCCGCTCTCGGAGGACGCACATCAATTGGAAACTCTGCAGAAGAATATGGTCAGAATCTTGGTGGTGCCTCTGGCCATGCGCGCGGTACAAGTGACGCGACAGATGCTATGGGTCGTCGAGAGAGCGGAATGGACGCGGACCCTTTGGACGTGTACCCAGGACCGAGCGTAATAGTGCACACCGATGGCGGAGAAGTTCCGCGGACGGAAGAGCTGCCTCCTACGTAAGTCTTTGTTATTTGGGTCACCAAGGTCTCGTTCTTTGCTGATCTTTGACAAACCACAGTTACACTTCAATTCGACCCGAAGACCGAGCGCAATAAATGGATATGACATCTGCGCACGGTCACTGGTCCACACACAAAGGCCACCACCATCAATACCCTCTTGAAAAGCCGACGCAGGACACATCTCCGAGGACACTTGGCCAGGTCCGGATCGATTCAGCTCGCGCAAATCTAGACAAATTGTAATCATGTTCAACTACATATAATGACAGCATACAGTAAAATCCCCCTCGCATATATCTCCGGCTTTTCCCTCTTTCGTTCCACCTCTGCAGCACCCTATCCAACGCGAACTTCAACTTGTGGTCTGTCGCCTGTACCTACAACGACACTTCGGACTTGTATGAAGGCTCCGCCATGTGGAAGTCCATGTCGATTCCACCGTGCATCATCCCCATGCTTTGCTCGTTGATCTCGTGGGCGGACGCAGCGGAGAGGCTACCATTTTGTGCACTGCCATTCTGGTTGCTACCTTGTTGCTGGTGCTGCTGCTGCTGCTGATGTTGCTGAATGACTGGTGCATTGCCATTCATGTTGAAGTTGGTATACTGCTGATTCTGCTCTCCGTTCTGCTGGCCTGACGATGCTACTACATTATAGTGCTGTTGTTGAGCCAAGTGGACTGCTTCCGAAGGCGTATAGACCATCTGCTGGCCACCCGAGGAGACGGCAGCATAAGGAAGAGACGGTACGTTAAACCCGCTGTGGTTCCCTTGTTGCCAGGCGTTGCGTGCTTGCATTTGCGCTTGAATGGAATTACCACCGTACCCGGCAGTGCGTAGCTGCGGAGTCGCCGAATAACCAGCCGACCTGTCGTTCGGGTAGACCGCATACTGTTGCATTGAGCGAGCTGTGTACGGGACTTGCTGCGCGACGCTGGATTCCGCGTAAGTCAACCCGTTATCCCTGCCGTACCCGTTACCTCGGTGTCGGGACGAGACGTGACGTCGATTTGTCGGTTCATGCACGGATACGACTGGCGACGGCAATTCAGCACCTGCCAAATCGTTCGCGGGATCGCAATTTTCGGAATTGACGTCCCAAACGACCATTCCGTCTTCAATCGCTTCCCAGTTGTTCTTTCCAACAGCTCTAGAAAAGTAAGTCCTGTTGTCAATATTCATACACAACAAGTCGAATAGGCTAACGGAAATATTTACTTGTTCAAGATATCCCGACGAGTGTACTTGTAGTTTTCACATCTTTCGACGCCTTTTCGACGAATATCCCGAATAGCTATCTTGGTGTCATGATCCAAGGGCTTCCACTTCTCACCTGGGCCATCATATCGCTTGTCGCATCTGGCGATGAATGCATCGAGTTGCGCGAGACAACGCCTTCCTTTGTGGTAGAATTCTTTCAGAAAGTTTGCTTTCTCGACGGGTGTGCAAGTCGATGGGATGGAGCCAATCAAGGGGAAAGATTCATTGTTGATCAACAAATCGTCGGTCAAGATGTGATAGAACAGTGGGAAGGCTTCGCGGATTTGAGTATGGGTGTCCAGCATTTCCCGAAGGGTGGGCCGGTAACCCCGAGATTGGCGCTGCGAATCGAATCACTCGTAAGTTTCAAGCAGGAACGCTGTTACTATGTATAGAGACTTACCCCACTGGTGGCACGGGATCGTCCAGTCTGCTGGTAAGACGGCTTTCGTCGTGCATTGCGACGGTGACTTCTTGGTGCCCTTCGGTAATCATCTTCATCCCAGTCATCCTCGTCTTCCTCCATCGCGTCCGAGTAATCGTCCTCGGAGTCGGACATGCCGCCCCGTCTATCATCGTCCGCATAGGATACAGAGCGGTGCTGCTTTGATGCGATCCGGTTCGAGGCTCGTACTATAGACATGGAAGTGAGTCAGTCAACGCTGTCCGCTGAGAATGAGACTGCGTCCCTACCTGGTCCCATATTCGAAGGAACGCGGGATTTGAATCGGTGCTTGTGATCCAAAGTGCCTTTGAGACCCATCGAGGAAGTCTTTCGTTTGATCGTCTTGGCTGGGGATCGAGACTATTCGACGGGATGCAAGTACATGCCGTAAGTAAAACGGACGGCGAGTATCGACTCAAGTAGCAGACTTACAGCTCCTCGATTGTCAGCGTATCCAGCGGGATTACCAGCTAATCCGAGCCTTTCCATCATCTCTTGGTTTCGCCTGATGTTTCGCAACCTATCTTGCTCGTAGTCACCAACAGTGTCGTCATTCTCGCCATCGTCTTCCTCGCCCGCACCATCGGACATGGGCTCGTTTTTGACTTGATAAAGACCGGGTTTTCTAGCCTTGCCTGCGTTGCCTTGATCGAAGAAATCGTGGGCGCCAGATATTACCATCTGAAAGGCAGAAGTCGGTTCGGGCCCGGCGGATCGAGAATGATACATCATGTTGGGAGGAAAGCCAGGGACGGTGACCGATGAGGGGCCTTGGTGGTAAGGTGTGCCGGCAGAGACATATTGCTGGTTTGCAGAGAATGGATTTGCGGCTTGGCCCGAATGGGAATACGCTCGGGTCGGCTGAAGCATGTTCGTGGGAATCACAACTCCCGGTGAGCCATTGCCGTTATACGAGTAGAATTGTTGGCCGCCTCCAGGAAGTTGCAAGAACGTTACGCCACCACCTAGAGCAGGAGCAGCGGAAAGCGGGTGTCGTCCGTGGTCTCCATTGGAGGCCGAAGCGTTGCCGTTGCCTTCGTCAACATTCGCGTACTGGTAGGTGAATGCAGGCATAGCCGACTTGGGTCCCGGCATATCGTAGCTGACGGTTCGAGCGTTGTCATGGTTGATAGATACTGGGTTGGAACCGGCATTGTTTGATTGTGCGTTTGCAGGGAATGAAGGTCGAGATGGATCGTAAACATATCGATCTCCTACTTGCGTAACGGGAACCAGGTGAGCCTGACTGTGTCCATTGTTCTGTTGATCTTGGCTGTGGTTGGACGCGGCACCTGTCGACTGTACAGTCGGCGTTGTAGAAGCAGGTCTCATGGGAGACGCTTCGACCGCGAGTTGCGACCGAGTGTGCGACTGGGGAGTTCCAGCTGCAGACATGAATGGCGAATCTTCTGGATATTCGCTCTTGATGATAGCCTTGTCGAACGCTGCGGAAAACTGTTGTCTGTGCGTTTCTTGGAAATCGGCGCCGGCTCGGTTCGTCTTGTGACTTTGTGGAGAATTGTTGTCTGGATGCCACGCGACGCTGTCCAAGAGATTCTGGATCTCGCTTTGGAACTGCTCTTCTTCTTCCTGTGTTGAAGACGTGTAAGAGTGGTTCGACGAAGACGAGTCGGAAGACAGTGGACGATCGATGGCTTGGTGTGATGCTCTTGCAATATGTTCGGATGATTGGGAGTGAGTTTGATTGACCTTCGGGGAAAGAGATTTTGGCGAGTTGGCTGAGGTATAAGTAAAGGAAGAAGAGGCTGTAAAGGGATCCCCTTGATGGCGCTGCTGCTGCTGCTGATGGCCTTGCTCATGAAGAATATCCTTGTCGTCATCGGCGGACAAAGGAAGGTCCCTTTGTCCTTGCAAACTCTGCAGAACCACGATACCCATAGCAGCGGCCTTTGCGTCTCCTGTCACAGTCCTTTGCGAGTCGCTTTCGTGAACGTTGGAGTGTGCCGGGTCGGGACGAATTGCCCAATCCATATCGGGCAGATCTGTTAAAGGACTCGAGGCGAAACCGGAAGGAGAAGAATCCAACATGGCGGAACCGGTGGCGTGTGCGGACAGCTGCTGATACATTCTGGAAGAGCCTTTGGCGCGGATCTTGGTCGTTTTGGGTAATCCTGCTTGACTACGCAATCGGTCAGGGCTGAGAAACTGGTTCGTGTGACCAACGTTGGGAGGAGGGAGAGAACAAGCTACTCGATCGTGGATGTTTGACGAGGAAGGATGATTCTCCCTTTTTATGGGTTGAGAAGGTTCGTTGGGGAATGCTGATCTCTCTTCGGGACAGGATATACGGGATATGGTAAGATAAAAGGGGCACTTTGTCACGACGCTTATTATCAAACTCACTAGCAGTCACAGGTTCCTGTTCGACAGCTTGCTGTTTTGTATCAGCTGACGATGGAACTCCAGGGATGTTATCGTCTGATGGCTGTTGCTGATTGAACTCGGTTGCTGGTTTGAGTACCGGTGGCAAGATTTGCTCACGCGGTATATCCACCAACGTTCGCTGAGAGTCCTGAGTGGGAACAGAAGCGGAACTATAGTACGCAGGAGGCGGATCGATGATGTGCCTATCGGTATCCCGAGCGTATCTTTCGAGCGGACTGGCGAATGGTCGCCTGTCGATAGCAACAGGAGAGATGATATCCGGATTCTGGTGGTGTAGAAATCTGTTCCGGTCCTGTGGATCAGCCAAGTGGTTGTCGCGAAAAGATGATGCGACGGGAGGTTGTAACAGATGGTGGAAGTGCAAATGATAGATCTGTTGCTGCGATGGATGCAGATGATATGTCGAAGCGGGATAGTATGGTGTGGTATCCGCGGTTGGTAGAGGATGAGGTAGTAATGACCGTGATCGTAACGAAGGAGGATATGGTAGCGAGTAGTCTAAAGGCGGAGCAATATCTATGTTGTTGTCCGCTTTACCCAAGTAAACTGTGTGCGATGTGCCAGGAGGACAAGCACTCGAGTCTGAATCTCGTTGAAGGCCTTTGTCGACGTCGGACATGTTAAGTGAGGGTTCGTACATTGCTCGTTCCCATATATGCTGAAGGATCCCAAAAGGATGTTGACCGAGATTCTACGACGTCTAGTAGCGCCTTGGTGAAGACGGTGTTGACGACGGCAAACAACAACTGCTGATAAGAGTAGATGTTGAACGGATGATATGAAGAGGGTTGAGGTTGATGTTTTGTTTGTATACGCTGTTCGTTGCCGTTTGTCGCCACGCTCAAGTTGTGGCAAGTCCGCCAAGAGTCCCTTCTGCGTTATCCTCCGTGTTCGTTGTCCGTTCGAATGAGCCATTCACTCTTTCCAGAAACAGCGTATAGAACAGGTACAATCTACGATAGATATATAAACAACCGAGGGGAGGCGAGGGAGGACGACCTCCAACGAACGCCCTCGTCGCAGGAACCAGCCATCAAGGGAGTCTGTCAATCGAACAAACAACAAAAGTCACGCAATTCCTCTCCCCCTTTTTTTCACCCCAGCTTCTTCCGAGCCTCGCGTTTCCATCTCGATAGGGGTATTTAGTAGAATAGCCCGAGGTTTTCACGAAACACCCTTGACGAACTCGCCTGATAAGGACAGAGGGAAGCTCTATCAGCAGGGTATATCACAACAACATCTGATTCGAGTCAGGTGGAGGGTTAACAGATAACTGATGAGGAGATCTACTTCCCAGAAAAAGATATCGCGGATCTCGACTGCTGGAAGGAGGCGGTGGCACGATGACTGCCGGTCTCCATGCGCCAGTTATAAGAATATAGCTCGATGGCTGTGTAGTTTCCTGTGTCTTCACCAGGGTAAAACGTGACCTGATCGTGGATCTGTCCGCTCACCCCTCTCGCTCCTCGCTCCTCGCTACCAACCCCGACATTGGAACAAACAAGGAGGAGATGATGGAAAGGCGGATGATGCAGGAGCAACCTGAAACGCCAATTATGCGACCGACTTAGCCCCCAGAGTCGGCCATTCAGATAACGCGTCGGACTAGCTGTCGGACTTCGATGGCACTTCGATCGGAGGCTAAAATATCTGTTTAGCGAGTGAATCATGAAGCATTAATTATTCGCCTAGTCGTGAAGAAAAGTCGTGAATGTAGGGTAGAGCGAACCAAGGTCGCTGTCAGTAGCTCAAGCCGTTGTCGCAATAACCTGGCGTCCGCTTCCTCCGACCCAGCCGATTGATTACCCCACCGAAATGGAGATTGTGATACCAAGTAAGTGGTTTGCCGAAACCAAAGTGCGAGATTCGGTCAATGTGAAGCTGAATGTGATTACCTTCTCTAAGACCTTGCAGACGACGACGATGAGGACCTACCTTTACCTCAATTCCCAGGCCAACGCGGCGGAGGACATGGAGCTCAACAATCTGTCGACTCGAATTCCAGCTCACCGAAACGCAGCGCGAGTCCGCTCATCCGACGGCTCCGCGGTGATTCATCTGCATCGTCCCGGACGCCAGACGAGACAGCGTTCGCCTTTCCGCAATCATCGTCCCGGTACAACCTGACATCAAACAAGAGCCAAGAAAAGCAGAGGTCCGTCACTGTAGGGTCGACCGTCGGAGTAAAGAGTCCAACTCGACCGATGATGAAACCGCGTTCAGGTTCATCCGCCTCTGAATCACCGTATGGAGACCGCTATCTCCCCGGCGCAGCAGCCAGTAGTACATCGATTCATTCTATCGTCATGCCTGCCGCTCAGCCGACAAAGAAGAGCAGCTTTGCGAATCTCAAGAACGCGTTCAAAGCTGCAGCAAGCGCTATGGAGCGGTCGACAAGTTCCGTTAATCTCTCGTCTGCTGGTGCATCCACCCATGGTTCTTCCTCTGGATACCCGTCGCAGTCTTCTGGTAGTCAACAACACCCGCTGGCACAACAACATGGCGCTTCGAGTGTGACAGCATCATTACCGGCGTTACGAAACCCGTTTATGCGCAGCTTTAGTTCATCAGCTGTCAGTTTGCCAATCCATTCGCCTTCGCACCATCCCCAGCCACAGCACCACCAGCTACCCCCTCATGGGTCAGCAACCCGTGTCACTCCAAGCTCGTACAATACATCGTCAAAACCTTCTTCCGGGTCTTCCTTCATGTCCGGTCGAAAATCAAAAGACCGAGATCGAGCAACGACGACAACAACAGCAACGAAACACTCACCCGGTGTATCTCACGCACACAAGTTTTCACACATGTCCCGGCCTTCTGGACACACCGTAACTACCTCCTCCACATCCCACAGTTCCACCCAATTCGCCTACGCGGGGGTAGGAAGCGAACCCGTCCCGACGTTACCCGTATCCTACGCACATTCGAACAGACGGACTCCCGTCACGTCGCCATCGGCCAAAACGGCAATGCTTGCGGGAATGGGAGGCCATGGAAGCCAAACGACAGCTAGTATGGCTTACCACCATGCTCGAGCTGTGGCGGCAGCTGCGGCCAAAGCCATGCCGGCTCCGCGATCGCCGAATGAGATTGTGATGCATGAGCTGTTCCGGCATTTCGTGGCGCAGAGCGATGGAAAGGTTGAAAGTGTGTTGGCGAAACCACTGGTGAGTACTGACTGTCCTGCTTTCTGAAAGGCTCCGCTTTTGACCAAATCTTTTCACGACCCTCACTTAGATGCACCAAAAGGCGTTGGAATTACTGCACGAGGGCGAAGATCCGCTTTACGACAACCTGCTGCACAGTCTTGCGGAATGCGCGAAAGAGTTTCCTAAACAGGTTATCAATTTCGTAGCTGCTTGGGGTCAGATGCAGAGCGAGGGCTTGAACGACGATTTTCCCCTGGACCAGTAAGTTGGATTTGCAACGAGACCTCTCGCGACGATTCTAAAATACCACATTGCCGGTAAAAAAGACCATCGTCTTCGCGTTATCATGAGTATATGAACTTGATCTCGGAACGGAAAACTGTGGGTTGCGCTTCTACCTTGTCCACATATGCTTTGACTGATATCTCGGCTATACAAAGCTCGTCGGAAGATTCATCGTCTATCGCTTATTAGTTGAGCTGTTCCAGTCGGACGCTGGAGCGACATTGCCCGAAGAGTTGACGCGAGAGCTAGAGGAGAGCATGTTTGAGGCGTACGCAGCGGAGGACAGGTTCGGAGAGATTTGATCAGCTTTGCGGTCACGAGCTATCTTACTGATCCGAGATCTTTGATCCAGCGCGTACATTGGATCGCAAGACCGGAAACACGTAGTTGCTCACTGTCTGGCAGGATTGAAATTCTTGAGCGCCGCTTCGTAAGCCTATTCTCTCCCGATTAATCCCTGAAAACCCAGGCTCTGACTTTGCGATAACGCGGCTCCCCTCTAGTTCGGACAGCTTGATCTCCCGATTCATCGCAAGACTTGACAGTCTAATGGACGGCTCGTATCCAGAACAGGCAGTTCTGGGAAAGATCGAACACCTGCTGCGAGGCCTGTATCACGTTTTCCACGATGTAAGTGGTGGAATGTTACCCTTCTATTTTCTAGATCTCACCAGTATATTCCTTCCGATAGGCGGACGTCGCTCGCCTCAGCGAGATACTGTCTACTCTGGCGCAAAGATTGTCCACAGCGAGCGATGTTTCTTGGAAGGCAACAATAGCTGAATCAATCACCCTGTGGCTGGAGCCTCGGTCTTTGGTAAGTAAAGTTCTTATTCGCAGTTTCCGGCAAGCTTCTGATCTGCGGTATCGTTTAGGCGGCTACGAGTTTAAGTTCAGAGGCATGGCGTGAAGCAGTGACAGCCATCACTCAGCAGGCTGAACGACTCGTTGCAGAACCTGGTCTCTGGACTGCTGTTTTCCCACTTGTCGTTATTTGCCTGTGCTTCGCCCAACAGGCAGAGTTTGATCAGATGTGGAGATTCCGTCTGGAACAGGCGATGGGAATGTTGCAGAGTCCGCAAGTGAGTAGACGTCGTCGTCCGAATCTAGTGCGCGAGGCTGACCGAAGTCGACTTTCCAGCACCAAGCATATCATGAAATCGCATTACGAAACGTTCTGCGGCTCATAGTGGTAGCTAGTCTACGCCACAATCAGGCCGAACAGGTCTCAGAAACCGTCAGCTTCTTGCAAAATCTTCTCTTTCCGACTATCGCCACATTGGATGGCTTTGGGACTCTGGCTGCGAATGCTCTTGAGGCAATGCGACCTTCGGCTCTCGATCTTCAACTGCCGATCAAGCGTCAAACAGATCCACCAATCGAATCTCCAAACCCTGTTGCATTTTACAATGTACCGGTATTGCCCATGCAATCTCCCGCAACGTTCCAATCAGAGCCCGAAATTCCCGACTTCAATAACGAAAAAGAATCGAGCCCTATATCGATCAATGACGACGACGATATCCCTCTCTCACCTATCGAATTCGACGAGAAGGACGACACTCTCGGCGATTTGGTGGGTGCACTACACTCGCTCAATGAATTCTTTTCCGCAGAGGACGAAGATGTAGATCCCAAGCATATTCTGCCCGAGAATCATTACGATTTGGAATTTGATCAAACAAATGAAGGGCGAGTCCGTGCTATTCTTGCTGTAAGTTTTCGTTGTTTGCGTCAAAAAGGGGATGTGCTCCCGGAAACTGAATCTCAACGCTTTTCAATAGCGCTCTATGCGACGTGGGTCAAACGAGCAGCATCTGAATTGGCATTTGGCCAACGCTGCTAAATCGCCCGCTGACAACTTCCTTCAGCTATCTGGCGGCGATGCTTCGTCGGGGTCGGACGGGTTGGATATACTTGACGAGCAGTCCATAGGCAATTCGATACAGCAGCAGATATCCTCCTGGAGACTTGCCAACCAGTCGCATCGAGGTCGACCATCAATGTCGTCTTTGGGCTCTTTCACCCGCGATGGCACAAGTCGCATGGTAGATAGTGCATTTGATCTGGAAGACGATAATATCACAGAGAGTTTGTCGCGAGACGCTCCTAGATCGGTGACTCCTCTGTCCGCTCAGTCGAAGAAGACAGGAAGACTAAAGAATCTAGTCTTGGCGGGTGGATCCAGGTTTTCGCCAACACCTCGTTGACCGCGACTGATCATCATTCGCTCGGGTTGTAATGGCTTGTGTGCCAACTTGCTGGATTTAGATATGTCTTTCATGATGAGACCGATGTCATGATGGCGAGCGTTCACGAACTACTCTCTCTGTTGATCTCCAAAGTGAACGGTATCAAAAGATGATCAGGCTGAGTGCGTGTTGCCATTTAATTGCCATTATCATTTGCGCGGATCGGTGCAGCCTGAGACCTGGTTGCCTGCTGCAGTAGCTTCTGCAGAGGACAAGTAACGTAGAAGGGAGTGGACAGCGGAAGAGGCACCATTGCCTCCGTATAAATCGGACGAGCAGGGTCGAACTCTTCATATGCGAAGCTCAAGCATACAGCCGAAGATGACGGCTCCCATGCTGTGTAAGCAACGAGGGCGGTCTTCCGCCTCGTCATAGTGAACGTTCTCTTCACATTTTCATGCCATACGTGTGATGTGCTTCTGTGGCACAATTTTGATCTTGTTTTACATTCCTATCTGCTCGACACATAGTATGCACATGATATCCAACCCCGAAACGGTATTATAGTAGTGTCGATGACGTTTAGTTTCTGAAGATCGTGACAAGATGTAAGTAAGCAGTGATGGTCAGAAGAACAAAGCCTTGGACGTACCGGTCAACGTTGTTGAGGTCCTTGCAGGCCTGCTGGGCTCGCTTGTACATGGTCTTCTCGCCTTCTCGGACCCAGACTCGCGGGTCGTAGTACTTCTTGTTGGGCTTGTCGGCACCATCGGGGTTACCGACCTGGGTCTCCAAGTAACCGGCCTTGCTCTTGAAGTAGTCTCGCATACCAATCATGTATGCCCACTGAAGAAAAAGTGGAGAATAAGTTACCGAGCGTCTTATGCGAGACGAGACAAGCACGACTTACCTGGGTGTCAGTGTCGACGTTCATCTTTACGACACCGTTCTTGACAGCGGTCTGGATCTCGGATTCCTCGGATCCCGAACCACCGTGGAAGACCAAGAACAAGGGCTGCTCACCACCCTTGCCCTTCAACTGCTCACGAGCGTAGGCCTGGTGCTTGCCCAACAGTTCAGGTCGGAGGGTGACGTTTCCGGGCTTGTAGACACCGTGGACGTTACCGAAAGCGGCAGCGATAGAGAAGTTGGGAGAGATGGGAGCCAAGGCCTGGTAGACGTCGAAGACCTCGTTTGGTTGCGTGTACAAAGAGTTGTTGTCGGCACCAGTGTTGTCGACACCGTCCTCCTCACCACCGGTCAAACCGATTTCCATTTCGAGCCATTCTGAGATTGTAATGAAAGATTAGATCAAGTCTATCGACTGGCAGGATGTGCTACCAAACTCACGGTTCATCTTGGCCATTCGTTCAAAGTACTTGACACAGGTGGAGATGTTCTCCTCGTTAGACTCTTCCGACAAGTCGATCATGTGGGAACTAGAATTCGAAAGAGGGTTCATCAGATCTGTCCGTAATCAACATTTGCGACAAACTCACGAGAACAAAGGAACACCGTGTTCCTTGAAGTAGGCCTCGTCGGCGTCCAACATACCGTCGAACCAAGGCAACAACTTCTTGGCACAGTGGTCCGAGTGCATAACGACGGGGATACCGTAGATGGGAGCAATAGCTCGGACAAAGTGGGCAGCAGCGACGGCACCAGCAACGGAAGCTTCCTGCTTTTCAGCGCTGTTCTTGATACCCTTGCCGGCCCAGAAAGCGGCACCACCCTGAGACACCTGCAAGATGACGGGCGACTTCAAGTCTCGGGCAGCCTCCATGGCGGCGTTGGCGGTGGAGGAAGAGGTGACGTTGAAGGCGGGGATAGCATAGTGGTTCTCCCGGGCGTGTTCAAAGAGCTTTCGGGTCTGGTCACCGGACAAGACACCGGCCTGATGAGAGATTGCAGGTCGGGTCAGCGTTGAGATTCCCTACATTCTTTGCCAGCGATACTCACAGGGACAATATCGAGAGCACCCATTTCTGATTGTAAGTTTTGTTTATTTGGTAGTCTGTAGCAACGCAAGCGTGGAATGAGAAAACAACTCTGCGTATGAAAAGATAAGAAAATGACCAATTGCTGTCTTATATGAATCTCTGTGCAGTCACCAGCTCCAAAGTCAACTTTCGCTTCCGCCTGTCTTTTCAGCGTCATCCAATCAATCAACCACCCAGCCAGCCAGCATTCGTCCCCTCACTTTCTTCCTTCTTGCTTGGCTCAGAGTCGGTTCAACTCCACAGCGCGGAACGACCGTTGTTCGAGCAGTTTCCACTCGCCGACTCGAATCCGGGCCCGACGACCTTCACCTCAGATTGTTCGGATTTGGAGAGACACGATCCCTCGTGCGCTGCTGACAATGGCTTCGACGAGTCCCCCCCCCCCCTTCCTCCCTTGGAGACCGCCTTTCCCGCTCTCACCATCTCGAGTTCAGGGACCAGACCTCGGACCCTCATCTGATCTCTCGTAACGGATGGCGGACTTTTCCCACGTATGAAATGACCTTATAAACGCCGTTTACTCACCGAGCTGAGGAGCGATCTTTTACGCGAGGTATTCGTTTGGACGTAGAAAGGTCGGTTGACGGAGGGGTTGAACTCGGGAAGGCGAGAATGAATAATGAGGTGTCACCGGTCGTTGTTCAACAGACAACGGAGCGATATATTTCTGAAGAGCAGTTCACCGCAAGGTATATATGTAACCGTCCCCAAAATACGTGCACTTGGAAAGGGTGGGGTCTCGCGCAGTTCCCGAGATTCCTGTGGAAGGGACCGCGAAATCCGAATATCGCCGATCAGCTGCACTTTCAACGTTTGAATATCATCGCTTGACTACGTCCGACGTCCGAACGCGCAGACCGGCCCGGACCTAGCTGAGTATATGAGCTCCGTTGAGTACCGGCAGGCAAGCACCTTCTTCATCCTTGAAAGACTCAACATCGATCGTGTTGACAGTGGACACTTCGAGCATTCCAAACCACGCGGAATACCGGCCCGCAATTCTACATACAGATCAGAGCCTTGACCTTACAGATGAAACAGCTACAGCTGTGTAACGACTGGTGATATCGTTGTGAAGTGGTGTAGCATCATCTCCAAGTCGCCTCGAGGAGGCCAGATGCAACCTCAAGTTCGATACACTCGCTTATCCTCAAATATGCTTTTAAGTTGTACATCTCCAGTATGCAACGACGCACAGCAGTGGTCTCAAAGGCGTGACTATCACACTGCGTGGACGGCAAGTGATGCACAAGGCTGAAGAGTAAAGGGAAGAGTTCTGACCATCCGCTCCAGATCGACAGCCATACCAGCTGCCATACCCGCACGATGCAAGCTTGCCAAAGCCAGAACCACAATGTGCGCCCACACACCCCAAAGTTCGTCATACATGAATATAAGTAAACACGGAAATCAGCACATCACTAGTCACTACGGCGTTACAAGTTATCATTCTCTATCGCTGCAGGATTATGCGAAAGCGGCCTAGACAATCCAAAAGGAGCAGTCAGTATCAGACAGAATAGAATAAATGCTGTAAATCCCTTACCTGGTTGTTATCCTCGTCCACGTTGCCTAGCGGGTAATCGTGCTTGACGAATGCTTTTGAGCAAGCAGCCATGGTAACGGATGCTCGTGCGATAGCGTTGGTCTGGTAAAAGTCCTTGATGGGTTTCTTCAGCGGTTCATTTGATGCTGATGGTACTGATTTCGAGGCGAGCTGTTCCAGACCGAGTTTGGCCACTTCCGCTGATACAGGCTCGAGTTCGTCGTATCGGACCAGTGTTGGCGAAATATCCCACATTCGATCACGCAGCTGTAACACATCGTCATATGGCAATGGCTGACCAACGACTTCAGACAATGCTCGAATGATCTTCCAGTCTTCTCGTGCAGCTCCAGGTGGCACAACAGCAGTTCGTCCGAATTGTGTTCGTCCTTCCGTGTTGACCCATGTCGATGCCTTTTCAGTGTACGCGGAACCAGGCAGGCAGACATCGGCGAACTGCGCACCGACATCACCGTGCGAACCCTGGTAAACAACGAAAGCGTTCTCTGGGATTGTCGATGGGTCGAATTCATCAGCGCTCAGCAGGTAGACAAACTTTGGCGTTGTCTTGCTTGCGGAAGCAGTAGTTGAGAATCCAACGTCATACGCAGCGGGCCGAGAAGCAGTCTGAGAAGAGAGGGAGATGGGTCGTTAGCGTTACACCGACGGGGGACCATCATGCCACTCACCCTCTGCAGGACGGAAAGACCGCTCCATTCAGGAGTGATGTACTTGTCGGCGTTCTTGTTGACAAAGTTGGCGACAGACTTCAAGATGGCCTCGCCATCCTTGTGCTCGGCAACAGCACTTCCTACCATGATCAATGGCTTCTTGGCATTCTTGAACGCCTTGCCAAAGTCGGTGTCGGCACCCTTTTTACCGCTCAAAAAGGCAGCAACGTCCTTTGCGCTCTCACCCAAATGGTCATACTCGAATGTACCGTCAAACTTTTCTCCAATCAAACCAAACTCGGCGCCCTTGTGCAAGTACGACTTTCGTAAACGGGTGTTGATGATTGCTGCTTCATGTCGCGGGTTGGTACCGATCATGAGGATAGCGTCAGCATCCTCGACCTGAGAGATGGTCGTGTTAAAGAGGTAGTTTGATCGAACATCGACACCGGTAGCGATCGGCTTATCACCCCGAGGCTGATCCACCGTCAAGTTTTCAGATCCCAATCGGTTGACGAGATCCTTGATGGCGACCAAGGATTCAGTGTCGGCCAAGTGACCGGCAACCACCTTGATCTCATCACCACGAGCGCCAGTAGACGCCAAGCCTTCACCGATTCGGTGCAGAGCATCCTCCCATGATGCCGGCACGAATCGATCTCCCTCCCGAACCAAAGGCGATGTCAATCGCTGGTATTTCAATCCATCAAACGCGTACCGTGTCTTGTCGTTGAGCCACTCCTCGTTGACGTCGTCGTTGATCTTGGGCTGAATTCGCATAACCTGAACACTTCGAGAATCGATTCGGATGTTGGATCCGACAGCGTCCATGACATCGATACTTTCCGTCTTCTTCAACTCCCACGGTCTCGCCTGGTAGGCGTAGGGCTTGGATGTCAACGCACCGACGGGGCACAAGTCGATAATGTTTCCCGACATTTCCGAGTTGAGCGTCTTCTCCACGTACATGCCGATCTGCATGTCATTTCCACGTCCAGTTGTACCCAAATCATCCACTCCGGCAACCTCATTGGCGAATCGAACACATCGTGTGCACTGAATGCACCGCGTCATGTTGGTCTTGACAATGGGTCCAAAGTCCTTGTTCTCCACAGCTCGCTTGCCGGTGATCTCGTGGAATCGAGTTCGATCGGAACCGTATCGCATCGACTGATCCTGCAAGTCACATTCACCACCTTGGTCACAGATAGGACAATCCAGCGGGTGATTGGCGAGCAAGAATTCCATGACACCTTCTCGAGCCTTGTGAACGAGAGGAGTATTGGTGAAGACCTTGGATCCGGGCATGGCGGGCATGGCACAGGATGCGACTGGCTTGGGCGACCTTTCGACTTCTACGAGACACATTCTGGATATGCAAAGAACGGCACTCAGCCTCACTGTATCACCTGTGTATGAGTATGACGTACCGGCAGTTACCGGCAATAGCGAGTCGGTCATGGTAACAGCTAGAAGAGGATCAAGCTCATCAATTACCTTTCAACTTTCGCCTGTATGTCCGAATACCTACAATCGAGGAATCTGGGCTCCACTGTAAACATCATGAAGAATTGTCAGCTTGAACACTAGCCGGCGAACCACATTCGCAATGGGACACCTTCATAAACGCCATCTACTTACGCCTGTTCACATGCCTGAATGAGAGCGGTTCCCTGCGGAACTGTAATCTCCTTTCCATCGATAGTGAGAGTAACATCAGCCTTTCGAGCAGCAGATGTTGAAAACAAGGCTCGACCTGTGAATCGGATAGAACGCAAGCGGATTATTCGCGGTGAGACAGCGGTTCACGCACTTCCAGGACATGCATGACCATGCCATTTCGAACTCACCTTGTCGGCTCAACGCCTTCGATTTTGTAATGGACCTCAACATGTTCAATTCTTTCTACTTTGCAGTATACGTGTGTATGGGCGATGGATCCGTGAAGCAAGTATTTGTCCCTTGTGGCGGTGAAGAGTGGTGTAGCCTGGCTGGATCGCACGTCCGTTAGATGGCCAGAGTCTAGCAGCACACGCGAGAGGAGGAGGCGAGTGATCACAGGTTGTACACTTGACGATGAATCGATCAGATCTCTACCACTGTTTCTGTGTAATTGTTTCGCCGCTCAGGAAATGGGTGGGCATGAGGAGAGAGAGCCGCGCCTTTGCGCAAAGGCGCAGAGACGTTTTGCGATCGTGAACCAATCGATATTCAGCCTTTACAGCGAGAGATGATATAACACCTCATTTTGGGCCGTGATCCAAGAAGACTGTACCTCCACTGCATCTTAACTGTACTCGCCTCCCGATTGCACAAAGCGCCGAACGTAAGAATTCAAGCCGAACCGCATTCGCCGCCACTTATCGTTGGATTCTAATATTCACATAAACCACTCATCAAGTGTTACAAACACCATTTGAACTTACACAACAACAGCAACAGCACATATTACACCATCATGTATCGATCAGCACTTACTCAATCCGCCAACGTCCTTCGACGATCCAGTGTCGTCGCCACACCCAGGATCGCATCCCGATTCGCAGCGGCTCGACCCTCTGCAGGTGTTTTGGGATCCGTTGCATCCAAGAGGTCATATCACGAGAAGGTCATTGACCACTACGAGAACCCGAGGAATGTGAGTACACTTACATCTCGCGGTTGATGGAATGGCGGAAGAGATGACAGATACGGCGTACGGACGTGACATGGGGACGTAAAGGATCTGGGAGGACCCTGCACGGACTCCTTTCAGACGCTGTACTACAAGACTCTGACCTCATCTCTTCGGTGCATAATCGTTTCCCGTTTCGCAAATACTGACTCGGCGATCTTTCACTCAGGTCGGCTCATTCAACAAGAAGGATCTCGACGTCGGAACCGGTCTCGTTGGCGCACCCGCATGCGGCGATGTCATGAAACTGCAGATCAAGGTCGACGATAACGGTGTCATCCAGCAAGCCGTCTTCAAGACTTTCGGATGCGGTAAGTTTCCTACCGGTTTCCCGGCACCCCTTTTCTTTCCTAGTTGGTTCTCCTTCTGATATACCTCTTTCTGACGTTCTCCGAGTAGGCAGTGCCATTGCTTCCTCTTCTTACGCAACCGAGCTTATCCGAGGTATGACACTGGACCAGGCTGCTCAGGTTACCAACAAGACCATTTCCAAGGAGCTGGCTTTGCCGCCTGTCAAGCTGCATTGCTCCATGCTCGCTGAAGATGCCATCACCGTACGTCTCCCTGTCTCTCTTTTACTACACGCAGAGAAGTCCGAATGCTTATATGAGTTTTGGAACCACTTCTTAGTCCGCTATCAAGGATTACCGATCAAAGCGAAGCAAGGCGCCTAGCATGCAGCCTCCCGTCGTCTCTGCTACTCAGCAGACAGCGACCGCCTGAACGAGTTGATTCTCTCTTCTCCGATTTCGTCGGCTCTCATGCTACGACTTTAGAAAAACACACAAACTTAGATCGATTTGTGTTTGACTGTGCCTTTGTTTACGCAGGCTTGTTGTAGTAAAGTAAGAATTGTTGTACAAGTAGAGCCCATGACCATGCTTCATGAGCGAAATTGAATGACTGTAGCCAGGCATGTTCCTGTTAGTAAAAGCTGACAAGCGCCTTATGAGTCTGCAGTGCTTTCGTTTAATGCATAGCTAGTAGCGATATCCAGCGTTACACTTTATCGTCTATCCCGATGACGCCGATCCCTATCTCTGCTATCATACGGACTCTTCGACCGTGAGCGTCTGCGTTCTTGTCGGCCTTCGGGTCGCCTTGTATCCCTATGTTTATCGCGACTTCGGCTCCGACTCCGCTCTCTACGTCCGTCATCTCGGCTCGGCCGGTCCCTTTCCCTACCGCCAGTTGCATGTCGATCCTTCGGCTCGCGTCGACGGTCGTCGTTGTCAAACACGAGATCGTAATCATTCCGCCGCGGGGAGTACCCGCTATCCCGATTCGGAGGGAGGCGGGCGTCGTAGCCACGATGTGACCCTCGTCCTGTAGTTGCTCCTCCGCCGTGACTGCCACGACCCCGGCCGCGAGCCCCTGCACCGCCGCCAGAGAGATATCGTGCAGCACCGCCCATCTTGCTCACGGATTGCGAGCTAGCGCGACAGGCATATCAGCTATCGAGCGATGAAAAGTAGAGATCGGAAAAGTCTCACAAATCGACCCAAATACGTCGATCGTCGATCAATGTGTTTTGCATCTTGAAGTATGCCTAGAGCGCAAAATGATCAGCGGGACAAAGAGGGCTGGAAGCAATATAGGCATACCATTTCCGCCTAGAGGGAACATGATAAGAATCAGCTTATATTCCAAAGTATCACTTCTCGCGCTACACTCACATCTGGCTGTTTGTCAAACTCGATGAATGCATACTGCAAGGAATCTCCAGTCTTCTTGTCCCGTATCACCTCTGTTGGGCGCAAATGTGCAGCTCGTCAGTGTGGCTTCACCACGTCAGAATATTGCTCGACTGACCGCAACTAAGAATTCTGCCAAATCTGCTGAAGATCAGTTCCAGATCCTCGTCGGTTGTCACCGGGTTGAGTTTGCTGCGATTTTCACATACGTTTGAGCTGGTAAATTGCACCGAGAATAACGAGGAGAAGCCACTCACCAGACGAAAAGGATATTCTCCGGAGGCCGTACATTGGCGAACGGCAAATCTCCGATCATCTCCAAGGTCAATGCACTAGCATTCGCTTCTTGTGCCCGCTTTCGTGCCTCTTCCTCCTCCTCTGTCAGATCCGTCGTCAACTCTTCATCTTCACCGATACGAGGTTTCACAGACGGGTCGTCGGGAGGGCGTATTGGCGATGGAGGTTCCACTAGATTCTTCGGGTCTTCATATGGGTCCTCTGATGCAAGAAAAGTGTTAAAAGCCAATTTACACAGAGCACTCTGGCCAGAACGTACCAAGAATCTCAATGTGCCGTATCCTCACATCCTTTAGCGGTCTTCCATCCTGGTCCACGTAGGCGTCATTCAGCTTGTCCAACACATCAAACCCCTCCACTACATGTCCAAAGACCGAGTGCTTGCCGTCAAGGTATTCAATGTTATCCGCCAGTGTGATGAAGAACTGTGAACCACATCCACCCTTGTCCGAAGTACCCGTCGGCGCGACAGCCATAGATACCGTCCCGCGTGCGGTATGTTTCAGCGAGTTCTTGATTTCCGGTGCGATATATCGTGCGGGCGGAGGTCTGCCTCGCTTCTCTGATTCTGGAAGGCGCGAGTAGTAGACTGACGCAAACGATTCACCGCCTTTGCCCGTTGCCGTTGGGTCTCCTGTCTGCGCGATGAAATCCTTTGAGACTAGAGACATGAACAGAAATGGTAAGCTCGATGATAAAAGCAGTCGTAGGGTCGACTTGCCATTGAAAAACGCATTCAAGCCATAGTACTTGATCTTGCAGAGTTTGAGAAAGTTCTCGCATACACGGGGACAGCTATCGATATCGAGATCCACTACCAGGTCCCCTAGCGAGGTCTCGATCAAGACGGACATGTCGGTCGGCACAGTGCCGTCTGTTGTCCCTCCGCGTGGAGTTGCTCAGGATTTACACTTTTGTTGGAATGCGCTGTAGGTTAGCGTGCTGGTTGGAGGTAAGAGGTAGGGGTACTATGTATAGGTTCGCAGAGCTCGGCGGGTCAGTGTAGTGGTGAATTGGTGATCGACCATGTCGGTCCGTGTGCTCGGTGCGCCCCAGTCGTATTGTTTTGTTTGTGGTCAACGTGGCTCGGAAGCAATAAAAAACGCGGGTTGGACTTCTGAGGCGAGCGTAAAATAAAACGAGACGGAGCAGGAGAAGTTGAGTTTGCCGGATGCAAGGTCCGCTGCGAACGCTCGATACATGCCCAAAACTTGTCGCAGAGACTTCTAACCACCTGAGAAAGGTAGCTGTGACTCCCAGGTTGATGAAAGAGCCGTCAGAAGTGCAAAAAGATCAAACCCACGGTGGGGGTCGAACCCACGACCTCAGCCTCGCTCCGAATAGGGGTTAAATCCCCCTATTATATAGGAAAGCTACGCACTACCACTGTGCAACGCAGGCAGTTGTTGTATGTCGACTCAAGAAGTTCATTATTTACCTTCTCGGAAGCTCCGGTGGAAAGCTGCTCAGACCAACAGACCGCAGTCGTCAAGCGGCAACGCTTCTCTGAATCTCCGTGGACGCTTTCCCCCTCTGTCCAAAGTGACCTCAATACACTTGCCTTGGCGTCGCGGACGGGGCGGGCTCGAACATGCGAGCTTACACGAGAAAGCTCTGCTTAAATGGTTGCCATCTTGCAGCCTTGCGTGCAGTAGACCTTGTCTGGCCTTGTAGCCACAGTGAAAAAACTCAAAAAACGCTCATCAGAGCGCCACAGCCAACGCCGGCCAAGATTTGGGACACTCCCCTAGATATTAGTGAATACATCAGACACGCGGGACAGAACTGTGCATCATGGGACGAATATAGAATGTCAGGGTAACATGAAGGTGGCCAATAAACAATACCGCACGTAGATCGATGTTGCATTGCGCGGATCAGGTCTCACAAATGACATCCGACCCTAAGGCATCCTTTCGAGTGTCTCAGCATGGAAAAGCGACACCGTCATGCTGCGCCTATCTTTCTGCCATGGCCCCATTCAGAAGCGGTTGTCTGGACTCAACCTTCCAGAGTCTCAAATGTGATCCTCGCAGTATGTAACGCAACTGACTATTACTTGTCATCGTCCATATTCGGCCGGGCAATAAGAACAGGTACATCGGAGTAGTCCAGCTTGCAGTCCCCCATTCATGAGCTCATCCATGATACATTGACGCTCATTCTCACTCTCCGCCTTGCTACCTTTTTGGTGCTAGCCACGCTTTCCATCGATCATCCGCACAGGCAAAATCAAGCCCCTAATTCAACTTAAATCCACCGTCCTCGATCCATCTCTCAAAGTCTGCGACACTATCATCTTCCTCTTCGCCCTTTCCTTGCGCGGCGCCGATTTCGCCACCGGTCCTGGTTGTTTCTCCTTGAACATCATTCTGGCGTGTGTTGATGGTTGAGCAAAAGGTGTTGTTGTTGTTGTTGCTGCTGCTCTCTACGAACAATTCCAGAGGGATGTGAACTTTCGGAGGGACCGCTACGGGTTGTCCACGTTTGACAGCTGGAGCAATGGGCTGAACTCTCGGTACGCTTTCAGGCATCGAGACACGCGGTTTGTCCAAATATCGATCAAGGTCGTCTAGTGCTGCAAAGTCGTCATCCCCGTCCAAGCTGATTGTGTCAACGTCCTTCGTACCGCCACGCGACTTGCCACTGGGAAACTTTGCAGGTTCTTGTGAATGTAGCAGCCCATTGGGAATAAACCCATGAGCCTTGTCAAGAGAAGACGGAGAAGAAGACTCGTCGGACGTGCTCAGAAAAAGTTTCCGGGATCGATGGGTTTCTTGAGGAGCAACATGTAGCGCATCGTCGTCCTCGGCACTAAGTGTAGTTAGTTGCGTAGTTGTGGAATCTTTGCCGTGCTTTGTTGTTTGCCTGATATCGGTATCAAATTCAAGGCGAGTTCGAGTACGTTTGACTGGTTGCGGTCTGGCAGGTCTCTTCCCATGATGCAGCTTTACATCACCCGGCCCCTTTCCTCGATTGTAGCCCCTCCTGCTGCTTGTTTCCTTGTCGCTTAGATCACCACCTGCAGACGCCGCCCTTTTAGTGCCACGTGCGGGGAGCGGTACGTCGACGTTAACATCCATTTCTTCCAGGACCGCATCGAATGAGGGATCGTCAAACTCCTTTGAATCATCTCGTAAAACGACTTGTGGCAAATCTACCAACAGCAAATCGAAGTCGTCTCCACTGCCAGCCAACATGCGGTTGATCACGACCTTTTCGTCTTCACTTTCCGTATCGCTGTCGCGCAAAAGGTTCGCTGAGGGATGCTGTGATTTGGATACCTTTTCCCCCTTGATGTGCTTGGTCAAGACATTTCCAGCAGTCGTTTTTGATGGAGGCGGCTTTCCCGTGCCAGAAGCGTTCCGCTTGAGTTTCTTGGGTTTGGTCTTTGAGCCTTCCTTGCAACATAGATGCTTGCACTTATTCTTTTGGCTGCAAGCATGGGAACAAGGCCAGTTACCGTTTGGCAGGCGGGCAGGTTCCACAATGTCCATCTCCAACTCGTCGAAATCATCTACCTTCGCGAGTTCGGCGGAAGCACCGGCTTTCAGCTGCTTCGCTGGCAAGTCGCCCTGGTCTTCGGCTGGCGCTCCCTCCGTTTCTACCTCCTCAAAGCCATTCGTCACGGGTGGACATAGTACACCGTCCGGGACGTCAGGCTTACAGTCAACCTGTATGCTGCAGCCTGACACTTGATCCAAACCAACAATGACTTGGAACCTTTGATTCGTATACTGAATTCGGGCCATCAAGGTCATGCCGAGATCTTCGATAGAAAGCGTTCTAGCGTTTGCTTTTCGATATGCGACATAGGTACCGTCGCTTAAAAGCGCAAGTACCGATATACTTCTCGACTGGGCTTGCTTCTTGCTGGGTGGACCGGCTATGGGGCCATCAGCAGTGATCTCCAACCTGAACTGAATATCGACTGGTGCCTTTGCAGTGTTGGGCACCTTCGTCACCTGGGTGATCGTGACATGAAACTCGGGGAAGCCTCTTGCTGCTGTGACAATTTTGTTTCCGAACCCGGTTTGCCTGTTGAGAAGCATTTCTATGTGTCGCGGATCTGTTTTAGCCAATCGTGCGAATGTCGTGAAGCCCTTGGCACCTAGGACCGTGATGGATTTGGCACCTATACTATCGATCTGGCGGAAGATGACGGCGGAGTTCGGCCAGGCTTTGCCGCTGATTATCCGGTTTAATGCAAGAGCATTCTTCAGTGTTTCGCCGTCTTCTTTTTGCAATGCAACCGTCGCAATCGCTTTGCAGATTCGAGGGGCGACTCGGAATATGTTGTACGAATCTAACGTAGGACCGCTTGCGCCTTGCTTGAGTTGTTCCTTGTAAGGCTCCCAATCGACATTTCCCAGTATCATCTGTATCAGGAGAAACACCTTGTGTGCAGACGTCGAAGGAGAAGTGCCATTGGGCATGAGAAATCGCATGTCGGGATCTTTGGCTAGAGACTTGTAAAAGACCTTTTCACCGTTGCGAAGCTTCATATCTGAAAATTCGTGAGCGCTTGATAAGGTGTGGAAGAGGCTTTCCAGACTTGCTTTGGCGGGGATATCAAGGATTCCACGCATAGTCTCGAAGCTAAGGCAATTGGCAGACATTGCTTCACCGTATACGGTCGCCGATATGTTTCGGACTTCTAGTGGTTCGGGTGTTCCGGTGCCCTCTTGCATTTGGATCATCTCGTTGTGTTGTAACTTTTCTACTGCTTTGGCAACCAACAGATCGAGAGTCTCTTGCCATCGTTGTGTTGACGTACCCGTTGAAGCAAGGATACCAGAGTAGTGCCTGGGGTTTTGTTGGATGCGTACGTAAAGGAACGAGTTTCTGATCCATTCTTGTCCTTCCTCTAAGCATGTGATTGTTCGGAGTCCGATCTCGGTATTGATATGTTCTGTCAGATGTTCATGCAGGCAGCTTTCGATAGTCGTACGGGAGTTGACCAGGTCTCGATACCGAGCTTCATTGATTTCGCTGCAGAGGATTATTGCGATTCCTTCCGTGTCGTACTGCGGTCTTCCAGCTCTACCGATCATTTGTTGAACGTCGAGGTCGGAAAGGTCGACCATACCGGAACCTGTCCACTGGTATGTCCCAGCCAATATCACCGTATGAGCTGGAAGATTGACTCCGACTGCTAGTGTCGAGGTTGCGACAATTGTCATGATCACGCCAGATTTAAAAGCTGTTTCCACCTTGCGCCTGTCCTCTAGACTCAAGCCACCATGATGGAAGGCGATGCCATATGACGAAAGTTCTTCCAATTGCTTGTTTTCGAATGACATCTTCGACCGATTGTGAACGCTCCATGGCAGTCTTCTTCCAGAGTCCTTTGCGATTTGGTAAGCCTTCACAAGGGCGCTCGCTGCTTTGCCGCAGAGATTTCTTGTAGCGGCAAAGATTAATACGGGTTTGCCTTTGGAGTAGTCGCAGACGATCGGAAACAGCTCTTGAATCATCCGATTGATCACGGGGAATGGATTGTCGCCTCTGAACGGAAAGCCTTTGACAATTCTGGTGAGCTTGGTAGGACGAAAATCCTCCCCGAACTGGCGAATGATGAAGTCAGTAGGAATATGTCGTTGATGCAAATACCGAGAAAGACAAAGAGACACTCACTTTGTAGACCTTTGCCATAGGTAGCCGTAATGCACCATTCGAGTCATTTGCCACACCGGGAGTCAAACCGCCAGCCTCAAAGACACCACTAGAAATAGGCATAGTGGGGCGAAGCCATCGAGCCACATCCTCTACGTTCGGAATCTGTAAACGAGAGCACATGAGCTGAGTTATACTTTGACACTTGACGAAAATCGTCTTCTTGACCTACCGTCGCCGACAAAGCAACAACCCTGACAGGCATATCCATCGCCGATATCTTCATTCGAGCGACGACCGTCTCAAGTATAGCACCACGTTCCTCATTCAGAATATGCACCTGTATGTTACGAAACAAGAAGAGGCGTTTCAGTCAGTCTATGAGCACGGAAGGAAGAAGGATGCTTGAGTACCTCATCCAGCATCATCAAAGCTAGTCGCTCGAGAATCTTTTGTTTCTGGGACATCCGACGAGTGACGGCGTCCCATTTCTCTGGCTATGAGGGCGATCATCAGTATACCTCTTCCAGAATAACGAGTAGGAAAGGCTCACAGTTGTAATGATTACGTCTGCATTCCTTGTCTCGTGTAAAAATCCCTTGTCTGCAGCAGTATCTCCCGTGAATTCCACAATCTTCAGCCCGATCTTTCCTAATTTTCCCTTCCACTCGTCGCTTTTCTCGGAGCATAGTGCCTGGCCAGTTTAACAAGTTTAGTGATTTTAACTCATGTGGCCGTATCTCGGCTGCACTTGCCTTCAATGGCGCTATGTAAACGCAGAGCGATCTCTTGCTTTCTGCGTCCTGTCCTTTGTTCATCACCGCTCGTAAGATCGCCAACTCGAATATGACTGTCTTGCCACTGCCAGTTGGAGCTGGTTTAAAGGAGAGGTCAATTGCGCACGCTTCTAGATTCAGGATCTAGAACACCACTCACAAGAGACGACGAGATTTTCATCAGTCCTGTAAACCTTTGGGACAAAGTGATGTCAGAGTGAGCGATAAAATACAATGACTGATATCACTTCTTACACTATCGAACACCTTGCTCTGAACTGCATTAAAGCACGAAAACTTGAAGATACGTCTGAATGCGTCAGCTGTACGTCGAAACTTTGGTGTCAGCGATGGCCTGGATGGTTCGTAACCGGAGCTCCTCGGTGCTTACGAAGGATCGTAGTCATTTTCAAAGGTATCCCGTGATTCTGCATCTGTTTCATCGCACTGCTGTCTCCGGATTCTTCTCTCACGACTCCAGTATTCGGTAGTCTATCTACCAAGCCATCGTGTAAGACGCCATAGTGAATCGGTTGTTGTACATCAACGATCGAGTTCGCCTGAAATAGGAGGTTTGGACAGACCGGCTTACCGTTCTCAAATTGCTCAGCTCGCGAAGCTTCTTCATCAAACACTTCGACGAATTCACCCTGAAGCTGTTGCGGGGCTGGAATAGCAGTCGGCAGATAACGTTGTTGATCCAGGCCGACGCCATGAGGCCGATAATCTGCAAGAGGGAGAGTAATGATGAGGCACCCGTTCGGCTGTTGCATTCAGGCGAGAGACAACGATGTGACGCACCAGATACTGTGTATGTAGAAATAGGGCGTTGAATGCTGTACGGAGGCGGCATTGATTCTCGTGTTGCGAGTGGTTGGTGCATAATAGCTTCCCGTGGGTCTCGAAGTGTTGCCGGACTAGGTGAATCGACTGTAAAGATTGATCAACATCAGAATTGATAAGTGGCCTTTATGGCAATGATGGCAAACAGGACAAACTGACTTTGACTGTATGACGAACTAGAACCTGCATGATGACCATATCCGCTGTCATAGCATGCATTGGGACCTCGTTGTTGCTGGTAAGCGAGTTCATTTCCAACGACGGCAGTGTTCGCAGCGTAGTGATGATAGGACGGAGGGTTGCTGTACGGCTGAGGGTGATTATGAAGTCCATCTATAGGCCAACCGCGGGCTCGGGGATCGTTTCCTTGGTCGACTTCATCTGTGATAGCTCCTTCAATCTCTTCCAGCAAATTCGCCATGCCGACGGCTTTGCAATGCAGTGCGATCACTACCAGTGACGAGAGTAGGTGATTGGTGGTTGAATCGTGTTCTCCAGGTGTCTACAACTGTCGTCTTCGTTGCCTATCGAACCGTCAATGGGCATGATGGTATCGTCTCTGATGAGGATGTATGACGGTACGGTGGCGAATCCCTGTACCCCTTAGCTTGTCCCGGGCGTCTCCTATCGCCTATCGCAAGCTCTATTGCGCATGCGCTTAGCGGATCCAACCTGAAACGCCCAATTCCAACTTTCTCTGCACTTCTTCGATGATGCCTGGGCAAATCTTGTCTATCGTACGGTACTCATGTCAATTCATCTTTTCATCAATAGTATAATGGATTTATACACTCAGAGTCCCGACTTTCCAGGTTTCTCATACGATTTCATATTATTGCTCTTAGCTCATGGCGACGTTGCATTGCTACCTGTCGTCTGTGCTCGCTTTTGTCCATAGTCTCGCTCCCGATTCGCGCCCGTGATCAGAAGGATCACAGTCCTCTGCGGTGGATCATTGTTTCCGCGGCGGCGTTACAGAGGGACTCCGTTTCGATGGTGAAGGCGTCGGTGTGTATTCCCGAGTCGAACGACGAGGTGGGGTTCTGCTGCTGTAGAACAACAATTCACGCATGAGTTTCGCGACTCACGAACGCGCATAATCCTTAGGCTACTCACTCTTCACGAGGCGCTTTTCGGTCGTCCTCTACCTTTCTTCTCTTTGTCGGCTCAGACTTAGATTTTCGCTCCTCAGAAGCAGCCCTTCTGTTTCTTGGAGGTGTGGCGGATCTCGAAGCCGACCGAGATCTGCTCCTTGAGCGGTCTCGGCGCACAGGTCTTCGATACAAGGCGGGAGGAGTAGCAGATCCATCCTTTGCGACAGGTCGTCGGGAAGGTGGAGTTGTACTAGCGTCGGACCTCCTTCGTCGTCGAGGTGGAGTTCGTGAAGGCGATCGAGATCTCGAGCGGTCTCGGGAAGGAGATCTACCTCTTCGTTTCTCTGCGGGCCTTTCATCCTCTTCAAAGTACCGTCCACGCCTTGGTACGAAGTCTGGTTTCTTTTCAAGCTCACGATAAGAGTTTCCTTGATACGGATCAGGTGATCGAGGCCTCTCGTACTGTCCAGCTCGCCTGTCTCCGTATACAGTGTCTCTCGGCCTCCCCGAATATCCTCCATCCCGGCCGCCTTGACCACGATCATCGCGGCCGCCGTCACCTCTTCTCATATCCGATGGGACATAGGTGTCCCTCATCTGACCTCCGCGATCGCCACCTTGATGACCCCTGTATTCGTCCCGATTCTGCGGAAACGCTCGTCCCTCCCTATCTCTGGGCACGGGCTGTCTCTCCCTGTTGTCTCGATTATTGAAGCGACTGTCCCGATTATCTCGATTATCGTAATGACTGTCTCTGTTGTTATCAAACCGCGATGGCCTTCCACCTCCATCACGTCTTCCACCGGCAGAGATCATCTTTTGCTGCATCCTTGCCTCTTCTTCCTGCTTCTTCAGCAACTCCTGCTTCTTCGCCTCAACGAATTCCGCAGGGATACCGCCATGACTCGCCTGTGCCGAAAGCAACAGTTTCCATAATCGTAGCATGAATTCGGCGGCATTCGGCGGTTTAAGGAAACCTCCGAGGGAGATTTGCATTTTTCGAGGATCGGGCATCGGTTCTTCGCTATTTTCGAGCAGCTCCATAACGAATTCAATCACAATGTCGTCTTCGACTCCGGCTAGTTCTGTGATGGTAGTCGTGACCCATGGCCGCATGACTGAATGTGCAACCAATATTAGAAACTGCGAAAGGCGGAATCTTCGCCATTGCACTTACTGGCAAGGTTGACCTTCCGGATATCCACCTTTTCGGTGAAAATCTTGGGGAACTTGGTCGCCTTGAGGGCCATATTTTCCTTGTTTTTAAACCTCTGTTGAAGACATAGGCTCAGCTGGGCGTTCATCCGAGATCGAGCTTGATTTGAGCGCCGACTTACCACATCCTGCGTAGTGTTCGTCCCGCGAAGAGCTTTGGTAAAACCACAGAGATCATTAGTTGATCGATCATTGTTAAGATCAAACAGACAGCTTACCAGCGTCTCCCATGTTGCGAGTTGTCTTTTCTTATTAAACTCTCGCGCTTGCCGGTAAGGATGATACTCGAATCGTTGTTCTGAGCGTGTGATCGAATTCAGGAATCCTAGTTGAGGCTGCGTCTGAATCGACGTACTTTGCGTGGGGAGTTAACTATAGTAGCCGCGGCCAACAGAATCAACAAGGAGCACTGGTGACTGGTGAAGGGTAAAGGGTGAACTTGAAGCCACGCACTCTGCACTCTTCTCCCTCTGGCTCGCCCTCATAATTGAGCGGGAGGCACCCTGTCGATGTCCGTAGAATAGAATGGCCAAGCTAATGGCCATAGTTTGAACACTGATCGACCCTGAACACTGCTAATTCACAGTTTTACCACATTGTTATATTCTCTCAACCATTTTTTTTTTGAAATCGCTTTCATCCCGGACAGGAAGCATATCAGCATACAGGTGGACAAGCTTCTATACCTTCCAGAAGACAACTTCCGGCCAGGTGTTTGGCTGCTTAGCAGATATGGCGAAGCAACCTCGCCTTCCGCCTACGGATCGCCCTCAGGCGTCGGATCAGAAGAACCGAGGTGTGCGGGTCTGGACAGCTACTTCTTCAGCACAATCCCAGCAGTCCGTCGTTACCCAAGAAAACGCTGATGAAGCCGACAACTCTATACGGCAAGATGACGGATCGGGTTCATCAAATCCTTTAACCGACTCCGGCAAGCTCCTCCTTTCGCATGCCGGAACCCCTGCAAATAGCTATACGCAAAACCAGGCAGTCTCGAGGTCGAGGCAACCCGTATTCAACGCTCCCGCAGGAAATAGCGGTTGCCAAATGCCCCGTCCTACACCTAAATCAGACGCGCTGACCTCCGACCCAACTCACATCAGGGAATCCCTTACATCGCGGGATTTGGTGGTTCAAGCGAGTGGATCTGGATCGAAGAGCACCGAGCGAAATCATTACAGCTCTTTGGAGGTCGGCCAGATACCTACTGGGCCGAGGTCTGCTCGTCAGCGGGTAATTTCCGACGATGGCGCCGACGAGAATAAAAGGCTTGCAGAAGAGAGTAAGAGGCTCGCACGCGCACACCGATTCGGATCGACAACGGTCGAAGTAGCTCAAAACCCCAGGGAAATGCCGGATCGCGAATATGCACAACTCCAGGCACAACAACGTTCAGAAGGGCAAGCTCGGTTACAAGAGCAAGCTAGGATGAACAGAAACTCGGTCTCCAGTAGAGTACCGGAGTCAGGTCATCCCCAGCGACCTCTTCCATCAACAAATGAAACCACCGCCGTCTGGCCTATTTCTAGTTCTCAGCTAGTCCCTGCGCCACAATCATCCGGTCACGATGCACCGCGGTCGAATCAGCAGCGCACTGCTTCGAATACGTCACGCCATAGGGGTCAAGAACACCATCCATGCGATCAAGCACCGGCACAGTCCGCCTTTTTTCAGAATCCTTCGGCACCCGTCTGGCCAGCTTCATATTACGATAAAGCGGAGTCGAGAAACGGCTCAACTGGGCAGCATTCACGGTCAAATCCAAACAGCAATCCTGGATCGACCTTTATGCCGGATGCGAGTTTGCGTGATGCTCGCGTTCCGTCTGTCAGCGGTCTTCGTCTTGACCAGACTGACAAAAATGACGCTCACGTCAACTTCGTACTGTCCAATGCTGTACCAACCACCTCGATGCGTCGAAACGGGCAAAACGTTGGCCATGATGCTGGTGCTAGCGGGAACGGCTCGCTTGGAATGCAAAATCATGTCTTGACGCAAGATCGTGCTTCGCACGTGTACGCTCTGACAGATGACGACCAAACAGCAGTCATCTATGATATTTTCGAAGGAGAGCAACCGGAGGTTGGCACGATTTCGGCACAGGATCCTGTTTCGCTGTCTCATAGCTTTGCTGTGGAAGATGCAAACGGTAAGTCGCCACCAGATGGATCACCTGGGTTTCAGGCACTGATATTTGCTTTGCATTAATGCAGATGTCGACATTGATATGGATACGAATGTGGAAGCGAGCTCCCGATCCTCAACACCCTTGACACCCTGCACCTCCGAGGCCGGGGACCTCCCAGCGACATCTGGGAGAGTGTCCAAGCCGAAGAAGCGTTCTAAAGGAGCGAAAGTTGCCGATGAACCTGGGAAGACCAAGAAGGGGACTGGTCAAAAAGTTAGTAAAGAAGAACGGCAAGCAGATCGCACATCAAGGAACAAATCGCGGTCTGATCCACCACGTGCGATGCTGGTGGAGCCAGAGCAGATACCCAAATCGCCGAGTCCTCCTCCTTGGTCTCCTGCCTTGCCCGCAGAGATTAAACTTGGCCAAAACCTAAATGATGAGGTACTTGTTCCGGAAGGCGGTGCATCAAACGTTCTTGAGCCGATTGCCGCAGAAGCGAGTGCATCGAGTTTCCTCGAGCTTAGACATTCCAAAAGATCGGCGAAATCAGCCGACTTGGCGAAAAAGGTTGTGTTTGACGGTATCGCTACCAGTAACATCATTCCTAATGTCAGTAGCGAGGTTGTTTGGAGCGGCCGACGCCTCACTCGAGGGGCGACGAAAACCAGTACGAAGCAAACCGAGAATTCTCCAGTTTTCCTCCAAGATGTCGAACAGAAATCCCACTTGCAGTCGCTGGGGACCGCGACGTCGTCGGGGCTCACGCCTACTCTTGATGCCATACTCGGTCCATCAAAGGGGAAGCGAAGGCGAACTTTTGTCGATGTCATCGAACGTCAAAACGCAGATGGAACATACGCGCTCGTGGCTGTAGACGGGGTTTTTGTAAACGAAGATCCTGCAGAGCCCCTTCCGAACGCAAATCCTTCCGTTGTAGACGGGAACCCTCCTACGTCTGATCGTAGAAGCCTTCGAAACCGCGTTTCCTCACGCACACCGATGCGAGAGGCTCATGTCATGCCCGAAGCGCCTACTCGCGAGATAAGCATTCTCGAACTCCAGCCCGTGTCATCGTCGTCTTCAAGGGACCGGCCGAATTCAAATAGCAAGCGGAAAGCTGTCGAAGTCTTGGAATCTGTTACCGCCGAAGCTCTGCAAGGTTCACAGATGGATCACATCGTCGAGGAGACCAAACCGACTGGAAGACGCAGCGCACCGATCAGCAAGCGCAAGCCATCAAATGTCCACAAACAGAGCGCCATCCAGACCGCATCTGAAGTGGCCTCGAGCGGTGTTTTAGCTCCGAACGGAGAACTGGACCCTGATATTCTGTTGCCAAGTACGGGTGGTGACTTTACAAATCAATCCACCCGCGTACGGCCGCGAATTGCTCTGCTACCAGGTAACGAGGCAGGATCCTCGACGAATTCAAGAATTTCGGCGAGAAGAAAATCTAAAGCCGCAGAACTTGTGACCAAGGGGTACCCTAACCCGCCGTTGGAGCATATCAATCAGCAGAGCGCGGATGTATCCACGCACGGCGCTGTGCCTGAGGATCAGGGCGGCCAGCTCGCTCGCAATGCCGACAATCCTGTGCAGACGTCTAGCAGAACGGTGCGACCCCGAAATGACGTCTTGAAGGGATGCATACAACGGATTGACGAAGCTCTCGTTCGTCAGGAGGAACAAGCGGCGGCTTTTGCCGAACAGATGCAGAACATTCAAGATTCGAATCAACAAAAGATGCAAGAACTGATTCTTGAGATGCAGGAAACAAAGGCACAACAGGTTGCGCTGTTGAAAGAACACCGACTATTCTCGGCGCAAAACGTCCAAGCAATGACGAAATTGCGGCAGGAGATGGTGTCTTGGGTCATTCCACTACCAGCACTGAAACCACGAAAGAAGCTTGTGGTGTCAAGACCGGAAGGAATTGTCGTCGAAGATCCAGAACTCTCGATACGCAACGAACAAGCATCAGTCAGAATGCCGGATGATCTGACACCCACTGCTATCGCGCATTCCATCCCGAGACCGAAAAAGAAACAAGTATCATCGAGACAAGAAATGCTGGCGTCGTCAACACATGAAACAGAGCATAAGCGCGCTAGCAATAAGAAGAGGAAGGTCGATGGGGACGGAGATTACGACGAGCACGAGACAGGTGAGAATACGCCGTTCTCTGTTCTGAAATGGTCTCGCTAACATCCGGTATTGCCTTTGGCAATAGTATATGGGTTAGGAAAGGGCAAGAAGAAGAAGAAGGATGCCGACGGGGAGAGGTCTAGACTAGATGCAACATTAGGAGACAGCCGCCCTAGCAAACGACCAAGGAAGGACTGTTCCGGTCAAGACAGTAAGTCCCGTTGGCGATTTAGGACATATGTAATTCACACTGAGATCATCAAACTCTAGCGAATCTCGTGCTATCAGATGTGGATACCGAACAGCTGGAACAGGACCAAGTGCGCAAGCGTGAGTAGCTGAAACTCCCGTATCATCGAAAAAGATGACTTAAGCTGCGCTTCCGATAGAAATTGCCGAGACAATCCGATTGTCTCTCCTTGACCAGACTGAAGAGGTGCAGATGGGAGACTGTACGCTGGCACGCTACGATGGTTATCAACGATGCAGAGATTGCACGGTGCAAGCGGCCAATGGGTCATGTCGGTTCAAGGGGTGGCGAGTCTTTCCGTAAGAATTTTGCCATGGACATTCTTGATGATGTATAGCGCTGACTATGCGACTTTCAGACTCGTCCCCAAGACAGGCACCGTCAAGGAGGAACCATGGTTCGACCATCAGACTATGGAGAACGAAGCGCTCGAGTTTCCTTCAGAGCTGAACAGAGAATTTACTGTCCAGCAATCTTTCAGGATGAAGGTAAGGGATTGTTATGCATGAGAAATCCAGTACATTACGGTTAATCACTATGTTTATCACGATAGGAGACTGTAGTAAAGGCACTACTCCCTGTGATCACGAAAGAGTTGTTGCATTGTGTGCAACATGGTGCAAAACGCAAGACTCACGACATTGCGAGTCGTGCAACTTGTGGTGAGTCGTGCCTTTGTCCTCCGATTCACGAACAATCCGGACTCAGCTCACTTTTGCTTTTCTCTTTCTCCAGACCGCTGCTCCATGACGATATTTGGGGGCAGTTGGTCTTGTCTCTGTTGTGGTACAGAATACTGCTTCGAGTGCGAGTCAGACGTGCCCGACAGTGTGCCCATGATGAGGGCAGATCCTATAAAGGAGGGGTCATCCGAGGATCGGCTTATGACATGCGGGCAAGGTCTGCACACGCGCAAGCTGTTATTTGCGACAACCACATTTGACCTCAGTATCCTTCAGTATCATTGGCTACAAATGGTAGGATTCGCCGAACGCGCGGGGATACCATATGACAAGCAAGACGTCAAGCAGCTTCTCCCGAACGAAAATATATCGGAAGTTCTGTTCCCTACAATTGAATTAGAAGTTCATCAACCAGGGCAACGAGAGGAGCGGGTACGGGCTCGAGCGACAGATAACGTGACCGACGATACGCTGAAAAGCTATCTTACAACGCAATCTCACGATTTGTATGAACTTCCTCCGGAAGCCACCGAACAGCTCGACAGCCACGACTTTTACCGGATTGACGCTTCAAAGCTAGACGAGCCGATATTCGACCGTATGTGGCGTGACGGAATACCGATTGTCATCGATAACGCGCAGAGCTATCTCCAAGAGGATTGGACACCAACAGGCTTCCAGACTCTGTTTGGAAACGAAAAATGCAGTATGTATCCACACGATTCTCCTTTGTGATCTAGCTAACGCTCTTATTATTGAACGCCATAGCTGTATACGATTGTCAAGCAGAGATAGGCGAAGACAGTACCATTGACAGGTTCTTCGGCCTGTTTGACAGCAAACCTGATGGGGCCGAACACAAAGTTCTGAAGTTGAAGGATTGGCCAACGAATGCCGAATTCAAGGAGCGCTGCCCAAGCTTGAATCACGATTTCCATAATACCCTTCCTGTTCCTGACTATACGAGGCGAGATGGTGTTACCAACGTGTCGGCCTTCGTGAGTATTCCTACCTCTTCTCGACGAAACATCTGTTGATTGTTGGGCAAATTGTTTCGTAGTTCCCAATCAATACCAATCCCCCGGATATCGGACCTAAGTTGTACGCTGCCCTGGTGCGTTTGAAATCACAAAGCTAGTATAACCATCGATTGACCGGTGTCTTTTTCGCAGCGTGGAATCGAGACAGAAGGTGGCAAGGGGTCGTAAGTACTCGTTCTGTTCAGATGTCAACCGATCATAACTAAAGGGCTTCCTTTGACAGAACTCGAATGCATATGGACATCGCCGACGCCATTAACGTGATGACCTACGCAAGCAAAAGAGAGGATGGGAAAGAAGGATGTGCCGTATGGCATATCTACCGCAAGGACGATCTTGACAAAATACGCGCGTTTCTTCGGGAGAAGTTCGCTGCGGTGCATCAATTTGTCGATCCGGTACATTCACAGCTTTTCTACTTGGATTCGACTTTAAGACAGGAACTATTCGATAAAACCGGAGTATTTGCTCACCGCATTTATCAGTATCCGGTATGTGTCTTCGAGCAGGAAAACATACCATTCGAATGAACTGACGTTGATAAGTTGATATGATCACAGGGCCAAGCTGTCATGATTCCGGCATACTGCGCGCACCAAGTTTGCAATCACAGCGACTGTATCAAGATCGCATGTGACTTTGTCAGTCCTCGTAAGTTGAGCTGCTCATCACATTCTGATACTGTCTGAAATCTGATTGGATATCAATTCGCAGATAGCATCACTCGTTGTGCACAATTGACCCAGGAGTTTCGGGGCGAGAATGTCGTTTCCGATTGGAAAGACGATGTCCTTCAGCTTAACAGCATGATGTGGTAAGCCCGCCCGAAATTTCATGAACTGGCTTGAGCCACATCCCAACTTATATCGATCATTTGCCAACAGGTACACCTGGCTCTTCTGTTCACAGTACGATTCGATCCACCAGCATTCGCCAGCTTTGCCGTTCGATGAAACGACAGTCGGTGCTTTCATTGATGAGCGGAGCAAGTCAATGCCTGGACAAACCGGTGAAGGCCTTGCACACCTCAAGCCATCTCGGCCAACAGCCGACAGACTCAAGCAAGCTAAAACGAAAGGTGCAACGGAATCCCCATTTTGGGCTACGCCTGATTTCAGGCTTGCCAAATCTGGACCCATACCCGCACCGAAAAGATTAGGCAAACTTCCGAAAATGCCGGTACCATCGACGGCTCTTCCTGTCGACGCGTCCCAACGACCCACAGGGCATTCCAACAGCACCACATCTACCGGCCCGCCGATTCCACAACCAGAAGCCCCCGTCATCCAAGATACGCAACCATCGGACTTTGATCAACAACGATCGGGCCGGGAAGGGCTGTACTGTGCGACGGCGTCGAGCAATACCTCGCGTGATGTCGAGACAATGCAGGTCGACGAACACATGTCCGATCTCCACCTCGTTTCAGCCGTGGCGGATGATGTTGTCTTGGAGTCCTGTACGACAGTGCCAGCAGTAGATTTATCTTTACAACAACATGTAGTCAACTAGTGTAGCCAGTTTATGAGAGGCGATTGTGAAAGGTTCGAAAACGTTACTGAAATAGACAGGTCTACAAGCAATCAAACAATGCTAGTGATACAATTACAACCATATGACCATCCTCCCCGCTGCCAACCAAAACACTCAGTGCTTCATCTTCTTTTGCTTTTCGGCGGCGGCTCGTAGTTTGATTTGCTTGTCTCGCAGAGAAGCCTTCTTCTTCTGTACGACCTTGTTCGAACTAGATGGCAAATATTCATGTTAGCATCACAGCCTTGGCATGACCATGTTTCTGTCAGATCAGGTACTCACTGTACAGCCATCATGATAGGCTTGTTTCGGGCCTTCTCCCTGTTCGTCGAACTGCTTGGGTTATCTCCCTTCTTCTTGCCCTTCATAGACCCGAACTTTTCCCTTCCTTCTCGACCCTTCTGAATTGACTCCATTCGCTCTTCGTAATCTTGTTTGGTCTTCTTACGAGGACCTAAGATTGCTTCCTCTGTCAAGAAGGCCGACTGATCTGTATCGCGGTTCTTCCTCTCCGCCTCTAGGACGGCAAGCTTCCGCTTCGCTGCTGAACCGCCGCCCTTATCAGCTGTTGCTTGCGCGGCTTTGATTTTTAGGTCATTCAGCAAGGCAAAGTCAGCAGGAGTGAGAATCTGGCAACATAAGAGGCGTCAATTTCGGTTTTGATCTGCAAACGCACTCGACTTACCTTGGTTTGTGCGAGAAGCGACAACTTCTTGATCGATGACACATCGGTGCCAGCAACAGAAGGTGCAGCGACCGAGACGACGGATTTTGTTTCCATTTCGACGTCATTTTCCTCCTCTTCGTCTTCGGCATCCATGTTGTCATCGGCTGGTGCAGGGGAAGCAGTAGTGTCCACGGTAGCAACGGATTTCGCTCTTCGACTCGACTGCACTGCCAATCGTTCCTTTCGGAGGAGCGCTCGGTCCTTCCTGACTGTCTTTCGCTTCTTTTCATCGTCGTCGATTTCTTCTTCGTCCGAATACAGCGGTGCCTCGGTATTCACCGGACGGCCACCGCGTTTCGCAGCCTTGTCCTCGGATTTTCGTGCAGCCTTTCTTCGTACCCGCTCTTCCTTGGCCTCGTCATCCTCGTCACTATCGCTCATCGAAATGTCACCATCCGAATCGGAAGCGACATCTTGCCAACCTTCCGAGCTGGAATCAGAATCTTGCGATTCTGCCTCCCATTGGTTCCAACCGGCCCCTTCGTCCTCGTCACCCTCGTCCTCGCCGTCGACAGGCATGTCATTTTCATCCTTGAGTTGCGCAAGATGTTCTTCCAGGAGCTATTGCGATATAATGTCTTAGCAGAAGATTCCATAACAGACCATGAATAACAAACTCACTTCCAGACCCTCGATGCCTTCATCCGTTTTGGTATGACCATATGCCAAAACCTCAAAGTCTCGCGTAAGACCCATAGTAGCGGCTTTACCCTATTAGCAAAGAGGAGCATCAGTGACTGTCTTGATCTTCGGATCCATTCGTTACTCACCCTATCACGCTTCTCCAACAGCCCCGGAGCAACCTCTCGGTACAGCGCCAAAAGACCTCGCGCAGCAGTAATGACACCCTTATCCTTACTCTTCCTATAATCCGTCAAATCCTTCAACAGGTAACGCTTCTTGTCCATTACCCATGGCTGACGTCGACATATTTCACGGATGGCGTTGATACCTGCCGCAATGACTTCCGATGAAACACCGTCATTCACGAATTCGTTCGCAATTTTGGTGATTACTGGGTGCAAGTCCTCCGGCGGGACAAGTTCGTGTATGGATTGAGCGAGAGCGACCAAGATCTGGGTCACCTTGAGCTGATGGTATGTGAGGTATCTGATAAAAGTTATAGCATTTAGCACACCACAACGCATTCGAGAAAAACATAGTCATACTTGTAGATATATCCGTAAAACTCGAGGATGTGCAGCTTGTGCATGCCCATAACTCGGGACAAAAGCTGCATGATCAGCACTTTGTGTTCTAGCGAATATTGCTTGTCTGTGAGAAAAAAAATGAAAAACACGATCAGTAAAGGAATGAGTATTCAGACCGTGTCGTTATGCAGTACACACCATGCTTTGACATGTTTTCATACAAGTCTTCACCGAATCTCTGCGGATCGTTCAACAATTCCAGAGCGGGGAAGTTGATCTTGTTTGCCGAATTTTCTGCCTTTTCCTTCCGTTTCTGTTGTCAAGAGAACGCCCTCTTAGTAACAGGTTACGCTCTAAGAAAACAGCATGTTAGGACATACCTTGTTCGCCGTTATCTTGGCCTTTGAGAACCTCTTTTCGTCGGCCTTGGTCTTCTTCTTGATCAAACGCTGATGATTCAGCTTCTTGATACTCGGTCCCTGATCCTCTTCTTCCTCGTCACTATCAACTCCATCATCATCTTCATTGCCCAAGAAGAAATGAATAGCCGCGGATTGAACTTTAACGTTCGGGTGACGAGTGGCACGAGCGGCAATAGAAACCGTCTTGGCGTCGTTCCAGATCGATTTCCTCCAGAGCTCCTTGATCAAGGAAACAGCCCACATGGCTTCCTGCCCGATTCGGTTGATGGCAGTCATATCGGATCCACCGGTACCGGACATGACGCGCTTCAACGAGTATCGCCCCTTGTCTCCTACCACATCGGCATCCATTCCGCGGTCAACCATGTTGAAAAGAAGCGCTTGAACGACACCATTCAGTTTGTGATTCTTCGAAGGCGTGTTGGCGGTCTTGAGGTCGACTAGGATTTGTTTCTTGATGAACGATCGCAGACTTGGTGAAGTCGTCATGGGTAGTAGAGGGAAAAGCACTTCCAACAGTCTGTGGAAAGGGCGGGTCAGTCTTTCCAGGAAGCATGCTCATCATGGCGGGAGGCTCACTTTTGAGAAGTGATCACACCCTTGTTCCTCAACATGACCAGGTTCTGCACAATCGATCTCCGGGTATCATTCCCCAGCCCTCTCGATCCACCACCACCGCCGACCTTGCCATCTTCTATCAGCAAATCCCCGAGCTCGCCCGGGAACGTTTTGATCTCCTGCGGGTAACACTGAGCGACTTGAGCGATAAAAGTCAACAGTTCCCGGAAATGTTGAGCGTTTGACGTGCTCGAGTTGCTTGATGATTTTATTGTACCATCACCGGCCGTTCCGGAATCATTGGAGAAGGCGAGGGGAGAGTGTTGTAATAGTCGGAGGAGTGATAGGTAGTGGTTGTATTGCGTCAGGAATTCTTCCTTATACGAGATCGGATCTCGTTTGATAAGATTTTGCAGTTGCGGCAGATTTGAGGTGAGGAGGATTCCTCGGGACGCCCTGGATTTCGGCATGTTGAGTGGTTTGGGTGAGGTTGGTTGTTGATACTGGGAACAAGTATACGTTCGAGCGTGAGGAACCGTTTTTGCCTTGATAGAGACTGAATGAACGCTGCTTTGCTCGTGGCTAGCCTGAAAAGTTGTTCGAAATTAATTGATTCCGCAAAAGACCTTTAGATTGAAATCACATGAATTTACCAGAGAGGTGGAGGCGAATATAAGCACATAATTCGGGTCTTCTGCCCCGCTTTGCTCTTTACTCGCTCTGATCTTTCAAAGGGAACTGACTCTTCCAGCAACTCTTCTTCTGTCCTCTGAAAACTTGTTTCAATCCTCCTTCACCGCTCCTGCCCTCATCCTGGCAATGTACGGCTCTCCACTCTTCCGCAATCATGACAGTGCCCACGAACCCGCCCCGGAAGCTCCGCCGGATCCCAAAATGTCCGCTTTTCGCGCTGTAAGCACCGTCCTCTGCATACTCTTGCGTCTACCCATCTAACATACTTCTCTCGTCTGATACAGCTCAAGCCAATCTGCGTCCCCCTCATGGCCCTCCCACGTCTTGCTCCAGGGCCTTCATCATCCCGCGCCCTAGAACTCTTGCAACGACTCCACAAGGCATTAAAGGAAGTCCAACATCCGGAACAGGCATTCACGCCTAGCCTGCTTGGTTACGTTGTGTTCCCACTCACTCATCTCCTCGGACGGAACAGCCCGGTCGGTCAAGATACTCAAAGTCAAGGCACGATCACAGGAATGCCTGATCGGGTGCTCGAATGTTTGCTGGACTGTCTCACGTTCCTGGTGCAGAGGTGGACAAGCACGTCGCAAGGGATGGACGTCAAGCTATGGGATCAATTATGGACTTTTGCTGCGCTCATTCTGGGTGGACCGATATCTGTTGGTCCGCAAGCATCGTCGCAGCCGCCGCCGTCGCGGAGTGAGGAGACCTTGGTCGCATGCGTGGATCTCCTCGAGGCATTGTTGAGGGGTGTGTATAGCGGCGGACTGGGAGCGGCGAACGACACGCTCAGGATAGATGCGGCAAAGGACACCCGTCGTCTGCACCCGACGAACGCAATGGTCGACTCGGTCTTCCCTACATCGCTTCAACAAACAGGCACACGCAGCCTCCTCCCGTTACTTTTCCACACTATCTCCTCATTCATTGCGCTCATTCATCCATCATCTACCGCACTGGTCTCACAAACAGCACAAACACGCGCCCTAGTAGCATTGGATGGAATCATCACCACCTGGTTCTGTCAACCCGACCGTGCGCGCGTGTTAGCAAGCATCATGCCGGGCCTCATCAGCGCGCTCGTAAAGCTCGTCGTTGGGCCGTCTGCCACCTCTTCGGGACCAGAAGAACGTCCAGGAACACGTGCCTGGCAGAGCGGGTGGAATGAGTGGGCAGATACGACGACCGGAGGTGTTGCTACTACCCTAACATCTGCACAACGCGGACAGGCGGGACGGAAACAGAAATCAAACCCGTCGATCTCTTCGACAACTGCGAGCGCGAGCTTGACGCTTCTCGTGCATACGCTGGTCCTCACCCTGTCCGACTCAGTACTCGAACATCCTTCCGTAGCAGGCGATGGAGCGGCACTCCCGCGTGATGCACATGGACTGGAAGATCTTATGCGTTGCGTTTCAGTAGTTGATACCGACGCTGACGCGGTGGATGATACCGAAGTGGACCTCGACCCAGAAACAACAGTAATTGGTTCGCCATCAGCGAGGAGCGCAGGCTCATTCTCCACCACCGCGACACTCATCTCCCGCGTACCATCTTCCGCAGTGGAAAACGTCCCCTTTCCACGCCTGACGGCTTCCTACCTCGCCTTTACACGAACTCAAGTTTCGTACGCGCTCACCGCCCTCCTTCCACCACTTACCACTCATCATTCGGCGGTAGTCCGAGTACAAGTCGTACGTGCGTGCCACGAGTTGCTCGACTCGTGTTTCCGCTCCCTCAGCACGGGAGAAGCCGGGAGAGACTCGGGAGTGGTGGAATTACTTGTCGTGACACTTCTCAGGCTCGCGTTTCCGCCTGCTGAACCCCTGCCGAGTGTCTATATGGCCGCTCGATGGGCGGTGAGGAATGCGCTTGCTCCGGGGGCTGTCGGTAACGACGACAACGACGACGACAACGACCGCCGGTATGAACGAGCAGCGCGGGTTCAACAGCTTAAGCATGTTGTGCAGACTATTGCCGAGCACGAACTTGCTGCTTTTCCTGCGCGCGTCAAGGGGTCGAACGAGCGGCCTTTAAAGGTTGGCCTGGATGTCATTTGTGCGCTTGCGTCCCTTGCACAGGACGAACCCGACAGTGATAATGAGGAGGAGAACGGGTATGCGGGAGATGAGGCCGGAAATGGAAAGGAAGAGACAGCAGTTGTGGCTGCTACCCTACGCAACTGTTTCGCGCGGATCCTTGGGCCTCACGGTGGAATCGAAAGATGGAGCTGGCCATTACTTGTCGCGCTCGAACTTGGCAAACCGGTCGACTTGGACATTCATGGCTCCTCCGCTTCTGGCAATACAAGAGGGATGGAGCGCGCGTGGGATCTGGCGCGCATCGAGGGTGGTCTTCCTGGCTCGTTACAGATCGAAAATGGTGCGGATGCCTTGCCGCAGAATGGTAGTGTGGACCCGGTCGTGCCGTTTCCCGACATGCGCCTCCGAAACGTGGAGAGTCGAGAAATGAATATCCGGATCGCATGCATGTTCGAAGCGATCGGACGGGCAGCTGGCGTGGCCGGCTTGACCACGGTGGATCATCTGATGGGTGTTGCGCAGCGAATTAAGCGGCGGCGTAACGGTGGCCCGGTGGCGGATGCGGCGGTCGCGAGTTCCGCGTTGTGGCTCGTAGGGAGGGTCGTCGATGGTCTGGCAGCTGGTTATGAACCGGCAGTAGCCGAATCTGTGTCGAGAGGGGTTGACGAGCCCAAGCGCGTCCGCAAAGCCGCGCGGAAGATCATCGATCTCATTGTTCAGTTTGACGAGGACGAAGAGGAATTCTCCAATGCAAATGCGACAGCAAATGACGACGAGCAAAATCCTACAGCGTCGGGTGAAACAGCAGTCATTGTGGAGCAACGCAAGGGTCTAGGAACGATTTCCAAGCTACTGGACGACTCGAAACGTACTCCGACCCGAGCAACGGAACAAGCTCAAGCGCTGCATGCCGCTATGCACCGCGAGCTCGTTGTCTGCCTCAATCTTCGCCTTTTAGCAACATGCGCAAAGATCCTGTCCACTTTGTTCAAACGGCACCTGATATCGACGCTGTACCTCATTCTCTCGCACCTCGGATCGCCACACGCTCTTGTTCGTCGACACGCCGAGATTTCACTCGGTCACATTGCATATCACACAGGGTATGCTAGTCCGCGAAATCTGATTCTCGACAATGTCGACTATGTGATCAACATTGTCTCACAACGAATGACATATAAACGACTCGATCCACTCGCACCGATGGTACTCATCTCTATGATCAAACTCGTCGGGGAACCTATTGTTCCGCTTGTGCAGGATATCATAGCCGATATTTTCGATGCTCTTGACGATTTCCACGGGTACACGCTGTTGTCATCAACGATACTCGCGGTAATGGATACGCTGATGAAAGCCATGGCGAACGAAGTTCAGTATGCCGAGTACAAGCCAAAACGATCGACTTCTGCGAGGATGCGACCAGGGCCCGAACCCATGGCCGATTTTGCCAAATTCACGGCTTGGTATGAGGAGCGAGCAAGTAAAGCACGGCAGACAGTGGATGAGATGCTAGACAAGGCGCCGAAAGAACCATGGGGCCAAGCAGCGGGAAGCAAGAACGAGGACCCAACAGAGGCGCCCGACAATACCTCTGCAGAACAGGAAATACCGCCGACACGATCACAAGAAGTGTGCATCCAGATGATGCAAAAGTCAATCTACTTTTTAACGCATGCCAATTCGTTCCTCACCGCCCGTGTTTTGTCGCTGTTTGCCAGCGGCGTTCCCGTTCTAGTGACACAGGAACGCGAGTCTGATGTGCTTCCGCTAATCCATTCAGCATGGCCGTACGTCCTCAATCGGCTGAAGGATGAATCGTCTCCGTACGTCCGAAGAGAAGCCGCGGCGCTTATTGAAAGTCTTGCGAAATGGACCGGGGATTTCATGTCACGTCGAATCTTGGACGACGCATGGCCCATCTTCCGCGATTTGCTAGCAACGCAGAAACGACATGACGACCAATCTGCGCTTGCTCGACGTGGCGGCACAAGGGGAACAACGTCGCCCTACACGGTCTCGCATCGGCTGTACGTCTCGATGATTCAGGCCATGACGTACATTGTTCAAGAGGTACCTATCGCGGACGACCTATTCTGGGAAATCGTTGTCGCGTTTCAACCATTTCTCGACTCGAGAGTACATGAGGAGCTCGGTGCGGCTGCTGTCAAGTTGTACCGGTGCATGGCGGAACGGGATCAAGATGCAGTATGGCTCGCACTGCATTCCACGATGGGTACGGTTGTTGCTGGACAGTGCCTGCCGGTGTACTTACGAGAACCGGGATTGGGTATCAGTGTTCGCGCGGGATTGGTGGTCTGAGAAACCTGTATATGGTATATAGTCACACTCAAAAAGACATGGACATTTCGCATAGCCAGTTATTTGCTTGAGAATCTCAAACAGCATGGGTACGGAACTCGGGGTACAGAAGGCCAGGGGATAGTACAACAAGAAGCAATCGCTTTCCGGGCTGACGTCATCTTCGATGCTAAGGATTCTTCGTTGATCCTCCGCCTCTACCCAGCCACCTTTATGACTTTACAGTATTCCTGTTCACATCGTCGTCTAGAGATATCGTCCTATGCCTCGTCACCTACCCATCCACCATGTCATCAAAATCCGCTACAGGCTACCACCTTCAATGCTCCGGACAGGCAGCAACAACAGCTAGTGCCCATGCAGAACAAGACGCAACGATCACTGCGTACTTTGCATGCTTCTGTCCATTTGTACAAAGAGCGTGGATCGCCCTCGAGTTCCTCGGACAGAGTGTGTCTCCGCAAGAAGTAAAGGCGATGGGCATTGATTATTGGTATGTGGAAGTCGATCCATACAAAAAGCCGAAAGAGCTGTTGGAGGTTAGTCCAAAGGGACTCGTTCCGTGAGTGATAATCCGCTGTAATCGTGTCTCGCTATCTAATATTAGGACGGAAGGGTGTAGAGCATTCCGAATGTCAGAGGGTAGATCGCTACACGACTCGATCAGTAAGCTTTCGTCAACTACATTCCGAGTAGTCTTCTACGAGCACTAAGTGAACCCCTCAAATCGTCATACCACAGTCCTCATGCACTACCTCTCAAGCCTGCCCACCTCCAGTGGCAAACCCAACGCACTCCTGCCATCAGACCCGTACATCCGTGCCCGACATCTCATGGCAGGACAAAAACATGCAGATGCGCTCACACCCGCGTTCTACCGTTACTTGCAAGCTCAAGATGCGGAGAACCAGGTCCAATATGGTCGGTGAGTGGTCCAGCAGGTTTAGACGGAATGAGAAAAGGTTATGAACTGATAAATCGAGGCGCTGCTAACGATAGAGAATACGTGGAAGCCCTGGAGGCTTTTGAAGAAGAGATGCATCCCTCTGGACCGTTCTTTTTTGGGGACGAGCTAGGATGGGTAGACATCCTTATTGCACCATGTACGTTGGTTCGCTGATCCGTGCATCTTCCATGTTGATTCCTCCCCACTAACGCCTGACATGCCAATAGGGGCAATCCGATTCGAACCCGTCCTAAAGCACTACCGCGGATTCAACCCCTCACTCCTCTCCGACAAGCAACGACGGTTCTCGAAATGGTACGAGGCGATAAAGAGCCACCCGGCTGTCTCAGCGACAACCAGTACGGATGAACTATACACGGATTCGTATCATCGGTATGCGAACAATATTCCGAATCTTAGTCAGGTATGTTGTGTTCTCCTCTGAAATGGCGTAGCTGTATTGTTATGGGCTGAATGGATGATTGCGTTATTGCATCGATAGGTCGCGGATGCGATCAACTCGGGTAAAGCACTACCTTGAGCTTACCCTCGTGCACAAGGCGCATAAGAGATAGTTAAAGGCGCGATGCAGGAGAAACAAAGGGTTGGTGGATGCCGAGAACACAAGGGATATCGATGGGCATTGGAAGGCGAATAATGTGCCACAAAAGAAGGAAAGGCAGACGAAGTCTAGGTTTATAGTGATAGATCAGGATTACAGACCACCCTATGCAGTATTCGTCCAATTTTCACTGTTTGAAAGCGAACGACAAGGATGTGATGATACAGTGCGGGATAAGTGCTCATGAGCTCGGAGTGTGTCTTTTCAGGATCGATGATGATAGTCGTCGCGGCCGCGCCCAAAAGGTGTGGCGTGGCGTAAGGCGCAGAGTCACCACGTCCTCAAGCGACAAGGTTCGATGTCTGTTCGCCTCTCCTCTGCACATGAGCCCTATCACCACTCAGTCCGACAGCATCCTTGCGCGTGCTTCACACCTTTTGTAGCCAGACTTGCATCCTCTTGTGCCAGGTAAGCAAGGTTCCGCGGACCGCATGTGCGCTACTGATTTGTTCTGTAATATTCTGTCATAGCGAGGCAGTGTTGACCTCAAGGACAGGCAACCAAAGGGCGCTTGTTACCGCATTAGAGTAGCTTGCATGTACGCGGCCTCGATAGAACTGCCGTCCTTGAACACACGGTCCCACGACTGTCCTTATTGAGCGGCGCAAGGAGGTCTTGTTCCGCTGAAAGCTGGTAGCAAAGCAGGTTCGTCCGTCGTTGAGCTTCTGCATTATGCGCGGGAAGCAATGATATGGATAGATGAAGCTAGATGGCGAGCGCTGTCAGATAGCTTCTGATCTAGGATACTCCATCATGTTCACTTTAAGTTCAAGCGCCATGTGATTCTCTTTTCCCAGTATATCGCCGTCGTACTGCGTTATCGCCTGATCACTCACTAGGCTGTCTACCCAGAGGTCCACGTTCATTCCCAGCTTGGCTGCTAGTGTCGGTCGGTCCCATGGCAACTCGCGATATGTCTTAGGTACCAGAGCTATTCTATATACCAGACCATAATTAAGAACAGCATCTCTAGCACATAGTCATGTTCCCAAGCGCGAATTTCCAAAAGAAGCGCAAGATTTCATAGCGATCGGGAGAGTCGAGCAGGTTACTACTGTAATGAACAAGAAGGTTGCTTCAGTAGTAAATCTTCAGAGCATTGCTACCGTTGTCCCGCCATTCCCATCCCCACTTCAACAATGCAAGCATCAAAGATCGCACAAGGCGCCTCGCGGCTCCCTCTCACATCAAAACGAGGAAACAAGGATTTCTACAAGGGTACGCTGTCCCGTTCTGCGTCGACGAGCATCGCAACTTACACTTGTTCAATCTGTCCGCAGGTACGCGGCAGGCATTCGTTCCAGGAGGAGGTCACCGGACAGGTCCACCAGGGAAGCATGTAATTGGCGGTAAAGCAAAGTATAGGATCATGGATGAAAAAGTTCGATACTTTGTGAGCCCCGGAGCGGATGTGTTGAACGTCAGCGCGGTAAGCATCCGATTTCGCTAGCTTTCTCACCTCTATCCACTATCCACTACTAACCTTGCATTGTTCTGACATCAGCTCAAACCATACGTAGCAACAACAAATCCAACACTACCAAAAGACCGATACAGCTCATCAAACCCGTACATCCCATTCGGACCCAACGCTTCGCACATTGCAGTGGAAACCACCGACCCGAGAAACGGACGACCGCTCCGTATCGCACCGCATGATACGCGCGCTTTCGGTAAATGGTATCAGAGCTTGGGAATAGCGGATCGCGCGCGTGTGGTGGCGGAGCAGAGGAGGGATTGGTATGTCGCGATTGCGGAAAAGCAGCGTCTGGCGGAGGAAGAGGAGAAGAGGACGCGCGAGGTGGAGACGTCGTGATCGTGGTAATTGTGTGCACTCCCGGTCCCTTATGACCTGTGATGGGCATTGTTGTATTCTACTTGCGCACCATCTGATACCATTGCATCATTGCATTTTTACATTACATTTGCAACAAGACGCTTTGCCCCCGAGCTAGGCACCGCCACCAAGGTCATCTGGAATATCCGCAAGCAACGCAGAATACTGTGTCCAATCCAAATTCGAAAGATCGAGCTCCTCTGGCATGCCTCCTACTTCTCCTTGTGGCTGGACAGCTGCTTCAGCACCTCCGGACTCGAGCGGGTTCACGACGCCAGTATTCTCGACAGTGTCGGTAGTTCCGAACCCCTGTTCGCCACCGAACCCGCCTCCTGCATCGCCCACTGAACCTCCTGCCGCCGCTTGCAAATCATCCGCTACAGCCCCGCCTCCGCCTCCGCTACCTGGAGCAAGACTCTCGAAAAACTTCATCAAATCTTCTTCCGAGATTTGTTGTTCGCCAGCACCTCCTTGCACGGTCGCAGCGGCGGACATACCATCGACGCCAAACGCAGCAGAGGGATCGTTTGTCCCGGCGCCGCCGATATTTGACGTTCCTTGCAACCCGTACATCTCTGCAGGTAATTCGCCGGTACCGCTCGTGTCGCCTATCAGGCCAACGGAGATTTAGACACTGTAAACTTTTCACACACACTACCAACGCCTACTTACTGAAGCCTGAAAGACCAAGACCACTGAACCCAAGCCCCGCCAATCCAAGACCAAGCCCGATACCTTCCGGCTGAACGGCCACGGCAGCGGCGGTAACCGTCCCCGTATCTCGAGCCGCTCCAGGCGGGACTTGCCCATTCATATTTGTATGCCCATTTCCTTCGATCCTTTGCGTAGGCGGCGGATCAACAAGATGCACAATGTCGTCTCCTCCCATGTCCACATCATCCGCGCCGCCGGTGTTCGCACCGACGACATGCTGGACATCCGCGTCCAGATCGTCAATCTCGATCGGATCCCCTGCAGATCCTGTGGGGAATTTAGAGTTGTTGCCGCTGTTGCTGCTATCCAGATGATTGTTGTTGATATGGTGGTTGTCGTTGTTCGTTGCCGAAGCGGAAGTAGGAGGATCCGGATGACGCGGACTTTTCTTGATGCCGCCTGTGCGCGGCGATTTACCGGCTGTTGTTGTCGTGACGTTCCCGGCAATGACTCGCGAACTATCAACATCCCCTATAGCGGCATTATCAACGAGATGAATGGTCGGCTGTGTGGGGCTAGGAAGTCCTGTTTTCGGATCAATATAGGCCCGTGATGTGCTGTTAGTCGATGAGACGAGGGCAAGCGGGGGTGGAATCGATTTGCCGTTCGTTTGAGCGGTGCTAATTGCGGTGGTAGAGGTCAGAGTCTCCGAGTGTGAGTGCGGTTTGGATTCGTTCTCGGCCTTGGGTGGCGGCGGGACATAGTTTCTCGCTGCGTCCTCCTGTTTCCCCGCGAAATGCGAATGAGTACAAGGAGAAAAAATGCAAAAGGATGAAGCAAGGACACGAACAAGGTATGCCTGGACGAGTGATTTCGTGTCTTGCCATGTTACACACGCTTTTCTGTACCTGTCGATCATGTATTGCGGAGCATGGGGTTGGATGTATTGTAGGTTACTGCAGCGGAGAGTAGGCAGCGAGGGGTGAGGATACGTATCGCGTAAGACGAGGGATGAGACGACTTACTGGTACCGTGCTTCTACATGGAATCGGATGATGAGGGATCGGTAAAAGCATGCATCCTGTAAGGAGGAGGGTGAGTATCTGCGGGCGGTAGACGAGGGGTAAAAGGCGAAAGACAAAGTCTGCACGGGTCTGGCATAGTTCAGGCCAGGGAATAGCCTGTCGCACTTGAAGACAGAGGCACGAATCTCGCTTGCCCGACAGAGGCCTCGGCAGTCAGAACCAAAGCGATGGTCACCCGCCCCATACGTTGCCCTCAAAGTTGTCTCCCTTTGCTCGAACGAAATCTGGCGGTCTGACCGCCTTTGTCAACTCGACCCATGGCCTTGGTACTCACCTTGAAAGCCCTCTCCATCTCCTCTACCTTCTTCAACACCCACTCCCTCCCCTCTCCTACTGCATCCGCATCACCAGCACCAGCACCACGATCCAACCCAGCCTCCGTTGCCGTCCGTTTCTTGCCCATCTTATCCATCATCGATCCGGCACCAACAGCTCCTTCAGCAAGCCTCGATTTTTCATCCACGGAGACGGCGATGGATGTGCCGCTCATTGAGACCATCCGGAGCAATCCTGGGGATTCTACAGAAAGGAAACGGCGAACGCAAGGGCGAAGGGCGAGATGGTCAACTCGGTTCTTGATATGGGCGATGTGCGAATTAGGCAGTCATGGTGCCGGAAATGACCATAAATTGTTCTGTCTATTAGGTACCCTATTCGGACAAAAATGGGCGAAAACCCTGCTTCGGACCGATCAACTCCGTCGGCGCAGTCATCAGCTATCTCTCTTCATTCCATCTCCCAAAAACCAGGATTATCTCAAGGTTCCCTTCTGTCTCTTCTCTCTCGTCAGTCAAACAATGTCCCTCAATGACTGCCCGCCCTACCTCCAACCCCGAATACGACATATCACCTCACTCCGTATACACCGACTTGCCGTTCCACGCGCCGAGGTGGATGCGGACACCAAGGAGCAGGCGAATACCGAAGGAGGAAGCGCGGGAGGGATCGAGGGGTATGATTTGGCAGTGCCGCTTCCTAGGGGTTCACGAGTGCGGTATACGGCCACAGAGGGAGCGGAGAATGGCTTGGTGAAGCTTGCGGATGGACAAGTGGAGAGACCGGAGAGGGAGAGAGGTTTGCTGGAGGATGTGATACATGATGTTTTGGCGGAGGAAGTGGACGAGGGTCTTCGATTCGAAGAAGGAAATCTAAACGGTTCAGAAACCGAATCACAGTCTGTAAGTACACTCACCTTTACTCGTTGTGCCGCCAGGCAAGCCAACTGCCTTCTGCAGCTCACCGCAAGCCGGCGCGGCGCAGACCTTCCCGACTTGCAATTCCGAAGAAACCGCAGACGAACAAGCAACAACTCGACCATTACCCTCCCCTCCATCACACAAAACACCAGCAGTAACAACACAGCTCCGTTACAGGAGGGGAGAACACGCTCATTCAGCCATCTCCCGCCGCCTACCTCGCCTATAAGTCTTCACGGATTCTCCACCTCCACCCCTGGTTCGGGAGGGACCGCACGACGTCCGAGTATTTCAACACACCGGTCACGCAGTCGTCTAACGATTCCACGGCACGTCGACAGGGAGTTCGACACACTGGTGGGAGGGAATAACAGTAATCGTAGCGGAAGCTTTGGGTCCGCTCATGCGCCCGGGGTGATGAATGGGAATGCAAGTCCGTTGGTTTCCCCAATCTCACCTGGGTTCTTCATACCTCTGCCGATACCGGAACGAGCGGTGTCGTCTCGATCTATCGTCGGATCGTCTTCTTCTGTTCCGGTCGATATCAGGAACGCTGGCGTTGCTACTGCGGCAAAGACCGGCGACGGTGCGGGCAAAGAGAAGCAGGGTGGTCTTCCGGCGTTGTCGTCGTTACCCTGTCATAATGCGTCAACAAAAATTACCAGCGAAATCATGCATGAGCACAATTTCCCTGCCACTCAACAAAATAACACCAACGACAACGGGGAGGCGGATGCCGAAAAGGACGATGGTATCACTCCATACGACTTGCAGCGAGCCCCCAATCCGGATCGCAAGGAAAATGCTCAGTCATCAACCGACGTGAGGAGCACATCAAGAGACGAGCAACACGCCACCACCGTCTCTGCGCCGACTCCGGGCCAGACACGCGCACGAAGCACCTCGATCTCTTCGTCCCGCTCTCATCTCCATACATACACAAATCTACATATACCTCAATCCGGCTATACCACGGTGACGAGCGGTGCAGCGGTCGGTGTTGGCGGGCACAGAAGGGAGAGGTCCGGTACTGTTTCTTCTGTCTATCCCGTTCATAACGAGGAAGGCGAAGGTGGTCGACGGCGTCAGCAGCTACTTAATCCCCATCCTGAAGAATCAGCGTCGAGCGCTGGCATATCGGAACCTCTTCACCTGCAGCAGATGGCGGAGGAAGTGGCGTACGTCGACCAACGTATTCTGAGGAACCGACTGGTTAGGTGCTTTGTCACGTTTGCGACGGTTGAAACGGATGAAGGGCGGAGCACGCAGCAGAAGCAGCAGCAGCAGCAGCGGAAAGAAAAGGACAGTCACGGTCCATCAGGTCGAAGGAAGTTTGGCGGAGAAATCGGTGCTACCGCTAGTCGAGCACGGGTAAACGACACGGCGCAGGGGTCAAAGGAGATGCACACAATAGCAAACGCCTTGTTCCCCTTTTACATCTCCCCAATCCACATCCGTTCCACCCATCCGACTTTTTCCGGTCTCTCCCCGCGCTCGGATTATGCGAGCTGGTTGTGCGTGAGAGACGCGGCAGCGCATACGCTCGTTGTGGATGTCTGGGTGGAGCTTGAGGTGCCTGATCGACGTTCCGGAAGGAAGGGTTCTCGAGGGTATTTGGAAGAGGCCGATGGTGAGCGCATGGATGGAGCGCGATTTGTGATGTCGTGGGTCAAGTTGAAGGGCGTTGGAGGGATCGTCGATCTCAGGCGACTGCACGAGGTGGATGAAACAGTGCGTCGGACCGCTATCCATATATGACTACTTTGGAGACTAGAGACTGATTCCTACAACTTTCAGCTGACAACAGCATTGCCAGAAAACACTCTGATATTCACGTTCTCAACGTTCGGAGATCGATTATTCTATTTCGAGTTACCAACATTGGTGGATCCTCGAAGCACAAGGTTACAGGTTGAACCAACGATTGATGGCAAAGTGGGTGCGGGCAAAGCAACGGTGAATAGCGTCATGGAACGTAGTCTCCGGGAGACCAGGATGCGGAAATCGGTAGGACTCGGTGAACTGCATCAGTACGTTGGGCGGTTCGCATTTTTCTTTCGGTACACAGGTTTGATCTTTCTTGCGGGGCAGTATGATGAACCTGTATACTGTAGTTCGGGATACGGAGCGGGATGTGAGACGGATGGAGAGGGATTTGGATGCCAAAGTCGCTGCGTCGGCGGAAGCGGTCAACGAGGTCAGTCGTGCTTCGCTACCAGGCCCGCGCTGTTACTCACATGCTCTCAAATATTACAGGCCCGAGCTTGCAGCAAGCAAACAGCCAAGTGCAACGATCTACAACGCGCTGGCGTCAAGATAAGAACTGGTAATACGGAACACGCGGAGCGGAATGAAATGCGGAGAAACGCGCTTCGAGTGCGTCGAGCAGCGATGGAGGATGTCAAGGAAAGGTATAAATTGCTCGACACCCATCGTAACAACCTATCAAATAATCTCCATCAACTCACGTAAGTCCATGTATCACCTCACTCGAACGCATCTCAATATCCAAATCCGCTCGCAACTAGCTCTACCATTGAATCCATCCAACTCCCCATCTACCGCCACCGAGCACGGTCGATCGCCCAAGTCAACGATATTTTTGAAATAGCCCCCGTGGACGCGGCTACATTACTATACAGTATCCTCCACGTCCCTTTACCGATCCCTCAACATGCATCGGAAGCCGCGCCTCCGCTCTCTTTGCCTTCCGGTGCTCTGCCCCGCGGGGTCAAGGTGGACGAGGATACCATATCGACGGCGCTTGGATTTGTCGCGCTTGCCGTTAATCAGATTAGCCATATCTTGGATCGGCCGTTGACGTACCCGCTGACTTGCGCGGGTAGTAAGAGTCTGGTCAAGGACACCATTTCGATCATCCAGGGTCCTCGAAGGTGAGGATCTGAGGATCGGAGATCACATCGTTCGGTTTTGACAGTCTACTGATCTCCTCGACTTGAAGCTTTCCTCTCTATGCCAGAGGTGTAGAAAAGTATCGCTACGACTATGGCGTGTTCCTGTTGAACAAGAATATCGAGCTGGTAAGCCGATCTTGCTGTTGTGGAGCGTCGACTAGCGGTTGATTGAGCCTTGTCCATTACAGCTGATGGTGGATGCTAGAATCAAGCTCGAGGATATGCGGCACACGTTGCCGAATCTGAAAATGTTGTTGTTGACGCTCGCAGCGCAAGATAGACCTCGTGCTCGTGCTATATGATCCACATGCATAGCTTGGCTGAAGAAGACATGTCGTGCTGAAGAAATCAAGATCAAGGCCCAAGTCTCATCTTCTTGCGCATGGGTAATCCAGCAGCGGAACTTCCACTTCCGGGATTTCCCAACGAAGAGTTCGGCGGGCCACCCAGAACACCGACATTCGACAGAGATCTCGCAAGGGCCATCTTTGGCAACTGGTGTACCGCTGCGGCCGTTGCAGACGGTCTCTGTACCACCGTGCTCTGCTGCTGCTGTGCTTTCATTTTGGGATCCCCGTCGATTTCTTGCGTAACCCGGCGAGGCGGATACGTATACTGGGATCTTGCAAATGCGCTACCATAACCACCCCTCACAACCTTGTCAGCATTCAGCGAGCCACTTCCTCCGCAGACGGGACAGAGGACTCACTTGCGCATAGGCCTCGGTTCCTCGCTCGTAAAATACGCATGTTCAATCGCTTGCTTTGCCGTGATCCGTTTCATCGGATCATATTCGAATAGCTGGGTGAGGAGCTTGTACCCTTCCTCTGAGCGGGAACGGGAACCGTACCATGTTGCTAGTTGAGGTTTGCGTCTGCCATTCATTTCGGTCACCGACAGGGACGCAGAGTCAGTCAATCCGGAAAGACATTGGAAAGGGACAAATGTCGGCTTACCGACTCTGTTGAGCGAATTGGGGATAGTCGGGCATATGAATGATATCCGGCCACCGTTCGACTACCGTTCCCTCATCAAATCAGTAAATCCATCCTACAAGCAGAAGTTTAGCGCGCAGAGATCACTCACGGTCCGGCGTCCCTAGCACTTCCACTATCTTCGACATTTGATCACCCTGGTACGGGATTCCCTTGACACCTAAAACTCCCACCTGGGAGACATTCGCCATCGCCGCTGCTGCGGCTGCGGAAGAAGCATTTGACGACTGGTTTTGTGCGTATGCTTGAGCTTGTTGCTTCTACCAATCGTATCCGCAAGTTTGGTATTTAACAAAGCACGAAACGACAAGTTTAAGCAGTAAAGGCATGTACGTACCTGTTGAGCTTGTTGCTGCGCATGTATAGCGGACGGATCCATTTTCGCTTCTTCCCCCTTGAAGATGGGACGGAGCGACAAGAGTTCCGCGAAAATACATCCGATGGCCCATAAGTCTAGGTCCACGTTACATGCCCAAGACAAGAAACAAGACAACGACGGGATCAAGTTTAACCTTCGTGTGCGAGCGAGCGAGCGAGCGACGGAAGTGCAGGTAATGAACAAGGAGGTCTCGCGACTCACCGATAGCAGCAGTATAATGCCTCGCACCCAACAACAACTCGGGACTCCGATACCAGATCGTAACTACAACCTTATCCCCATTCCAGAGCGGCTGCAACGGCGCCTTGCCCACCCTCGCCAGTCCCAAATCCCCAATCTTTACACATCCACGGGAATTGACGAGGATATTGGCGGGTTTCAGGTCCCGGTGGAGGATGGAGAGTGCGTGTAGGTGGGACGTGCCGATGAGGAGTTGGTGCAGCAGCGATTTGAGGGTCGGGGAGGGGATGGAGGCGCGTAGGGATTGGTGATGGTGGTGAATTATTTGCTGGAGGCGGGCGGGCGAGATAGTGAGAGCGAGTCAACGAGCGAACATCAGAATAGGACTAGCATTATGCTTTCGGATCTCCACATGCGACCGATGTGAGCCGGAAAGGGGGAGAAGGGTTGGATGGTGGTGGACGTACGAGCAAATCATGTTCCGCGTATTCAAAAACCATGTACACTGATTTCTCCTCCAATATCACTTCCACCAGCCTCGCGAAATTATCACATGGTTCCCCGGTATCGTTCTCCCGGGGCGGAGTAGTCGCACGGCCTTTGTTGTTGGTAGGTAGGTCAAGGGCTAGTGGTCTACCTTTACCGTGTTCCTCTGACTCGTCGGAATCGTCGGAATATTCCTCCAACTGCGCTTCAACACTCCGTATGACCTCTTTCCTCGCACTCTTTCTAACCTTTACTGCGTCAACCCTTCCATCCTGTTTCGAATATAGTCCCTGACTGGCGTGCAGCACATACCCCCTACTCAGTTCCCGATTCAGGCTGATCTCCCTGATAGCGCTCTGCGACAACCCCGTGTATGTCGGTGTATCACCTTCCTTGTCCGGTTTAAATTTTTTGATTGCTACTATTGGCGGAATAGGAAGATCATGGTTGTTGTCTGTTGGTGTGTGCGCGTGGGAGAGAGGAAGCGCTTTGTATACCTTGCCGTACGTTCCTGACCGACGGATACAAGAACGAGATAAGACATGAGCCAAATGTACCACCCACACCAATCATACAGCATATATAACCTCCGAGAGCGCACCTACCGGAAGAGATGAATCCAACGATCGAATACTTGCTCAACACGGTCTGCCTCGCTGTATCCTTTCTCGAACGGTAAGCATGCATCGGCTCTAGATTTCCAGGTGCTGCATGTTGGTTGTGGTTGTTACGGATTGCTGATGGGTGGCTCCGCTGGTGCATGCTGTGCGGGTTATATGGCGGTGCCATGGTGAAATGGGAATAGGATATAAAGGTTACACAGTTTGATAATCTGTCAGAAGAATTGAACAAGAAGATAGTAGTGGTAGCTGGTAGCCCCTCCTGAGCGTTCCTCGGCCCGAAATGTCCGAATCAGCTTATGTAATCAGTCAAACGAGTCGAGTTGGGCTTTCGACGCAAAAGTCACGTGCACACACGACTGGGACCAGCTTCAACCTCGATCCATCTTCAAAGTTCAACCCTTGTAACCTGGTCCGTATGCTTTCAGAGCAGCATCATAGAGCCACACCAAGCACCCAACAAACCAGCAAATCATGCCACGCCTGACAACCCTCCCAACACTCCTCGCACAACTCCCGGCATTTGGAACGGGCGCCTTGGTGCAGCCTGTAGCATGGAAAGAACGATTTCCAAACTCATTCTACAAAATTACACGTGCGAAACTGCGTGTCAAGCCGGTCGTTGGAACAGGCGCACCAGGTGATGTGCAGTACTTGGGAAGGACTGGATCGAGTGTGGTAGCTGCAAAGGAAAAGACAACGACGGGTGGTGCCGAGGTAAAGGGGAAAGCCAAGGAGAACACGGCAGAGGAGGAGGAGGATGATTTCGAGGCGGATGCATTCGGAGATGAAATGGAGATTGGACAGGTCACGTCTACCGTCGAGTCATCGTCGTCGTCTGGTCCGGCTTCAGGGTCCACAGTGGATTTGACGGGACGGAAGGCGCATGGTCAAGCATGGGGTGTTTTATTCTGGAATGGTGAGTCCTGCGTCTGTGTCGTTGGAACCCATTCTCGACCATGCCCTGCCTGTATGCGGCGGCTGGCACGCAGCCTGTACCAGACTGTGGCTACGGAAATCCCACGCAGTAGCTCCGAAGCTGACCCACAAACCTCTTTCCCCCTCGCGGCTAGGCCAACCGAAATTCCCATTCAAGCACAACTACCTCCCTACCACTCCCTCGACAAGATCAGCAACAACACCGCCATTCATCCCACAGACTAAAATCCGCCGCGCCCTCACCGAGTCATGGACATCCCTCGACTCATCTTCCCTCCCGTCGGAGACCGCACATCTCGTAGAGGCGCTCACAAGTGGCAAGCGGCGGGATTGGTATGAGCGTAGAGAAAAGGTCAAGCCTGAGAACTTGAGCGTCAAGGATTTCCGGGGGTTGGAGGCGCGGAGGGCGCGGCTGGCGCGGCAGCAGGGGCGGGAGCAGCAGCTGTAGGATGTACAAGCGGAGGACCGTTTGCATTGTCGTCCGAAAAAGCAATTTTACCTTGTGCATGATCATGTATGGCATACAGCGCCTGCTCTCAGTAAGCAAGGAAGTGGCGTCTGCAAGGATATGGCAGAATCAGGCCTATTCTGCTGTGAGCAAACAATGACCCTTTCGTTCGCATGTTCTTGTTCTGTATACTGTTCTGTAAAATCCACCCTACCCCACCTGCGCCTGTCTCATGCGCACATAAGCCGACGACCACCTTGCTTTTTCCACTCCCCTGGCTGTCTAGCGACTCACGGATGACTCCTTGGAGAGGGTTAAGCGTACGCTACCTGAGCTTGGTCCTGGATTTCACACACCTTGATATTCACCTCTTCCCAGCTCCCTAAACGCCCATCTCGTTCTTGGTGGAAGACCTGCTGCGTCGTCGCTGCTCTGATGATCAGCCATGGGTTTTCGCAATTTACTTCATATGCTATCGGAGAGTATACCTTATGGCGACTTCCCGATGCCGAGCACTGGGAGACGCAGGGAATCTCATCGCTAGACCTGCAACAGCACAGTGCGGCTGACTGCATCTCGAGCGCAGTTCCCCTGAACCTTTTCCCTGGTCAGTTGTAGCTGTACCACTTTGGGCCCGGTCAAGAAATATTCTTGACCGTGTGTTGGTATGGTCGCCAAATAAGAGGCATACAGCTCTGCTCTTAGAAAAAGACGGTTTGATATTAAGGGAAGCGATCTGTACAGTGGCATGTGATTCCGTTTAGCTTGTGACGACTCTCTGAAAGAAGATTCATGATCAGAAGCGCTCTTCACCATTTGTAGGGGTGTGCAGAGGGAAGAGCGACTGATTGGATCGACTGCCTGGAAGATAACTTCATAGCTTTCTTGACTCTTCTTACTTGACAGATATAGCGAGATGACGATGCAAAAAAGGGGCTACTGTACAGTAGACCTTAGACCTTAGAGCCTTTCAAAGAAAACAGCACAGCGCGAGTCCTGTTATGTTTGTGGCAAATCCCAAATAATCAACAAACGACCGCCGCCTTCTCTTCATTTCCATAGCTTCGATAGCCTGCGTTCCACCTAGATCGATGTCACTGCTGTTGTAATCCTTCACACCTTCCGACAACTGGAACTCCCAGATAGAAGACAGACGTCTTGAAAAGGTCTGTTAGTCCTGCTTCGGTACCAGAAGCCGATCCAGCCTGGTCAGATGTCGCTATCCACGCATCTCCTGGAAGCACTAGACCACAAGCAAGAAGTTGCAGGATACACAGCTCAATTTCCCAGCGCCAGAGTAACGACCTCGATGGCGATTCCTGCCCCAACACCTCTTCGAACGGTTGACAGCAACGCACCCGCTGGAGCATCAGCACGTCAATCAGCTATTCAGACTGTTCAAAACCAAAACCAGCAAAGGCCCTTTCCAAAACAAGAGGATCAGCGTAGACCACCCAGGCAGAACGGTAATCAGCAGCAACAGCCATTTGCACAGCAGTACATCATTTCTGGACCACCTGCTCCTCAGTTTTCGAGTGTGCCTTCTGAAGCCTTTGGAAACCAGCACGGATCCACCAATCCATACTTGCCAACACAGTCGAATACTCAGCAAGGGATGAATCCTTACATGACTGAGATGGCTCCAGCAGCTAATGCGTCTTACAAGTCCAATGGTTTCGGCAACGGAGGAGGATTCTCTGCGCCAATGCTCATGTCGGAATATACAGCTGGACAGATCGCAACTTTGCAGAGTCGACTTAGTAAGAAGCTTGGACCAGAATACATTACGAAACGTCCGGGGCCAGGAGGAGGTCCAAAGTTGAGGTGGGTACCCGAACAAGCGAATGATGAGCGTACGAAGCTGATTTCTTTCCGCTGCAGTTATGTCGAAGGCTGGAAAGGTACGCATTGGGTTGACTATTGATATTCTCACAAAGCCGATACTGACCACTGCAACGACGTACGACCCCGCAGTCATCAATCTCGCAAACGAAGTATTTGGATTCAACGGATGGTCGAGTCAGATCATGAGTCTCAATACGGATTTCGTAAGTTTACCTTTCACGTCTCCAAGTACCGTCATACGATACTCAAGCGGGCTGTTGTCAGATCGATGAACCTACACAGGGACGGTATAATGTCGGCATAAGCGCTATTATCAGAATCATATTGAGAGACGGCACTTTTCATGAAGATACGGGCTATGGACAGTGTGATAACACGAAAGGGAAAGGAGCAGCTTTGGACAAGGTAAAATTACTTTGGCCTTTTCAAATGAACTTTTCGATGTTTACCTTCTTTTCGTCATTTCTCATTAGGCAAAGAAAGAGGCTGTCACAGATGCTGTTAAACGTACTCTGAGAAGTTTCGGCAACGTTCTCGGAAACTGTCTTTACGACAGAGAATATACAAAGGAGATTGAAAAAGTCAAATGGCAACCAGTAAGTTGTCGACTACGTACCACAGCGAGCTCGGACGCTTATGCAAACACTGCACTAGGTACCTCTGCAAAGACGAGATCTATGGAGAAGACCAGAATTTGAAGAGACAGAACCTGAAGACCCGAACGCGCCGCCACCGCCTCCTTCGTGTCGAGCACATCCTCACTTGGAAGCATTGAGCGAAGAGCATCTAGCCAGACAAACTTCCGGCCCAAGTATCGCTCAAAGTCGTATGAAGCCTCGCCCTTACAACACAAATTCGGCACGTCAGGAATTCGCTGTACCGGCTCTTCCCTCTCACCTGCACAGAATGGATGGCGCAGCAGTTACCTCAAAAGCTTGTACGAATGCCAACTCTTTGGGTCAATCGATCGTTCGGCCCATGACAACTGCCCTCGAAGAGGAATTTGGTATGGATGAGGCACACCTCGCAACGATGGACCTGGATGATCCTGCAACAATGCCGACTGGAGCCGATTTTGCGATTCACGATACGTCTTACGATGGAAGCGTTTTCGATCAAAGTATGGACAGTATCTCGGTCGCATCCACGTCTGTCTCTAGTGTTTCAACGCGTTTGCCGCACGGCAATACCAGAGACTTTGCGGACAATACATCAGGAAATGGAATCAAGGGTCCTGCTACAGCCTCAAAAGTTGAACAGAAAACCTCGAGCGACGAGGATGAGAAGGAAGCTGGGCGTCGACGTCGACGGGAAGCATTACTTCAGAGTGCGCAACAGCAACCCGCGGGCTTACATACGGAAGGCTTCGGCCGAAAAGATAACAGGGAGTACAAGAGTGGTGTCGGGGCTCAACAACAGCAACCACCGATTGTTGGCGGATTCAGATTCCCGGGCGATTCAACAAACACAAGTATTGAGCATGATAATTTAGGTGGGAGAAGTGTTTCGGACCCTGTTGCAATGCTTCACGGAACCAGAGTGGACAGCGACTTCGTTAGCGCGAGAGGTTGGAACAGGTCCAACGACAGCGGCAACGAAGAGAATGGGTGAGTTCCGCCATCGTAGCCTTGATAGCTTTCCCAAGTTAACGTATTCTCGGTTATCCCAATAGCAGAGGTGTTGGGAAAGCCGTACCTATCTCTCATCAAGCACAACGTCGACCCTTGGGAGAGCTGGATCCAAGCGAAGTCCCGTTCGAGCCCGGCGCAAAACGCAGTAGGGCATGAATGTGGGACACGGCGTAGAACGCGTGATCAATCTGAATGAAAGGAATGAGTATATATTACGGAATGAGCTACAGTAGCAGTGGCAGCATAGCCAGCACGTGAAATGAGTGTCGTAAGTTTCGTTGCGTATATGTATACAAGATGAATAAGAAGCATTTTGTATGTCCTAAAGCGATTCGTATCGCCGGAAACTAAGTCGTGGGCAAGAGAATCAGTCTGAAGTTTCAAGCGAAGGAGTCCTATCGCCGACTTACGTGTAGCCCAAGAATGCCAGATCCTTCGCAGGCGCTTCGCCGGTTCGTGCTGATGCAGGTAGATCAGGTACTTGGTCAAGGTCTTCTGTTGGGAAGTAAGATGTGTCGAAGGGGTTCTTCAAGTTGGGAACGAAAGGCGCATCGATGTTGCGGATCGTTGACCAGTCAACTCCGTAGAAGAACGGATGACTCTTGATCTGTTCGACATCCAAACGGTTCTCCGCGCCGGTCAATAATCTGTAAAATGGGCAGACGGAAATCAGAATTCGGTTCGATAATCCAGGACGAAAGGAAAGATTCTCTTCACCTTCGAATCAAATCTTCGGTTTCCCGACTGAGACGGATATCGTCCGGGAAATGCAGGTAGTCTTGCCACTTGATGATTTTCTGATACGTCTGATGGGGATTTTCGGAACAGAATGGAGGGTAACCTGTCGGGTATGATCAAGAGCGAAATATCGGGTTTGACGAAGAGCGAAATATCAGCGTGCACGTCCCGACGAAAGCTACGATCAGACCGGGCACATACCGACGACACATTCGTACATGATGGCTCCAAGTGACCACCAATCACATTCCTTGCCATATCCTTGTTGCAAGAAGATTTCGGGACAGATCTATCGCCATGCAAAAGCGTCAGTGACAGGCGGCAGGGCGTAATGAAGCCGAGAGCGTGACTCACATAATCCGGCGTACCAACAGTCGAGTAAGCCAACTTTCTCCTGTTCGCCTTCCACGTTGCGATATCTCCTTTACTCGTCATTTGCAAGTTGATGGCATTAACCATGACACTGTTGCGCACACCAGCTTGATTACCGATGTTCTGGTTTGAGGAAGCGTTGGCTGAACCGTCCCCGCCGCCTAGTAGACGTTGATAGTATGCAGAATCGTGCTGTTTGTGGAATCCAGTGGAGAGGCCAAAGTCGGAGAGCTTGACGTGACCGGTACCATCGATTAGGATATTGTCGGGTTTTATATCACTGGAAGCCCAGGTCACATGACAGCGATCAGAATAAGTTGGACGGCCAAAGGAAATGAAGAACCTTACCGATGAATGAACCCGAGCTGGTGTACGGCTTCGATTGCTAGGATACACTCTGCCATATAGAATTTAGTCACGTCTTCCGAGAACGTATCATACTTGATGAGCCTATAATGAGAAGCAGACTTGCTCAATGACGCTCGGAATATAGATATGCGGCCGTGACTCACATGGTCATGAGATCTCCTCCAGGCAAGAACTCCATCACAAGGTACAGGTAATCGGCATCCTGGAATGAATAGAACAGCTGAACGACCCAGGGTGAATTAGATTCGGCCAAGACGTCTCTTTCCGCTCGAACGTGTGCAAGCTGTGGAGCACCAGGTTGTCGTCAGTCGGTAGCACTACCCGCGGCATTCTGTGCTGTTGCCTTACTTGATCCTTTTTGAACATTTCGTTCTTGAACAGCGTCTTCATCGCATAAATCTTGCCAGTGTCAACCTTTTGACACAGTCGTACCTAGTTAGCGATCAAATGATTAGCCAGTATACTTTTTGCTGCGATAAACATTGCGTGCTTTACCTCTCCGAATGCACCTTTGCCGATAACTTTTACCGTCTTAAAGTCTTCAAGACCGATCTTGGTCCTCTTCAAGCGCAAAAAGCTACAGGAGGTGATTTACGTGGCGATGAGTCAACACTCGGAACATAATCGGACAGCGCTGCAAGGATGCTCACTTGCTTTCCCGACGACCTAATGCCTGTAGTTGCCGATGTTTCAACTGATCCGGAGTTTCGTGATCTGCGGTCAATTGCTTTTCCAACGTTGTCCGTCTAGTATCCGCCCGCAGAATTTAGTATCAATTCTCAAGGATCTAGCGAAGCAAGCTCAACCTACCTTTCCTTTCGTCCTACCACTCCCTCCACCGTTTCCTTGTAATAGAGCTCCAACCTCATCTTTGCCGCCGTTGACTTTTGCGCAATCGTTTCTCCAAACTGCCCCGGCTTCCTCTCAAAGTAGACATAATCAGGTCCTTTCCCTGCTCCAACTGCCCCTCTTGCTTGGCCTGATGATCCGTTATGCGAGCCGGGTGCGCCGAGAGGGGTGACATTGCCAGACGGTAAAGGCGGGTTGACCATTGATCCTGGCTGGAGCGCAGCAGCGGAGGAAGGGTTGATGTTGGGCAGCGGTGGAGCAGGAGAAGGTGCCATAGTGCGATGCGGGAACGACGCCGTCGCGGGAGAGCTGGAAGGGTCGTACGCCATGGTACGTGAAATGACAAGAATAGCAAGAGCTAGTGTGAGGGACGTGTCGAATGAACAACATTACCAAAATGAACTATAGAGAATGGAGGAATTGACTGATGGCTGCAGCATTGCATTGGCGTTGTCTCGTGCGATGCGGGTAGTTTACTTGCTTCCGCGACGCGTTTCAGTTCAATTCGGCTATCAAACAATCCATAAATCTACAGCATCATCGATTCATTGGTCGACGCACCATACAGAGGTCCATACACATACAACGGCAACACAAGCTAAGAGTACAGACATGTGGCAAAATACAACACAAAATACAGTCCGATTGAAACGGACATATACCTAAGCAATCATCAACGCCTCTCACTTGTGACCCTTCGCAACTCGCCTTCCAGCTCCCGCACCCGGGCTTCTAAGGCCTTGACTCGTCCACGCAACATCTCCCTGCTCTTCTCGTCCGCGGCCGCTTTCCTATCCCATTTGACCAAGTCTTTGTTCAAAGCTTCTAACAGAGGATGAACCGATGACCCGGTGTTGCCACCTTGAACCGGAATAACTGATGGAGCCTGAGCGAACGAGGTTGACCTTGACAAGTCTGCAGGAATGGCAGAGGAGGCGCTCCTGAGATCGGACGTCATTTCACTCGTCACCAGGCCACGTTCATGAGTGTCCGGCGGAGTCATCGTCCCTCTTCGAGCGCTTGTGTACGGCGTACTCGTCGCAGCATCCACATAGATCGAGGACTGGCGATTCCCGTCCACGCCATTCGCATACTCGTCACTCTCCGGATGTCGCTTCCGTTTTTTGGTAGCGGAAGAAGTGGAATCAAGCGGATCATTGACAGCGTTCAAACGATCCATGAATGTCGATTTGTAGGGCAAGGACGGGCTCGTTTCCGCACGAAGCGGTGGACAACTGGTGACTGCTTGTGGTGTTCGAGATGCGATTTGGCTTGCTGATGCTTCCACTGCATCAGCGTCGATTTGGTCCCATGAGATACCGCCGATGTCGAAATCATCGCTTTTCTGTTGCTGTTGCTCGTGTGAATGCCGATTACCGGCTACTTCAGCTGGCTCGAACGTCTCTATCGATTCAGGTCCTTCATGCCCCTGATCATTCTCTTCCTCGTCCGTGCTCAACAACTCGCCATTCTCTTCCTTCAAAGCTCTGATGATCATCTCCCTTCGTTTCTTTGCCATTGCTCGCTTCTTTGCCGAGTTCCAGCCGGCACCAATAGTCATGTCGGGCAGTTGAGATGCTGGTACCTCGACAATGTCATCCGGTGTTGCGGGAAGATGCCAGGTCGGTTCTTTCGTTTCCTCTTGCGAAGAGTCGGGAGCGAGGTCTGTTGTGGTTGTGCGCATACCGGGAAGGACAGTGTTTCGGCGTACATCCTCATCGGACACCAGACGACTAGGATGTACAGGATGCGGGATGGTCGTGATGGGTCGCATGCCAGCGGAAGGTTCGGCCAGTGTATACCCCTGTGTTGATCCACCGAAAGCTTTTGAATAGTTGCCTGCTTTGGGAATAGGAGATGCCTTTGCTGCAAGTGAAGCAATGTATTTCGCTGACGGAGATACAGGGTTCGCTCTCAGCGGTGTATTTGCTGCTACTGACTCCATACCAGGTATCATATCCTCCCAAGCTGTAATACGTTGGACAGCTCAGCATCTCAATCAGTTGTATCAGGAAGGACCAGGACTCACCGAAAAACTTGCAGTGTTGCGGATCATCACGTCCTTTATAGCATTGATAAAACGCTCTCCCCGGGTTCTTCTCCGTCTTCGATACTAGACGTATAGCAAGATGGCCGCATTTACACTTGACTTTGTCAGTCGTAGCAGGAGCTGCCGAGGTCGAGATTGTAGCGGGTCTGCTGACGGTTGTAGGGCGAGTTGAGGTCATGGTTGTACCGTAGAATCGCCAGCCCTGACGGCGGGCATAGTATCAAGATACTGTACGACGAGCTGAGGAGAAGGAGGATAAGGTGTCGGACTGGCACAACAGTTGATTCCGTTGTCAATGATCTGGAAAGAGGGAGGTCGAGAGGACGACGCTCACGAAATGACGGAATGGCTGCTGCTACCTGCTGGCTGGTGGCTGTAACCTTGTGTAACTCAATCAGCTTCCGCGTTTCACGGCCGCCGGTTCTAATTCGGGCCTAGTGGCAAACCCGAGAAACAGCGGACGCCCAATCTGCTCGGTGGAATTTGACGATATTTCAGTATTCAAGTGACCACCAATACTCATCTTCCGAATATTCAAGTCATCCACTACTCTGTTCGAACCGGATTCTTCACCTCAAAACTCATAGAACATACAATGTTGGCTCGAAGTGCTCTTCCCCGCCCCGCTCGTTTGGCCGGCAAGGTCGCCTCGCTGCACACCTCGGCGTCATCCCTTATGGCCAAGGAAGCGTTGAACAAGTATTCCCGAAATGTTACGCAGGACAAGAGTCAAGGTGCTTCGCAGGTGAGTGTCACAAATTGATTTTCCGGAATTTAATCTCGCCGTGATTGCTGACTCTCTTGACCCGCAGGCTATGCTGTACGCCACCGAGGGCGTGGACAACGAGAGCGATTTTCAAAAACCTATGATCGGTGTTGCGAGTGTGTGGTATGAAGGGAACCCGTAAGACGATTTGCATTCATGCCAAGTCACGCAGATGTTGATATTGGCACCACACCAGATGCAACAAGCACTTGCTCGCCCTAGGTCAACGTGTAAAGCAGTCTATTGCCAAGGAAGGTCTGATCGGATACCAATTCGGCACTGTGGGTGTATCCGATGGTATCTCCAACGGAACCTTTGGGATGGCCTACTCCCTTCAGTCGCGTGACCTTATTGCCGACTCTGTGGAAACCGCCGCCGGAGGTCACTGGTTGGACGGTATGGTGGTTGTACCCGGTTGTGACAAGAACATGCCGGGTACCCTAATGGCGCTCGGACGACTGAACAGGCCCGGGTTGATGATTTACGGTGGTACTATCAAGCCTGGATCGTCGTGTAGCGGCGAGCAGCTGGACATCGTTTCTGCCTTCCAAGCTTATGGCAAATATCTGGAAGAAGGACAGACACCGGAAGCCGAAGCGAAGAGGCAGGACGTCATCAGAAATGCCTGTCCTGGTGCTGGTGCATGTGGTGGAGTAAGTCTCTCATTTTTCGTGTAAACTGCAACATCCAGCTGACTTGGGCGTTGTAGATGTACACCGCCAACACGATGGCATCCGCCGCAGAGGCTCTCGGTATGACGCTCCCCGGTTCATCCTCTTTCCCCGCCGAATACCCGGAAAAGCAAGCCGAGGCAGATTCTATTGGCGCTGTTATGAGGAATCTCTTGGAGCTTGATCTGAAGCCGAGGGACATCATGACGCGGGAAGCTTTTGAGAATGCCATGGTAAGCCTAGCTCTTCAACGGCAACCAAGTGGGTCTTACTAAGAGCTACATATGTCCCCTTCGCAGGTGCTCGTGATGGCTCTAGGAGGATCAACCAACGCGGTACTGCATCTCATCGCCATTGCCCACTCTGTCGGTCTCGAGCTCAAGCTCGACGAATTCCAAGACGTTTCCGATCGGATTCCATTTTTGGCTGATCTGCGACCGAGTGGAAAGTACGTGATGGAGGACGTTAACAGGATTGGTGGTATTCCCAGTAAGTCATCTTACGCCCGAATGCCTTTTGCGATATTCGGCCCTGACGCATATTTCTGGATTGTAGGTGTCATGGCATTCCTCATCAAGGAGGGTCTGATGACCGGCAACACCATGACGGTCACCGGTAAGACTTTGGGAGAGAATGTGGATAGGTGGCAGGTCAAGCACAAGAAGGACTGGGAGGGTCAGGATATTATTCGACCAGTCAGCAACCCTATCAAGAAGACGGGTCATATCCGGTAAGTGCGGTACTGCACGCAGGGTGTTCCAGTCTGACGTATATATTCCTGCATCAGAATTCTCAAGGGTAACCTCGCTCCTGAAGGCTCTGTCGCCAAGATCACCGGCAAGGAAGGCCTAACATTTTCAGGCAAATGCCGAGCATTCGATGACGAGGACTCGTTTGTCGCGGCTATTGAACAGGGAAGCATCAAGAAGGGCGAAAAGACAGTTGTCGTGCTGAGGTATCTGGGACCCAAGGGTGGGCCGGGTATGCCAGAGATGTTGAAGCCGACGAGTTTGATCATGGGAGCTGGTTTGGGTCAGGATGTCGCTTGTTTGACCGATGGTCGATTCAGTGGAGGGTAAGTTCTCTCTGCACAGTGATAGCCTAACGATCCATAACTCAGACCTATCCTTATACAGATCCCACGGATTTGTTATCGGTGAGTACAAGAAACCTACGGGAATACAACATGAAACTGACAAGAGCTGTTGCATTCGCTTTGTAGGCCACGTATGTCCCGAGGCAGCTGTCGGAGGTCCCATTGCTCTTGTCCAGGACGGCGATATGATTCACATCGATGCTATCAAGAACAGCATTTCCATGGATGTCAGTGACGAGGAGATCGCGCGACGAAGGACACAGTGGAAGGAACCGGCACCAAAGGTTACTCAGGGTACTTTGTACAAGTACACAAAGTTGGTTTCGGACGCCAGTCGAGGTTGTGGTATGTTGGAATGGGCGCTTCCCGGTATAACATCCTTTCCTTGTGTACTGATCAGTGTTTTTGTTCTTGGCCCATCTAGTTACCGATTTGTAATGGATGGAAATCATTCGTTGTGAACACCAAAATTCGCAAGGTGTTTCCTTGTACAATACCGCCCAGATATTAGAACTATTGTATCATACTGCGCCTGTAGCGCCCGGGCATTGCATGTTGTCTTTTCCTGCTTCGAGACCTCAAACTGCCGTCTATCAAGCTGTCAAATGTCTCGACGGCCGGTTAACTGTCGGACATGATTTCAATATTCTTTCGGGAATCGCAGTATCCGGTCGGCGGGCGTTTGCCACGTGAATAGAATGACGCAAGCAAACCGCTCATTCTCGTTGTTATGTTCTCGTTGTTCTTGTTTGAAGAGTTTTGGATCCGGGCTTACCTCTTACGCTCGGGAGTGGATTGTATGATAACAGCATTGTCTACGACGCCCATCATCTCCCATCCTATTGCCCTGTTGCATACTTAAAATCGTCCCATTCTCCCCTGTTCGCCTCGTAAACCCCTTTCGTAAACCCAACTAGCACTACATCATCAACAAAATGGTCGTCGCCGAATTCGATAGCGCTTCTGCCACAAACCCGCACGTCATTGCAGGCGGCGAAGTTTCTCATCAAACCACCACTGACCACGAGACCTCTGAAGCCGCTATCAACAAAGAGATCACCTCTGCTACCAGTGCGAATGGCAATGGTATCCCAGGTAAGACCGTCACTACCCTCCAGCTTCTATTCAGCTAATTAATGAGACAATCGGTGGTCGGTAGACATCAAGTTTGTTCAACGAGTAGGAAACATTCCTATCGTTGCAGATGGTATTGGTACCTTCGAGTAAGCTGATTCGTTCTCCTGCGAGACTTTCGCCCAGAAAGACAAGTTTAGCTCACGATTGCATACCTCTTCACAGGTCTGTCGTCAACTCGACCAACATCACGGCCTCCATGTATTCGACCGCTGGAGCCATTGCAGCAAGTGAGTTTACACAAGTATCTGCCTCCGAGGCTTTTCCTGAGCTAATCTGTTACAATGCGAAACAGAGTCTCTCGATGTTGCTTCTCCACTCATCGCCAGGACCGGTCCATTGATCAGCAAGGCTGATGACCTCGCGAACCAGGGATTGGACATTGTTGAATCCAGGTTCCCCAGTGAGTTTCTCAAGTTCTCGCTTCAACCTTCATTAGACACTGATCAGCGACTGTCCGAGCGCCTAATAGGTGCATTCAAAGCGACTTCCAAGGATGTTCTTGAAAGTGCCAAGCAGCCTGCCGCTCAAGGTATGGCTGTCGCAAAGGGTGTATACGATGGTGTAAGTCCACTCCGGGCATGCCTTGTTATCCAGAAGAACCGATCACGAGCTTACTCATGCCCTCTTCTCAGCAAATCGCCCCCATCTTGCACAACGAAATCGTCGCGCGAGCTATCGAGCAATTGTCCAACATCAACAAGCTTTTGGCTGATGGTGTCAACTCGATCAAGGACGTGAGTGTTCGCTTATCAAGCCGTTTCCTATAGGCGTCGAAACTGAGCCGTGATTCCCATCGGATTTATTTAGCGAGTGTTCGCTACCACTCACAGCGCTTCGGAACAGGCCCACGACTTGACTGTTAAACTCGCAGATCAACTCCATGCCCTCCAGGTAAGCACCCTTGCCTCCACCAAAGACATCATTTCGTCGGTCTGATGCCACTTCAATAACTCGCAGGCCCAAGGCAAAGATCTGCCCCCAATGATTCGGGACGTGAGTACCGTCCGCCTTCACATCTGTTTCAAGACGGGGTTCCTGTTTTCTAACACTTTCGTTCGTTCTCTGTAGAGCATGACAACCGCTTACACCGACGTAAGCAAGATCATGGGTGATCAAGAAAAGACAACTCAGCAAAAGGCGACGGATATTGCTCATTATGTTCAGGTAGGTCTCTGTCTACTGCTTGTGGCCGCCTTTCCGTTGAATGGCGCTAATGCACGTCTTGATTTGCCTCGATAGTCCATCATCCAGCCCGAACTCGACAAGGCTCAGGCGTTGTTGTTCAAGAAGAAGGTAAGCTGACCTGCGAAGCATATATTGCAGGGAGGAAACTTACAGGATTTGCCTGCGCTCCTTTTCGTCGGAATTAAAGGACGAGGTCGCCGACGTCGCTGAAGATGCCGAGGCACAGGCCAAAGATGCTGTAGCTGATGTGCAGGCTCAGGCCGAGAAGACTTCCCAGGCGGCTGGTGAGGCTGCTCAAGGCGCCGTCGACGATGCGAAAGCGGCTGCTCAATAAGCAGGATTGTGAAAAGGCTTTACATCCATTTCAAGTGTTTCATTCACGATAAAATTTGCATAAAAGAGGGGCACGAAAGCCCAGGAGCGAAGCGCGAACTTGTAATACATGATAGATTTCCTTCCCGTACAATCATTCACTGATCATTTGGAGAAGATTCTCTCTGACGTGCTAGAAGTCGAATTCATGATTATCAAAAATAATCCTTCAACAAGATGGCGGAACTTGGACCCCGCAACTTTGCTCAGCAAGACGCATTGCGTGTTTGTCTCGTATCTTGGATTCCTCCAACCTCCTGTGCGATCAGAGGAGACCAAGATAGTAATCCCTCTGCGTGTAAGCCCAGTACGTGCTGATAGCTATCAACATGCACTCGGATGTCAGCTTTTGACCGATATATCAGATTCTAGTTCAACTTACAGGCAACGATGAGCGGGGACAGTACTCCTGGACCGATTGAGCAGGTGCGGAAGATGAAGAGTTCGCTGAAAAAGTGAGTAAAGGCGAGAATGTAGGAAAGTAGCGTCATGTCGTAGAGACTAAAGAAGGAGACTCTGCATCAGCGTTGTGTTACAGGGTAGGAATCGAAACGGTGCACTCACGGCTGACTGGTCACGTCGTACGCGGTGGTCAGCCTCAAGACCGCAGCGAGCAATGTCCACATGCCGAACAAACGGGACGCTAGGGGAGAAACTAGAACAGCCAGCAAGACCATATCATCAGGTCACTAACTGTATATCAATAGTTAAAGATGTAAGAACGCACCTTCATGTGGCCTCTTGCTATATATCCTCTTGTTGAGTTTTGGCGATATAAAGCACTGAACGGTGTTGAAGACGGAGAGGACGGTAGAGAAGCCGATCCAGAGGGGTAATGCACCGCCTAGAGGAGGGCTGGCAGGGAGGAAGCTTGCGATGATATCGCCGGTGGAAACGCCCATTATTGATGGATGTATGATGTAGTTGTGTACGGGTCAAAGTGTCGGATGGATGATGAAAGTATGAGGTTGATAAAAGGTCGTTGTACTTGAATACTCGAGTACATTGTTGCTTGCCATCGTCGACACCTCGTGGACTTTTGTATCCGCAAAACGCGTAGAAGCAGCAAGCAATCTATTCCAAAATGTGACGGCCCGCCCGGTGAGATGAGTTGGATGGGAAAGTGTCCAACATTATCTTTGGACTTTTCAGTTCTTCCTCCTGTACACTTCTTCAGCAGGTCAGTCGAACATTCAGTCCTCTTGCCGAACCAGACATCGCTTCGGCACGTTCAGCACATACAACCAGGATGTCAATCGAAGAGTGAGTCCCTTGTAGTGGTCTCTCATCAGAAATACAGCTAATGTTCTTCAACAGAGAGCTACCTGAAGCAGGGCCATCTCAGAGAGCCGAAGCGCCCTATGCGGACCTACCGTTGCTGAATCAGCCGTTCTTACTTGACGATGCACTCACACGCACGTACAAGGCCCAGTATTCGAACATCTACTTTCAACGTCTTATGCAACTTCGGTCGGTCGTCGCAAGAGCCGCAAAGCAGAGATGGGCACATGTACAGGGTAGGGCATGTCAAGCGTTTGCACCTTGAAGTTTGCGGCTGATTCTGTGCGTCTATGTAAACAGGCTCACCTCAGCTCCTACCGAACATTCTAAAGGTGGAAAGATCGAAACTGGGATACATCATCGGAACGATCTATATGGAAATGCCACTGAAACCCAACATTCTAGAAGATTTGGCGAGAGATGTACGCTCGACCCTGTGTCCTTGCTTACGGTTTCATCAGAGCTGATCAGCGGTTTTGTCCTTTTGAACAGCACTGGACAGCGCCACCTCCGCCTAGACCAAAGTTCTATTCGCCAAATGATGTGATACATCTGGAAGACGAGAGGGGAAGAGTCACGTTGGTTGGAGAAAGGCTGAGGCAGGAGATTGAGAAACCGGGAGGAGGATTAGTTACTGGTACGTACCCGTGCGGATTGCGTTTTCCAGGCCAGTTGGCATGACAATTACTAAACACATGCGCTTGACGTCGGGTAGGTGTTGTGATGGCCGCTTTGGGTATGGAAACCGCCTCAGGAGAATTCGAAGTCATCGATGTCTGCTACGCCGGTCTTCCACCACTTGCAGCGTCTTCTAGCGACCCTAGCAACCAGATTCCAGAACTCACAAAACCCGGCACGACAAAAGGAAAGGGAAAGGCTGCAAAGCCGGAAACAGCGAAAAAGCCGGCGGCGAAGGATTCAGCTATGGCTGTGGATGGCGAGGAACAAGATGTCAGTGAAAAGGAACCGAAATGGGTAGCTATGATTTCTGGCGTTTCTGCGGGATCAGCAGAGGTGCCTGAAGATTTGAAGACGGAGTTGTTAACCGAATGGCTCGTAGGTGAAGCGGGTGGAATGGAGGTATGTCGTTCGATTGTTTGCAAACGGTCCCGTAATTGACAGCATACTTAATCACCTAGGACCAGCTGGATGGCGCGAGAGTGACTAATCTGATATTAGCGGGCAACTCTCTTTCACAACCTGTGAGAAATGAAGATGATCGCAAACCAGTAAGTCGCAGTCAATCGCTTTATTGACGCACTAACGCTAACAATCTATCACGCAGAAACGCTATGGTTACGATGCAACGCTATACACGGCAAATCCGACCGAAACGTTGGACGCGTTTTTGACAGACGTGCTATCTGCCGGATTACCAGTCCAAGTGATTCCAGGTGGAGAAGACCCAGTTGGGATTACCTTGCCGCAACAACCCTTCCCACGAGCCATGTTGAAAAACGCATCAATGGGTGCTGGTGAAGCGTTGCAGATGCGGACGAATCCGTGTTGGTTTGAGTTGAATGGAAAGAGGCAAGTCTTATTCACGAGCATATGAATACGCGTTCAAGTTGTCTAATAAACAACTACGGAACAGCTTCTTGGGGACCGGCGGACAGACACTGGATGATATTTACAAGTACATTCCTACGGATGATCGCCTAAGTATGGCTTGGAGAACCCTCGAATGGCGCCACGTCGCCCCGACAGCACCAGACACATTGTGTAAGTTGTTTCTCGTTTTACGCACGAAGGGAATATCGACTGAGCGTATTCTTTTTGATCACATATGAAAGGGTGTTTCCCCTTTGCAGATAAAGATCCCTTCATCATCGAGCGACGGCCGCATGTGTACGTTGTGGGAAATCAGCCTGAATTCAGGACGGCTTTGGTTGGCGGTCAGTAGTTTCCACATCAACATTCAACTCTTGTCACTGAAGTTTATTTGCGTTCGCTGCTGTACAGAGGCGGGAAAAGAGACACGTATCGTGTTGCTGCCAAAGTTCGCTGATACAGGGATCGTAGCACTCGTGAATGTCAATTCGCCACATCTCGAATGCAGGACAATCCAAATCGGTGCTCCAGAGTGGGATGCGAAGAAGGTCAAGGTCACGATGACTCAGGAAGAGATAGAGGCGGAGAGGCAGCGGAGCGCCATTGTGCGCAGCGACTTGGATATGGTCAACGACGATGAAGGATGGTAGTCATTGGTCTCCACCGACTCGCGCCGTGAAGGGAGATACAGACAGCAGTAGAGCTAATGTGGCCGGCATTTGTGATTGTTCAGGATTAATAGCATGATACATGATACATTTGGCACAGTAGAGTGATACGAAGAGGGAAACAAATATGCAAACAGACAATGAACGAAGAAGAAGTGGATGATATGCAGATGAAAGAAAGCTCGTATACTGTCAACGTGCTTGGCCAGGCGCGAAAATGTCGGATCACAGGATCCACACAGTTATGTGTGATGTACTTGCGACAATCCGGTAGGCGACAATGACGGAAGACGATAGACTTTTTTATCATCAAGGCTGGGGCGAGCCTCTGTTGCTTGTCGGTGCAATGCTCCGTCGTTACATTAGAAGAAAGTGGGTGGCGAGCTGGTACAGAGTCAATCTCTGGAATAGAACCATATTCCATCGAAGCGGAGGGGGGTTACTACAAAAGCAAAGATCAAAAGCAAAGGTTTGTTAACATTCAATACAAGACATTATTCACGTGTAAAAGTACGCACATCCAGGCTGATTCGAAGCTGTTCCAGAGGAATTGGCACAAATCCTTCTACGTCGATCCCACGGCCTGCGATGCGGTTCAAAGACGCATAACTTAGTGAAAGAAACTGAAACGACGAGTCACCGTACGTACTCTTGAGCTCCTCTTCAGCATGAGCAGGCACAAGCTTGCGTATGAGGTCAGGTCGAGTTGAAAGTTCTGACAGTTTTCGGAATAAAAGTTCGAGTTCAGCACGGCCCTGCTGGATCGGTACATTTCATGTAACTCACCTTCTCGGGTAAAGTTGAAGAGTTCCGGCATGGGCTTTCCATTTGGCAAACGGGAACCCTCTACTCGCAACTCGTCGAAGAATTCGTGACACAAGGCTTCCGGAGCTCTGTCAGCGGACAAGGAAAACGGCATGATTAGTTTGATGAAAACCGAGTAAATCTCGTCGTCACATACGTCAGTCGGGCAGTAGGCGTGTATTCGAGAAGGGTGGTGATAAGGGCGATGGCATCGAGGGGAGTTCGCGGTCGGAAGACCTTGCTGAAAGGGTGAGGCTTGATTTGGGGGAATTTGTGTTCCATGTACTAGGCGAGAAAAGCCACAAGGTAAGAGGCTGTATTCGATCGAGAAGCGGGAACCCACGGAAAACACTCACGTTCGGGTTCATGGTCTTGATCTGTTCCCGCGACGGTGTACCCAAAACTTTGATGATCTCGACCAGCTGATCGATACCAGTTTCTCCAGGGAACAACGGCTGTCCCAGCATCAATTCTGCCATAACACAACCGGTTGACCAGATATCTGCAGACCAACGACAAAATAGTGAAGCGTCATTAGCTCCCTGCCGCTGCTAATGCACTCCACAGAGGATCCTCGACATACCGATATTGGTGGTGTAGTTGGTCGCGCCAAAAATCAACTCGGGTGCTCGGTAGTATCTCGAACAGATGTAGCTGACATTGGGTTCGCCCGCGACAAGGATCTTTGCTGAACCAAAGTCACAGAGCTTCAAAACGCCGGTAGCCGGGTTGAGCAACAAGTTCTGAGGTTTGATGTCTCGGTGGCAGATGCCGACAGAGTGGATGTAGGCTAACGATCGGAAGAGCTGTGTGCACGGAAGCGAAAGGATAAGAAGGGTTAGTATTCGGCAGGATTGGAATTCGGTTCAAGGAGCGCTGCGTACCTGGTACATGTATAGTTTCACCTGCAACATAGGCATAACCTGCTTGAGCTTGGCGTAGTGCCTGGAAGCCCGGTAGACTGTTTCCGGTACAAACTCCAAAACGAGGTTTAGATAAACTTCGTCCTTCTGGTAACCGTACGAATCAACGAAGTGTCAATAACGAGAATTGAAATTCCTCGCACAGCGAATCACGCAAGAAGCCTACTCACCTTTTCGCCATTCGAGTAGAAAAACGCCTTCAACTCTACCACATTCGGATGCGAAACCAGCCTCATGATTTGGAGTTCTCGATTCTAACAACGGACGTGAACCGGGTTAGCGGATTTATCGCGTTTTTCTTTCAGAAGCCTTATCTGCTTGTTTCCGAGGAGGCCAGTGGCATGACACTCGGCCACCGATTGTTTTGGTCTCCGCGCACGAAGACGGAGACGGCCAATTATAGAAAACCAGACGACATACCTTGAATCGCTTGTCCTGCAAAACCTTCTTGATCGCAATATCCATTTCCTCTGTAGCTGATCCATCCGGCTGCTTCTCACTCAACATCCTCGCGGCGAAAACAACACCAAAACTACCATTTCCGACAACTTTGCAGTTGGTGTAGGAGATTGAACGCTCGTTGCCCGACTTTCCGTCAGATGCTGCGACGGTGACGACTTGAGAGGGATTATCTGAGGCTGTTTGAATGAGCAAGCAATAGCGGGAATAAGTAAAGTTGAGGAGAATTATCGCGCGGTCTGTGATTGTGAAATGAAAACGGCCTTTTTTGTCCTCCTTTATAACAGTGTGTCTAGAGCTCAATAACAATCGCACGTCTATATGCACCACAGAGCGGTCCAGATCGTCGACCCAGGAGGAAACGCGGCCACATATACGGCATCCTCGTAACCCCTGTAGCTTCGAACTTGACCTTATGGCTCTCGCATAGTCCATCAACGCCAGCACTGCCATCTTCACCAAATTCAGCGAGCGAGGTTGTGCAGCAATGACTCTTGATATCCCTTTCGGATCTCGAGTTGGTTGACCACGAAATGAGTCCATTCTCGTGGGGTTGTCGACCGACGCGTTCCGTACCCCTCTGCCTCGGCTTGAACCCACTATACCCGCTATGCTCCTCTTCACCTCGCTGTACCACGTGTCCCGTTCTTCCTTGGAGCACGGCGACCAGATGCGAACGCAGAATAGGCTCAACGACGGTACTTACGAGTGACTTTGATACCGTTTACGTGACTCATCGTGGGCAAGAATGTTTACGTTCTACTTTCGAGTTGCTGGTTGATGCTGATGTGTTCCGCGAGAGACGTTGTAGAGTAACGTCGAGAGGTGGACGTCGTCGGGTTTCTCTAGCTGTCTATGGGGTCCACTGAGTTCGTTTTCGACCTGTTTGAATCCTTCCTGTGACGAGACTGATGTCGATACCGAAGAGGGAACAGCCGAAAGACCAAAGGGAGGCTGGCTGAAGCGCAAAGAACGATCGAGCAAGGAAGTCTAGTAGTCGTACAGACTGAAGTTCTGTTCGGCGGTTGAGAATGGAGAGCGTTGGTTGTTGTTGTGGTGAGGTCAAGGGATAGAGTGGTGGGAGCTGCGATGACGTTCTATTGTGAATTGATCGTCGCGGGAGCAAGGGAAGAGCTGCAACGCGTTATAGCGCAAAGGTGCATATGAAACGTAGAGACAGAGTATAGCATAGTGACAACTCTACCGACCATTCACCACGATTCCGGCAGTCCAAGGGTGATGTGCCAGCCAAGCAGCACCCGACCAACAGCATCGACCTCTCGCAACGAGACGTGGTATGGACACAACCCCCCCTGCGCATCTCCCTGCGCCAGCTGATGCTCCGCTCTCATTCGTCCTTGCACCTCGTCGGTGCTCCCCGACCCTGCTTGCTCATACCGCTACAAGGCCAGCTACATACTCCACTCACTTGGCGGGACTGTACCTGCATTTCCCTCCGCCCCAGTCTCGCGCGCTCTATTCGTCCAAGTCTCGCCCATTCGCCGTCTCCCCCGCTGTTCCCCCCGCCATTTCCCCTCAGGCTCCACGTGAATGCATCCTGCGTCGTGGAGGCACCTGTCTAGTACAGCGCTTTTGAAGCTCGCTAGACTCTGTAGACTTCATATCATAAACGTCTCTAATTACAATGGAGTGTGTCGAGTGGTCAGTGACCGGCTTGCTGTCAAGTGTGTCGAGTACGACCACTCCTTGTAGCCAGGAGCCTTGATCTGCAACTCTCAAATCAGACTGGATGTCAGCGTCGCAGAGTGTCATTAGTGTCTCGCTGGCCACCAGCGTCATGTCTCCTTGCGTTGCAGGTCAGGGTAGAACAATTGTGAACAAAGTCGCTCTCGCTATTTCCTACCTCTACTTCGGAGAGTGGCTCATAGACAGTGCAACAGCAACTTAGAAGCTGCCTTTATGCAGCGCCCGTCCGTCCTTAAACCAAGATCCACTGGAGAATTCCCGCCTTGACTGGACTTGAGCGTATACAAGCCTAAATAAGGGTGACGAGGCCATGGCCAGGTTGTGCGCACGAACTGGGGACATGTCGCTTCCTTGGAATACCAAAAGCTGTATGCATCGGCGCTCGATGTGCTCGATCATGGTAATCAGAAAGCGAACTCCTTCGTCCAGCACATCTCGACTTCACATCAAAAACACATATTGGCGATGGGTACCGATGGTTCCAACCAGATTCACCCAACCGACCGAAGCGCAGAGCGTTCCGAGTTGCAAAGTCTTGCAAAGAATTTCCCGATAAATGATACATGGTATGCTCACAGCAGAGGAACAACCGTCAACAGCAACACTACATAAAACAGAGACTATTTCGAAACGAACGACACTTATGCCTTCCACACACGTCGAACAAACTCGGTGAGACCTAAAATGTGCAAATGGCCCATGATGAGCGCGAAGGTTCTCCTAACGACAGCAACCAGATGAACGATCATAACGTACCAATATCATTCGTGTTGAACTCGTAGACACCCCAGACGCTCAATCCGGTGGCGATTCGCAGTATCCATGACATGATAGGTCCGAGGACAGGGTATTTACGCGGGTGAATGTAGTCGACGACGGCAGAATCGAATCCGATGTGCGAGTGGACGACCAAGGACACACCGAGAATACCGTCCAGGATGGGCTGTAAGCAGGACGAGGCAGATTCGTGAGTAGAGTGTTTGAAGGATGTGTATCTCACATCGATATCCATCGCGGAATCCCATCGACCCGCTTCTCACGAATCCCACTCCTCGTTCCATGCCGCTTCCATTGCCATATCCTTCCTGGACCGATCCGACTTGTTTAACAGGCGACACACAGCCACACTTACATAAGCGGAACCAGTAGTAACAGCAGCGCCAACGGTCAAGGGAATCAAAGCGGCCGAAAGCACCCGTTCGAATGCCCAGTGGTAAGAGCCGTGGGTCTTGTCGGCAGGAGGAAACGACGTAGCGTCGTTAACGGTACCAGGCAGAATGGCTAGATGACATGAAAGGATGGATAATGCATTGAATTGCAGATGCGCAGGGGCAAACGTCAAGATCGGAGGGTCGCGAGATTGAAGATAGTACGGAGGAGGCATTAGAGCAGAAAGAACAAGCATTATTGAGTACAGGCAAAATGTTTCCAGATATGCATGAAAGACTTACGTCCACCAGGTACGTATTTGAATCCACCAGTGTCCTGTGCTGAGATGCCCTCAGCCGCAGCCACTCGCCTTGAAGCCTGAACGGCCACGGCTCTAGCTACAGATAACGGAAAGACGGTATAAGCACTTCGCTGACGCTTGAGGATCTAGGACATTGTCGACGCCGTCGGTACATACAAGTTGAAATATGCCTCATTCCCAACATTCCCAAACCGGTGCGGCTAACTACGTGAGGTCGGATCACGCTGAACGACATGTTGACGGGGTATCAGAGGTTGGATAACGTTTAGGCTGGAGATGTAGCAAGCGGTTCTTTTCGTCTCTTCCAGGTCACCTTGAACGTCGGTATATCGATGAAGATGTTTGTTCAGGGCTGACAAGATCGACGACTTGGACGTCGGCACAATACGGAGATTACAATTCCGGCCGTTTCAATGGCAAGAAAGTGTGATCGAGCCAATTAGACGGGACAGATTTGGGACTCCGGTATATTGTTATGTAAGCTCTTCAGGGAATTCTTGTCCGTCGGAGCCGCATTTGAGAGCGATCGAGTGAGTACATGGAATATCGGAAGGTTGATGAGGATGTGTTCGGTAGAACGTAGAATGTAGACATGGAAGATATGGAAGCGTGTGTGCCACCTTGAAAGTCACCCCGACGCTCATATTATATCAGCATGTCAGCCAAATCAGAAGCAGTGCCAGCTCCAGCGGAAATTCAAGCCCAGTACAACCGATTTAAGAATGAATTGCAAGCGTTAGCATCCAAAATTGGTGAACTGGAAAACGATATTGAGGAGCACGAGTGAGTGCGCGGCGTTCATGAGCGTTTCACAACAGGCCTGTCGCATGCTTACACATGCGCATCACCTGTTCAATAGCCTTGTTTTGTCGACTTTGTCACCGTTGGTGGAATCCGACTCGTCACGGAAATGTTTTAGGTTGATAGGAGGAGTCTTGGTGGAACGTACAGTCAAGGAGGTTGAACCGGAGCTCAGGATAAATACAGAAGGGGTATGTCTCCGTTCTTTATCAACGTGCGTCCCGGCGTAATGCTTCGCATCGCTAACACCTGAAGGTATGGCGGAAGTAGATCCAGTCAACGCTGGAAATATTGATTAAGCAGTATAAAGTGAAGCAAACCGAGTTCGAAGCGTTCCAGAAAAAATATAAGATCCAGGTACGTCAGAAGAGACTATTTGTGTATTCACCTCTTGCTTATTGTGTATTTCATGACAGGTCGTTAACCGTTGATCGCGGGTGATCTGAATTCTTCATCCAACATGACACGATTCCCTGGTACACCACTTATCGGTGAATTCAGTCTCGAGCGCCCAGAGATGTCTCGATAAGCCATTACATGTACCACATTATCACGAAAATTGTTGTATAATAACACCCAAGCTCGACGCTTTCTAGGATGCGCGCATGCCAATCAGCCCCTGCCTGAGACTAATTTGGGTTGCCAATCATTAGGCTTGTGTTTACTCTGCGGAGAAAGTAATGCAGAACCAAGCAGGGAAGGCGTTCACGCTATCAAGGACGACAGTTTCGCGTCCGATGAATCATTGTGATGATACTACGGTTGTGCATAAATGTGCATTTTCTTGTTTCCTAGCACACTACATCTTCCACATACGAGCCTTACTCGACATTATTCAATAATCTCCTACGGCCAAAATAGCGCTTAGTTGATCTTGAGGAGCTCGACTTCCTGATAACGGAGGCAGGATCAGCAGGGTGCCGGGCGACGCTTTTTGACGGGTCACGAAAGACTTACGAATACGAGGGTGGCGGAGGCAGGGATGACAGGGGGGACTAGCAGGAGGGAGGAGATTATTGAAGAACAAATCAGACTTCAATGATGCGTAGACTCACAGCCTCGGTCTCCGTAAGCTGCAGATTTCAGTCGAAAGAAATTCAGCAATCAGTAATCAAGGAGGTTCGAACCATGCCAACTCGAGACGTACCGTAGTCGGGAGAGCAGATGAGCTTGGCCTTCTGTCCGAGGGAGAGCTGGGGAACACCTTCATCCCAACCTCGGATAACTTGACCGACACCGATCTGGGTGACGAAAGGCTGTCCTCGGTCTCGGGAAGAGTCGAACTTGGAGCCGTTGGAGGCCAAAGTACCGACGTCTACGCCACGGGAGAGTATCGTCAGCGGCTCGACCTACAAGATCTCGGGTCGATGTAGGGAAATTTCGGACTTACAGTGCATGCTAACAGTGTCACCCTTCTTGGGGAAGTTCTGACCGTCTCCGGGAGTGATAGTCTAAGTGAAAGAGCATGAGTATCAGCAAGGTAACGACAAACTCCACTCCTCTCGAAAGAATTCAGCGAGGGAAATCCTGAGACCTACTTCGACTTGGACACCCATTCTGGTAAGTGTGGTATGGAAAGATCGGTTAAAAGTGCTGGTAGTGGGCTTAAAAGCGGTAGTTTGACGGAGGAGGGATCGTGCGAACATGCTATAGTGTTTGATACTTGTATATATCAGCCAAAGGTAGCGAGGCAGGGGAGGGGAGCAGACGTTCAGCACCCACGAGCAGAGGGAGTATAGGGGAAAACGCGGGTGTGGTGCCAATGGGAGGGTCGACTCCCCTTGAATTCTGATCGGATTTTACCAAGGATTACTAACGCTCCGATTATGACGTGTCGGCTGTGTACGTTGTTTACGTCCGCAGCTGCCATTCATACTACAGTACGGTGGTGAAGAGCGTTATGGTTGGTACGCTCTACATGGAAAGCTAGGAGGAGGTCAAAAGAAAGCGATAGATACCAGTATCACACCATGTCGTCTATGAACGACGCCGTCGCCATCTTCCTCGACAGAGCAAAATTCTACGCATCCGACGCATTCCTTACTCTCACACAGTGCGTCTGTAAACCAGATGCAACGCTCAAGATCAATGGTAGAAGTTATCGAATAGAAAGATTGCTTGGAGAAGGAGGTAAGTGGATCTAATAGAGGCTGAATGGCAATAGTGACGTCTTACAATCCTATGTGTTGCTCGCTGTTAGGTTTCTCATTCGTGTACCTCATCTCGGACCTCTCCTCTCACAGGCAATACGCTCTGAAAAAGATCCTCATCTCGTCAAGCCATGGCGGAGGTGCAAACGAAGCTGTCAAAGAAGCAATGAAAGAGGTGGAAGCATACCGACGTTTCAAGCATCATAATATTATCCAAATGCTGGATTGCGCAGTTGTGCAGAGCGAGGATGGAAATGGAAAGATTATATACCTGTAAGTCCAGATCGCGGCAGATCATTGAACGAAAGTTCTATGCTGATCCGCTCGCAATGATAGATTCCTACCGTATTATGCAGTTAGTACCATCTCGGAAATGGCAGAAAGGTCATGCCTTCGTTCTTAGCTAACCGGCTCCACACTGTTCAGCGAGGAAACCTTCAGGACTTGATCTCCCGACAATCCGTTACGGGTGAACGAATGGAAGAGAAGCAGCTCCTTCGGCTGTTTAGGGGAACATGCGAAGCGTAGGTCCGACCCCTTAACTACTGCTCCCGCCGTCTAGAGCTCGCCTGACCGATGCTTGACTGGTTCATACAGTGTACGGGCTATGCATCGATACCGTCTACCATCCGTCCCCTTTTCATCCGGCTCAGAAAATGACTCGGGTTCTTCCTCTTCCTACCCACCTCAACCAAAGTTGAATGTCGACACTGCATTCCACGATGACCTCGAGCCAGATATGAGCGATGCAAGATCCACAAATACGCTCGAGTCCGCTATTCCCCTGATACGGAGTCAACTGGATGACGAGGAAGCAGATAATCAGGTCGTTTTCGATGGCGATGAAGAGATGGAGGCGGCTGAAAGTAGGACGAGGGATAAGGGCAAGGGGAAAGCGAAAGAGACTGGGGATCTGATACCGTATGCGCATCGGGATATAAAGCCCGGGTAAGGTGTCCCTAGATCACAATCCGCTCGCTCCCGTGCTAAAGCAGGACTTGCGCACAGTAATATCATGATAGCCGACGATGGATCACCAATCTTGATGGACTTTGGCTCTACCGTAAAGTAAGGTCATCTCGCGTGTCTGATCAGCTGCGATCCCCTCTTACTGATTTTGAAGACGCTGCACAGAGCGAGAATCATGATTGAAAACAGACAACAAGCTCTAGTACAACAGGTGAGGAAATTCCTTGTACGCTTCATCGCAGTGCTGTATTGACCTCTTTGCGCACTCTTCAGGACATTGCCGCTGAGCATTCGACTATGCCGTATCGTGCGCCCGAGCTGTTTGATGTCAAGAGCGGGAAGATGCTAGATGAAAAAGTTGATATATGGGCAAGTCTTTCCTTTCGTTCTAGGAACTCTCCGGTGATTCTGGTTCGCTGACTGGTCACTCTGGCTGGCACTTAGTCGCTGGGATGTACACTATTTGCTGTCGCGTACAACTATTCCCCCTTTGAAGACCCAGCACAGGGCGGAGGCAGTATCGCTATGGCGGTCTCGAGTGGACGATATAAACACCCAGCAAGCTCGCCATATAGCAAGGGGTTCAGGTCAGTCTCGCCATCTTTGTCGGGATCTTGGACGGTTCAGCTCATTGTTTGCGTTCGCCTATAGACTTCTGATAGACTCGATGTTGATTGTTGATCCTGCGCAGCGGCCTGATATCGACAAGGCGAGTCTTATATCTTGGTTAGGCGACATGAACTCGCGGCTTATGATTGATTTGTGTCTTGATAGGTCATTGAACTGACGGATGGGGTGCTGGCTACGTTGCGGTAGATCTTGTACGGTGATATGCACGTTGTCCAACTGAGGACAGTCGACGATGAATGTACATCCTTGATTACTCCCGCAGCTCTCAGACTTTGCGTACATTGTCGCGGATGGTCGGAAGAGGATGTTTGGGGACAGAGGAAAGTCGGTTGAACCCCTCGTTGGCGAAAGCGACCATGTTTGACATGCCACTCGCCAGCCAGAATGAACTCACCGTTGACGTGGATAAAATGTGAACAACTGGATTGCGCTACATGATACACAACCGTTAACATGGTGATATGCTGGTATCGCATTACATATGGCAGCTATCTTCCATACTTTTCTCCAACTTCTATCCTCTATCCTACTGTATCATCCTCGAACTCCATGTTTACAAAGTGGCCGATTGCTGATCTGTAACGCGTAATCAACTGCGAGTAAGACACCCACCCACCCACTTTGGGCTGAGCAGGTTGAATTGCCGTAGTAGTAATGCGTTCAATTAGGCATTCAGCGAACAGAAATTGATTCTGGACAGCGAGTCACGTCCACAGTCTACCCTTATCTAGTCGCGAGGAGCACAGAACTAGCTGCGAGCGGCCCGTCAATCCACCAGCTTGATTCACGGACGCAAAAGACGACTTTGACGAGGAATCCTTCGGCCTAGAGACTTTTACAAAAGAATGTTACGGAGCGTGGTTTTTGTACTGGGGCTGTTGAGTAGAGGTAGGTCGCAGAAGAGATTGCTGACAGCATCAATCGGGAATGCTCAAAGATTGGAACTGCCCCTCTAGTCATCGCTCATGAGCACCATACAGTGGAAGATATCGACCCATCGGAGCCTATTGACGCTATACTATGGATTCATGTAAGTGTAAAGTCTCCTCGGTATCCGAGGTCCCGCTCACATTGCGCGATAGATCATACTACAAGTGGGAGTATGGGGATTCCTTTTCCCGATCGGAATGGTTCTGGGTCTTAGCAAGTGAGTAGGGCAACCGTTAAACCATCCTTTTGTTTACCATCAGCCTTTTCCGTCCACCTTTGCTGACCTCGACACACCCTACAAATAAAATAGATCAAGATGGCATGTTCCTGTGCAATCTACAGGTATTGCGCTTACAATAGCGGGTATATTTCTGGGACATCACCACAAGGGTAGACAATTCCCTGCCACTGTAAGCATTCCTTTCGTGACGCTCTGGATGACAGCCTTGATCTCATTAGTGAACCCAACAGGCTCATGGTGTAATGGCCAAGATAATCACCTTTCTACTCCTTGCAGTAAGGGCATATGGCGCAAAGTCTGCGGTCGAACATTTGCTCAGAATTCATTCCCTTTGATCTCTCTTCCAGCAAACCGGTCTCGGCATCTATTTGAAATTGCACGTCCAAGAGGGCACCAAGATCCGATTAGTGGCGAGAAGGGTTCACGGGGTGATTGGGAGAGCTTGGCCTATCGTAGGTTGGGTACAAATGCTGCTTGGAGCGGTCACTGCACTCGGCTATTGTATGGGGGGTAACCTGGGACAATGTCTGGTAAGTGTTCAAGCTACTGCTAGGGTAACATCAGCTAAACCTTATGCTCTAGGCGCATTATATCATGGGTTCCGCCTTTGTGAGTGAACGGGAAATGTCGATTCCGAGGGGTTCGACTTTTAACCTGAACCTTACGATAGATCGGTTATGCGTGCATCTTGGTCATCATGCTTCACTTGGGATCCGCATGGCTGCAGAGGAGAGGCCGGTCCCAGGAATTCTTTGATAGCTCCGTTATCTGTGTTTGGGTGTGTCATGTACAATGAATCATGTCGCGGCGGGGCTCGTGTGCTGACATTCTCCCGGACCTGCAGGGCATCATCAACACTTTCACAGAGCATCATGACGCTTGGAATCGTAATTGGACTCACAAAGGCAAGTTTCTTTGAGTTCACGCCGGTTTATAGACATAGCTAACACTAGTATACTGTCCGCAGACATGCAACATACAATGTAAGCCCTGCAACTACTGACCAATGAAGCGCTTCTAATATTCTCATTATGGACGTGATAAATAGGATGGGTGTCCTTTGTGAGCAGTTACAACATGGGACTCAGAACCCTGAATGCTAATATGTCACCGCTTCATCAGGGTGGGCTGGCGGTGCTCTCGGTATCTTTCTGAGCAGAAACGGCAAGAGGTCATTCGTGCCTGCAGTAATGTAAGCTGAATGGATGTACACGTCTTGCGACGACGTTAGCTGACATCCTCTTTGGCGATAAGTATCATCATGACTGGTTGGGGGATGTCAGCTCATGAGCAAGCACTCATGATCTCGTCAAAGGTGTGTGTCATGGTAAATGAACGTAGCACTTCTTATCTAATCGCTTTTGATGGCCAGATACACGGTCTCTTTGGCTATGCGCTCATGGCCGCTGGACTCGTTCGTATAATCGAAGTCTGCTTTGTGCTGCAGGACGGGCCGAGCGACTCTAGTAACATAAGAATATTGCAATACTTGGCGCCTTACGTGAGTGTCTTTTGATTAGCCTTTTTTTCATTTTCGAAGGTAACAAATTCCCTAATATACCTTCGGCTGGCAAATAAACAGTTATTAGTTTTGGGCGGGTGAGTTTACAGGAATTCAAATAAGAGCGTAACATTGCTCATATCACCATTAACAGAACAATGTTTATGAGCGCCACGGATGAGGAGATGCATCGAGCTGACGATATAGGCATTGACCATGTGACATATGCCTTGTTTGTCAGTCAAACGTTATCCCGCTGCTGTCGTACGTGACCTGCTGACGACGCCTTTCCATACAGGTCTTCTCCCTCAGTTTCATAATATTCCTCCATATGTCCTTCCTTGTGCATCTATACTCTAATTCTGGCAAGAACAAGGTAGCGAAAGCAGAAACTTCGGCAAAAGAAGAGGGTTACGAAGCAATCCGTCTAAGCAATTCACAGACATCACCGACCCAGGACTTCGAGGCCGAGTCGTTCGAGCTTACCAATCGACATTCAGAAGAGGGAGATCCAGTGGATTTGACAGGAAAGGATGAAATCGATTGGATGAGGTCAGACAGATAGACGCCAGCTGTACTTTGTTCCTACCCGTGTAATTATGTATCTATTCACTGTCTCTGCATAGACAAAAGTCGCATGTAGCCGTCCGAAAGTGAAATAGCTGGAGGATAGGCAGCATTGTCATGATTGCAATATGTGTTGGTCTACAGCACGTATTACACCGGGATTCGGCTGTCGCATATCTTGCGTGTCCCATCCGCTTGCATCCAACCATGAAGGATTCTGCGGTCTACATATCATGTAACCGAAGTTCTTGATAAACGACCCATAGGTAAAGTGATTGATGGGTCGCTCGGTGGGGGACAGGAAACTTTTGGAAGCAGATGCCCGTATCTGCGCAGGAAAATTAGCGGTGTTGCAAGACAGATTCAAGGGCAGCTTACCTGCTCTACTGTGGTTGCGTTGATGAGCATCAACTGCAAGCAAGAGATCGGGTTAGCGTTAGGACGACCAGACGAGGCCGGGGGAAAGTAGGAAGCCGAGGTTACGCACTCGAAGGTGATATCCTAGTAATGCCGTTATTGGTGCCAGCAGGATCACCCCTAGAATAAAGCTGACGGCTGCTTCGGGAACTCTTCCCAGTGCCTTGCCAAAGCTGATGTGTTCTCGAGAACACAGGACCGAGTAATGTAACGCTGAGAAGACCAAGGTATAGATCAAGGCAAGAACCTATACGATAAGCACGATAGATTCATGTCAGCTCGAAGGTCTCGACACCAATCGAGTCTACGCACAGCTGATACGAGAAACGTCACGAAACTCGTGTAATTACGTTTCCCAACGCAATTGCGCAAATACGTGCAGTGGTGGTCTGTATAGACTCGGAGCAATTAGTAACGAGACGCTGATCAGGCAGTGACTAGGCTCACCTATCCCCTCGACGCAGTTGCCGCACTGGTGAAATGAGAACAGTCAGTCGCGCTGGCAGAGGCTGGTCGTCCTTGGCGGACTTACGAGTCGACAGTGACTACTTCGAGGAGGTCGGTAGAGTTTGCAAGTCTCACAGTATTTGGCGCTGATGGTGCCATTCCGTACTCTGATTTGACGGGTTGCCGGCTCGTATTCCCCTGACGACGTTTGAGCTATAGGATAGGTGATATCCAGATTTCGCGGTAATATGCCTGCACGTTTAACAGATTGAGTGATTGGTTTCGGCTCATTGATGACTTTCAAAAGCTCACCTGGATCACGGAATGCAGTGGCCATCATGGCGCCAAAGCATACTCCTAGCAGATACCCAAAGATCACAACTGCTGCCTTTCCACCTCGACCGGCTCCTCCGCCTCCTAGGCCATCCCTCCATATCCAAACTCCTGTCGTACCTAGCCATAACCCACCCAAACCCAACAAGAGGACTATACTGCCGAGTAGAGGCCAGACACGGTCTCCGCCGGTCATCAATCGGCCATTGATGAAGAAGTGGGTATCTTGCAATTGCTGATTCTGCAGTTTCGTATATCTCCTCTGCTTTGTTCGGACTATCAGGTCCGAGGCTGGCGGGTAGGCAGTAGCTGAAGTTGTTGATTTGATCGTGTCATTCCGTGCGGTATGAGGGTCTCCTGACGACTTGGTCTGTTTAGTTGTTGCGGAGTGGTGTTGTGCTGTAATTGCCGTACGAGTATGTTCCTCCGAATGACCACCGGTAGATGTGGAAGATATCGAGGCATAGAGTTGTGTTGGTTGACTTTGGGAGACTCTGTTCGACTGGTCCAATAATGACAGATCCGGTCTGTCATTGGTAAGATTGTTGTTATTGATATGGCTGTTGATATTCCTTGAAAGGGCCTTTCGCCGTTCCAAATCCCCTTCAGCAGTCACGTTACAATCCGAATCATGTACGGTCGTGCGATGCGCCGTATAACTGGCAACTGATGGCCGTTCGACATATCTATTGCTTTGAAACGGTAAGGGTAGGAATGCACCCGGATTTTCTGTCCGTAAAGAACTTTGTTTAGGCTGAGTATCGAACAAGTCGATGTCACAGTCATCGAGGAGACCATGAGTATTCAATGGCGCACCGGTCGGAATATGTTCCGGGACATCGTTTGCACTCTGATGTGGGGACTGAGGATACGTGTCGGGTCCAGCTCGTTGCATAGTCGTTGTTGTGGCCGGACCGTAAAGGCGATCCAAGCGTTCATCTGGCATCCTGAAACGAGGGACGACAGGGGTTATGTTGAGCGATAGATCATGGCGAATGCGTCCTGAGCTCGAGACATTAAATTGATTCCTTGAGTGAGTCTTGGCCCAATTATGTCAGATGAGCAATCAAGATGAACAAAAACCAGAATCGTATCAATCTTCCAATCATCCCGGTGTTTCACTTTTGTTGATTAGTGATCGAGGCCGTACAGGCGGGACCAAGACCAACATAAGAGAGGAAATTTATCACGTTCATCGTCTGATCTGTTGCCTGTCACTTACTGTAACCTGTGCTGACTTCAACAGATTATTCTGATTGATGCATAAAGGAGCAACGCAGCGATGGTGTTCTTAGTGAAATGATGGCCGTACATCTCAAACAACATCCACCGTCGCCATTCAATGCCAAATGAAATTGTATTTCTCACACAAGTATTCTCTTAGTATTCTCTTTTCCAGTACAATCTTTCGCATCTTGCGTTTTTACACGGCAAGGTGGTCCGTAGGTCGTTCCCAACACCTGTGCTTTGCCATTTCTTCAATGATGGTACCGTTGAGTTCGATACCCGCGCCCGCGTTCGGCACAAAGATGACACCCTTCTCAACCTTGATACCGGAGGACGACTTGACGTCATCGGAGAACTCTCCGGGCAGTACGTTGTCGACACCCCAGCCGATGGTGTTGCCGTGGAAAATGACCAGCTTCTTGTGGGCGTATGCCTCGACAGCGGCATGCCTGACTCGACCCTTTTGCTTGAGAGTGGCCAAGTATTGGGCGTTGCTGTCGTCGTTGGCGCCGATGAACATGACGGCGTCAAAGTGTGTAGATCGACAAGTCTCAAAGGTGAACTGAGTATCGAAGCTGACTGTTCCGGATGAGACGGGACCCTTGGTGGGACCAACGATCATGACGATGACTCCCTTGGCGAGAAGAGCTGCCTTGACTTCGGCAACGACTGTGGCGCTGAATCCTGGCAACAAGAAGACACCAATCTTTCGTCCAGTAGCCGTAAAGGTCTGACCCTTGCCGGTAATCTGCGAAAGGTATTCCGACTTTCTGCCGTGGTTGGGAGTAACTTCATCAGGGACAGTCAATCCACCAAAGTTCTCGGCGATCTTGACGGCGAGATGGTGATCGATGACGTTGAATCGTTCAATCATTCGTTGCTGGACGATTTGCTCGTCACACTTTCCGAGTTCGAATGCTGCGGCGCTCTGTGGATAAGAAAGGCTGTAAGCATATGTACAAGTCCGAGAGCAAGGAGTCGGACTGACAATCAAGTGCTCCTTCTCAACTTCCGACAAGGAGTTGTAGAACAATGTAGCCTGAGTGTAATGGTCCTGGAACTTGGGACCGAGTACACGGTCCTGAATACCACTAACAGGAGCCTTGTAGTTGGTGTACGCGCCCTGTTCGAAAGTGTTCTGGGGCGTAGTGTTGTGCCTGTTGGGGAAGTAGGGAGTCCTGTTCTTGTCGATGTAGGTTCGGTGCTGCCCGTCTCGGTGGTTGAAAGCAAAGGGGCACACCGGCTGGTTGATAGGGATCTGGTCGAAGTTGACGCCCAATCGAGAGAGTTGGGTGTCCAAGTACGAGAAGTTTCGCAATGCGAGCAAAGGGTCATCGGTAAAGTCGATACCGGGGACAATGTCTGTCAGGAATAGCAGGCGATATTCTTCGTCAGAAACTGATTCAACAGACATGGGCACAGATAATTCTGATACTCACGCTGAGTGCAGAACGCGACCTAGATCGAATCAACCAGGAGAAGCGTTAGCCGGCTGAAGCAGAAGAAGACACCCCTGAAGCAAAGATCCTGACTCACCTGCTCGGTTTCCGCAAAGTAGTTGTCGGTGTTTCGGTTCAATTCCAAAGTACCAATGTATTGAACCGGGATAAGCTCTTCGGGGATGAGCTTTGTGCTGTCAAGGAGATCGAAATCGAATTCGTGCTCCCTCTCTTCCGGGATGACCTGGACACCAAACTTCCACTTGGGGAAAGCGCCGGCTTCGATGGCGTCGTAAACTAGGCAGATGTTGACGTTAGCTTTGATGGATTGCACTACGCTTGAACCCAAAACTCACGATCACGACGATGGAAATCAGGGTCTTGCTACTCGGAGACATAGGTCACGCGCTTCGAGTTAGTCGCGATATTATACCCGCGTTCTGGCGATATGACTTACACCTGCAAGCTTCAAAGCCTCGTCCCAAACCAATGAATGTGTACCCAACTCGGGAGTAAAGTGGAACTTGACGAAGGTACCCTTGCCTTCCGCGTTGACGAGTCGGAAGGTGTGGATACCGAAACCTTGCATCATTCGGTACGATCGCGGGATCGTTCGGTCAGACAAAATCCACATTGACATGGCCGCTGATTGCGGGCTCAAACTCATCCAGTCCCATGCGTTGTCGTGAGCGGTCTGAGCTTGAGGGATTTCATTGTGGGGTTCGGGCTTCAAGGCGTGAACCAAGTCGGGGAACTGGATCGAGTCTTGGATGAAGAAAATGGGAATATCTGTGGATGGAAAGACGCTACAATTAGACAGCGACCACAGGAATCTAGAGGGAATGCTACTCAATGTTTCCGACCATATCCCACACCCCTATTGGTTGGAAAGGTTGGAAAGGTTTGTCAGAAGGGTGCAGAGGAACCAGAGCACGAAGAATGAAGAGAAGCGCGCACCTTCTTCCGTGTAAAACTTGATCGCGAAACCTCGAACGTCTCGCACAGTGTCAGCACTGCCTCGAGATCCAGCTACCGTACTAAATCGCAAGAAGACGGGTGTCTCCCTGGAAGTGTCGGTAAAGATTCCCGCCTTTGAGAGCTCGGGAATAGCGGTGTGCAACTTGAAGGTACCGTGAGCGGCAGCGCCACGAGCATGCACTGATGATAATAGATATTGTCAGCGCCCTCGTATCGATCTGAACTCAACCATGTGACTTACCAACTCGTTCCGGGATTCGTTCGTGATCAAACTTTTGAATCTTTTCTCGAGCATGAAAGTCGTTCATGATTGTCGGTCCTCGCTCGCCCGCTCGAATGGACACATCGGTCTTGTCGACCTGGGTACCCCAGTAGGTGGTGAGAGGGGTCGAGTCCTGCTCATTGACAGAGTACTGGTCGAGTTGGCGCTTCTTGGCGTCACCAACTGTTCGAGAAGCAACTGTTGGGACTAGGTCAGGTCGAGACTTTGTTTTCTCAAATGCTTGAGTGCTTACCCTTCTCGCCAGCATGGGCAATTCGGTCGGCAATGGAAGGAGTCATGATGGTAGTATATTATCAGAAAGGTTCTGATATCCTGATTCTCAAAAGCACAACAATCAAACTCCCTTGTGCTCACGCTATACTATATAGTATCGCAACATTGGGGACAATAAACCGCCACTAGAGAACAGCATGATGGACGACATTATTGCCTCGTGGCGATTGGCTGCGATCAGCTTCCATCCTTCAGAGTGAAACCGGAAGAACCGCAGCTGACGAGCTAACAGCTGAGCTAACTGACGCCGCAGCTTACGAATGTTTGGATCTAGATAGCCGATTCCCATACCATGACGTCATTAGGTGGAGGTAGAATTAAGATTAGATTTAGATTCCTCGGAGTACAAACTGAGCATCCCCGTCTTTCACTTTGGAGGCCCGCATTCGGAGACGTGCGAGACAGCTTGCGAGACCTTGTGAAAGGAGACAATAGAAAAATCCAGACTGATTTATGAATTAGTCTTTCAACGTCTACCTAGCATTGTTCCTTGCTCGTCTCTCTTTGTTCAACATCGCCACCATTGTCTGAAAGCTTTAGTCCGCCGCCTGACATCCGTGACAGTCATTCCTCGAACCTTACCTTGGTGGAACGATTCGACATCGATACGTAGGATTCTTCTCTCAAGTATTTACAAGTCCATCATGCCTTTTCCAGAAGAGCAGTTTCAACAGGTGCCTTTGGCGTTGCATCCTGAAACGCAGTTCAAGCATATTCTACGAGGGCCCTCAGTCGCGGAAAGAATTGCCGATCGTAGGAAAACAGATTCGTAAACAATGTCCACTCTACCGACAACACCCAAACAGTCACCCAAAGTCTGGTCCCGTACAACAACGCCTAGGATAGCATCGCCTCGACCGGCACCTGGACAAATATATTCTCCCTCAACGATTCTGGATATCCATCAGAGATACGACGCGACGTTTTTGGCCTCGCCTATACCGTTTGAATCCGGCCAGTCGGTCGTCAAGAAGGCTTTCAAGCAAAGCCTTTCGGCAAGTTCAAGCAGACGAAATCTCGACGAAGAGCTTGAATTGGGTCAAGTACCTACTCTATCTCGAACTCCGTCTGTCCACCAGCCGCACTCGAGTCCATTTCACGATTCAAACTCCTGGAGACGCTCAAGAGAGTTTGTGCCCGCGGTACCGCCTCGAAGTGCAATCAACCTCAATAACGGACTCGATTTACCCTATCTTCCGTCATCTACGACTACCCCTCGTCCACAGTCACAAGGCGGCATGTTCGACTCATCGGATCCGTTTGGTTCGCCAAAAAAGAAAAGAGACCTTTTGGAGGCTCTCGGTTACGACATCCAGCACTTGCCCTCGGATTCTACGAGGATTCCCGATACGCCCATGGGTGACGATGATATTTTGGAAAAGGAAGTGGAACAGAAGCCCTCAAACGCCTCGACATGGAAACCGCCACGACCGTCCTTGCGACTCCTCTTTTCCTTGTGCACGACAAAAGATTTCTTCTTTCACATCGTTCCATGTATCGTCTTCTCCTTAGGGGCCGGTGCAATCCCGCCAATCATGACAGTACTCATTGGAGACGTTTTCGGAGCCTTTTCAACTTTTCCGTCCGACGTCATGTCAGCGAGTCCGGAACAACGATCAAAATTGACGAAAGATGTCGGTCATTCCTGCCTTACTCTTTTCGGTATCGGTCTGGCAGGATGGGCCGCCAATACGTTGATGTTGATCTACTGGAGTAGACTAGGGGAAGTCATTGCCAATCGGCTTAGAGCGGAAGTGTATAAAAGTGTGATGGGAAGAGGTATGGAATGGTTCGATCTTGGCATGGGCTTCAAGACAGATGCACTTGGAACCAGTGATACAAAGGAAGATGGAGAAGAAGCAGGCGTCGGTGCCGGTGGTTTGATGGCAAAGTTCACTAGGTTAGTTTACCAGGCTTGGCTGATGCAACTCAGGACAAGACTAACACTTCGTTCATAGAGAAAGCGATGACGTTCGAATCGCTTGCGGCCAGAGCATGGGTGAAATGGTGCAACATATCACCACTTTCATCTCTTGCACGATTCTGGCGCTTGTAAAGTCTTACTCTCTCACGCTAGTGACTCTCTCAGCTATCCCGCTCGCCGTATTGGTGCAGATCGTGACCCAGGTCATTGCCAACCCGCTCTTTGCCGCAGAAAGGAGAGCTCTCGAGGACTCGAGCACCACCATTGAACGGACAACGAATGCAGTCTCTACGGTAAAAGCGTTCAATGCTCAAAAGATCGAAAACGAACGCTTCGCAAAAGGAGTATCTCGTGCCCGACGCACGTACATTGCCCAGACCATTACATGGAGCATCAACAACGGTATCACAGACTTGTTGTTGCAGATCATGTTTGTGGCTGCATTTTGGTATGGCACCAGGCTCGTTCGTACTGGCAAGGGGTCGCCTGCAGCCATCATGACAGTCTTTTGGGCATGTCTTCTCGGCAGTTCCTCTTTACAGACGGCCGTTCCTCATTTGGTTGCTATCAGTCAAGGCAAGGCAAGTATGGCCAGCTTGATCAATATGATTCGGGCTCCATCACCGACAAAGAAGATGATCGCTCCTGTTCCGCACTTGAGGCGGTCACTGGAAACGACTTATGAGGATGATTACTCGGCTTCACCGTTCTCGCCGCTCAATGTATATCCAAATATTCCGGCCACGGCCAACTCGAAATCTGGTGCTCGGAATGCCAAGGCCATCGTACCGGACAAGGCTCAAGGAGAATTCGTCCTGCGCAACGTTAGCTTTGCATATCCGTCACGACCCGAAACACTGGCGTTGCGTGATGTCTCCATTTTCTTACCCGCCGGCGAGACTACATTTATTGTAGGAGGCTCGGGCTCCGGAAAGTCTACTATCGCTCAACTTATCCTTCGGTTATACGAACCCGACACTGGAGACATCCAATTGGATGACAATAATCTCAAAGGTCTGGACTTCGTGTTCACACGCGAGCACGTCTCTGCGGTCCAACAAGGCTGCATCATGTTCGACATGAGTGTTCACGACAATGTTTCTATGGGGCTGGCAGGAATGCCTGGCAGGAAACCGGAGGACGCCACTCGCGCAGAAGTTGTGCAAGCGTGTCAAATGGCCATGCTAGACGATTTCATCATCGGTCTCCCTGAAGGCTACGAAACAAAGCTGGGCACGAAGGGTGCCAGTCTGAGTGGTGGTCAACGACAACGGTTGGCTATAGCTCGAGCGCGGCTGAGAGATCCAACTATCTTGGTGCTCGGTAAGTGTATTGTTGCCTTCGCGTTTTTAAGCATACTTACATTTATTTTGTCAACAGACGAGGCGACTTCTGCCCTGGATATGGCTTCTAGGCTCGCAGTTTTCGAAGCTATCAAGGCATGGAGAAAGAACCGAACCACTATCGTCATCACGCACGATCTGTCACAGATTTTGCCGACCGATTTCGTCTATCTGATGAAAGATGGCCACTTGGCCGAACAAGGTTACCGAGCGGATCTGATGGTCACAGAGAATAGCGAATTCGGCAAGTTGGCAACTTTGCAAGCCGAACAACCCTTGCCAGAGAAAGACAGGGATCCCTGGGAGGAAGCCGATCAAGAAGTCGAAATGATTTTGGAAGACATTGAGCAACAGGACTCTTGGCGAAAGACTATGCGACGATCGACCATGCAAATCGGCCCTGCTCACCAAAGTCGAGGTTATCTAGATTATCTGACTTTCATCGATGAGCAGGAAAAAGCTATGCCAGCAGCGTCGTCTTACGGCTCCGCTAGTGGTAGTCGAGTATCTGCTTTGGCGAAATTGGAAGAAAGGCGAACAAGCCATGTCAATCAACTTCACGACGCTCCTCATCTGCCTTTTATAGCCGAGCGGCGATTCTCGACCATGGGCAGGCAGCTCAGCACCCGATTTGAACCACAAAGTGTATCCTACAATCGACGTATGACGTATAACCGACATATGAGCCGGAATGGGCTACCTCGACACAGCATGTTCATTGTCACGACAGATGCGAACGGCGAGATGGCTGATTCAAAGGACATGGAAACGGCAGATCCCGACGAAGCATTCGTTGCAACTATCGACAATGCCCCGAAACTCTACCGGGTCCTTATGGATTACTTCCCGGGAATGCCGAAAAAATGGCTGCTCGTGTTCGGATCAATCTGTTCCATCGCGCACGGTGTCATGACCCCGCTCTGGTCAAAATATATCGCCGCGTTGATGGCGAACGTCAGCTATGGAGGTACCGACACATCAGGAATCACCAAAACCTCTATTATCGTGATTGGCATTACTATAGCCAATGCAGTCTCTCTTTCCGCTCAAGGTTTCTTCATGGAAAGCATGGCTGCTCACTGGGTCAGTGGTCTACGAACCTCGGTGTATGAAAAAGTTCTTTCGCAGCCCCAATCCTGGTTTGATAGACGGAGCAACAGCCCAAGTCGCCTCGTTCAGGTGTTGATCAAGGATGTCGATGACATGAAGGAAATTCTCTCCACCATTATCGGTCGAAGTATCACTGCTGGTGTCATGGTAGTCGTCGGCTTAGCATGGGCTATGGCGATTGGGTGGAAGTTGACACTAGTTGGCATGGCGGTTGGGCCTGTATTTGCGATCATGATCGTCCTCTCGAGTAGGGTGAATACCGGACTGGAAGCGAAAAACAAGGAAGCTCGTGAGCAAGTATCACGCACCCTTTATGAAGTAAGTTTTCGTTTCTATACCCGCTTGTTGTATATCGGTATTAATGCAACTGTACCTGCAGAGCGTCGCCAATGTCAGAAGCATCAGGGCAATGGCGCTCGATGACACCTTTTTGGCCAAATTTCAGAAGGAACTCAATCTGGCTCAGCGAACCGGCTTTATAGCAGCTATGGGGAGAGGAGGAGGTACGGGTGTAACTGCCGGCGTGCCGTACTTCGTACAAGGTACGCTGATTGCGAACTGATCTACAGAAACCCAGTTGACTAATTTACGTTCTATAGCCTTGATGCTTTATGTCAGTTCCATCTACATGATCAAGGGTTTTTACAACTTTGCTACGATCATGCAAGTGTACACTATGGTACTATTCAGTGTAACATTCGCTGCCCAGTTCCTGGATTTCGGTATGTTACTCTTCCATTCGACTTATTTCCTTTTGGAAACGAATTGACCACATTCTCCATAATAGTCCCCTCCATTGCCAAGAGTAGAATGGCTGCAGCCTCGTTCAGCCGCTTGAGGAATATGAAAGTGGAATCCGATGAAAGCAAGGGCGACCTACGATTCCCAATTACCGGCAATATCGCCTTCTCCCAAGTCGCATTCTATTATCCGACCCGTCCCGATGCACCGGTCTTGCAAGGCGTCACATTCGAAGTTCGCACAGGCGAATGTATCTGCATTGTCGGTCCATCTGGAAGCGGAAAATCCACCATCTCGGCGTTGCTTCAGCGTCTATATGAGCCTCTGCGAGGAAAAATTCAACTTGACGGCTATAATTTGGACCAAACAGACGTCAAGTGGCTCAGGGAGCATATCGCGGTCGTCAGTCAGCACCCGAACATGTTTGATGCCAGTGTCGCTGAAAATATCGCCTATGGTTCGACCCAAGTACCGATCGAGGAAATCCATCGAGCGGCTAAAGCTGCCAACGTGCACGACTTTGTCATGTCGTTGCCGCAAGGATACGATACCAATCTAGGGGAGAATGCTAGCTTGATATCCGGAGGTCAGGCTCAACGATTACAGATCGCCCGGGCACTTGTGAGGCAATCGTCCATCCTGATTCTCGACGAATGTACCTCGGCACTCGATCCCGAAAACCAGCGGATGGTACTCGACACCATTATGAAGGTAAAGGAGAACAAGACGACTATCTTCATCACCCACAAGGCGGATGTCATGAAACGGTGCGATCGAGTGCTCTGTCTTGAAGACGGAAGGATAGCGGAATCAGGCAGCTACGCGCAGCTGATGGTGAAGGGAGGGGTCTTTGCGAGTTTGATGCGAGCTGCAGAATTTGAGTGAAGGGGGAGGAGGTGAACACGTCGAAATGTGTAGTAAAAAGGAACTGTATAAGGGTATGCGTCGATTCTGGTCATTTAATCCTGTTCCGAGCTTGTCATGATCCTGCTTGGAAGGTCACTCAGCGTTCACTCAGGCCCACCTAGGCAAGCTTCTTATCATTCATCATACACGTGTTTTCGCTTGGGGCGATCGACTGTGTGTCGTCGGCGTTTCGCGTTCTGGTTGAGCGTCATGTATGTTTCACTTGCTGTTTCTCACTTTTTACGTCGTTGGGTGGTCTCTTCCGCTGTCTCTTCTTGGCCGTGTCCAGCTTGCATCTGCACGCACAACACATGACATGCCATAACGACGACCGGTCATGAACAGCAAACTATCAACTTCATTCACGTCCGAGCCCGATGCCAGGCTCGACGACAGAAATCATGAAGAAACGGCGCCGTTGACGGGACTCAGCGAAGTCAGCCGGACGATGAGCAGGGACAGCAGTAACCGCACGCATTCGGGTGAAGAACACACAAGACGAGTGTACTGGTCTTTCTGGCTACTGGGTGCGGTCATCCTTTTGTCGTGGAACGGTGAGTCGTTTGTGAATTATCGAACTTGTATTGGATACAAGGGCTGACAGCTGTTCCTTTTAGTGCTACTGTGCACGCTACCGCTACTCACCGCCCTGCTGCCTCGGGAATCGGTACTGCGGGGAAGTCTCCCAAGCTACATTACGACGTTCTTTACACTGGGAAACTTTGGCTTTCTGTTTCTTGCACAAAGGAGTGTAGGAAAGGTAACCAATGCGTTTGCATTTCGGATATGTGGTGGAGCGGTGACTGACCTCTTCTCTCGTTACAGATATCTCAGAATTCAAGACTACAAGCTTCACTATGGCTTCTCGCCGGAGCGACAACGCTGACAGCGTTCCCCCTGCTGCCGGCCGTCTTCCCGATCCTACCCAGCACACTATATTTCCTCGCTTTGATCTGCTTGACACTGCTGTTCTCCTACGGCACATCATACCTGCAGTCGGCTGTCCTGGCCGTCGCCGCTTTACGGGGGCCCAAGGAGATGCTGGCCGTCATGAGCGGACAAGGCGGTATTGCCGTATTGATTTCGGCAGTACAGGTCTATATTGCCATTATGGGTGTCTACACCTCGGATAGCAAACAGGATCCAAAGGAGTCACCTGACGGTTCGCCAACGACTGCGGAACTTGCAGCGGGGATGGGCTTGTGGATGGCTGCGGTAGTACCTATCGCCATCTGTATCATGACGACTCGTCGCCTTTTCCCAAGAGAATCCGCAACGGGCGAGGAGCGGCCAAAGCTTTCGTTCGAGGTGGCCCGGGATGAAGGCGAGTTTTATGATACGGAACGACGATTCAGTGCGGAAGAGGACGAGGATTCGCGACGGGGATCGACAAATGGATTTAATCGTTCTTGGGCCGTTCTGAAACGGAACAAGGTCATTAATTTTTCGGTTGCCTACGTCTTTATCGTCACGTTGGTACGTAGACACGTATCGCTGTCATCGAGTCGACTCGGCTAACCAGCTTGCTACTGCAGTCTGTTTTTCCCTCCGTGACGACCACCATCGTCTCCGTGCGTCAGCCACCGCCGAAACTACTAGATCCTGCCATTTTCTTGCCCCTGCACTTTTTGACGTTCAACAGTAAGTACGCCCTCCGCGCGCATCCGACGCCTTCCCACTAATCCAAGATCCCAGTCTCCGACTACCTCGGCAGGACATACCTCCCTACGATACCACTCCTATTCCTACAGGACGCCAAACACGTCATGTTCGCATCTCTCGCCCGAACGCTTTTCATACCCGTCTTCATGCTCTGCAACACGGCTCTCCGTTCGAGCGGGGAAACCACGGGAAGCCCGCTGATAAACTCGGACATGCTGTATTTCATGATTGTGTTCCTGTTCGGAGCGAGTAATGGGTAAGTCGTCGAGTCATATACAACCGGTAATTTGTGGCATTGCAATCTTATCTCGAGGACCCCCTTGTTGTTTTGCGTCGCAGGTGGATATCGTCGCTCAGCATGATCATTGCGTCTTCGCCGTCGCTCAATCCAGCCATCGAGCACGACGAGAAGGAAATCGCTGGCTCACTCGCCGGATTCTGCCTCACTGGAGGACTGGTTGTGGGGAGTTTGGCGAGTTTTGTCGTGGGTTGGTTCTTAAAGGTTTAAACGATGGGCGCAATTGGCAAGTTTTTTTCATCGGCTTTTCACGTCCGTAGGGCGTTGTTTAATTTGCGTTGTCTGTTGCGTTGACGCAGTAGTAGGATAATAAGACGAAAGTTGTATACACGTTTCGCTGCATGCGATTACACGACAAGCAGGAGTAGAGGGACATTTTCGTGGTGGTCAGAAGGGCACCAAGGATCATTTGACAAACATGAACTGTATCACGATGGGAAGTATTGTCCGCCATGGTCAACCTACGAACAGTGATCCAGGATCTGCATCGAGCTGTCCAGACATGGTAGCTCTGCTGCATAATATTCAGCTTTTAATATTACGGGCAGCCTGCTTTCCGCAAACACAGCTCGCAAAAGCGTATTTGCGCTTCTGATTTACTCTTTGTACGTAGGCGCGGCTGCGCTTGGCACTGCTTGCGAGGACTTTCGCAGGAGCAACGAGGGCAGCGAGTATAAGATACAAACCCACACAACCAACCCCCTTGCACACCCCTACCTTGCCCTTTTCTCCTCACCCGACCCTAGCAGCGGATCTCTCCCGGTCTTGCCAGACCTATTGCGGAGTTTGATGCAATGCTACGATCCCTCGCCTGTGCTTTTTGCGCGGATTTGGGGATTGCCTTGAGGGGGATTTTTTTTTCGGGGAGAACGACTTGGAAGAATCAGACGTTGGCTTTCGCTGGCAACCTGAGCCCTCTCTTCTGGGGGCTTTGAAGGTAGACTAGATAGTGGCTTAACGTACATTTACTTTGGTGCGAGAGAAGAGGAGGCATGATGGAGCATGATTCTATGTGCATTATTTCAGTTTCTTGTTACCTTTTTCGGTCTCGCTGCTTGATGGTCTTTGACGTCCCAACCATCTCGCTGCTGGTGTGGAAATGTGATAGCAGTATCGGTGTCGTGTGTACACAAGCCAGCACACTACTCTGGATCCTATAACAAGACTTGCTCCTATTGCGTGGACATCTGACCCATCGGGAAGCCTGAGTCGAGCGACGCCAAAGCGTGTGCTTTTCAGAGCGAGAGCGTCCTTTGCCCATCGAAGACCTCCGAAGCATACGAGTATCTTTATTTCGTGCTTGTGGCGTGACCCTGTATACCTGATGACGACGAGATAGGGACAAACAACGAGATAGTCAGTTAAAGAAGGATCTGACCGATCTAACCAGCTATCTGACCGGATTTCCTGTTTCCAGTGGTCGCGCGATAACGATCGAACGGCGGATAGAATAGGAATCAATATTTATTTAAACATCTTGTTGGATATCTTCACTCTTCATCTATCTTCAATCTTCTCATCCGGCATCGCCACCCACTGTTTTGCCTCATCCACCATGTCCCTCCTCCGTCTTGGGCAGCGGACGCTCTTGATACCATCAGCGCTACCCCGATTCCGTCCGCCACTACTCCCTGCCTCGGGCCAGACGTTCTCGACCTGCTCGTACCTCCTCAACAGCATCAACAAATCAGCGAGCAGCAATACCAACTACAGCGTATCAAAGACAAGCAAAGGATCGCTAAATACCATTACTGATTCTGCTGTCTCCCCTTCCTCTCGCACCCGGAGATTGCCTCGATCATCCACATCATGGCGTCGCGGACGACATGCGGCTGCCGCAGCTGCTCCACCAGGGCAGGACGATACCGTCTACACGTCCCACCAAGCGAACATGCCAATGGACCATGAATCGTCACGCAAGATGGACGACGAGACCCTCCGTGCAATGTTTGACAATCCGGCCGATGCTTCTTCCCATGCCTTTATCGCACGCACACACGATCTCGCACCCACCGGTCTGTTCCTCCACCCTCGTCTACAAACACCGGAATACATGCAGACCCTTACCGCTCAGACACTGGCACACGGTATCCACCTCGTCGATCGGATATGCAGCGTTCTCCCGTCCGACCAGTTCCAGCCGATTCACCCGGAATCACCGTTCGCCTCCTCGGTCCTCGATACGCCACGATCAGCGTACGAGCACGCTAAAGCGCTCCGCATGGTTCCCAAGCTGTTGGATAGACTGAGTGATGTTCTTTGTCTGGTGATTGATATGGCAGAGCTGGTGAGGAACGTTCATCCTGATGAGCGGTGGGTTGCGGAATCGGATAGGGCGTACGAGCGGCTGGGTAGTTTTATGAATGGGCTGAATACGCATCAGGGGCTCTACCAGGTTAGTACGCCCGGGGATCCACAGGAACAGCGTCGTCGTTGCAATGACTGACAGCACTGAAACCCCCTGCTCCCTCTCCCCCGCAGGCGCTGAAACTTTGTCGGGATTCACCACACGACCCGCCACTCTCGACAGCGGAGAAACAACTGATCCGAACGTTCATGACTGATTTTGAAAAATCAGGGATCCACCTCCCGCCCGATAGCAGACAGCGATTTGTCGAGCTTTCGGACGAAATCCAACTGCTCGGTCGGAAATTCTTGCATGATGTGGCTGCTGCTGCTGCGCCGGATGGTGAGGGTGAGGGTGAGGGTGAGGGTGCCGATTCGCCCAGCGGGAGAGGGATGTTGGCTGGCTTGACCGGGTCATCGAGCGGGAAAGCAATGATCGAGATCCCGGATGCCGATGCCGTGTTGCATGGGATGGGGAAACCGTTTATCGAGGCCCTTCCGAGAGGTTCACGGCTCGGCCGAGGAGCATCTCGCTTGTCCCGATTCGTCAGCCCGAATTCATGGGCTGCGCAGATGATTATACGACACGCGCCAAACGAACGAGCACGGCGGATCGTTTACGAGGGATGTAATCGGTACAGCCAGGAACGTGTGGACGTGCTCGAGAGCTTGTTGGAGAAACGCGGGGAGTTGGCCAGCGTCTTGGACCAGGAATCATGGGCGGCCAGTGTCTTGTCGGACAAGATGGCAAAAACGCCCGAAAACGTGATGCGGTTCTTGACGTCCACCGCCACGCACCATCTCCCCAAGGCACGGGCAGATGTCGGGTTGCTCGCCGCGTTGAAGCGCATGGAACCATCGTCAATGCGAGAAACATCAGGGATCAATGCCTGGGATAGGGATTACTTTACCGAGCGGTACATGGCCGCCGTTGCGCCCGGGTCTCGTGTACATCCGATTCACCCGTTCTTTTCCGCCGGAACGGTCATTCAGGGTCTCTCACGTCTGTTTACCAACCTATACGGGATCCGATTCGTGCCCTGTGCTCTTCGACCGGGAGAAGCATGGGATAAGGACGTACGCAAGGTCCACGTCGTGGATGAAACCGAAGGCCTCATTGGATCCATCTACTTTGACCTCTTTGCCCGGCCCGGGAAATCACCGAATGCGGCGCACTATACCGTTCGTTGTTCACGCAGGATCGACGATGATGATTTGCCCGGAGATCGGTTACCCGCCGACTGGGATTGGCGCGCCGGGATGACGGGTGTCGAGAATTACGAGGGGGTGCAGGTCAAGGGGAAACCGGGGAGGTATCAGTTGCCGCTTGTCGTGCTGACCACGGATTTCGCTCGACCGAGTTTCGAGGATGGGCCTAGTCTGTTGGCGTGGCAGGAGGTGGAGACGCTGTTCCATGAGATGGGACATGCTATTCACTGTGAGTAGACTATCTTGCCTGCATAATGTGGGACATGTCGACTAATATGCCGCCGCTCTTACCTCTCAGCCATGCTCGGGCGGACGGAATACCATAATGTATCTGGCACACGATGCGCGACCGATTTCGTCGAGCTCCCCTCGATCCTCATGGAATCTTTCGTGTCCTCGCCAGCCGTTCTGCCCCTGTTTGCACGCCACTTTGTCACGGATACTCCACTCCCGTTGGAGCACTTTCAAAGTCATCTCGCTCTGCAGCAGTCGCTCTCGGCACTCGAACTCAACAGTCAAATCACGATGGCAATGCTTGATCAGATGTACCATTCGCCGCTTGCAAGAGATCCCAAGGGGATTGATACGACAACGATATACCATGATCTGATTTCGCAGATGGGTGTAATTCCACCCGTGCAAGGCACGGCATGGCAAACTCAATTTGGACACTTGGTGGGATACGGCGCCACCTACTATTCGTACACCTTTGACCGTGCCATCGCCGGCAAGGTATGGTCAACGTTGTTCGCCCATGACCCGTTGTCGAGGGAAGGTGGAGAAAAGTTGCGGCAGGACGTGTTGGGATGGGGTGGTGGCAAGGATCCGTGGGAGATGGTCGCCAACGTTGTGGGAAATGAGGGTATTGCGTCGGGAGACGCAAAGGCAATGCAAACAGTAGGAAGCTGGTTGCAGTAGAGGCGTCAAGAAGGTCGTTTCCGTGACAGGTGAACCTTCGAGGCACCAAGGGTCTTGGAAACAAGGTAGAATATCAAGCAAACTTGTAGCATATTATTGCATCACTTCATCGGGATTTTTAGCATAAGTAGTTTTTTGTATCCATAACATCATACATTGATTGCCTCTCTTACTCTTGTAGTACTGCATAAACCTGTTTCTCCAAAGCATGACGCATTTCTGCCATTGTTTTATGGTCGCCTGGTAGCATCTGGGTTGTGCAGACAAACTGGCAACAGGGAAAACACGTTGTCAGTCTACCCTACAGCTGCTGACTTTCGAGGACGGTCGTACTTGCGGTAAGATTACTCTTTGGGTCGACAAAGTACATTGTCCCTGCAGCTCCAAACCACCCTGCACTTCCCGCTCTTCTTCCCCACCCGCCATCTGTGGCAGTCTCACCCTTTCCAGCCTTCTGCCGCCTTTCGGGCACCAAACAACCATGCCCGTCGACCAATCCCACTCTCCCGCCGCCGCAACATCATTCGGCTGAAGCGGACGCATGTTCATGACCTGCGCCAGACCGGTAGTGCAGTGTGAGGTAGCGTCGGTTCGAAGAGTGAGATTACTAATTGTTGTAAGAGGAGGGCGTTTTGAGGATATGCTTGCTCGGTTGTGTGGACCAGCTGGAGCAGCGCTTTCAGAAGCTTTGTATAGTCCGAGGTTGTGCTATACAACCCACCACCAGCTCCTGGGTATTCGATTTCCGCTCAACTCTATTACGAACGTAGCGTTAGGGCTGCGAAAGCCTTACAAACACTTTTCCGACTCTCTTGCGAGGTAACGTCAATCCCGGCATCTGGGTCTTCAGAACTTGGCATTCTGTGGCTTCTGAGTGAGATCCTACCCGCTACGCCCTTTCGCCGCGCGATGACTGTTTTGGTTTCTAATATGCCTTCAGTACCTCCTCAGATCAGCCTGACGTCAGCGGCAGGAGTAGCTAAGCGATGATGTGTTGCGAATAAATCTATACAAATTCTACCCAACCTGACACTATGCTGTCAGTTATACAACCAGCACCCGAGATCCTCCCCTTGATCGAATATGCAAGTGATCATCGCCCGAAAACGCGACGACGACCAAACGTCCTGGATACCCCGTCCGCTCTCTACTGTCCTATGCAATGACGATTCACCCCCGCGCGCACCCTATACTATCATCCTGTGCGAACCTCTATAACGTCTGCACATGCTCCGTGATGGTGCTTTTCACCGTCTCGTACACGAAAAAGGAAGTAGCCATCGACGGCGCGACCTTCAACAAATTCGGCCACAGCCCGCGACTATGCAATGAAAGATTAAAACGTCAGTTTCACTCCATATTCGCAAGGGGGAAAAAGGGCAGGAGAGAATTAATAAAAAAACGCACTACATCCCACCCCACCATCCTTCCGCTCTCGTAATCTTGATCATGGCATCCAACGCGCCATTGTAGGCAGGGGAAAACTCTTTCATCCCCGCTACCTGCATTTTCCGGCGCAAGACGTCGAACGGGTACGTGAGTGTTTGCGCGACTGATCCTGCCGCTACCGGACGGACAGGGGGAAGGAACGAGCAAGAACAGCCAAGGTCAGTACGGCGATTTCAATTAACGGCGGGAGGGAAAAAAGCGGGGCCTTGTACGAACCTGCACCACAACACAACGTCCGCACACTCTTATTCGCCGTCGAGTCGTCGGGCTTGATGAACCGGCCCTTGAGCCCCTCGTAGAAATAAAAGTTCAGGGCAACGTATGGCGCTACTCCAGCTGCTGTAGCTAATGTCCCTCGACTGCACGTCACAGCCACCTCCATCAACAAACAACTCTCTAAACGAGACCTGCGAGCAGACGGCTTGGAACCCACTATAACCCCTTCAAGCCCCCTTCAGTCCGATACACCTTTCTCGTCATGCCCCAAATCCCCAAATCCTTGTCAAGAACCCTCGTCCTAACCGTACTCGCGCTCGCACTCGCACTCGCACTCGGAACGGACGACCCGATCCCCGTTCGCGCCATCCCCGGCGTACGCGGCATGGATATTGATGCGGTGGCGATTGATATACGGGACCTGACCAGGTCGAGCGGGTACGTGGAAACTGGATGGGGGGAGGGGAAGGGGGGACGTGATCTAGACTTAGGCACGTGCAGAGACAAGAGTGGCGGGCCGGATGATGCTTACCGACGGAAGCGATACCCGCGCATGCTCCTGCACCCAGACGCCACGGGGTGCTTAGATTCTCGTTGCCTGTATATGTTTTCAACCACTACACACACACACACACACACACACACACGCACAACCGTCGTCCCTGATTAGCCATCGGAATACGGTTCGACGCGCGCCGGCGGTGGTGGTGGTGGTGGTGGTGCTTACCGTCTTCAACGCCTCGTACGTCGTGAATTGTACAGCTGAATATGGGACAATCTAGCCACCACCGTCCGGCCGCGCAGAGTGGCATTAGTTTCAGATATTCTAGCAGTAGCACGGAGGGGAGATTTCTCAGGACTTACTCGGGCGCAGTTTATTCCGTTTCCTCGCATGAACCCTGCGTATCCTTCCTCCTTGTACATCCGGACGCTAACGCGGGTCGAGGGCGGTGGATTCAGCGACGAATTTCAATCGTCATCCGGGGTAGAGGGGAGGGAGAGAGCGACTTACAGGGACGACCAAACACCGCCATAGGCTTTCGCGCTACCTGCCTTTTTCTTGCCTGCAGGTTGCGCTGGTTCCCTCGGCTGGACTTGACTAGGCGCGGCAGAGTGTTCAGGTCAGTGTGAGGAGCGTGTGTTGGGCTCGTGGTGCAAAGGCTTACAGGATGATTTTGAGTCTTTCTAGCGGGCTGACCACGGTTCGACTAGCAGCGCCCGCGAGACCACCTAGGGTAAGCCGGGGCGGAATTGTGAGCGTTTGATAGTCAGGTGCATTTCCTGTAAAAAAGCTATCGCTCACCCGCTACAAAGTAAGTCAGCATCAGCTGGTTCTCCTTCAACCACATCGTCGCTATCCCCTTGTGCTCCTCCTCGGAATCTTCTGCCGTTTCTGCCTCTTCAGCAGTGTTGTCCCGCGGATCCTGACCGAGGAAGTCGACACGCTGTATTGGCTTTGAGTGGTGCAAGCGTTCCTGTGGGAGGGAGAGGGAGGACTGCTCCAAAAGTGGAGCGGCGGGAACTGATTGCGCGACGGCCATGGCGACTAGAGCGGCCCCGTCGTCGTCGGTGGTGGTGGTTTGGTCTTTGGCTAGTGCGGGCGCTGCTGCTGGTATGAGTTCCGAAGAAGACGGTGGAGGCATGACTCGCACGCACGCACGTGTCTCCTGTTTGCCGCCGTCGCTGCCCCGGCCTGCAAGGTGGATAGATAGGGGTAAAATGTATTCTGTGCAAGGTGGGCGAGTTCTCCAAAAAGTGGTTTCCTTGCATTTCTCCTATCGGCACAAGTCGTCGATCGACATGAGATATTCACCCGAAGTTTGAATAATATCCGTCCATTTCCTCCATTTCCTCATTTCCTCATTTCCTAGCCAACGGGTGCCTCCACTCCAATTCGCATGGGGCGCGTCATGTCAACAAATCAACAAACAAAACAAAACAAAGCCGTAAGGAGGACAAGTTTGGTCATGAACTTTGTCGTCATTTCGTATTCTTTGTACAAGACGGAACGCTACCTACCTCGTCCGAACAACAGCGTATATACCCTCTCCCATCTTCTTGGTATATCCACAACACCACCAGATGCCCGTCGTGCGGAAGAAAGGCGCCCTCTTTGCGGTATACCACGACTCGCCGCCGCCGCCGCCACCGCCACCCGCAGTCGCATCAGCATCATCATCCGCAGCCAGCAAACCACATCCTCATATTGGGAAAAAGGATGTCCTTTCCAGTCGTTCACCGACACAGAGGCAGAAAACAAAGTCCGTCTCCACGTGTCGCGCGCCGGGTACGGGTAGTTTGAAACCAAGCCAGGCCGCGTTGGTTGCTTCATCCGCTTTACAGAGTTTGACCGGGACGACCGGGTCCCTCGGAGGACGTGGTAAATCCCTCGGAGTCTTGTCAGCAAAGACAGGAAACACAACAGCAGCGGCACGAGGAGGCGGACTGAGGGATCCTCTGGCGGTCAAGAAGGGTGTGGGAAAGGAAAAGGAGAATCTCCGCTCGTTGGGCATGATGGGGATGAGTAGTCTCTCCGCGGGAGGGAAAATGACGGAAAAAATGCACGTCTTTGTTGATCCCGGGGAACAAAAGTCGACCGGCGACGTCGGTAACAAGGACACACGACCAAGAACTGGACGTGTGCTTCGGGACAAAGCAATCTCGGAAATCCGTGCCCGACCGCATCATCATCACCTTCGTCAGCGATCCTCCTCCTCCATACACGCCATACAGAACGCGGTTTCTACCTCGACAGTATTCAACGAGACCAGCGCACCGACAACGGGTCAGGAGAACACCACACCAGCGGGTGAAATTCAAGCCACCACGGGTTCACAGAAACCGTCACGTCCCACTCCCCATCGAGCAATAACAACAACATCAACAAATAACAGGACAACACTCACCTCGGCTCCACGACGCATGTCCACAAGATCGGCACGGCATGAACCGCATGATAGCGCCATGGAGGAAGACGCTGCCGACACGCCGCCCGTGGAAGAGGATCCCGAGGAATCGCCGTACCTCTCCAAACCGAGATTACGGAAACTAAAACCGCCGCCGTCGTCACTTCTTCCGAGCCCGAATCAGCAGCGCAAGATGAAGATGATGATGATGATGAGAGAATCAACGACGACGACGACGGCAGAGCACGACGTCATGGAATCCATGCAGAATCAAGCCGGGTCGATCTCGCCCCAGACGACACACGTACAAGTCGTTTCCTCACAGCCACAACCACAATCCCAGTCAGAGGCGCAAGAACAGGAAAACCTCTTCTCCTCTTCCCCGCTCATCGAACGACCTCGCACACGGAAACCCACCACCACCACCGCCGCCGCCACCAGCACATCATCATCATCATCATCATTTCATCCGAAATCACACCACCGTCCCACGAAAAAGAACCCGTCAGCCGGTGCGGCGGCAGGCACTTACGCGGTCGTGCACGCCGATCAAGTGCTTTGTGATGTTTCCGAGGCGTACGGCGCGGATACGAGTTTACAGCCGTACGGGTTTCAGCGTCAGTCCGGCCTGAATCCCGCGCGAGGGGGGACGTATCGGAGGGAGCGGACGGCGAGGAACGGCAAGGAGAGGGCGGGTGGGTTGGAGCCTTCGGTAAGTATTGCTTTTAACGACGATTTTATCCTGAAACTCGACTCCTATAGAATCCAGGTTTGACTGATGGTGTTTTTGTGTGTGTGGTGTGAAGACGTATGGATGGGCACAGATCTCACGGAATGAATTCAGGGCGCCTTCACCGCCTACCTCGAGCATGAAGAGACGGCGGGCAGGGATGCTGTAGCGGTTTGGGGCGGGGAGGGGGGGGGGACCTAGCGGACGAGACGCAGATGGCAAGGGGAACAGTGGTCTTTGTTCTGCTTGCAGATGACGCGGATGCGGCTTGAAGAATTACCTATTTGACTGGACCCTTTACGATGATGATGACGATGACGACACGTGCGACGACTTGCGACATGTTTCTATGCTACCCGAGGCGAGCGATGATCTTGGACTACGACCCTTCTGGAGACGAGACGATATTCATATAATTGTAGCATATCATCCCACTAAATATGTTTCATCTTGTTGATGCGGAATGCTAATTCCATGTGTAACATGCGTCGCAAGGTCGTAAGTATCGTCATTATTCTAGTCTATAAGTCCTGAGCACGCTCATATATACACGGCAGCTGCAAAGATAACCGGCCGATGATCCCTATCGAGAGTAAACGTTTTCAGATTATGGCATGGGAGGTGAACAGTCAACAGAGAGACGTACGATCTCCCTTCGAGTTTCCTCATGTCTGCGTCATCCAACGTATCATACTTTAGGCAAACGACCTCGCCCTTGCGCCTTGGCGGTTCCGGCTCTTCCTCTGGGCTTGGCGGACGGTCTGGCGGCGCAACTTCAATGTCCGAGCGCGGTCTGACTAGATGGTTGAACCACTTTTTCGCGGTCGCGATGGACGTCTCGACCCCGTCGCTGCCAAATAGGCTGTGCAAGGTGTCGGTCCTGTGAGGGATGTCTCCAATCGTTCGGGATCTAAGGAACGCATGATCTCCCTTGCCACTTGGTGACGTCGTGTACATGCCCGAATGCCGATTCCCGTGTTCGTGCGCGGTGGCCGTCGTACTGGAAGGGGATCGAAGCATGACTCCCGATATGGATCGATGTTTGATTTTATCAGCGAGCCTTGGTCTCGTGAAAGAGTCGGGGTCCAAGATGCTGGCAGTCGGGCTACTGTCGTCACTGCTTCCCGGGTTACTGCTTGCATATCCCGGTTGCGAAAAGCCTGTGTTTCGTAGGCCGAGATTGCGAGCGGTACGAGATGCTGGGGCGGCACCGATCTTGATCGTGGCTGGTACCATTTGTTGAAGCGCAGACGAATGTTCGCGTTGTACAGGAGGCAGATTCCTTGCCGATTGCGATTCGCCATCTTGCGGCGAGGTGTCGCTCGGAGAGATTTCCCTGCGAAGGTGTAGTTTCGATACCAGATTATGACCTATTCGAGTAATCTTTCCTTCGACATTCAGCAGGTTGGCCGAAGTTGGACTGGTCTGAGATTTTTCCCTTTCGATAATGGTTTTCCAGAGCACTCGATCACACTGCGCGAAAGGGTTTCAGCGGTCTGACAGCAACAATGATCTCCCAAAACTTACCCAACTTGGCACTCGCTGTTTCGAAGAGCTATCATACACTCCTCTACGAATGTCCTCCTCGGAACTACTGCTTGTGTCATCATCATCATTAACATCCTGATTGACGTGCTGACTAGTGGAGAACCTTCGTTTTATCTTTGTCGAGAGCTGCCTCGTGATGCCCGGGCGGTATGATGATGACGTTCCTGCCGCAAGACTCTCGCTATATGTACTGTCTAGCGATTGACGTCGATTTTCGAATAGGTCTGCTGGATAAGTGTGTGTTGTAACATCGGGAGCTAGCCACGCCATCGCTTCCGGCGGGGAAAGGATCGCGGATCTCGACGGAGAAGCCGATTTCGCGAATGCTGACCGTGAGCTGACGCTTGAGGATGGGATGCTGACTGGCGGAGTGGCAGACTTGATAAACTTCATGAACCTGTGTTTCGCCTTGATTGCCGTCGTCTTGGCCACAGCTGCAACTGGCCGGTGGGGCTGTGCGACTGTCGTATACCCTTCCGATGTCGGCGGATCCTCCCCTTCCGATGCAGTGCCTGCTATAGTGGAAAGAGCAGAAGTGTCCACCGATCCCCGGCGGTCACCAGTAATCATGCTGGATTGATCATCGGTAAAGTTGTTATCGGTCTCGCATTCCTCGTCGACCTCCAAGATGGCTTCGCCACCTTCTTTACGGGCCTCCCGAGCCTTGGCTTCTGTTTTCCGCTTGATCGACCTTGTTCGCTTCGCTGATCGCCAAACGTCGTATTTGAAAGTTGGTGCAAAGTCGATAGGAGCTTCCGAAAAGCCGTCAAAAACATCGCCACGGGTCATTGCGCTTCTCAACTGATCAAATTCCAGTGCTTGCGCATACTCCTTGCGCGACACCAACCAATCGGCGTGAAGTCGAGAGATATCCAACCGGAAATTAAGATCGCCCATCCAGAACACAGTGTCGAACCGGTCTGTAATGTCCTCAGCTTGTGCTCTGGGATCTGATTCCGGTAAGAAACAATCAAGGTGTAACTCGGACTTGATCTTTTCCACGTTGGCTATTCGAGCATTCACCCTGTGTGCATGAGCTGCCAGATGTGAGTTGACGAAAAGGAACCGGTGGCCAGCCATGTTGAGGCTCATCCCTATCCCGCCTTTGTTGCCGATTCTTCCGCCAGCAAGCCCTGCGGGCACGTAATCATGGTCGAAGCCTTTAACCCAATCTTTGCAGTCGCGATGAACAAAGATTGCAAGATAAAGGCCGAGTAGACGCTCTTTGACCAGGAAATGATAAGGCCCAGTAGAGTTTTTCGAATGCATTGAGCTTGCTCCGCTCGTGGTCTGAGAATGACCTGCTGACGTGCCTCCGGATGTGTTTAGCTTCCTCATGTGACCAGGTGAGCCCGAAGATGGGATTTGCAGTGGTGTCAGTCTCTTGTCCTTGATCTGTCCTGGCGTAACAGTGAAGTATCCCGCGGCTTCGCTTGAGCCGGATAACGCCATTCGTCCGGATTCTCTTGGCATACTGCGTAAAGCAGTTGACTCCGTGCCAACGTGTGAGACAACCTGATGCTTCTCAGCTGGCGCAGTGGATGAGATCAATGATTGGGGTGTGGCGTCGGACGGTTTCGGTGCAAGAGCCGACTCGGGCTCTCCGGCCACCGTCAATGTTATGATGCTGGACGATGGCTGAATATCGGTCCTATAGGACGACATCGGCGATATCGTGGTGCCGTCCGTAGTGGAAGGTTGGCCCGAGTACATGCCAGAGTTAAACCCGTAAACGTCATCTGCCGCCGGAGCTGCAGGTGGGAATTCGGTCACAGGAGTTGGTGTCTGGAGCTCGAATGAAAAGGTTGGAGAGGGTGGAGCTTCCGAGCCTGCTGAGCGCTCTCGAACAGGCTTGACTACCGCCGGAGGAGGAACGAGTCCGTTGGCGGCCCGTATGGGCACTGATCGCCTTGGAGTGGGATCGCCTGATAGGGACGGTGCCGGACAAGCTCCGCCGTCGACCGGAGATGCCGAATTCATCCGTCGAGGCGAAGTGGAAAGCGTTGAAGGACGACGATCAGCTCCCTCTGCTGCGGTAGGCGTGTTAAGATTTCCTTCCGGCACAGCCGATGGTGAAGGTCCAGAGCCGCCTCTGAGGAAAGGGTTATATCCTGGGACCTGGGACGGCGTCGAGGGCAGAGAACCAGATATACTGCCTTGTCGAAACGAAATACTACCCGAACGTCTTGTTCGGGCTTTCGGATCATGCTTGACGCCACGGCACAAGTAGTCTTTGCGCGGCGGTGGAACAGATTCGTTGAACGTGAGTCACAGAAACGAGCGCCATCCAGCAGCGTTTTCTACTCACCCTCCAAGAGATCCGACCATCCTTTGTTTCCGGTTGTGATATGTGGGGTATGATGCATGTGATGTGGTGTTCTAGTACTGTTGGCAGCTGGCAGGCTACCAGGTTGAAGTGGGTTGCCGACAGTTGGACCTTCAGCTGATAAATCCTCTTCCGTTCCGTTGGCTGCTGATAATCCCGATTCGTTCCTCGTTTCAGCTATTGAAGGCTCAGCGGAGATTGTCGACATTAGAGATCCCACCACGGTATCGAATTCTTGCTGACTGTCCTTTGGTGGCACCCTTGGAGGGAAGGTATACGCCACTGGAGACGTCTCTTGGATTGGCGTTCCTGCACAACTTGAACCCTGAGTGCCAGTTCCATGAATGCGTTCTAACTGCGCGATCCAGGCCTTTTCCGCTTTCTCCGCCTTTTCTGCCTCCTTGGCTTTTCCCCTCTCCTTGAGCTTGTCCTTTTCTTTTGAGCCGCCAATGACACCCTTTGCGACACCTGCAGCCAATCCTCGAGGGACACCACTAGCGGAAGGGCATTCTTGCGCCGCGACTACGATGAGATGATATGGGTGATGCTCGCCGTCCGTACTATCGAAAGTCGGGAAAGATGTGACAAGGTGGTCTGGAGGATGATATGGCGGAATTTCTCCCAACAATGTCGCTAGGTCGCCTTTGGGTAAGGAGTCTCCTAGATTCCACGACACGACTCGAATCTTGATTGCTTGTCGGTCTGGACGTGCGGTGGATGCAGCAGCTGCGGTAGACGGCGTGCGGTTTGCAGCGGCAGGGACTTGCTTAGGAGTCCCAAGTTGTTGTCCGGGAGATCCAACCATGGCGTTCCAGATATATATTGGAAAGATACGGCTCCTCAAGTGCCGGTTTAACGCTCCGCTCTATTTGACAAGCGCATCAACTGGATAGATGCCTTTCTACGTGCACCCTTTGATCATGACCCGTAGAAATCAGCTATCGCCACATTTTGCACTTCCCGACGCTATTGAAGGCTGATTAAGGCAGATGAGAGTATATTGCGTAGGACTGGCCGAATGAGCCGAAATATAGTGTGGTCCGTCGGTCGTGCGTCGTGTAGCAGCAAATGCCGTCCGAAGCTTTGTCGTGTTGTAAGTGGAAAGGCCGATGGCACACAGGAAAGCCGGTCGGTGAGTCCACTTTTCTGCTTGCTGCCGCAGTCAAGTGATATTGACTACTTGTTTTGAATTGAATGACTAGGGGTGGGTTTGCATCTTCTTCTTCTTTACCCCAGCCGTCGAGACGTGCGCCCTATCAAGGAAAGGCCAGGGAACGACTTTTAACCCCCTCTTCCCACAAAGTAAACAAAAGAAGCGATCGGTTACGATTCGGCCTGCTTAGCTGCCTGCTTCATGTTCCGGATGGTGAGTTACTACTGTAGTGACTGAAGATGGTTACGGAATAGCTTTCCGGGTTTAGGGAATAAAGACAGGAACGTTCGGCCCAACGGCTTGGTATATCAGACCATACTCCATCACCCAGTAGCCTTACGTCGTCGGTACGAGCTGGACAAACAATACCTTCGAAATGAAAGCCGTCATTCAAAAAGTCACGAATGCCTCGGTAACAGGTGAGTACGACCTTGCTTGTCAATTCCTGACCAGGTCTGGAGCGACCCCTGTATCAGCTACCGTATTGTATAACCTGCACACCACCTGAACTGATCTAAGATTCTCTTTGATTTCGGTGAACTCTTCTAGTTGATGGTCAAGTGATATCCTCAATTGGGAGAGGACTCATGGTTCTGATTGGCATCGGAGTAGGTAAGATTCTCATCTTGTCTTCCAAACGTCGCTCTCTGACGGGTCTACATGTGTTTTGTCAGATGATACACCAAAAGATCGGGAATACATCGTGAGGAAGATCTTGAGTATCCGATTGTTTGATGCACCCGCACCGATAGCTGTTTCGGAAGCTGCAGACGGCGATGAGTTGAAGGAAAGGCAGAAAGCTTCGGCTTGGAGGGCCAGCGTGAAGGATATCGGAGGTGAGGTGCTGTGCGGTAAGTTTTTGAAGTATAATATATGTTAACATTGGGATGTTGGTCATTCTGCTGGCATATACTGAATTAGGGATGAACAGTCTCACAATTCACTCTAATGGCAAAAGTAGAAAAGGGTTCCAAGCCTGGTGAGCTCTGACGACCTATCAACGCTGATCTGGTAGACAAGTCTGACTTCCCATCTTCGACGCCAGATTTCCATGGAGCCATGGTACGTCAAGAATTCTCGACACGTATCAATGGTTGATTGTCGCTCAACTTGGTGTTTCTGGAATGGTACGTTGTGACCTCAGACGACATTACCGAGTTCGATATTCTACAACGAGTTCCTGAATGACATGCGGACAGCTTACAGCGCCGAAAAAATACAAGGTGAGTACCATTTATGTAGACCTCCGGGGTGTGCGTTATTAATGAATGCGCTCGTCTTGACAAATGTCAGACGGAAAGTTTGGTGCCATGATGCAGGTCTCCCTATGCAACGACGTGAGTAAACTCACACAGATCGTCATCGTACCAATGAAACGCTAATCAACGATTTTACTCATCAGGGACCTGTAACGATTATCATCGATTCAAAGGCAAAACCTCCCTCAGCCCCGCCGTCGCGCTCGAACACACCCTTGACGAGCGGGACATCGACACCTGCGCTTGACAACAAGAAACCTCAGCAGACACTTGCGGAGAAAAAGGAGAAGAGAGCGAGAGCGGCGGAAGCTTATGCAGAACGGAAGAAGGCAGAGGCTGCTGATGAGCAACAAGTGGCTTGAATAGAAAGTGCATTAATTTCTTGATACCTGGTAAGAGCCGGTGGTTGAAAATGTAATTGGACTGAATGGTGTTTGGTATAGACGCCATGCATGCACCGATACTCAAACCCAGTCGGCAGTCAAAATACACTGCAGTATAGGAATCGCCCTTGTTGTTGAGTTGTACCTTTCAGGTACTCGTCGTACGTGGCAACGGAACCGTTCTCGCCCTCTTCGTCCATCCTCCAGAATATCCGGGTCACGTTGAGACAGCATCTATCTCTGAACGCCGAACATTATGGTCTGATTTTTCGAAGGCCTGAGTCTACACAAGGGCTCAACTCTGCTTATGAGGGAGGAAGAGCGCTCAGTTCGGCATGAAGATTGTAGATGACACAGTTGCAAGGCGAAACGATGGCCTGCGAGTCAAAACATTATTGGGCTGTACACCTCGGCTGTGTCTGCATTATTGGCTCCGTCTGAGATATATCACCGCTGCTGCTAAGTGATGACAGCGACGCAGGCGGGAAGGAAAGTCCAACCACTATCTTACATGTCTTTCGACCAGAAAACACTGCTTCCGCCGGATCGCGTGGGGCTTCCGTCGGAAAGGCAACTATTATGCCTCTCGACTTGTGCATATGTGGATATTAGATGAGCTATGCTGTGCACCTTGTGAAGACTGAAGATGGTCAGTATATATGTCGCTCTGTCTACCAGCTCTCCGTCCAAGTAATGATGTCAAACTTCACCAAGCAGTGATAGTTTTCGATTCCCCTCAGGCATATCACCGCCACAGTCGGAGTGCCCCGCTGAACAGTCTATCGATAAGCTCATCAATCCCAACTCACGGCTCAACTCAAGGTCAAGATGTTCGACGTGGCAGTCGGGAATACCCCGAGAATCAAATTCTGGCTACACATCACCCTAGCACTGCTTATTTCGACGGCATTCATGCTCACTATCGCGAGAATCGCAAACAAGGGCAGCACTCGAGGAAGGTCAACGTCATACGGTATACCTGTAGTGAGCATAGTGTTTACCTCTCAAGAATTTACGTGTAACAGTACTCATGCAATTTTCGCCAAGTAAGACGCTCAAAGGAGCAATTTCTCTGTCATACCAAGTCTCCACTCAACATTGCGCCTGCCTTCGTCGTTGGCGCTCTGCGAAAGCCTACATGATCCTCAACTACATCGAAACGGTCTTCTGGGCGATGCTCTTCGGCCTGTCCACTCAAGGGTCTTTGACGGGTTGCAAGGGAAGTGCATGCACTTTGGCAGGACTCTTGGCTGCGGTTTCCGTTTTCGGTTGGTGAGTTGCCAGAGAGTTGAGCAATACTCCACGGTCCAGACTGAAATGGCACGCCATCCTTTTTCAGCTTCTTCGCAGGGCTTCTCGCCTTTGTTTGCACTCGTGCATGGCTATTTTTCCGTCGACATGGCTATCATCCAGGTACTTCACCACTGGAGGAGGAAGAGGGTACGCATATGCGCTCGACGCCTTCCACTATGTCGGTTGAGGAAGTGAAACTTGAAGCTGCCTAGGTTTAGTGGTTCGGTTATCGCTATAGTGGTGTTGTATTTAGCCTTGAGCCATACCCAGAGTCGCCAATCTCCTATATATCGAGATTACTCCTGCACCAATGGTCTATGGGCGTCACAACGATAACGGTCAAATCGTTGAAGAATCGTAGGGTCGCGAGATGTCACACTTACCACATTCACCGCAACTTTTGGCCGGTCGGATAACAGACGGGAAGCTGCGGTCCCGCTTACCACGGGCGGACATATCGATATCTGATTTATACTGGCGTGAGACGTATTTCTACAACCTGCTTTACATTCGGGGTCCACAGACATATTTTGGGTTGTCCTGCTTAAACCACGCGTCGATCTGTCATGACTCGAACAATGCATCCGACACCTGCTACTTCCGTAAGCTGAAGATCGGACAAAAGAAACGCGAGAAGGTTCGTTTAGTTTATCGATGACACAAACGTGTAAGTGTTTCTGTAAACAGACCTTTTCATGCCAATTCAGGAGGACTGATCCGCTAACTTCGCTCGGGTTGGCCATTCCCTAATGTATCGTAGATATGTTATGCAGGAGCAGGACGATACATCACGGGTAGTGGAACAGAACGTCAGCAGCCGTCACAGCGTGCCTCGGAGCTAATACGAGTAAACGGTCAGACTTGCCTTGTACAGATATGCCATAAGACGATCCTGTTGCGCGCCATCAAGATTTTTCAGAATGGCGGGGATGTCGGTCGAGCGTGTAGAGTTGAGTATTGAGAGCACTGCAGTCGTGGTTAAACTCTGCAAGAGCAAATCTTTAGTGAGCGGATCGGCGGAAACGCTGCGATATAGGAAGGACAAACCTTGGCTTCATCAACGCCGTCGCCGTACGGGCAGTCGGTCAAAATAGTTGAGAGAGCACCGGTGGCGTCCCCTCTAGAGTGAAACGCAGATTGTCAGCCGTACTGGATGCATGATCGAGCTGCGCCTCCAACAACACAACACATCATGTACACGATAATGGCTACTCTGCGTGGACGGCTGCCTGCGGCTATCCGCCAGGTCCTGGAATGTTCGTCACCACCTTGACTCACTTTGACAGCAGGCTTCTGACCTCTGCACTCCTATTTCTAGCATCTGCTACGACTCCGTCGGGTCCTCGAGGATCAGGGTCGTACAAGTCTTGCGGGACCAGTCGATCTTCGTCATACTGGTCGATATCGATCTTGCGAAATGCTGTGTCCATTTTGGAGACTGAGGATTTGGTGGAACAACGTGGAAAGGTCCTGGTTCTCGACAAGGGTCCGTCTATCAATGTTTGCTACTGGTCGCTACCAGGAACGGTCTGAACAGAGAAGGACATCCTCTTCCGAAATCGCTCAACAGAGCTATGTATCTATGTCGAAGCTGAAGCTGCAACGTTGCGTTCAAGGAGGTACCGGACGCACCTCGCCGTCATGACGTGTGTTCTCATACTGTTCTCATGTTCAGCCGTTGCTGCGAAGCATGCTTCATAATCATGCTTCACTCACCTAGATACGACGTCAAGACGTATGCCATCGTGCGGCGATAATCAGAGCGACGACCGTGCCTAAGAGGAAGAAGGATGCAAGGGACGCCGCTCGAATTCACCCTTCGACGGGCGGAGGTGTAAACTTGAACACGAAGACCAAGAGGGAAGATGTTCCGCGTGGGAGTATACTACGACGTCGAGCAGCGCATAGTTTGAACGAAGGAGTGGGTGAGTGCATGATGGTGTGAGAGGTGCCTTTCTGAAGACTGGGAATTAACAAGAATCCACATGATCATATTTGCTCTCGATACAGAAGGTTATTGTCACAGTTGACTAGACCAATATTTTCTAATTGTTGTACAACTGTAAAATCAAGTGGTGAGAGACGATGGAGAAATCTGTCCATGAGACAGCCTATACTGGCTACATCCAGCAGTGCTCATGTTTGCGGTCGATGAGACTGGGCCTGTAAGCGATAAGGCGGATAACACATATCTAGGTGACGTATCGGAACCAGTCGACATCGTCTCCTCGGTCCTCGTGTTCAAGTTTCTCCTCCGCCGTCCAAGGGTGAGTTCGAGCGGCGTTCCTGGCATCCTTCTTCTTGTTCTGATTGCCGAGGTACCATGTCATGAAGGCAGACGCGACCACGACGAAGATGCAATAGGCGATGTTGATACCGTGCCCCTTGTAGTATCTGGGCTTCTCCTTGGCGGGGTAAATGAATGAACTGATGACACCGCCAGCGTTACCGACTGAAACGATGATGGCCGTCGCGACTCCCTTCTTGAGCGAACCGCCGCAGTTATTTGAGCCCCAGGCGACGACGACGGGAATCAGGGGATAGACACCGGCAGCGGCTAAATGGAGCCCGACGTAGTTGACTCCAGGGATTTTTGTGGCGATAAGAAGCGTGAAGCCAATGGCGCCGATGGTTGCGAAGAACATGGCAACGATACCTCGCTTCTGCAGTCGATCCGACATGTACCCAGCGGCAACGGTGGTGATCGCAGCCAAAACGTAGGGAGGAGTGGACATGAGCTGAGCCTTGGCGGCGGTGTATCCCAAGTTCGCGGTGAGGGTCGGCGCGAAGAGCGAGAAGCAGTAAACCGGCATGAGCGAGCCTTGGAAAATGCACGCGAACTTTGTTCATCGGAGAAGGTCAGTCTGCGAAGATCCAATAGTGAGATGCCAGAACACTTACCACCCAAACTTTCCAATCCAAGAAGGCATCCTTGACGAACTTGTATTTGAAGGCCTGGGAACATCCGTCGTTGTCCAGAGCCAATCGAGCCCTCATGTACTCTTTCTCGTCGGCGTTCAAAAACTTGGCAGTGTCCGGGTAGTCGTGCAACATCCAGAAGGAGATACCGGCAACAACGACGGTGACGATACCTTCGAGAATGAAGATCCATTGCCAGCCATGGTACCCAGCGACGCCATCCATTTCGTTGATCAGTCGAGCGAGAAGACCGCCAAATGCTCCGGCAGCAGTGGCGGCGGAGAAGAAAAGGGCGATTCGGAAGTTGATCTCGTATCGCCGGTACCATTGGGTGAGGTAGAAGCTGACACCGGGGAAGAGACCGGCTTCAGTGATACCCAGGAAGATTCGCGCCACAAATAGGCCCTTAAAGTTTTTGACAAATCCCATCCCTACAAAGAGACAAGACATGGCTTGGATGAGTAGATGAGCGGGTTTCTCGCACAGCGCCGTGTTCTTACCGATCATGACAACACCCCAGGCAAGCATGATCAACGGTAGCCATCTTGAAGGTCTGCAAGAATGAAAAAACGAGAGTTTTCAGTAAACATGCCCTGGAGGTGGAGCGAGGAGAACCGCCAGACATCGCTACATACCGCCATGCCTTCATGCACATGTTCGACGGAACCTCGAACAAAACATAGAAGGCGAACTGACCGAATGCGATATTCAGACGTAGGGCGCGAATGAGACGAAGAACCGGGACGTAAGACGTAAAAAACGAACGGATGAGTCTCGCAGCGGTCTAACGAAAGATTTAACAGAAGGATACGTACAAAGACAGCGAGACACGTCGAGTACTGGTTCTGGGTGAGCTTCAGATGCTTGGAGAGGCCAAACAAGTTTGCATTTCCGATATTTGACCGATCCAGGAAGGATAAAAGATACAACAGCGACAGCCACGGCACCAGGCGGTAATCGCTGTTGCACAAAGGTCAGCAGAGTGCACAAGGGATCAGGGATGGCATCGGTACTCACGTCTTTCGAATAAGAGCCTTTTCGTTGATGCTGGATGCCTCGAGACTCGCCGAACTGCTGTCGAGGTATTCGACGTGCTCGTGGACCGCAGTCTCTTTCTCCTCTATGTGGAAAGCCTCTTGCTTTTCCATGGTGACAAGGCGATGGATAAGATGAGAGCGAGATGACTTGTAGGATGCCCAGGGACAGGCGATGTGGATGAAAAAGTGAAGGGTAAATTTGCGGGTGAGCAACGGGGGCAGGATCTATATCTCTATATAGTATTCGGTCGACACGTTTGACTATGACTCACTGACAGCGTGCCAGCGTGCCGATCAACCAAACAGGGCATTTGACATCCCTTTCGGAAGCTTATTGCAAAACAGCGCAACGTGCTAGCATCGTGAGCGTCCCGCAGGTCCTGCAGGAGCGGCAGGACTGTCCAACTGGTGAGCTCCAGGCGTAACCTACACGATTATTGATGATTGGCTTCGATCTTGACCTCTACTCAGTTCAAATTACAGTTATTCGCTTTCACGCGGGGTGGAACAACAAGCGCCGGTGCCCCAGTTCCCCACGATAGGCCCCGGATTGCATACCGTCTTGGATTTGGAGACCCTCGTCACCACGCGCTTCTCGCGTGTCGGTACCTGTTAGAAGCCTGTAACCTATCTTATGGAGGTCCAGCTTATTCTCTGCTTTGTTCCCTCCAGCTGATCGACATACCTTCTCCCGTTTCTGTTACACAATAATGTAATGCATGCCAAGCCAACCGAATTTCTGGGCAAGATACGATGACCGATGAGTCTGCGAGATGACTGACTCGCCGTCGGACACCGTCAGGTCTTCGTCCTTGCAACACGGAATGGCATGTCCTTGAGGAGCTCTTGGAGATAATCAACACCGGGCCGGGTCAAATGTACCTACTCGCCAAGGGGCCTTGATGACGGCAGCACTCAGAGCTCTCCAATCATCGGCGTATCATGTTTTGAGGTGCTCACAGCTTACCCAGTCCTTCCTTGTTCTTGACCAATTTCCAGCAGTCTTTCTGCCACAGCCCTGTGCGATGCTTGCGCAAAACAGGAGCTGGAATGTTAGAATGGTACCGGCCGTTGAGTGTCTGTGAACTGTGGAAGCTGTCTTTGGTGGAAAGTGGAAGTATATATCGAGGAATATTCCTCGTAGTTTCGTAGTTACATAACTCTTCCAAATCTCGTAAGTTGTCTGCCTACAGCGCTCTCTGTCATGCCTCAAACGCGCTTCATGCCTCCCTTCACCTCACTCGATATGACAACATATCGTGGTGAAAGTTCCGAGGCTCCCAACTTCTTACTTGCGACTCCCGGAATCCACATAAATCTCGAGCGCATCTCAACTCGTTCGCCATTATTCGACTGTCATGTTTCATCAGCATCATGCCGTCGGCGTTGTTGGCGATGCATGTGTTACATACAGTAGTGCAGAGATAACAAGATTCTTATGACAGATCCTGATACCCTTCAAAGCCCTCTTCCACCTTTGGTAGCTGAACTGGCTTGATGTTGATCGATTTGTACCGCCCATCTCGCTCTCGACACGCTGCTTTGCCCAGTGTTGAATGAATTCCAGTCGACATTCGATTGCCACCGTTTGCCAAGAGATCACGAGAGTAGTTGCCCGGAATGCGTGACATGAATGAAGTTTGGAATCGGTGAATCTTCAGGGAAGACCATACTTCGGTGTTTCATGACCCCAAAGGTGAGTACCAGTCTCTGACCACCTTCTTTTTGCAGTACGAAGGTAAAAGGCATACAAACAACCGTCGAGAGACTCCTGTGAAATGTTCCATGCACCGCCAGTACTGTCCTTCGGCCGCAAACCCCCGGCCTAGACGTAATCATCGCCTGAGCATCTGGTATGTCTTTCGACATGAGTTATAGTGCTTAAAGGTATCTATAGCGACACTGTTGATCATGTTAATGTTATCTGACTTTCCGTTCAGTTCTTTCTAGAGTCTCGAATGAACTGCTCTTACCATGTGCCCCTGCGACGGATACAAAGGATCGCGCCTATAATCGCTTATTGGGGATTTCTAATCTGAGGGTAATGGCGAAGCTGACTTTTGTAGAACCGCCAGTTCTATGCTTTATTAATAAACGAGGATCTACAGAAGTGATTGAGCCAATCCAATGCGGCAGCAATCCTCCTGTTGTTACTGAGCGTCTATATTATAGAATATACATAAGCCAACTTTCAAAACATTGTCCGTTTTCTCTCACTTCAATTCACCATACCTAACCTAGAGATCTCAATGAATGGGACCCTGGGAGCCGGCTACCTTTTGTCCTCCCTTGATACCAAAAAGGGCGATAAGGAACGCCAGAGACACAAGACCGGTACTCATCCACAAAGCAGCACTGTACGCCCTCATCCTTGCCCAGTCGTCGGCGTCACTCTGATGGCCGGGGACAGAACCAAAAACGACGCCGCACAATGCCAGTCCTACGGCCGTTCCGATCTGGAATGCGGTATTGATCAGGCCTCCTGCCGTGCTCTTGATCGATCTGTTTATCGCGTTGTGACTTCAGCTAGAATGAATGCGGTCCGTAAAATCAACACAGCAACTCACGGAGGAACGGATGCAACAAGCGAGATGGCAAGGACGTTGTACGCCCAAGAGACTCCGGTGCTAAGAGCGTAAGCATTTGCATACTGTGAGTGTCCGGAGGCAGCGATTGTAGGGCGATCTTCTCAGACTCACACTGCAATCATCATAGTCAAGAACGTGGACTAGATTCGAGGAAGAAAGTAAGTTGTGGAAGCAAGGCAAGAACTCTACTAAGCTCTGCCATATACTTACCGACCAGAAACTGTTTGTGGGCTTCATTATGGCCGAAGGCACGTTGGCGACAATGCAAACCGCGAGGGAAGTGGCGACAATAGTCTTGGTGGTGAATCGTTGTATGAGCTCGCCACAGGTCATTGTTACAATGAGACCTGCGAGAAGGATCAGCGAAAGGGTATGCGGCCAGATTATGATTCAAATCATCAGCTCACCCCATGCACCGCAGGGAGCAAGTCGTACGGCTGTCTGTAGTGGCGACAGGTGCAAGATCTCTTGACAAATCAAGACGGCATAGAATACCATCGCGCCTGGAGGAAGGCAGCTATCAGAATTCGAAAGAGGAAGGGGCAGAGACTAAGAGTGAAGACGCACCCCACCTAGAGAGAAAAGAATCAGGTCCAAAGATAAAAGCGGAGAGAAGAAGACCATCTAGATATTGCACATGGAACGACGATGGAGTGGTTCCTCACCAGGCTTGCATGAAGAATGCTGTGAACCAAATTGCAGCAAAACTTGGCTGCTTCCACAACCACAGAGGCATAACAGGATTCTTGACCTGCGGGACCGCATGATCAGAGACAGGGCGCGTAAGTGAATAGCACCATTTCTATGAGCTTACCTTCCTCTCCGTCAAAAGGAAACCGCCCAAAACCACAACCGAAATTGCAATAGGCGCAATTGCAATTGCTTTCCCCCAACCATAGCTTTCCGAGGAAGATAGTCCGAGAGTGAGTAGAACCATGGCCGATGTTCCCAAGCAAGATCCTGCGATATCCATACTGGGACGAGCATCTGTGGGTCGTTTGCGCTCCGCGGGGAACGCGAACCAGGCAATAACGGCGAGCATTCCGGTCAAAGGAGCTGTGACTCGGAAGATCCAACGCTGTCGGGGGAGTTTGCGTCAGGGAACTGCAAAGACGGGCATACGTCTGCGAAGCTTACCCAACCCAGAGTAGCAGTCAAAACGCCTCCAATGATCAAGCCCATAACAAACCTGAAAAAACGTGGTCCAGCATTCAGCATACGTTGTGATTTCAAGGATAGACTGCTTACCCGATGGCTCCTGCTGCACCATAGCAAGACATAGCTCGATGCTGTTCTCTGCCCGCAAAGTAGGTACAGATGACACCAATGGCTGAAGGCACGGTCGCTGCAGCTCCCAGCCCTGTCACGCGGAACAGAATGGAAGTCAGCAACTCGTTTCGGGGACGAAGACAGTCATTTACTAGCCTTGTAAAGCACGAAAGATGATCGCACTGATCTCATTCTGGGCGAATGATACAGCAAGTGACCAAATTGTCAACCACGCCATGCCGGTGCAGAATGTCAACCTCTTGCCGAAACGATCCGCGATGACACTAAGAATAGGCAGTATGGCATCAAAAGACATCCAGCAAGCGCCCGTTGCGCAGGAGCTTACCCGGCGAGCAACAAGAAACCGCCGAAAGCCAAAGTGTAGGCCGATACCAGCCATTGAAGATTGGACGAGGTGATGTTTAGTTCTTTCTGCATTTGGGGCAATGCGATGTTGACCGAAGTCAAGCTTCGGACCACGAGTCAGTGCCGGCCAACGATACGTGTAGCAGTGACTCACTAGATCAAATCCATAAGCTGCGCGGTTGCAGTTACAGCCAAGATTGCCGCACCCCTTAACGAAGCTATCCTGCCAGGTGTGACAGAATCGTTATTCTCTTCCAGCTCCATCCTATTAATCTCTGCCAAAGACGTTGAGGCGGAGGGATTCGGATTGAGCTCCATAATTGATGTTGCAGTCGACCGCGGGAATGGTGAATCGGAAGGAGCTTCGGTCGCAGGCGTTGTTGCTGGGCTGTGCACACTGAAGTGAATGTGCTTGGTAGGAACGTCGAATGAGTCATACGGCATATGGACTCCCTCTTCGAATGGCGTCTCTGGTTCCTCCGCCACGACGGCATGGTCCAAGGCATGTTGGTAGTCTCCTGACACTGGCGTAGTCGACCTCTTCATCACATCTTCCGCTCGCAAGGCTGAGATTTGGTTACGATTGACAGCCAGGTACGCCCCAACACTACTGGTTCGCCTACCTCCTGCGAACAAGGCTGACGTCGTTCCTTCCGGTTCTTGCGCAGTGTTGGGGTCGAGAGAACCGACTCCATTGCTGGGTAGGGGTGAGACTGCGTTCCGCTGAGTCAACATGATATCGGGTGTATCGTTATCGCTTCTTGGTACAGCATCGTGCATACTTGAGGAAGGCCTTCGGCTCGTCATGGCGGCAGTGCTGGCGCGTATCACTACTGAAATAGTGGATGTCGGTGTTTTCGACGACCTTGAAGAATGATCTTGCTGTTCGGCTTCGTCAAACGCGATAAGGTGATATTGTAGTCGATGATATTGAAGTCACCTTATCGATTGTTCCAGTCATCCGTATTTTGCCCTCGGGGCGGATGTGCTTGAAAATGCTGTATGCGTCGCATCACCTTCCGGTCGTACTCCGGACTGTACTCGTATCAGCTATTGCCCAACTTTTATTCACCGACGCTATATAAAGAGCTTACATTGTAATTCGCTTTCCGTACTTGATAATTTCAGCCGTTTGCTCTTGTCGTTCGTTGACAATAGGGTTTGCAATTGATGCCTGCCGTATGCCTTTGAGTTATCACCCCGAGTTGGTTGGACCCACCAGCCACTAGAGGGAGGGAGCTGGTCCGAGCGTTAAGCAGACAACTGGAGCGACTTCGAAGTTTGGGCTGAAAACAAATGTCGTCGGCGACTCCGGTTTGCTTCGGGAGATATCCCCGCACCGGCGAAGATGTTCCGGCCTCCACCTCGGGAAGATTCAAAGTCGACTGATACTGAACTGACAATCATCTCGCGCGAAAACCTCTTCGAGTCCTGATATCAAGACAAGCGACAGATCTATCGGCTACTAGTACTTGGCTCTGACAATCGTAGCTTGCAGCAACTGACCGCTGGGCATAGTAGCGTTCTGAGGGGTACTACTTCGATTCAGCTGGGCACGAGCCATCACGACTCGAACCGCTGACGCTCGTCGTACACAAGTGATCTCCATTGCAAGAAGGATGCGCAAAGAGTGTCAATACGCCCAGGTGCAATATCATGGCGGCAATGTAGCAGGTTTGATATACTGGTGCAAGATCCACCTTGAGACCCGCTAGGTCTCAGTGCCATTCACATCGATGCCAATTGTCGACTCTATGAAGCTTCTGTCGACTCCGGAGAAGAGAGCGGCAGCGAGATGCCTGGGCGTACGGAACGTTTGCTAGCCGATGTTCCTTCAAGTATCAAGATGTACTACGGCTGGGTTGCAGGGCGCAGAACAACTACCTGTTCAGGATAGGTGCAACATATCAGAGCAATTGATGAGGCGCTCACAAGTTGCAGCTCAAGCGCATTTTGCGCCTGTTTCGGCTCGGCGCGCTTAGATACGCTATCGACCTTGTCTGCCATCGTCATCAGGAAGGGAGGGTATCGTTGCTTGTATGCTTCGGTTGGCAACTGATAGAACTCGTTCACCCTACCCAAGACCTCATTCCACTCCGACAGGTGAACAAGGACTAGCCACAGATACCCCGGATATTCGCAAGCATGGGTTATCCGAGTCTTTTCCGTGAGTCTTTGCGCGGTCGCCACCAGTGTGTTATCAAGAGCAATGTTAACGTTAGTATTGCCATATTCACAGGTTCGGAGGAGATGTCCCTCGTGCAGCTCTATATTCCCACAGAAGTAGCGCACGATACTATTTCCGAACTGGGAGTAATGGGCGATTTTCAATTCAAAGACGTGAGTGGAATCAAGCCGCAGCGAGGTAGCGAAAGGTGAGGCTGATTGCGATATTCTCGACAGTTGAATGGCGAAGTCAATGCTTTCCAGCGATCATTCGTTGGCGAAATCCGTCGTCTCGACGAAATGGAGCGTCGACTCCGATTCTTCCAAAATCAAATTACATCGGCCAACCCACCGATCGGGATCACTCCCCTTTCAGCGTCGGTGCCTTTCACCTCCGTAGGACCCAGGGCGCCTCAAGCCTTTGACGATCTTGATGGCAAGTTGACCGAGCACGAACAACGAATGAGTCAAATCAATCAGAGTTGGGAAACCCTTGGCAGGCGTCAAAGGGAACTGGAAGAGGCCAAGTGTGTTCTGAGGGAGACGGCTGGATTCTTCAACGAGGTTCGCACCCCTTAGCTTTACACACATTGTGGTCGGCTTGATCTAAATCCTTTCCTTTCAGGCTGACAACCGTCATATCGAAATCCGAGGATCATTCGATGATGCCGATGGATCGGCACCTCTGCTCGAGAATGCAGCCGAATATGGCAACTTGCCTGGAGAAAGCGGATTCCAAGGCGTAGAGTTGGAATTCGTTGCTGGGACGATCGAGAGGACGAGAATGCCGGTATTCGAGAGGATCTTGTGGAGGATATTGCGAGGAAATCTTTACATGAACTATTCAGGTACGCTTCAAATGCAGGCCGCGCGTCGGCGGTCGATTGGATGCTAAAGATCTCGTCATATACAGAGATCGAAGAGCCTTTCGTCGATCCTACGACCGGTAAAGAAACTTACAAGGACGTCTTTATCATTTTCGCGCACGGCGCCGAGCTGCTCGCCAAGATTCGAAAAGTTGCGGATTCCATGGGAGGAACTCTGTATCCTATTGACTCTAGCCCTGACAAGCGAAACGACGCACTTCGCGAAGTGACTTCCCGACTGGAGGACATCAACACCGTGCTTTTCCAGACCAGTCAGACGAGACGAGTGGAACTAGGCAAGGTCGCGGAGAATTTAATGACTTGGAAGGATGCTGTGGGTCGAGAAAAGGCAATCTACCAGACGATGAATCTGCTTAGCTACGACGCGAAGAAGAAAACCCTCGTAGCTGAAGGATGGTGTCCCACAAGGGATATTAGCGCTATTCAACAAGCTCTGCGACGGGCGACGGAAACTGCCGGCACGACGGTCCCGCCTATCTTGTCTGAATTGCGAACATATCAAACGCCGCCTACTTTCCACCGAACCAACAAGTTCACCGAAGGTTTCCAAACTATTATCGATTCATACGGTATCGCCACTTACCAGGAAGTCAACCCCGGTCTATTTACCTGCATTACTTTCCCTTTCTTGTTCGCTGTTATGTTCGGCGATCTGGGACACGGTATTCTTGCCACCATGGCGGCGGTCGCGATGATCACCTTTGAGAAGAAGTTGGCTAAGGCTGGATTGGGCGAGATCTTCGACACATTCTTTTTGTAAGTTGCTTAAAGCCAGTCATCCCGCGTATCACCGCACTCATGTGTTCCGTTACAGTGGTCGATACATCATTCTCTTGATGGGTCTGTTCTCAATGTACACCGGCATGATGTATAACGACATCTTCTCCAAGTCCATCAGCATCTGGCAGTCAGGCTGGGAATGGCCGGAAGGTGCGAACGGCACAGTCAATGCTGTTTCGACTGGTACCACCTATCTTTTCGGTCTTGACCCCGCATGGCACGGCGCGGACAACGCACTTGTGTTCTCCAACTCGTACAAGATGAAAATGTCCATCATCTTGGGTGTCATTCACGTAAGTCTTGCATGATATTCGCCTTCAGGTCAATCGTTAACATCCAAAAATCTACTAGATGACGTTCGCCATCTGCCTACAAGTCCCGAATCACATTCGATTTAAGAAGCCGATCAACATCTGGTGCGAATTTGTTCCTCAGATTCTGTTCATGCAGAGTATCTTTGGATACCTTGTCATTTGCATTGTCTACAAGTGGTCTCTCGATTGGTCACAGCAGTCTACCGCACCTCCCGGTTTGCTCAACATGTTGATATACATGTTCCTCTCGCCCGGAACTGTCGATCCGAGTACGCAGCTCTATGCAGGTCAAGGATTCGTACAGGTTTTCCTTCTTTTGCTTGCGCTCGTCTGTGTGCCCTGGATGTTGTGCCTCAAGCCGTACATCCTGTATCGTGAACATCAGAACATTAAGGGTCAGGGTTACCAGGGTGTTGGTGAAGCTCCTCGACTCTCGACTTCGCAGGATATGGCGGATGAGGAAGACGGAAACGGACACGCTGTTGCCGAGCAACAGGATGATGAGCATGTAAGTCGACTGATGCTCATGAAAGTGATTTTTCGCTGACCATCTGCGCTTTTCTAGCCTTTCGAGATGGGAGATGTCATTATTCATCAGGTTATCCACACGATCGAGTTCTGCTTAGTAAGTCACCCTCTATGAGGCAAAGAAAACGAGTAACTCACTCGCTATTTTGCTGTTATCTAGGGTTGTATCTCCAATACGTAAGTTCTGATGCTGGATCTACTTCCGAAGTCGCTCATTGTCCGTCCTTTTGCAGCGCGTCTTATCTGCGTCTTTGGGCCCTTTCCCTTGCACACGCACAACTTTCCGAAGTATTGTACAACATGACTCTCGAAGGCGCGTTCGGCAGCACCGGCGTATTCGGCGTCGTCTTCACAGTGGTAATGTTTGCGATGTGGTTTGTCTTGACCCTCGCAATTCTGTGTATCATGGAGGGTCTTTCCGCTTTCCTTCATGCCTTGCGATTGCACTGGGTCGAAGCGAACGGCAAGCATTACATGGCTGGTATGTCGCTCTCTATTACAATGCGCGTTCATAATCCGGTCTAACGTTCTTCTTTGGTCATAGGTGGATACGCTTTCGCTCCTTTGAATTTTGCTCATCTGGGTGACGAAGTCGAGGAATAGTCTACCATAATCATATAGATTGCACGTGTTTGTAGCAATGCAATACAATGTAGATTGAATGACATGCTCAGGTCACCTTGAGGTATATCTTGCGAATTGCAGGATGTGAATATTTCCGTTAAGACATGGCTGCACAATTGCCAAGTCATGTGAGATTCTGGCTTACCCGTAGTGTGTAGCGTCCTTGACCATGTCATCTGTCATCACATACATTGGCTATTGTTGCTCAGCCCGCCCTCTATAATCACCCGCTATTACCGGTAACATTCCACTCCATTGGTAAAACGTAAGCTATTACAGTACTTCTATTTCAAAAGAACATCAGATCATCGAACCTCGGCGAACGATAGTCTGGGGGTTAGATGGCAGGTCGAAGATCGGACTATCAGGCTTCGGATAGCTTATCAGATCCAAAAGCAAGTCACAAGCAGCGAGCAGGGCTCATTCAGGGGTCGAGATCCAGACAAGAGCTAAGAAGAAGAAGTTGTAAGAGCCGTTGTCTGAGCTCGTTGTAAGATCGTGAGGGCAATCCAGCTGGCAATCCGAAGAAGGCCATGTAAGAACCGGAGAAGGAAAGCTACACAAAGAAAGCTGGAAAGAGCAAGCAGGAGCCAGCGCAAATGACGGTCAGGATTTAGGATGACAGTGTTCAAGGAAACTGGTCGCAGATGCCAAGTATGCCAAGGTAAACGGAAAAGAAGTGGAGAAACCTGCATAATCACCTGCATGAGTACAGCTATGAGTACTCGTAGTTCGCTTTTGCCTCGCATGGGGAAGTTACGTTACGATAAGTGCTGTATGTGTGCTGATAGGGGAGCAAATTCACTTCCAGCACTTAAGGCGAGTCAGCGGCAAGAGCTACGACGATTTCCGTAACGGACGGCGGTTTTTGGGAATTCAAAGCTGAAGGTTGGGCGCTATACCTAGTCTATACCGCTATGTCCTTCATCCGGACCGCTTTGTCCATGCGCCTTTCTTGGGGTACAAAACTCTTTTCCACGGGGCGCCTCTTCCCAGTGTCCAGAGCTGGGGAATTGTGGGGAAGACGATGTTCAGAAGCGCAGGTGCCCCGCTCCTTCTCCATTTTCTCGGAGTCAGATGTTGATCCTCGAAGAACAGCTTGGTTCTTCTATACTGGTCTCTGATTGCCCATGACTTCCTATCGACTGCCTCCTTTCTTCTTTGCCTCTGGGTTTGTCGCTCTACGATGGAAGAAGGGAGCAAGAATGTAACTTTGATCCCGCTCGTAAAGTAGCTCGTGACTTATTTGATGAACTATTTGATGATCGTCTGCTTCTCCGAATAGCTCTCCGAATGGGATGACAAGTCCCGCTTGACGTTCGCGGTCGTCATGTTGGGTTCTGCGAGGTACCGTACCGTGGTTACTTCGCTCGCAAAGGCGTTTCAGGGCGGGCTGCGCTCGCGTCTCGTTACGATCGATGGTATGGTACAGAACAGCGCATTTGGCAGTTGTCCTGTCACAGCCAGCTTCCAGAGCGCCCCCAAGCCCTTCTGTTGGTGACCATACACACCGGCTATCCTCCAAATTGAGGGCTTCGCATCAACAGTTTACAAGACCTTTCGGTAGCACCGGTTCTATGTTGACAAGCGAGTCCCGACGTCGCTCAGTTGGCCACTGCACAGCTCATTGCATAGGATATATACTTCGACCTCGCTTGGATTATCTCTGTTTGGGCCCTCGCTTGAGTGGCTTACATTTGCGGAGCGTCTCCAAGCACATTTCAACATTGTCAACATGAACCGCACATACTCAGCAGAAAGCAAGGAGAAGCCAGTCGTCTCGCATGTGGAGGATGCCAACGTCCTACAGAAGACCGAGTCCGGATATCCGTACCAGAGAGACAATCTGGCTGGCGACGACACCAGCCTGCAATACGATGCCAAGTTTGAGAAAAGGGTCATTCGAAAGGTTGATATCCGACTGCTATTGATTCTTGGAGCACTTTATTCGATTGCCTTGATCGACAGAACAAACCTGTCAGCCGCTCGAGTGGCGGGTATGGCCAAGGAGTTGAAACTGTACGTGACAATGGGTCTAGGAGGCGATTGGCTACAAGCTGACCGAAGCATACCGCCATCCACAGTACCGTAGGAGAGCGCTATAGTATCGCGACGCTGGTGTTCTTCATTCCTTGTAATTACATGCGTTTGCGATCGTCCGGTGCATTTTGTTGACGAACGATCCTACCCATAGACATCATCTTCGAATTGCCATCCAACATTCTCCTTCGAAAGGTCGGCGCGCGATGGCTGTTGGGCACGATCGCCGTTCTTTGGGGAGCTGCTATGGTCGGACAGTCGTTCGTCACCGACTGGAAGCAGCTGGTAGCTGTTAGGGCCATCGTTGGTTTCTTTGAATCTGGATTTTTCCCAGGATGTGTCTTCCTGATTTCCACCTGGTATACGCGATGGGAGACCCAGAAGGTAAGCCAGTCGTTGAACGCTTGGTTTGGCAATGCTGACTGTTGCGTTTCGATAATAGCGACTCGCAACCTTTTACCTGCTTTCCATGGCCATCTCCGGATTCTCCAACATCATTTGTTACGGCTTTGCCCTAGTGCCCAAAGCAGGCATCCTACACACCTGGCGTTGGATCTTCTTCCTCTTCGGCATCATCACTATTGCTCTTGGCGCGCTTGGTCTTTTACTCATCGTTGATTTCCCGGACAAGGCAAAGTTCCTCAACGAAGAGGAGCGAAAGTTCATTATCGATCGAGTCAACAGGGATCGTGGTGACGGTAACGCCGACAACTTGACCGGGGCCAAGGCGTTGAAGCATTTGCTCGATTGGCGAACGTGGTGCTTTGGACTGTGCTTTATGAGCGCAACACTTCCGGTAAGTTCAACCTCGCATGTCACTCTTGTCGGATCGATGACTGATGATAATGCTTGTACAGAGTTATGCCTTTGCCTATTTCCTACCTGTCATTCTCGCAGGACAAGGCTACTCTTACAAACTCACCCTCTTCTTGTCGGCTCCACCATACATTGTCGGCGCCGTCTACACCTTTATCATCGCCTTCAGTTCGGACAAGCTTCGACTCCGAGGCGTCTTTGTTTCCCTCAATGCGCTTGTGACGATCGTTGGCTGCTTGTTGATCGGATACGTCAAGAACAAGGATGTTAAGTACTTTGGTGCCTTCCTTGCCATCATGGGCGGACAATGTAAGTCATCCTTTGGAATCGATGCTGTTCTGGCATGAACTGATCGCATTCACTTTCTTAGGCAACGTCCCTTCCGTCTTGGCTTACCAAGCCAACAACACCATTACCTACTCCAAGAAAGCGGTTGCTTCTGCCATTGTCATTGGTATGGGAGGTATCGGAGGTATCATGGCTTCAACTGTGTACCGACAAGTCGATTACCCCAGATATATGTAAGTGTCATCTCAATACATCACGTAATACATACCGTATGTTTAACTTTGCGTGTTTCTTCTCTTTCAAAGACCTGGATTATGGGCGACTATCGGCGCGCAATTGCTTATTATTTCGATCTGTGTTGGTCTTACCTTCCACTTCAAGAGCGTCAATAAACAGTTGGACGAGGGAAGGCGTGAGCCGATCCAGGGCGTTGAGGGTTTCAGATACTCGATTTAATCATGGAGGCAAGTGCATATTGTTCGAAGCGGGTAAGTGGCGGTCGTCGAGGCTGTGTGAATAACAGTGTACAATGGAACAGGGTCAGAGAAACCCAAAGTGCGTTATCGAAGTTGTATTTATAATGGCAACCATGAATGAACTATCGTGTTGCAACGCACGTTCCGCACGACATCGAACGTGATTTGTAATATGAGTTCAGGGCCCGAAGAATTCGAGGCGATAGAGACCTGATAGCTGCGTATGTTGTTTAGATGTGAAGGCGAAAGGCGTAGCAATGCCTCGTCCTCCCTTTATCGTTCGACCATGGTCGCGAAAAAGGAGTATCTGGTGTTGACGCTCCGCTGATTATGCGACTATGCGACCAAGAGTTGGCGATATACGCGAGCGAGTGCAGCGCCATGCGAGCTGTCATCCGGGCGGGGCATCGATTTTTTTTTGCGAGTTCCAGGCGATTTATAAACACCAGTATGTACCCTCGCCATTCCGCTACAAATATCTTCGAAGTATTCATCCGACATGTATGATCCAATTAACGCCCGATCGACAATATCAGCCTCCTCAACGCCGCGCTCCAAGTTGACGCTCACACCCATCAACGCATCCTCGTTTCCCGAACTTCAACGTGTCGCTGCTGTCCAGATCGAATCATTCGACCCTTTCCCCGAGTTCACCGACATTGTTGAGCCTTCCACGGCGGAACGACCGCGGCTACCGTTCCAAGACCGGGTGGATAGTCTCGCTCGACGGCTGGAATACAAGCTGAAGGCTGCCGGATCACATGTTGGTTACAAAGCAGAGAATGCGGACGGAGAGGTTGTAGGAATTGCTTATTGGATGAAGCCTGGTGAGCGGTTCCGGATTTACGAGCCGAGCAGCATGAGTGAGGCGGAGAGGGCGAGGTATGCTGGGTATGATATGGAGAAGTATAGTGCGCTGTACCGGGCGTTTCAGGATAAGATTGACGAGGTGACAAAGAGTAGGTCTACATGGTGAGTGCGGTCACAAGGTTGCCGTCTCCAGAAGGATAGGAGTTTAGGTGGGATGTGCAACACGTTCTAGGTACTTGGAAATCCTCGCTGTTCACCCGGACCACCAAAAACAGTCTATCGGCTCGCAACTACTGGACCTACACCTATCCAGCATGCAGCCGGATCAACTGGCATGGCTCGAATCATCGCCGGCAGGGAAGAGGCTGTACGTCAGTCGTGGGTTCGAGGATGTGGGAGATGTTGTTGCGGAGGGTTGGGCTGAAGGTTTCCCTGCGATGAGGAGGAATCCGGAGGGATCCGTCTGAGGAAAGGGGAACGGTGAACGGGTACTATAGGCAGAATGTAATCCTTGATATCTATAGACTGGATTTTGATAGCTACGGTCATTCCACTCTCTTTACCGACATGTGAAGTATAAACTGTCAGCATAGTCAAGTTGGTTTGTGTGCTGTTTGGGCTGAATCCGGAAAACACTCTTCCATGGAGTGGACGGGACTCTCCCGTCTCCCGGCCGGAAAGAATTGGGAAAGTCCGCGCTCAAACTCGGCCATGCGCCTGTAATCGATCGAGACCTGTTGACCGGTGGTGGCATGATCCGGTCCACCGAGGAACTCAGCAACGATATATTCAGCCTCGAGTGAGGTTATTGCTATCTATCACATTGTCGAAGAGCAGGACAGCAGAACCGCCATCACAGCCCTCGCCACGATGCCTTCGCCAATTGACATTACTCTGGTTGTTTTGACCATTCTCTTGCCCGTGCTCTACTTGTACCGCAATTCAATCCCGTTTATCAACAGCCCGAAGAATGCCGCCAACACGATAAACAGCATCGGAGGCAAGGTCGCCTCTGCCGTTGCAGATGAAGGAGATCCGCGGGATTGGGTGGCCAAGATGGAGAAGAATGTGAGTTTTGTGTGTGCGTCGGGATGGCTTTGTGGCATGGCTGACAATGGACCGTATTCGATCCCTCCGTCCCGCAGAACAAACGATGTACCATGTTTTACGGATCTCAGACTGGAACTGCCGAGGAATACGCTGTTCGACTAGCCAAGGAAGCCAAATCAAAGTTTGGCATCTCATCTCTCGTCTGTGATCCTGAAGAGTACGATTTTTCCAAACTCGACGCTGTTTCTCCCGACAAGGTTGTCTTCTTCGTCGTCGCTACCTACGGCGAAGGCGAACCGACCGATAATGCTCAAGAATTTATGGAATTCATCATGGATCCCGATGTAGAGTTCTCTGAAGGCCGGGAAGGCGAAGACAAATTGTCCAACTTGCGATACGTCGTTTTTGGTTTGGGTAACCGGACTTATGAACACTACAACGAAGTCGCACGCAAGATTGACAACCGGCTCACGGAACTGGGTGCCAAGCGAATCGGCGAACGAGGTGAAGGCGACGACGATAAAAGCATGGAGGAGGATTACCTTGGGTGGAAAGACGGCATGTGGCACGCTCTCAGTGAAGATTTGCAGATCGAGGAAGATGCAGGTGGCGACGTCGCCGATTTTGCCGTTACGGAACTCGGTCCCGACTCGGAGCTTCCGGTCGATAAGATTTACCACGGCGAACTTTCCGCACGAGCCTTGTTGGGTACCAAGGGTACGCACGACCTCAAGAACCCGTACTTGGCCCCAATCAAGGTCGCTCGGGAACTCTTCTCCGTCGATGCGGACCGAAACTGCGTCCACGTCGAATTCGATATCAAGGATTCCGGCATGACGTACCAACATGGCGATCACTGCGGTGTCTGGCCTTCCAACCCGGACGTCGAAGTTGAGCGTATGCTTTGTGTTCTAGGACTCACAGAGAAACGACACGTCGCTATCAGCATTGAATCCCTCGATCCGACATTAGCCAAAGTTCCCTTCCCGACACCTGCAACGTACGAGGCTATTTTCCGTCACTATATCGATATCTCAGCCACGGCTTCTCGTCAGGCGCTCGCCATGTTGGCTCAATTTGCGCCTACGCCCGAGGCGGCCGCTAAGCTGTTGAAGTTGGGTACCGACAAGGACTATTACCACGAACACGTCGACGGACCGTCTTTGAAGTTGGCCGAAGTCCTGCAGCACGTCGCCGGCGATGATGCCGAAGCGATTCCCCACGTCGAAAACACGACCGCATGGAAGCAGATTCCGTTTGACCGTATTATTTCCTCTATTCCGCGTTTGCAACCACGATACTATTCCATCTCGTCTTCATCGAAACTCTACCCCGATGCGATACACATCACCGCTGTCGTGTTGAAGTACGAGTCAAAGGCCTCTTCCGCCCATAAAGGCAAGACGCGATGGGTATACGGTGTCGGTACCAACTTTATACTCAATGTCAAGGCGGCCCACGCTGGAGAATCGGCACCTCTGATGTCTGAAAAGGGCAACATGGCGCCCAGTCTTGTTTCCTCCTCTGCCGGATCGGGCGTCAACACGCCGACATACCGCATTTCAGGCCCGCGTGACGCCCACTTTAAGGCTGGGAGCTACCTCGTGCCTATCCACGTCCGTCGATCCACGTTCCGGCTTCCGACCTCACCCAAGGTGCCTGTCATCATGATCGGTCCGGGAACTGGAGTTGCACCTTTCCGTGGGTTTGTACAGGAACGACTGGCAGCGGCCAAGCGAACGATCGAAAAGGCCGGTCCCGGCGCTACCCCAGAAGAGACACTCAAGGACTGGGCAGACATGTACCTCTTCTACGGCTGTAGGAAAGAGGACGAGGATTTCTTGTACCGCGAGGAATGGCCAGAGTATATCAAGGGCCTTGGCGGCAAACTACACCTTGAATGTGCCTTTTCGCGAGGTGGAAAGCGCAAGCCAGATGGATGTGAGTCGGCTCGTCTGTTGTTTGCCATGGAAATTTGCTAATTTCCCACTGTGTACTTTTCCGCTAGCCAAAATTTACGTGCAAGATCTCGTCTGGGATTTGCGTGACACCCTCACCAAACTGATTCTCGAGAAACGAGCATACGTTTACATCTGTGGTGATGCGAAACACATGGCAAAGAGTGTCGAGGAAATGTTGATGCAGATGCTCGGTGAAGCCAAGGGTGGTACCGCAGAGGTTGAAGGCGCCAAGGAGTTCAAGCTGTTGAAGGAACGAAACGTTAGTATCCCTCTATTACCCTTTGCATGTTTAAGCATATTCTGACGGTATTGTGCTGTTTGTTCTTATAGCGACTTCTCTTGGACGTCTGGTCGTAGTACACTCGCTGGGACAAGTTTTAAAGGGAGAATGGCAACGCGATATGACGCGCAAGACAACACGTTATCTTTGCATACTAAGGAAATCTGTACTCGGTGCTGCCGGAGCAGTTCTGTAAGATAATCATCAAAAAGAGCATGACTACACTTTTGTCTGAATCCCCCAGCATGCTGTATGATTTGCGACGCGACGTCGGATCAGTGACCCCCATCCAGCTTCTTATTCCACGAGTCGTCTTATTGGACCTCACTCGTGTATTATGTGCCATGTTTTTGTGTTGTTGAAATACAAGGGTGTTGAGATCTTGGCAAAACGTATCTATCCGCACTGTTCATGAGACCATATAAGCCGAGAGAGCGCTTGTCGGTTTCCTTTTCTCTCCCACTTCTCGGTCTTTCTTCTATTCCCTCTTCCCTCCTTCCTAACTTCAAAGTCCCACTGCTCCAGATTTAAAGCTTCCTGTCGAACCACTGGCTGCTGACTGCCATACCGGAGATGGTGGAGAATACGCTGTCGCCCATTGAGAGGTATGAGTCTACGACCGAACGAACGCCTTCGGATTCGATTTTCTTGGTATCGGGTCTGTCAGTGAGGTGGAAAAAGAGAATAATAATTATAGCAGTAAGAGCAAGCCCACGATCATCATGCACGGAGGGAAGGGGGAGACGTACGCATATCCCGTCGACTTTTTCACACCGGCGATGATAGTTGACACGGCCAGAAGGTCAAAGCCGTAGTGAAACAGACGTCCGATAGCCATTGTAGAGATGTATGGGAGGATTCTTGGTGGTAGAGAGACAATGTTCAAAGGTCGGAGGCGAGGGAGAATGGGCCGAAGATGGGTCTATCGATGCATCGATGGGATGGAGATCCTGGTGGTACATTTGGTCAATATTAGCTGCCGGGACAGGCTGGTTCTGCGGGAGGCACCAGACCAGCAGGACAGCAGGCGCTGCGTGAATCGCAGTATACTGACTCTGTGATCAGTGACATCCACGTTGAATATGCAATGAGAGGGCATAGACAACCGAAGCCACTTTACCATCCTTGATACAGGCGAGGAAACTTGAAAGCATCATGGCACCTCGAGATAGAACCCGAGAATTCCACTCGACACTTTATTCCATTCGTCAACGATCGACACTCAGCAACCCGTCACCCTATAGCCTAACTTCGGACCGTGACGCTCAGGCCTCACAACGACTACTACCGAATGGTTCGTCACACGATGGAGGACACAGTTCAGCAAAGAAGACACAGACGGCTCTAGGGGCGAGTAGTGAGTTTGCCAGAATGGCAGGGCAGATTGGCAAGGACATCAATACGACAACCCTAAAGCTACAGAAGCTGGCTCAGCGTGAGTTTGTGAAACAGTACCTTCGCCGCTTGTGTAGCTCATACAAGTACTCAACTGCTACCTAGTAGCCAAGCGGAAAACTCTGTTCGACGATCGTCCTGTGGAAATCTCGGAATTGACATATATCATCCGACAAGATATATCGTCTCTGAATGCACAGATTGCTCAGCTTCAGCAGCATTTACGGGCATCACAGGCAGCAGCAGCAGCAGGTAAAGGAAAGGCAAAGGCGGAAGGGCAGGTTGAAGAGCACAACTCGAATGTAGTCATGATGCTGCAGAGCCGTTTAGCCAGTATGGGCATGGGCTTCAAGGACGTCTTGGAACTACGAACTCAGGTGCGTCGACTTCTTTCTCAACCGGAGTATAGCACCCTGGCTCGGCAAGCGGGCTCACTCTCCACTTCTTCCACCTCGATCTATGCCTACACAGAATATGAAGGCGTCAAAGGACCGTTCTGAGCAGTTTATGCATACTTCGTCCTCTTCCACGCAGCCAGGTAAGATGATCTCTCGCCAATTCGTGTCAAGGCGATTCTAAACCTCTTATCTTTTTGCCCTTGCCAAAGGTGGCGGACTACTTGGCTCACAGGCAACTTCAGCATCGTCCGCATCCATTCCGGCGCTACCGCCAACATCGTCGCTGCTATTACAGCCCCACGACAGAAAGGGAAAACGCGCAGCAACGGCTCCAGGTACGCGTACAGGTACTCCCGACTCGACGGCATCGGGATCCGGCGCAAAGAGGAGTCTAGGCGGCGCGGATTATTTGGCGTTGGATATGAATGGTGATGGTGGAGAAAATGGGTTTGGAGTTGGCGCTCTGCAAGGACCTGGATCAGGCAATCAACAGATGCAGCTGATGGAACAGCAGGTACGTATATCATCTCTCCATCTGAAACCAAGGTGAAAACTCACCGCAATCTTGCAATTGAATGTGTGTCAGGACAATTACATTCAATCAAGATCGACCGCGATAGAATCCATCGAATCTACCATCGCCGAGCTTGGTCAGATCTTCCAGCAACTCGCACACATGGTTGCAGAGCAAAGAGAGACCGTGCAGCGGATTGACGCCGATACGACAGATATCGCAGCGTGAGTCATTGTTTCGCTGTTCACGAAGCTGAACGTGAGTTGAGACCAGACGCTGACGTCAACACTGTCGATGTATTGCCTTTCAGAAACGTATCGGGTGCACAGAGAGAATTGTTGAGATACTATGCCAGTGTCACGTCGAATCGTTGGCTCATGTTCAAGATATTTGGCGTCTTGATAGTCTTTGTAAGTCTCGGCGTTGTCTTGTCTTATCGGCTTGTCAGGTCAAACATATCACTCACACCGCAGACGCTTCTTTCTTCGCCAGTTCCTTGTATTCATTCTGGTCTCATAGAACACAGGGCCTTGGGCGGGGCCCTCCTCGTCATCAGTAAGATCGGTTGTACTTTTGACACCCAGACATTATAATCGCATTGCGAATCTTACCGACAGCCCATCGAATAACACATACCAGGCTCGTCGTTTCAGATGCAGTCTATGTTTTGGTCGCATGATTCAGTGTTTGACATCGCGCTCACGGGCCATCATATCTGCAATTATACTATTACAAGGATCGTAGTCTAGGAAGTGTGTGCACTACTTCACTACCTAGCGCTAGACCAATCGTCGTGGGAGAAATCAAGCCGATAGCAAGGGAGTGTCCGGACGGCTATCCTCTACATCAAACGTCAACGCATCCTTCGAAGCGATTAAATCTTTCATCCGTTTTACTAGATCCGATGTTTTGAATGGTTTCGCGACCGCTGCATCCATGCCGCAGGCGATGATCTGGTAAGAAGTGATATGAGCGACAGACAGGTGATTCGAAAAACGAGTGAACGGACCTCTTTGACCTGTTCACCTCGGGCATTCGCGGTAACGGCGATGATAGGAGTTTCGATATTTAGGCGTCGCAGTTCCCTCGCGCACTCGATGCCCGACATTCTGTAAAGGTACGTAAGTGTATGCTCCAACTGCTCAAATGTATAAGCATACCTTGGCATTTCGACATCTGGATTTGCATTTAATTAGTCATTGCTTATAAAAGACGAAATCGACCAAAACGCACCCATAAGAATACAGTCCAGCGGCGATTGCTCTTCTCGCACGAATTCCAACGCTTCCACGCCATCATTCGCCACGAATACGGTACATCCCGCTTTTATCAGTTGCCTCTTCAGCAACCGCTGGTTGATCAGATTGTCCTCGGTCAGTAACACGCGAAGTCTAGACCCGAAAGGTTCATCTTTCAGCTTTTTGGTTTTAGCGACATTGGTTGGCGGGTTTGGTCTCCTCGACGCTGCGAGTTGACTTGACGGTACTCCCGCCGTGACGACGACTTCAGCTGGACAAGAACATAGCTTCGCTCGAACGTAAAACGTGAACGTAGAGCCCTCGCCGGGTTTGGATTTCAGAAAAATACTTCCTGTTGGGTTAAGAGCATCATAGAAACATGTTCGCGGATTAGGAACGTGGTTTTCCTTACCTCCTAGTAGACTCGTCAGTTTTCTCGAGATGAACAACCCCTAAGAATGGTAATTTCAACACCCTTTCCCGATTTCATCGCTTTGCAAAGAACTTACTAGACCAGAACCTCCATATGTTACATGTGTTTTGGGCTGAGCCTGTTGAAATCTTTGAAACAGTCGTCCGATTTCCTCCTCGCTCAAACCTGGTCCGGTGTCTGTAACGGACCAGACTAAAAACAGGTCCTCGTCCTCAAGGGGCTCAGAAGGAGTATTGGTGTGATTACTGATGGCCCCTTCAGGAACGGAACGAGAAGCATCGAGGATGCAATGGATCTGCTTTGTAGGCGCATTGCTGGTGAACTAGAATGAATGTCGTTCAATTGGTGTATATGCATGTTTCAGCGGCATGCCTCTTACTTTGATCGCATTTGCTAGCAGATTAATCAACTGCAACGATAAAGTAAGTTTATTTTTCCTCTTTCGACGAGATTGATTGCCAGCCAGAAGACTCACTACTTGAGTCACTCGTTGAGGATCAACCTTGACGCAATTGGATACCAACTGTCGATATCCATCGCAGATTTTTAGTGAATGCGTTATCGCCTTGCTCTGCAACTCGGGCTCGAACATGCTAACTACATCGCGAGTGAAGGCAAGAGGGCTGCAAGCCACGGCCGTGATTTGCAACAAGTCGCTGTCCAACTTGGAGAGCGACAACACGTCATCGATCAAACTTTTTCACAATCATTCATGAGTTGAGCATCTGGGTGCGCAACACAAGTTACTGCAGCCTCTTACCGTTTCATGTGTGCCGTACAAAGGCTCACGACTTCGGTATCTTTCATCAGACTGCGCAATTCTTCCTGGACGGAAGGTTCAGTTCTTTTCGCTAAGGCGTCCAGTTGATCCACGATTCCTTCGATAGCTAAACATATAGCGGATAAAGGATTGCGAAGCTGAACAGGAAAATGTCACCGTCAGTAACAAGGGAGATCCCGAGTTGCGTCAGTTCACTTACCTCATGCGACGTCTATAAACATCAGCAGGGTCAAATAATGTCAGCGCATGTCGAGACGATTAGAGGAGAAAAATAACTTCACCATATCGATAAACGATTCTTGCTGTCGCTTTCGCTCTAACGCCTCCTCGGTTCGACGAACTTGATACTGCTCCTTTTCCTTTCGATGGGTGATATCCATAATCGTTCCGCATAATTGTCCCGATGAATCATAGGGCGGTCCAGCTATACCCTCCAGCCACCTTAATTCGGGGTTTCCGTCCTTCTCGACTTGAGGCTTGAGGATTCTGAACTCTGTTTTGCTACGTTTGTAGCGACACTCGGCCAACGCCCTTACAGACAACTCCAAATCGTCCGGATGCACGAGATCGATCCAGCTTGCGAGCGGAGCATTCGGATCCAGGCCCGTGATCTGATAGTAAGCTGGGTTTAGGAACACGATTTCCCCTTCTGCATTGGCTATCCAGATACCAGTTGGACAGCAATCGAAAGCCGTCGACATAGTCAGCTCGGCGGAGCGAAGGTCGTCCGTCTTCTTTTTGAGCATGACTTGGAGCTCGTCATTCTTTCTCTTGTTTAATGCTGCGAGGTATCGCGCTCGTGCCATTTGCTCTCCGTAAAGTTTGACCGAGGCCAGACCGGTGGCTAATAGTCCTCTTATCGTATTCAGCCAGTCTTTGTAAGCCGTGTTAAACTCCAGTCGGGTGCTGAGACCGATGATGATGATACCATGAGTTCGATCCTCCATCGAAGACCGGATGGGCATGACGACAGCATGCACTGGAAGATCTCCGAACGCGTTGGGACTTAGGTTCGGTAAAAGCTCTCCCAAGTGATCAGCATCCGTAATGACCACCGCTTCGTCGTAGCAATGTGCCATCCGAATATATTTTGAGAATGGGCAGGAGTCGTCATCGCCGTCGTAGGAATCCAAAGAACGCGAACGATCAGACAGTACATTGCGGGGTATATACTTGTCGTTCTCCTCGACGTTGGAGAAGCCAGAGTGTGCAGCCAGCTGGAATTGTAGGAATGCGTCGTCACCTGTGATCGAATGCTGGCGGCTCCGACTGGACCCCGTCATAGATCGCGTCTTCTGGGACTCCTTCTCCTGTGATTCTTGATCAAGGTCGTCTCCGGCAGGTTCACTGAGATACATGATCATGAACCCAATGTCGTTGCTGTTCTGAAATGCGGGTAAAGCAAGAGATGCAATGTAATCTACGGTCCGTGATTCGGCTATGGCGCGACTGAGGATGTTGAGAGTGTGGATCCTCCTTTCCGAAACGATTCTTCCTGTGTTGTCGAAATTAGGGATGAAAAGGCCGTCTACGGCGCCAGTTGAGCCCCTAAGGGGTATCATAGACCAGGTAAAGTACGTCTCTATCCTTTCGAACAACCGTCAGTTTCAGGAAACCTACGTGAAGGGAATAGCACTTGCCTTCCAAGGAGTTTTCCCTTTTCAAAAACATCTGCGCATTGTCGACATGTATTACGTTTCCAGCCATTGCCTGCGCAACTACCGGGGCCAGCTGTTCCCATACTTCGGGCCAGGCCAATTCGTACCTCATTCCTAGAATACCAGGATGTTTTGTGCCTATATTTCTCCCGTATGGCTCATTACTGGTGAGAACAAACACAGTCAGCGTAAAGGTGACGCCTCATACCGATCCACACAAGCGTACGCAAGCAAGGACTTACTAGAGCAGTACCATTTCTGGACCCCACGAGACCAGAACCGGGAAGGGACTTGACAAACACAGATTCACCGTCGTCAACAAGCTCTGACACCATCGCTCCGGAGGACCAAGCGGCGTGCTAGCCCAGTCCATGGATTCGAATAGCTCATTATGCTGTCTTGTCGCGTCTGATACCCCAGGTACGCTCAACCACCTCGGCGGTGTTTTCGGTCGTTCCGCTTCCACTTCAGCAAGATCATCGTTGCAGTTCGTTGAATCCTGTTTTTCCTCGCGTCCTGTAAGGATCAGATAGCGTCCGTTCCGTATCGACGTTATGTTCCAAGACATCCTACGTTCCGATGATTGTTTACTGGCCAATGTAAAGATCTTGTTGCTTGAACCGCCTCCCATCGACCACACACGCCGCAGCAAGCCATCACGCATCAACTCTTCAATCAGCAACTCCTCGGTATCCGCGGTCATGTACCGGTTGCCCCATAATAGCTTGCATTCGGTGGGGGGAGGAGGCCGGATACAAGAGCGGTTCTGCGAAGGAGACGACTTTCCGATTTTTGTTGGTATTCGATCCGCTGACGAGGCTGAAGATGTCGTCGTCGAGCCATAGGCCAATGGCCAGTTGTTGCTGCCAGTCCCTGAGCCCATCCTCACAAGCTGGGGTCTTGCCGTGGTGAGATGATGGTTACCCTGAATAGACGCCGGTGATATTGCCGAGTTCGTAGGCGATAGGTCTGGGTTTGAGGAATGTTGATATTCCGTCTCCGTGTCAGCGAGGCAGAGCAGGATCGCTGCTGGATGGTCCAGAGCGCCTAGATACTCCTCGAGAGCGATATGGTCCTGCATATCGTTCACTTGAGACATGGTTTTCAGAGCGAGCTGCCGCTCTCTTCTCCTGGTAAAGACTGAGGTCGACGTTCTTCACTGGCGAACGAATTAAGCGTATCTTTCTCTGCGCCAGTCAAGTGGTTCTGGCGTTGACTGATGACTGGACGAAGGACCCAAGTTGATGAGGCGGGGGAAGTGGTCAAGTAGTAGGGTTGGTGCAGCGTTGCCGCGAAAGCACAAGTGATTGAGAGCAAGATGAAACTTTGTTGAAACGATCCTTCCCATGCTGTACATGTTTGTAAACTATAGGGGGATGGGCCAGAGGTGGTGGACTGTCAACGAGCGGGAGTATACAACGATCCCCCGAGCGAGTTGTATGATTTCCCGCGAGCCGATGCTTTGTGTAACAGTACTGCTGTACTTGTTGTTGGAAAATTGAATACTTCATACCATAAAAACACTAAAAAGTGACAATAAAGGCTAGTCACCGCCGATTACAATGAAAATAACTATTCTGTTGGAGACAACAACCTCCCGGCAGGTTCCGACCTGCAGGGTGTATGTGCCACCAGCAATACACGCTCATTCTGCTGATGAGCTTGCTCATGGGGAACTGTCGACTGAACGACTGATGAGTGATTTCAGAGAAATAGACCGTTTCTCTCCGCTATACATGGATGGCTTTGTCTTCCGATAGCAGACCCGACGGCCAGCGAGAGGAAGGATGTCATACCTGCCACATCGGTTTAAATGCGTCTCAGGTTATACCTCAGCCAATCTGTCATCAACCAGACTACTCATATTCAAGGATTCTGCTTGTCGGACGGAGACATCCTGGCAGGCACGCGCGAGAGGTTCACGCCCGATCTGGCAGAAGCTGCTGTTACTCGGATTTTCCAGTGTCTATACACCGTCCCTTCAGCGGTCTTGATCTAACGTTTGTAAGGGAGAAAGGTTGCGCATCTGTCCGGAAACAGACCAGATCCAAAGGTTCTTGATCAATGTCGAGCCAACGCAAGCAGCCATATGCAGCAAATCATTATATTTTGTTCTAGCTGCCAACACCCCCTTTCTTGACTTTCGGCACCACCCAATCCCATTCACTCAAAGCTGACCCTGTGGCATTCGTGAACGCAGGGTTTCGTGCGTGTCCCACTACTCCTGCGGTGAGGAAGCCGACGTATGGCATGATATCGTACCGTAGAGTAAACCTCGCTGCGGGGACGTTCCTGGGAGATAGAGTACAGCTTGATTTAGAACATGATGTTCGATATGGGACAAAGAGCGGGCAGGAAACGATTCGGAACTCGACTCACTTGAAAGCTCCCGACGGTCCTTTCCAAGCATGGTTCGCTTTAGCATTCTTCAGCTTTAGCTTTGCGGCCTTTGGGATACCAGGCCTAGCGAGAACGTCGTTGAGCGTCGGCATATCGAACTCGGATTGAGGAAAGTAGGATTCGACAAAAGACGGTTTGCTGTTCCGGCTTGCTTTCGATCTGCGGTTGGTCGGTGGCGCACGTGGAATGATCTTGTCCCAAATAACGACAGAGTTGCTAGACTGGTATGTCAAGGAGTCAATCAGATGATTGTGCCTACACCTGTGTGCAAAGGACTTACTCCTTCCTTGGTATTATTATAGTCGGCTGTTAGCGAGACGTAAAGTTGTTTCGTGTTCCACGACTCGAATAGTGGTGATAGGTCTGGTAATAATAAGGGAAAGTCAGGACGAGTTTAGTTATCCTTCCCCAACTGAAACATACCGGCCTCAAGATCAAATCGTACCATCGCGTAGTCCCTCCTGCTATGCAAAAACCCCGAACCTGGTGCACTGTCACAACGAATGCAGTTGTCAACTTTGTGAGATACACTCGCGCAACAACACTCGTGCTTACATGAAGAACTTGTTGATATGGATATCTCCTGGTTTGACGGAAGGGACCATCATCCATGATGTTATTGATATGACTGCAAGCAGGGCGAGGCATACTGACGTAGCCAGTGAGGAAATGTTCTGCAGTCGATTCAGTGAAGAGTACATCTCGTCACTCGTCTCGTTCCTGATGTTGAGTGGAATATGCCAACACGACAGGCCCAGCGCATCATGGCCTTCTCACCAAGCCTCTAGATGGAGGTTGATGGTGGATTGTGTGAAGGAACCTGGAAGCTGGCGCTCGGGCATCCAAGAGACTTACGTAATTTCTCCGAGCAGTATGTTGTCGATTAAGCTGTCGATTGCCCCAGGCAGCTCCCCAGGCTTGCAAGAGGACCGGCTCGATCATGAACATGACGTCGCTTGCAGATCTAGTCTTTTGCTCTTCCAAGTACTGCATATGCACCACCACTTTGTCCAATCCAGCAGGCCCCCCCCCGTCTCACACTTTCTTGACGACTGCGCTGGAAAATGTCCATTCGCAGGACCGCCGCGTATTTTCGCGCGATACCGTCACCCACCGGATTCCATAGACCCATACCGTTGGCTGTCCGACATCTACACGCCTCGACTACCCGGCTCGCGACACAACAGGATCATTACGATGTACTAGGCTTGAATCCGAGTAGCTCCAAGCGAGACATTAAGAATAAATACTATGAAGTGAGTCATCTCAATCGAAATGGGTTACTTGCGAATCTCCTATGCAATTGCCACCATCAAGAGCTGCTTATACTGACGAACAACCTCTGTTTATTAGCTATCGAAAAAGAGCCATCCGGATAGAAAAGGCGGCGACAGAGCCACCTTTGAAAAGGTAACAGAAGCGTATAGCATCCTCGGGGATGATGCTAAACGGTATGTACATCATACATTTGCCACACTACATGCGACAGCAGCTCTGATACGTAGGCTTCAGACGCCAGTACGATGCCACGGTCTCTGGTAGTAGAACCTCGTCATATGGACCTTCCACCGCCTACTCGCCGCGCTCCCCGTATCTCCGCCGGAACCACCCCTCGGGTCCACATCGTGCTTGGTCCACCTCACGCGACAGCACATTTGGTCGACATTCCACTCAATCTCGTCAGTCGCCGTATCCGGATTATGACTTTGCGCAAAGGACAGGCGGTTATGGCTCAGCTTATGCCAATGCCGGGGCCAGGAAGCAGCATCCGCCGCAATTCGGATCGTCGAGCCATCATTTCGCCTATGGAGGTGGTAGCAATATGCGGAGTACGGGAGAAAGAGGGAATTTCAATCGCACGGACAGCAAACATGACGAAATAAAGAATGAGAGTGGATTGGCCAGGTTTATTGGAGTAGTGGCGTTGTTGATTTTCGTTATTGGCTTGGGAGGAGGATTCACCGCGCAAGCAGCGGAAGAGGTAGATTGGGATATTGAATCGGCTCGTGCAGAAATCAAGGAGTCCGAGGAGTCACAACGGGATATGGTATGAGATGCCGTTGGTGAGCCTACTGAATATCGTATATCTTCGTTGTAAACGCTTTGCGATCGAGAATAGGCATAGCATTTGTATTCGTATCACTGTATCTATAAATTCTATCCGTATAAGTCCTTCCCCTTCTTCCATGTTCTAAACTCCCATCTCGTATCATTCGGTAACGGCCGATTTTCGTTTGCTGTACTAGTAATATGAGACCCTATCCTTCCTCCACATTATCGTCTACTCCAATCCTCTTATACGTTTCTCAAACTCGAATGCAGACATTGGCGAAATCAAATAAAGTATGTTCCATGCTCATCCCGATCTCTTCTGCTTGGGAACGCAAACCCAATCTGCACAAGCTTCGAAGTCCATCCATCCCACGCCATAGCCGGCACTGTGAAAGGCAATGACCGTCTTCTGCGATAGCGGTTCCGGCGTTGTTTTGTGGCATGCTGGTGGATGCGCGCTGTGTCGAGAATCCTGCAGGTTACTAGGCAACGGTGGAGCATGGTCACTCGAGCTAGGTGGAATAGCTTCGGCGTTGACATCATATGAGGTCGCAGTCAAATATGGATAGTAGGGGATGAATGATGTCGAGTCTTTGGCATGATTGAAACGTAGGTGATTGTCATCGGGTTCGGCTTCCGTATCGGGCAAACCAGACAGTTTGAGATGAGGTAACAGCTTGAGTAACATGTCTGCCTCCAGTTCCAGTGGCTTATTGGCGGAATCTGGACCAGCTGCAGTCTCGCCAGTATAACTTCCGGTCGCCCCATTGTTCTGTTCATCTATCTTGACTTCCATGCCGCCAGTCATGTTTTCCCCTTCCTCGTCGAGTTCCATTTCCACGCGTCCTTCTTCCATGATGTCTGTTTGATCCATATTCTGTATGTTCCAAGTAGCCAAATCTTGCTCTATGCGCTCGATGTGGGATTGCTTTTTGGCGTAAATGTAAGATTCCAGAGAAGGCGGTGATTTGAATCGATTGCATGCACTGTACGCTTCCGTTGCGCCATGTATCAAGCCATCCGTTTGAAACGAAAGAAGATGAGGTTTTCGGGAAGAGACATTACGAGGTGTTCCCTTCTGTATTCGTTCAGGAGTTTTCGGTGACATACTCTGATCGAAGGCGATCAGCGCTCTGCCGCTATCTGCTACTACGAGCCTCCCATCTTGCAGTCTGTCATGCTTGTTGGTTCCGATGTAGCCTGGCGGTCGAACATTCCTTAGAGGGAGAGCTGTTGCGACTAATCCATCGGAAACTGAGAGACGGGCAGGAAGGAGGTGTGAAAATTTTGTGTCGAATTGCCAGACACCTGTTACTCCTGCACTAACTTCTAAACGGACCTAAGACCTGAAGTACGGGACCCTCTCGAATGTGATCTTGTTTGACTCCCGTTCCCCCCAGATCCTCTTCATGCGGCGTGAACAGGAGATTTGCCGACGTGTCTTGCAGGTCAAATAGCGCGATTCGATAAGTCGGCGGGAATGGAGTGGGGAGGAAGAGGGATGGAAGGTCGACGTCAACACCAGGTGAAGCTGAAATTGAGGTTGATTCCGGTCATTATGTGCGTCAAGACTTGCTGCGCCGCTATTTGCTTGGGCTTACCATGCTTGGCGTAATCTGCCATTCTCAATAATCGTCCAGCCGCTACACTATCAAGCACCCAAGCCTCGGATAAGACCTGAAACGGAACAGCAGCATAAACGCGGGACAGATCAATAAAGATGTGGCTGGAACGGTCAAATATATGACTCACAACACAAGCTTCGCCATGTTCCCTATCGGGATGCATCATACGGGGCATAGTGAGCATTTGAAAAGGAGTCACGCGGAGAGGAGAGGGTGAACGAGGACTCACAGCGGTCTGCCCAAATACTCTTCGTCTTCTAGACTCATCCCTTCGTCGTCCTTTCCGCAGAAAATTAACACTGGCAATCTCCAGTGAGATGACACTCCCTCCACTAGATCGCCTATTGTCGAGAGTTCTTGACATTTGCCAGTTGCTATGGAAGGACGCCTATTCGCTGGTCTGCCTGTTGTGCCATCAATCACGCCAACGAAAGGAGCTAGTCGAACAGAATCTTTATTTGCCTTTGATCCTCGTGCCATGAACGTTGTGTGACCTCCGTGCATGCCTGAAAAGTGGACACGACGTGAGCGATATGTCAATGGGCAGAAAGCGATACCACTCTGGGAGGGCAACATACGCCATTGATCAATCGTACTTTGCTGAGCGGTAACAGTGAAGTAAGCTGAAGATGACGATACGCGCAAAAGGTAAAGAATAAGAAGCTACGAAGAGGTATCCTACGGTACTTGGAAGTGGAAGGTAGATGGTGTTGATAAAGCATCCGACATACCGTGGTGGAGCTCACGAAAGAGGCTGGCGGAGGCCATCTTCTCCTATCGTTGTTGGATCGTGGTACAGACTGGTGATAGAGTATCCGTAGTTGCAGTTGGAAATCTTTAGCTACTCCGGGCACCGGAATTGATTGGTAGTGTTGGAAGGGTGGCAGTCGGTGTGGTGGATGTCACGTAGTACGACAGAGTTACCGTGGAGTGATGCTGAGGGGCTCGTTTATAGCTGTTCATGGCTGGAGACTGTCAGCTAGATTGTCCAAGTGCTCAAGTGCGTGCGTTCGGCGTTTCAAGATTGTAACGGAATAGGATTGCTTGTCACAATCGCCCCTATCCGTTTTCTCGAAGACTCGCTACCTGGTAAAGGTTACTCCAAACATCTTACTGAGAAAGTCTCGTCCTGTTTTTCGTCGGAGACTAATGCTGGAGGCGAGCGTCAGTTAATATCTGGTTGAGTCCCTATCTTCAGCAGGGACGACTGACGCTTAGCTTTGTCAGCCAAACTACATTATCATCCGATAGGAAATCGCAAACCCAATATATCGAATACAACAAACCTCTTCCTTTATGACCTGAAGATCCTAACTCCATAGTCGCCAAGGTCGTAGGGCAATTCGTGGCCCGCACGTATAGTTCCGATGAACATCAAGTTTTTCGGAACGTTGAGCTTGGTGGAAACGGCTTCCACCAGACTAGGAGTGAATCCACCATGAAGCGGTACGAGCTGCAGATCAACGGTAATATCCGGAAACGCCTCGTCTACTAGTTTAGCGTTTGCCACCAATTCCGACCTTTCGTGAATGAGAAGTTGTCGTCAACATTGGTCGGTTTATCTCAAACCACAAAAGCCAGCTTACGGGATGTCGTCAACCAAGTCATATGCATGAACGAATGCCACACGGCTGGTATTTTCGTTGTTCCGGACATAGATGAGAGCTTCTACCATCGCGGAGATCTGGGAGGATTATACGCGTTGTCAACCAGTGGCAGAAGTTAGCAAAAGAGCGAAACGCATACCGTGTCTTGTTTCATGAACACAACAACCCCTTGACCCTTCATAACTTTGATTTTGTGTATGGCTCCCAACTTCCATAAATGAAACCGCTTTTGCGACGACAGATATGCACTCCTTTCGCACAGGTAAACGAACCATCCGTAGAAGGACGTTAGTTGTGGGTGCATTAACAAGACAAGGATGACGCAGATCAGAGCAACAGCAAACAACGCCAATATCATGGGACTATAAAGCGAATAGGGTATCAGCGTAGGCCTTGTTATCGCTGCGAACCTCCCCTGCAAAACTTACCCTTGTGCTATATTGCCGGCGATCGCAGTGAGGATGACAACATTGGCTGATAGAACGACGGCCAGAGGCGCATGATATGACCGTTTCAGCCTATTCCGGGTGATCTTGATCACCAATCCACATATTGCAAACTGAAAGAGGGGAGTTCAGCGACACTGTGGCCTTTTATTACTATATTACGGTTGTATCGAACTTACGCAGAATAGGACGGCCATCTAGCCGCCACATCAAACTTAGCTAGTGGAACGAATTTTCCGAATGAAAGCGCGCTTACGAATGCCATGCTGAACAAGTTCGAGGCTTGCGTCAGGCCAAAGCTTGACGCTGAATATATGATCAGGCACAGGACAAGGTAGAGTACGCATGCGACCCATAGACTCCCTGTTTTCGGCAATTGCTTCCTGAACAAGGCAGGTAGTGCCCGATCCCTTTGCAGAAAGGGTCCTGAATTAGCAGAGCACACTGGACAACGGGAAGCATGTCACTTACGCTGTCAAACGTTCCACCAGGCTGCACGTTGTTACTGCACCAGTCTGTTCGGGAAGCCGGTAAATGGGAATCCCAGAAAGACCTTACTCCTCACCTGAAGACTGACCAGTACACCTCCACACAGCTTCGGTGGATCTTGGTCAGTGTGGGTAAGAGGGTGCAAGAGCGGATGCACCTACCACAATAGCAGAGTCCACGACGACAACTTTGCGCAACCAGGTCCCGCCTGCCACTTGTCCGACGGAACTGAGAATGTTGGCGCCATTACGTATGGTATCAGATGGCAACACGGCATATGTGACGATCAGGACGGAGATGTTGATTGTGAGTGCTCCAATAATAAGATTCCTCAATACTGCCGGATATGCTTCGGGTCTGATTATCGAAATGTATCTGCGGGTTCAACAGCGAAATGTATCAATAACTCTCATCTGTATGGTAGGTCTGAAGAATATTTGCTTCACGTTGGCGCCGATTCGAATCCCGTCACTCCGAGGAGGCCGATGCAGACCCCATTGAATACGGACCTGGCAATATTGCTGCCTCCGGAGGGGCTGGACTGCCAATTTTGTTTCAGTACGTCGCTGCCCGATGCGGCCCAGTGCACACAAGCCGTGATCACTAGTATCAGGATTGTCACGCACTGAGGAAAATACCCTACGTGTTAGAAACATCCGGTCTAGGTATAAAAAGCCGAACGTACATGCAGCGCACAAATTCCTAATGTCACACTGCTACTTTCTCGAATCCCGAAAAGTAGGAGACCGGTGAAAGCGCCAAGGATGATGATAGTGAGTACCAAATCCGGGAAGGGCAAAGTGACTTCTCCTTTGATATACTGAGAGAGGGTATATGTAAGCGGGCATCTCTCCCAAAGCAAGGGGTGTGCCATTACGTACCGATGCAGCTGTCGCAGCAGATACCACACCAGTGGCGACCCTATGACATAAAGTCGCTTTGAATCAGGGATCGTTTCCTCACAGAACTTGTCCCAGCTATAGGTGGAGCATGGACATACGCATCGATCAAGGTGACAGCAGCTGCGCATAAAGCCCATCCCTTGGCGGTAAAATTGAGCAGATACACGTACTGCGGCGATGAGGTCTGTAAGCAGGGCTTCCACTTTCTTACAATCTCGGATGGGGTTCTTGTTCTTACACTAGCCCCGTCCACACGGATGGCGCTTCCTAGCTCCAGCAGGATAGGTCGAAACAGGAACAATATCGAGCAAGCTACAGCCATGCAAATTGGGGAGTAGATGTCGGCGACTGCGCATATCGCTGGTAGGCTACAGCGGCAATCCGCGTGTCAGAGCATGCCATCCTACGGCATGAATTGGGAACTCACGAATAGAACACCGATCCCCATACCGCATTACCTGCTATTGAAGTCGCTCGATACTGGTCGAGCTTCGGTCGGTCCAGCGCCACTGCTAAGCGCATCTCGGCGTCTTCCAAGTCCTGCTTCGTCAAGTCTAAGTAGGACAGCCTGATGCAGGAGAGTTAGTTGCCATCCCCATGTTGCCCCAGTAAAAGACTTACTGGCCCCAACCAGCGAATTGCCAGGCGTAATCCAAATTGTTTGGAAATTTCGGCTTTGACGTCGCTGCTTTATATGGGCTCCGATTCCGCAAGTGTCGCACAATCTGCGACAAATCTGTTGTCACACTCGGAACGACAGACAGGAAACTGAACTTACAGTTTCAAACTCTGATCGAGCAAAGCTTGGAGGGCCTGCTTGTCCATCAAGATTGCCTTTCGGAATGGCTAGAGGTTGTATTCAGCGACCTTTCCCCCTTTGCGACAGTCTTGAGCGAAACTGACATTTCCGTATTGTTCTCCTCCGCGGGGTGACGTCTGTTTTTCCAAACTCGTCCACCTTGTCATCTACTCTATCTGCATGTCCTTTGCTCCAAGTGCGCATCTCGACCGCTTCTTCAGAGATATCCCTGTCGCCTGGCTTGCCAGCCTCCAAGTCCACATATGGCAACGTGAGAGGTGAAGCTTGCCTGCTTCTGGAAGGACTTTCTGCACCATCCAGCCGCATCGGCAAGTTTCCTCGTGTATTTAACGGAGACCGAATGTTGGACCTCGAGACCCGAATCCTAGAGCGACTTGTCGGACTTTCAGGCTGGCCTCTTGTCGGTGTCGTCATCCCTGCTGCACGGTCCATCGTTCGGTGACATCAAGTAGTTGTGGACGCCTGCCGCGAAAGGACTACACCAAGAATTATAGTCGTATTGATCACACGGCGAAGAAGGCGTTCCGTCAAAAGTATTGACAGGGACACTAGGTTCTTACCATATCACCCTTGAAAAGATCAGCATCCTCGATGTCTCATATATTTGATAGGTAAACAAAACGCACTGACAAAGTAAACAAGCGGAGAAAAGCTGGTTCAAATATGCGTAGTTGTGTTCATCCACCACCCAGCAGCTCACCCAACACCCAGCAAGCTACCCAGCGTCAAACAGGGGGCCTGGGCGCTGTCCCATGGCCCATGACATGAAAAGCTCCTATTGTGGGAGAACTGAGCCTTCCGAAGGCAACTTGGCACGTTAGAATGTCAGAAAAAGGAACATAGCTCCGCCAGCAAGGGGATGCATTGGAAACTTTGGAAGATGCTTCTCTACCCCATATATAAAAGCAAAAAGATGCCTCAAGTCCGGGTCGAACGAACGATCGTTTCTGGAAATCGGGATTCGGTCCGCGAGTGTGAACGGTCAATGGTCAAGGACATCATACCAACGCACCCAAGCAGCTCTCTTTGCTGCCCACCAGACAAAGCTCAAGCCGACCTGGCTACCGAGCTCAAAAGGACCAAAAAGAATGAGCCAGCATCCCGGATCGAACGAGAGATCGCTGCATGTATTCCTGTTCGTGATATGAACGTAGACGTACAAGTGCAGTGCCTTACCACTTGGCCATACCGGCGGAGATCCAGGTTAATTCACTTTCAAAAACATAACGCGTTTTACTACGTTTTACTGCGTCTTCCGCTTTCTCCTTCCTTCGTTTCGTCTTACCAGCTGTCTTACCTTTCTCCTTTAATCTCCTCTGTTGCTTGCTAAGTTCGAATACCGACACCCTGTCAATAACAGCCGCTGCAGTTAAGGCCATGGTGAGCACGCGGTTGTTTGAGCGCGAAGATAGGTCCGCGCTGCGGCCCTTTTCGCTGTGGAGCCGCAGAGCTGCCTGTAGTAGGCCATGGTACGGTTCTAGAGTAGCTGTGTATATCCATCTCGATGTTCACGTGGCCAAGAGACAAGACGAGTCGGGGGAGTGCTGACAGAAGGAGCCGGGAGAAGGGAACAATAATACTGTATATCGTCCACTCGTGTCTCAGGACTGTCGGAAGCAAACGCGTCGTACGAGCGTAACCACCGGATCAGCTCAGACCTTGGACACCTTGACCAGCTCCTTGACCTCGATAAGTAGTGTAAGACGCAGCGCCAACGATGCTACAACCCTGGAGAGCGTCCAGCAAGCTCATAGCGCCTTTCTCTATACCCTCGTTTGAAATTCATTTCCAATATCAGCTGCTCCATCACACTCACTAGATGAACTGAGTTGAGCGATCTAGAATGAAGCGGTATACCAAACAGGTGAGTTGCCCTCTTTTCCGCTGCTCGTCTGCCTTTTCCTCATTGGCATACCGCTAACACTTCACTCGAATCTGTACCAAAAGATAGACAAGCTCAGCCAGGCAAGTCTTCTCGACACACAAGACGAAACCACGCATTGACCAAAGGACCTTTTCTTCCTCTCTGTAGTGGACAGGCGAGCGGTTCTTCAAAGAAGGAAAGACCGAGCTATCAAGCGAGTTTGTCGAGTATGAGCGGGAAATAGAGCTTCGAAAGAAGGGCGTCGAGCGGTATGTCATGTTCGCTACGTACTACGATCCTCGTCGTCGCTCACCGTGAGAGGACTTCTTCCGGTTAGTCTGCATGCAACCTCCCTGCCCTACCATTCCAACATTTCCAAAAAGAAGCCATCTGCGGATCCATACCCTGAAGACGGCGCAAACCCCAAGGACCAGCTCCTCGCTGGCGAAGCCCTTGGTCTGGTCATGATTTCACAGGGAGAAGAAATGCTTCGAGATCACGTTGGAGATCGGCAATACGCAGAGAGGCTAGAGAAATTTGGGAGAGCGAGGTGCAAGATAGCGGTGGTACGTAGAACTACCTTCTAGATCTGTATACAGGTGCTGACGCATTGTCGCAGGCTCAGGATGAGTATGCGAGCCGAGTTGGGGAAGGCTATGTTTCAGGGATGGAAAGTGCCCTTGCCGTGGTGCAAGAATATCAGGCTTTGCGCAAGAAACTGGACTCTCGCAGGTATGCACCGTTCCAATCCTTGCAACGACATCTATACTGACAGACCCGCTTACCCTGCTCTACTTTGCAGACTTGCGCTGGACGCCGCAACGAGAAAGATGAACTCGAGCAAGAAGGACTCTCGGGCATTAGAAGAAGAGGTGGATACAGCACAAGCGAGATTGTGAGTATCTTGCCAACATTCTCCATTCTGCCACGACTAACATGGTCACTGTCAGCAACGAGATTCAGGAGGATACTCTGGCATCAATGACGACGGTCCAAGAGAGTGAAGCAGCAAAGGTCAATGACCTTTCCGACTTTTTGGAAGCCGAGCTGGACTTTGTGAACCAGTATCATGAGATCTTGGAGGATTTGAAGACTGAGTGGGGTAGCATGTACGTGAATTCCTCACCTTCAGCACTGATTGTATTCTTTACTAATACCATACACACGTCACCAGCGGTAGTTCTTCTGCATCTTCCACGAGACCTCGTTCCAAATCGACATCGGCCGTCGGCAGAGCCCCTCTCTTGCGCACGGTGTCTGTTCCCAAGATATCCAGCCCATTGAAGAAACCGGCATTGCTACCTGCACGTCGAGACAGCTCTCGCTCAAACAATTCCGACGATGAAGACAAGAAGAAACACAGCACAGCCAACCGGGAACGGTCAGCGAGTAATGTCAGTGCTGGTGGTCGTACCAAATCATTCATGGGGGCTTTCGGATCCTTTGGTAAAAAGGACAAGGGCGCGTCTGCTCCGGCCGATAGAAGGTTCCCGACTATGAAAAAGTATGGTTCCCTCAATGATCAAGAAGACGCACCTATTCACTCCTTCCAGCAAAATGAAGTCAACCTCAACGACCAATCCGAGGATGACGATTCCGACACGCACGAAGAGACTAACAGATCCTCTACGCATGGACGAGACCGTTCGTACTCTAATACCACCAAAATGAATCATCATCCTATACCCGCTATAGTAAAATCGAGAACACCGCCCGTTGATGACCACTCAGTCCACGCTCACCAAGTCCGTGTCTTGTTCGAGTATTCGGGCAAGGCCATGGATGAATTGACTATGCGGACCGGGGATATCGTGACGGTGACAAAGGAAGTATCGCCAGACTGGTGGATTGGAGAGAACGAAGATGGGGAAAGTGGTCTCTTCCCGTCTGCGTACACGGAGCCTTATGGACCCGGGGAGCTTGATGATGACGGCCTGGATTTCGGCTTTCACGAAGTAGATGCAGACGACTATCACTTTACAAGGGAATCTGCCAATGTCAATGTACCACCACCTCTGCCCTCGGCTGCACGACCACGAATGTTGCCTCCAAGAACATCGTCCACCAATGCACCCTTTACAACCAGAAATTTACCGCCACCCATCACAGGAATCGATAATTCTACCCATACAGACGTCGAGGGCAACGGCTACCATTCTGCAATGACCGTAGGGGCCGCTCGTCCAGCACTCACCGCTTCAAGTCGACTGTCGTCCTCCACCTCGTTATCATCGCAGAGCAAAAAGCCCTTACCGCCTCCTCCTGCCCGTCGGCTCACTCAAACCGGCGCTGTCATCTCCTCTGCAGTGTCTACTTCTCCGTCGGCATCACCATTCGGAACGCCCTCCTCCGATGGCAACGGGATGTCAGGACCTCGAATGGTCATGCCCACCGGGTTAGGTAAGCCACCTGGAACGGCACCACGAAAGGGCAGCCATCAGGGCAGTCCTTTCGGTGGCAGCGATGATGAGAATGTCCACAGTGGAAACGGCAGAGAAGTGGCTAGCGTAGCGAATTGTATTACGTGCGAGTGTGTTGAGTGAGTCTATCTTTTTCTCCCTCGTAATTGTTATCGACCTTGACCAAAGAGAGGTTTCAACAGCTTTACTCAAAATGTATTCAAGGCACCTGGGACCTGTTCGTCGTGTTTCCACGCACACCGACGAGTTCACGGTACCGAGTAGCCGATGGCGAGGAAGAGAATGGACAATATAAATGCGTCGAGAGATGCAGAGAGAATCGTTTCGTAAATGTGTAATAGATCCGATATACCATACACGCTGTCGTGCCCGAGACCGGCGCGTCATGAGCAAGAAAGCGGCGAGGTGACGGTGCCCGCTACTATTCTTTGCGACTGCCAATGAATGCGCAAGCTACTCGGCTTCAGCAAGCTACACTCTTGACGATAGCGTTGACATCCGCCGGTCACACCTCGTCACACGGTCGACCGTGGACCATGCCCGACAAGCTGCCTGTGTCTGTGCCCGACGGACGCGTCACCTATCCGGCAGGTGACTAATTTAGAATCTTTGTAAGATTCGTAAAGGCGCCCATTCTCCAGCTCATTCTCCGTGCCGCGCGTTTTTGTTAGTCGGTCGGGCTTCTGGCCCCTATGGAACAGACCTTCCTCCTCTATCTTCCGCTCGGATGAGAATAATGAACTGCTAGTTGGTCAAGTTGTTGGTCATGTTGCCTCTGTAGCAGAGCTTGTGGGAGTCACCTGGCCCCTGGACCGCGTCGCGGCTACCACTGCCCTTTGGCGTTTCATAGAGGGACGGACCTCGCTGGTCTTTATCTATATAGAAGGTTTTGCAGAATTCCACCCATCTTTTCGCTTTGCTGATATGTCTGTAAAAGCCTCGACATATACGACTCTCCTCAATACTTGTGACAACTTCCAGTCAACACGCCAAGGATCTCAGAGTGAGAGAAAAGAAAACTACATCTTCTCCCTCGCCTGCCTGATAATCCGTCAACACTTCTGCATCAGCGTTTTATCTGCAATCTGTAGGTATGCCTTCATCTCCACTAGCCACTACGCTACCACTTCGTGTTCTGACTATTGCGGTTATTGTTGCATCAGGCCGCCGCCCGTCCCTCTTCCGCAGGCGAGCGAGCCGGGATTTGTCTGACTCTGATAGTTATTAGTCATCCCGCTACAAAAACTTGCCTGCCGTCGGGACCAGCCGATGGAAGCTCTCGTACGATCGTTGATTATAATGCTCGACAATCCTTTGACAAAGGGCTCATACTTCTGGTACGATTGGTATGAGAATGTCGATGCGCATGATCATTCACAAACGACGAGCAACAACTTTACACAATCAGCCACAGTGCTCGCCCTCACATCCAAACACACATCACAACATACCTCGATCAATGACTCGGAGCCTCATGGAACGGTAGCAGATCAATTACACCTCTACACCTTTGGCGACATTGCAATGAGCACGTTTGCTGCTCTCTTGCCATCGCTGCAGGCGGCCTTCTTCTCAAAAACCCGGCCGGCGGAAGACCTCGAAACCATCCATGCACCTACCGAGTCACTAGCCACGGAAACAGGTCCTCCAAACCATAACGATATCACGGCACTCGAGTATGATTCGGTCGAGAACACGCCCATAGCGACTACAAGACCGTTGGCTCTACGCTCGGCCAGTTCAACCTGTTCGGATCAAAGCCAGTGCTCAATCGTGGAGACGAATGCTGTTGATGGACTAGTGTGGAAGCATGGAGAACGAGTCAAATATGACAGAGAAAGTCAATCGCGCAAAGAGGAAAAGAGACGAACGAAAGGAAAGAGAAAGGCGGAAACAGAGGTGGGTCTTTTCGCAGTGTGCAACCTATTGCTATCCCCGTCTGATCCATGTTCAAGGATTAGACGTTTGTAATCGTTCGACCACCGCCTAGCAGCAAGCGCACATTGAACTTGCAGATCCAGCTCGTTGCGAATAATAAAAAGAAACCCGTTGACCAACGGGAAAGTCGCAGCGCCTCTGGCAGTTCGGCAGCATCCAATGCTACTACAAACGGAGCTCTGCGCATCCTGGACATCCCTGACACGATTCAGAGTTCGTCCATACCGACGAATGCGACGGGTACTCCGCGAGAAGTCGACTTTAATGGCAAAGCGGCACGAAGGATTACCCAATCAAGGGACACTTCCCCGACACGGAGCGTCCCTGGCCAATACAATGTCGACACTGCGAGGAATCCTGAGCGTGGAACGTTGCACAGAAGGACATCAAGCCGAAGTCTCGACATGGACGTCCAGGAGCGAAAGCAAAATTTGATTCGAAGTACAGGACAAAGGGACAGGCCCGTGTCTTTGTTATCCGGATCTTCTGGTAACGAAGCGACGGGACCTTCTGCCGTCACCCACGATAGCCGTCGTCGGCGATGCCAATCAGAGTCCAATGACATTGCGCCGTTGGCTATCAAAGCGGACGACGAATGCAGTTTTGATGACGCTGCGATTCCCGGTGCCAAATCTTTATCTCGCTGTCCATCGAACGGTTCCCTTGGCAGTAGTCACAGCAATGCAAGCACCAGTGCCTCTGTAGTCTCCGGTATATCTGGTCTGAGTGCTTCCAGCTCCGGCAGTCGCACGGGGAGAAAAGGGCGAGGGAATATCATTCCGTTGTATAACCTTGCAGTGAGTTTCTATCTTTTTGTCATTGGCAAGCTCCGAATACTGAGCGTGTTTTGTCGATTTTTACAGGTTCATAATGTCATGACAACGACGGTGACTGACGCAGGCACGGATAGCAAGATAGCAAAGGTATGTGACCCGTTTACTTTCCGTTATCAGCCCAAGGCTTACATTTTCTACCCGTCTTCATAGTTCCACAAGCGATCTGTCGACATCGTCGGCTTGGGCACACTCGAAGCTACAGAAGTCTGTGCCAAATCGCCCGCCGATCTAGCCAGAAGAAGCCGACATTCGCAAATCGCAGCCGCGTCGGATCTAGTGACCCTCGCGCCGCCAGTTGCCGCTAAAGCAGGAAATAGACAGTCGATGGAGGACCCCGAGTTACCTACCGGCCAATCTTCACGGACAGACGTTAACCAATCGTCAAGCGTTCAGGGCGAGAGCCCTTCCAAAGGAACAGCTCAACCGCCGTTTGACCGAACAAAAAAGTTGTTCGGAAAGCTCTTCAAGAAGAGAGAACCGGCTACAGATTTATCCGTTCCGCTACCCAGTCCGTCCAAACAAGGGTTCCATGCCATCGCAGAACACCTTACATCGCCGCTCTCACCACAAGCTACACGAAATCCGTTCACTGCCAACGCCGGATTGCCGTCTTACCCCTCTGTCCATTACGGCCAACCTACGTTCGGCATGTCTCCGACACTTGTTACGGTACCGTTGTCGCCTATAGGCCGTCGACCTCGCGTGTACACTTGGACAGTCAAGCGATGGGCACCAGTCGGGGAGCTGACGATCGTCAACGAATGGACATCTCGACTTGCACCTTTGATAACCGGCGAATCCGCTGCCTCTACGGTAGCTCTAGGCGAGGTTGTTTTCGAATGGAGGAAAGGCTGGAGCAAGAGAGATACCGCACTATCCCGAACTACAACGAGAGCATCCATGCATGAGGCACCGAACACACCCGCTCCGAATCGAGATTCGTTGTCACCATTTGCCATGCAGTCCCGACCCGGTTCGGCAGCCGCCTCGAGAAGAAGCTCGTACCTCGGACCGGATTCACAACAGCTAGCGATGAACGTATCTCCTTCGGATCCATCATCTCCGAGCTTGCCGCGCAAAAGGTCGTCTGCCGGAGAATCAGCCATTTCGACCGTTTCTTCAAAGGTTTCTTTCGAAGATCGAGCTTTCCGCAGGGATCTATCCGAGGTCGCACACCGACCCGCGATACAGGCACGCGCTTCAAGTCCCGCCCCATCATGGTCCAGTCGACGGGCTCGGCAGCAAGAGGACGAAGACGGCGAGTCTGATCCGGAAGACTCGGAAACTCCTTGGATATGCAAGGTGTACGTACCGGGAGATCGGGTGAAAGGATCCGATGGATCGATATTGGCAAAGGGCAAAACAGTAGGGACACTATACCCAGCCCCACATCATCCTCGAGTTGTTGCCCAGATCAAGATCCCAGTCGAGATCGGCAACGTTGCCACCGGCATAGGTGCACTCATGGCTCCGGCGTCTTTGTCGCACCAGTCATCCGACGTGACAGCTTCGATACACTCTGGACTCAAATCGTCGCGCCCGAGCATCTCATCACCGCCACTGACGGGAATGTCCCAGCAGCAACCACCACCACTGCATGCCGAGCCTTCATTCAAGCAGGAAGAAATCGTCATGACGGAGGAGAATATCAAGGACGTTGTTAGCGTTACCGCCATGTGGCTCGTTTCACGAGAATTCGGGGCATCAGGCAAGAAGAAGAAGATGTCTTCTTGATCCTGCATGTCCTTTCCTTTCACTTCCCCTATCAGCATCCACGGGGACAAGGCATCGATACCAAGGAGGCCGTCATGCATCTGTATAACATGTAGATACTTGCTGCAAAGCTTCTTGACAGGACCCGAGCAATGAAATGATGATAATGACAACGATACTACCACTCATGTGATCACAACGCACCGCAAAAGTATCGTTCACTGATCCAACCCAATCTATCTGTCGACTCTGGCGATGATTGTGAGGTGTTTACCATGCTTGTGTTGCTTTGAGAAGCGATCGTCATAAACGACGTCGCAAAGACGAAAGCCCGGGTGTCTTCTTGGTCCTCATTGTTTGATTCATCAACCAAAACAAGCTGGACGAGGTGCTACTGGGCGTCGTCATCATCGCTGTTACCCTCCTTGCCCATCCAGACGTCGATCCAGGATACCCGAAAGATCGAAGGACCAGGAGCGCATCGGGCTGGTCAGGGCTGTGCGTACCTCAACCAAGTAGCCTACCAAGCTCATTACTGAATGCACAATTGCAACATCCTTTTGTTTCTTTTTTCTCGCGACCTTTTGTTTCGCGTGGAAAGAAACCCATCTCCTCTCGGGTCCGAGCGCCCAGATCTAATGGCTTGGCACCGTCTGTCTTTCGACAGCTCTTTCTCGAGGTGCAGGGCATTGCCGCTGTGCCGGCATGCTATACTTTCTTCGGTTATAGCCTTGACGGAGGCTAGCCCTCGGTAGCTCCCGCAGTAGACTAGTAGAGAAAGGCTGGGGAAGCTGAGAAGCTAGCTGTGAACGAGAACAACACTGACGTCAATAGATACTGAATCGAAAGGAGCGGGACCGCGATCGCAAGGACTTTTGAAAGGATAAGGAAGACTTGAAACCGGTGCGGCGAGCTGTGCGGCGCATACGAGCAGCCCCGAGACCGCGATATGTGAGTAGACAAAGTTGCTATAATATGTTGGTCCAGACTGACTGGCAGTTTAGTTCGAGTCTATAGCTTATATAGTCTATCCATAGTTGTTGTCAGTAATCTCTTGGGGGTCCGCAACATATCCACCTGCCACTCTCGCATCGTCGACACTTCTTCGTCGCGCCAGAGCAACATGAGTGACGCAGCTCGTAACATCCCAGGCTACAAGGGCCCGTACAACACCAGGCCGCAGCCACTGCCAGATGGAGAAGCTTCCATCAGTATCTATAACTATGTGCCATCTATGGCTCTAGGAGTACTTGCTGCCGCTCTGTTCGCCGTCGCTTTCATCGGTCACACATATTTCTGGGTTCGAGGACGAGGAATAAGGTGGTTTCAAGGGCTCATGGCATTCGGATGTGTACGTACTTTGGCTTGTTTGAAACCGGTTAAAGGTGGAAGAACTTACATCGGGCCTTTGACATAGGCAATGGAGGTCGTTGGATATGGATTTAGGATAAAATCGCACAAGAATCCATTCCTTGTCATTCCTTTCGTTATTCAATACTTCTTCATTGTCTGCGTGAGTTTCTCTGTCGACAAGACCGGTCGCGCCGCTTGCAACTAGTGCTCATTGTCTGCCGTGCGTTACCCTTTCAGGCTCCAGTCTTCTTCTCCGCTGCATTGTACCTCAGTCTGCAATATGCAATCAATGTGAGCCCCGCCAACCTCCGCGTGTCGCCGGTGAAGAAGGCGTTCGTCGCAAGTACGTCTTTCCTCATACAGTCTTTCAAGACGCCGTCTCCCTTGTGAACTGATTACTGATTCATTACCCTTTTCTCAGTTTTCATCACCATCGATTCGGTCACCACCGTCATCCAGATCGTAGGAGCCGCTCTTATCGGTGTCGCAGAGTCGAAAAATTCCCGAGGAGAAACCTCCTCTTTGACTTCAAAGCAAGCGAATAATATCCTTTTGGCAGGGTTGGCACTCCAGGTGAGTATTGCTTTCCTCGGTCAAATCTTGTTTGGACGCATCAGCTTGAAGATCCGGGGCTCATCTTTTCCTTCCCACCCTTCAGTGCGCTTCCTTCCTCGTCTTCCTTTCCATTCTCACGATTATCATATGGCGCCTGCGCGATCACGCAGAATATCCTAAAGCAACTTCAAGGCATCACGCCCTGGTCGAAGTCTCATCCGATCTACCGAAGTCAGATAACAAAACCAAGGAAAGCATACGAGGAACAACCGACACCAACGGCCATACATATACCAAGACGTTCCTCGTCGTTCTCTACGTTACTAGTTTCCTTATATTCCTTCGAACCATCTACCGACTTGCAGAAACCGCGGAGGGCGTATGGGGAAAAGCTAGTTCCTACGAGTGGTTGTTTGGGCTACTGGAGTTTGCGCCGGTGATTGTAGCCGTCTTGATGTGGCTCGTGCGACCGCTGATGGCGGAGATGAGGAGAATGGGCAGCCGTGGTATTGGTCAACGTGCTCAGAGCACCGTATAGTGTCAATCTCTTGCTACTTGTATGTGTTGAAGCAAACCGCTGTCATGGTTTAATCTTATTATAATATAGACATGGTAATCTTTCTACGCTGATCTTGCCAGATTTTCAGCGAAAACTTGTCCAAGCCTTCTGATTTCCTTCTCTTTGATAACATATATAGTGATGCTACAAGCGACTGAAGACCGGTCCATCGAAATCCCAAAATAATAAGTAATGGCAGGCTGAGTATATGGAGAGATCCATGAACGAATGAGGACGAGTGAATGTTTGATGTTCTATGTTGTAATAAGGGTCGAGCGCCAGACGAGTGGGCGGCTTAGAAACTAAAGTGCATCAACCACGGATTGAGCACGACTGAAAATGAAGATTCAAGAAGTAAGCGAGGTTCGTGGGCGAGCGCTTTCATCGAAAGAATCAGTTGACTAGACTTACTGGGATACAGGAAATGAGATCCTGCTTGCGCCATGGCAGGGAGGATAGCGGTGAAATCCAAAATTCGATAACCTTCGGGAATGTATGGCGACGCCATGACGCCGCAACCGACCATGACGACAAATGCAGGAATGAACGCAGTCCAGAACCGCTTGATGATGGCTGGTACTTCTTTGAAGAAGTTTGAAAAGTCGACTTCTTTTTCTGTCATTGCCCAAGACATGTCGTAGCCAGTCAAATGGGCCAATAAAGCTGTGGTGAGGTGATAGCTCATGCCACAGAAGAAAAAGAAGAAGAAGAACAGCCATTTGAAGTTGGCAATGAGCGCGCCACCGAGCGAGTTTTGTTTAAGTCGGTACTGGAAGATCGCCGACGAGATATTGGAGAGACCACAGAAGATGACGACACACGTGAGGAATACTTCCCAAGACTGCAGGTAGAAAGAATCTAGCGAATCACCTATGATGAAAGACGAGCCAGGTGTGTGATCAGAAACTTGATTGGATGTGAGTTACTGACCATTCCGACTTACGGAAAAGGCCCATGAGAATCCAGTTCATAGTAGAAAGAGGGAAAGCACAAGCAATAGCGTAATAACTAGAGATGTACGCCAAGGTAGAAATTTTCGAATGAATCGGGATATGTGACCAGACGAATAATCTGAAAAGTTTGTTGACGGGGCCTCGTGTAAACCACTGGGAGATGGGGTTGAACAACATTTCACTGCAGCCGTAAGCGTCTAATCAAGGCGGTGCGGTGGTAAGTGCGACTGCCGGCAGACTTTTGCATTTGCAACTTACATTTCTGCCATCTGTTAAGTTCATCCACTGCGGTAAGCGAGACGCCCTCCTGGAAACCACCGTTTGAGTACGAGGCCCATCGCATGCTCCAGCCTTTCATCTGAATACGAAGGGATAGATCGAAGTCTTCGGAAACGCAAGCTTCGTTCCACTGCTTGATTTCGCCATCGTCGGGATCAACGAACGCGGCGTCTTGGACAGCTGACCATCGAAGAAAGGCATTGTGGCCGATAAAAGGCGACACCTCCCCGTTGGTAACACAGAAGGAGATGGCGGAGCTGAAAGGATAAAGGGACGATTAGTAATCGTGCACTACAGTTCCACTCGCCACGGAGACAACACAAGACTCACTTGATACGAGTGGTAAAACTTGTGATACCGTTTTCGAAGTAGTGCTCAATGACTTGCATGACCGAACTTTCGTGCTGAATGATTGACACCTCAGGCGCCCAATGCAGTTCGGAGGCCGCGTCCAGGAAACAATCGGTGGGTACTCGAGTGTCCGAGTCAATGATCAGAATGATCTCTCCAATTCGGATGTTACCCATGGCCCAAGCGAGACCCGATGTCTCTTCCAGGGCACGAGCTAAAGCCTCCTCGTAAATGTTCCCTTCGTCTTCGTGGCTCCATTTCCAGTCAAATTCGTCCGAAGGAGCCTGCGGCCGGAGTTCATCCATGATCTCTTCGACTCGCAGCGACAGTTTATTTGTGAAGTTCATGTTGCTGGCCTTCTTGAATTTCCCTTTCCGAATGAATCCGTTATGATTGTGTTTCGGTCGAGCACACCAACCGATGTTATTGCGTTCGTAATATGCCTTTCGTCGCTCCGCTTCTTCGGGTTCCCAAAGTTGCATACCATCGTCGCAGATAACGATATTGACGGAACCACCTTGACGCTCGTATGTACCCATAGCGACTTTCAAGGATTCGATTGTAGGAACGACAACGCCTTCGAGACCCTCCTGTTAAACAGATAATCTTAGAATCAGCATGATGATCCATCGTCAAGTTCTTGCGCGGTGGGAATTCGATCACTGCTTACTTTGTAGACGGGCATCATAATCGTGATCTGAGGCAATATACCGGTCATGCGCACCGGTGGTTTACCCGAGTAGTATGAGCTGTTTTCTCGGAAATGCGCGATAGGGCCAAACATCTGCCAAAGGTTACCGATGACACAGATGCAGAAGAACTAGGATGATAATGTCATTAAGCTATAGGCGCATGTCCGCTACCGGAGTGTGTCATCCGAAATCCAACTCACAGTGGCGAGTAAGAAACCAAACGGTACCGTTGCCATCAAGGCAAACCGAGTGTAGTTGTGGTCCAAAAGAGACTCTTTGATCAGGTTTCGCAAACCAGAACAGACGAAGACGAAGTTGAGAATGATAGCGAGACCGGAAACTAAAGGCGCATATAACATGACTGGGCGACGATCGTGTTGTGACCATTCGCCCTTTTCCCGACCAACATCTTCCTCCATGTCTCCCATGTCCTTCTCGTTCAGTTCGCCTCCAGCGAAAGACTTTTCTGCTTCGCCAATTACTGGTGGAGCCGCCAACATGTCGTCTACCATCTTCGTTTCCTTGTGTCGGCCCGCCCATACGTAGTGAATCATGCGTTGTTCAAGCGCCTCGGCCGACTGTATCACGGTTTCCACTTCGTCTGTCCAGACGATCAAGCAGTTTTCCGAGCGGATAAATGCCGCGCATTGATGTTTTCGAGCACCAGCCAAATGCGAAACTTCTTCCAGGACTTGAATTCGAGTATTGACATCGATGACAATCTCGTGAGCATCGGGTTCCCTACACAATGTAATAGTGAGATCAGCGGCTGAGCCACCCAAAGCAGGGCAAACACGAACGCACGCCCTTGCCATGATCGCCTGCACTACTTTGGAGGAGATTCGCAAGGCAACTTCGGGATTGAGGAGACAAATCGCTTGCTCCCAGTCCCACAGTGCCTCCCGCATTGCAAGCGATCGTTTCTGTCTGCTCTTCCTGTCGGGATATGTTCTGAATTCTCGCCGACGTACACTAAGGTGAAACAGTAATGGTTATATACAATTCTTCGAAAGGCCGTGTCGTCGGTTCTACTCACCGAATAGAAACAATACCGGTACTGTTACCCCATGCCTTGGATGACCGGAACCACCCCTTCCCTTCCGCTACTTGGTATAGGTGGCTTGCCATTAGATCATACTTGTCACCGACTTCCAGCTCCTCTTCTTCGGAACTCCACGAGTCATCAGACCCTGATAGAGCTTGGCTGTCGTCGTCCGAGGCATCGTCGCTGCCTGCGCGAGATGTGTCGAACGAACGACGGGAGGCGGCATCTTCTGACAATTCGTAGGATTTTCGACTGGAGCCATCGCTGGAAGACGTAGGTTCGTCATCTTCTTCAAAGTCTCCGTTTTCGTTGACATAGGACGATTCGACTACAATGCCTGATTGTACCGGGCGTGAAACGGTGAAAGGGGCCACCATCGACGATAGACGTCTCCGAAGATTCATTGCCATGATGGAAGGTAGGCTGGGTTGGAGGAAGCCAAATACACCAAGGCAGAAGCTGAGAAAGATTGGTGCGCTCTAGGGTAGTGTTTGAAGTAAGAATATGGTGGTTACCGATGGGGCGAAGGTGGCAATGCTAGGACCGAAGGAGAAGGAAGTGAGAGGTCAGCAAAAGATAATGCGAGGCTTGAGGCGAGGTCTTACTGCTTAGAACCTATCGAGACTCTGCACCAGTGACGAGGAGACAGCACTATGTTCGGATGTCAAAGCTCGTATGGCTGCTGTGTTCAGATCATCGCTGTATTCGTCGACGAAAAGTTGATTAGCTAGTTGAGGAAGTCGGTCTGCTCGGGGTTTGACGGGAAGACGGTTGTCACCGCTGCGGAACGTGGGTTTGAGCTGTCTCTAACCCTACTTGTGATATCCGGGAAAGTTTGGGCCAAAGATTGATCGTCACGCAAGGCGGATCGTTCAAGCTATTGTTCATGGCCACGAACACACATTCCAATAACATTCGTCTCCAACAACATTGACTTCCCGACCACGCTTCATTGGTTCGGAAGACTGTTACCGACTCCGTCAGGGCCGTTGATTGGTCAAAGGCGTCGGCTTGAATTTGGGTAGCGGCAGTCGAAGAAGAAATAGCTGAAGTATCACCAACATGAGCTACAAATTGGATACCGAATCTGAGACCTATGAGTTAGCTTATTATGAGTTCTAGCAAGACCACATGCCATTTCCAGCCCACTAGCTAGCTCACAACTGCAAATGGCCTCGGGGGGCGCTGACAGCTTCTTCTCCGGAAGGGAAGGCGCAGAATGTGGGTCGCTCAGCTGGTCAGCTAGCTGGTCGATCAATGGTCGATTGACTTCCGGTGCCGCATGGCGCGCACGGGATAGCCGGCGGAACCTCGAGATGGTCTGCATCACCCTGAGCAAACTTTTAGCGCCTCCATACGAAGTGGGTTCATCGTGTCGTGTGAAATGTGAATAATTGTGAATTTCTAGTGGCGCATGAAACAAGTCGCGCAGGATCGATTCCCACTCGAGTTTCCGCGCGTATGGCTAGGTTTGCCATTTGCCCAATACCCGATATGCTGTTCGAATGGCTGGGTAAGGCCTCAGTCTTATCTTATATATCAACGCTAAAGATCGCCCACAACCTCACGATCCACCAACCATGATTGTTATGGCACCGTGGAAGAGAATCGGCCCGGTTTCAAATGCCCCAGCAGGTTAGGTTGAGAGTGACGAGTACATGACAGTACCGGCTGAACTAGATCCTGATTTCAGGTTGTAAGCTATTTGGCCCGATGTGAGCTGGGGTAATGTGAATTCCAAATCCAATCTCTAGCCTTTGTTATGGATCTACAAGACACAGATCCACGGCGCATAATGGAAGAACACTGAAATTATGAAACAGACCCACCCTCAGTCACTCTCAATTGCGACTGAGTTGCATAGACTCGCGACGTTTCTTCCCGGCGTGGTTCGTGATGTCCAACGCCTCTTACGCATCGATAGGACTTACGTGAATGGCTATTGTAATCATGTGAGCGTGTACTGTCTTCGTCGTATACATGGAAGGACAGTGAAATAATGTTTACTTCAAGGACCTCCAGGGCGGCTTGGCTCGTGCGAAAAGCCTCATGCTGACGCGAGCTTGAGATTGGAACAAGCGTGAGTATACTTGCTTACAGAGGGAATGCGTGTCAAGATGCACCCAAGGGACAAGGAAGGGGATGATGTTGACTGTGAACATCTAACCTTTCTGCAGGTCGACGGACCGTGTGCCAATGACTCCTAACAAAGGCGGCGAAGCGGGCACATAAGGCGATAGGTAATACACTTCCTGTGGCAGAGCAGTTCTTCGTCAACAGCCGATGTATAGCGTTGCTGACAATAATACATATACGCAACACACAAACGTCTATGACACATCTATGATATATAATTTTATAAGCTAATTATCTTGCTATATGCAAAAGGTGCAGGTGATGAACGACTGCCAGGAGAACGTGAAAGGCGCCTGACTCGGGCGTAGAGATACAACATTGTCGCAGTTGGCGATAGGGCACTTTGACCTCCCTTAGAAGGTGAAGTGCACAAGCCATGGATTGAGGACAACTATTTTTGAGAAAGAGTTACAATCAGATGGTCCGGTACTGTGAGCGGAAGCTGACCAAAACTTACTCGGATATAACAAATGGCTACCTGCAACCATCGCCATCGGTACTATGGCTTCGATATTATTGACCCGCCACCCGACCGGCATGAGTGAGGTAGATGTAATCACCATGGCGACCTGCGGAGACGTATGGCAATACTCAATCAGTATTCAATTTGTCTGGACCCGGCCAGCGCATCCACTTACGACAATCAGGAAATTTGCCGTCAAGGTGATTTTGAATTTTCTGAGGATGTCTGGCACTTCCTTGAAGAAGTTGGACGCTTCCACAGACTTGAGTGTGGCCGCCCATGACATCTGGTAGCCAATCATATGGCAAACAAGTGCGAAAAAAATCTGCATGCTCAATCCAGAGAAGAAGACGGAGAAGAAGACTACAGAGAAATATTAGTCTCTTGTCACAAAGGTCAAACGAAAGTGGTTGCTCCGGCTCACAAATGTAGATCAACTGATTCTTGGCAAAAGTGCCGCAGTCGGCGACTTTGAGTCGGTACCGAAGGATCACTGCGGCGAGATTTCCAAGACCAGGGAACAGCACCAAACAGGTAAACATGACTTTCCAACCGTTCAGGTAGTATGCATCGACTTCAACTGGAATCGCAAAAGCAAAAAACAAAAGGTGAATACGACAAGTCACCACATCATAATATGCGTACTTACTGCCAAAGCCGATGATCACGAAGTTGAGAACGGTTAAAGGCCATGCGAAGCCGATAGCGTAGTAAGAGAAAATGTAACCAAGGACCGAGATCTTGCCGGCGAGCGAAATATCACTCCATAGGTACTGCTTGAACAGAGGACTGAACGGTCCTCGGGTGATCCAATAACGCAACGGGTTGAAGATCAACTCGGAGCATCCCCAAGCATATTTCTGCCATCGGTTCACTTCGTCATCACACGTAAGAGATACACCTTCTTCGAATTTGTCATTCGAGTAAGTGACCCAACGAACGATGTAACCCTTGAGTTGTAGAGCGAGCGAGATGGCGAAATCTTCCGATACGTGGGATTCAGACCAAACCTTTCGGACGCCGTCTTCCTCAAAAATAATCTCCTGCAAGGCGGACCAACGGAGGAAAGCATTGTGACCGACGAAAGGTCCCATAGTCCCGTTTGCGCAACAGAAAGAGATGGCGAGTTGGATACCGTGGGTGAAGTGGGCGATACCGTTTTCGAAGAAATGATGGGCGACTTGCATGACACCGGAAGAATGTTGAAGAATGGCAACCTCGGGGCTTTGTTCGAATTCGGAAACGGCGTCGACGAAACAGTCTTCTGGAACACGAGTATCGGAATCGATAATAAGAATAACGGCACCACTGAACCGCGAAATGAAGGGAGATTGCGAAATAAGCGTAAAATCAAGCGTCTCAGAGAAGGAGACTGAAACCCACATTCGAATGTTGCCATCAGCCCAAGCTACACCCTCAGACTCTGCGACGCCTTGACTCAGCGCAGCTTCATACAAAGACTGCTCGTCTTCGTCACTCCAAAAGTAATCCTCGCCCATCGCCATCTGCGCCGTCGGCCGCATCTCGTCCAATATCTCCTCGACTCGAAGTGACATCTGAATCGCAAAGTTCATGTTTGACGCCTTTTTGAATCGGCCTCGTCGCTCGAAACCGTTGACTCCGTGACCAGGACGAGCAACGTAGGCCATGTTGTTGTTGTGGTAGAACTTCTTTCGCTCTTCCACGTCTTCTGGGCTGATGAGTTGGAGACCATCATCACATACCAAGATGGAGACGGAGCCTCCCTGTCGCTCGTAAGTGGCTTGGGCTACCTTTAGCGATTCGACCGTTGGCATGATGACATCTTCGAGCCCCTCTTTGTAGACAGGAAGCCAGACGGTAACATGGGGCAGTTCTCCTAGAGTTCGCCTCGGGGCGATGGCGCTGTAGGTGTAAGAATTGCGGGCGACTTGATTCACGGGCCCGATAATTTGCCACTATGCGACAGAGTTCAATGTCAGCTTACCAAGCACGCGTGTGCGATTACGATCAATGTCTACTTACGATACTACCTACCGCGCTCGCAGCGGAGAACTATCGTGACAAGAGGAACATTTAAATGACTGCTGGGAGGCGACGGACACGACATCTCGAACTGCTTACTGTCATCAACGGGATGATGCACGGGCCGACAATCATCAGACACAACCTCAGCGCTTTACCGTCGAGCATGTATTCTTTGATTAACGTTCCTGTTCGACATTGTTTGTGAGCAAGATATCGTTTTTGATCTTTCATTACAGAACTTACTGTATCCCAATGCAGTTAAGAATAAAATCAAAATGATACTGAATCCGACAAGGAAGGCCTCATACATCATGACAGGACGAGCGCGCCAATGACTTTTTCGTTCCGACACGTCGACGTTCTCAATGTCAAGCATCTCATCCTCGACTCCCTTCTTTCGCTTCGTGCCCTCGTTCCAAATGTAATCCAGAAGCGAGTCCTCCAGTTTCTCCGCCTCAGCGACGACGGTTTTCACATTATCTGACCAAACACACAACACGCCTTCATCACGGATGAATGCTGCATATTGATGCTTTCTGGCTCGACCCAAAAGAGACATCTCGTCCAGGACCTGGATTCGACTGTTGGCGCTGATCATGAATTCTGCTTCACGGGCCTCGCTAAAAAGCAAAGGTTGAACCTTAGCCTTTTAAGCTTTGGATCGTCGGAAGAGCATAGCGTAACTGAACACTCACACGAAATCGGCCAGAATGGTTCTGATAATGGGCGAACTGACTTTGAGGGCAACCTGGCGCGGCAACATACAGTCAGAAACGCGCTCTTGAAAAAGATTCAAAAAGGAACTTACGGCTGTATTCAGCTCGGTGACTGCACGACCGAATTCTTCTAATCCAGGACATGTATAAGGATAGAGGACTTGACTCCCAGTTTTTGATCGTATAGCGACACCGGTGTTGACGTTGTCTAGGTAATTCTCGGGCGACGGAGGAACAAACCACTGTCGCCAGTCGGAACCATACCGATAGATGTCGTCGGCCATCATCTCCAGAGCATCGAGGATTCTGGCTTGTCGAACTCGAGATGAATTTGCTGAAGGCAATTCTGCGAATTCATCATCGTCCTCTTCGCCGCTGTATGATTCGTCGTTTTCGGTTTGGTAACCTGCATCCTCCTGTTCATATTCGAGCGGTTGTGGCTGGTGCAGGTTGACATTTGGATCCTTCTCGTTATCAAAGTTAAGAGATGAGGAATCTCGTGCGCCGAAGTTTCCATCTTTCTCCTCGGATTGCTGAGTCGAAGTGGGCGAAGACTTCTCTGACGTCTTTTTCAGTCTGGAGAAAAACCGCATTTTCTTCCGAAGTGAAGAACCAAGGTGCTGGTGTTGAAGTCCGCCGAGGTTTCCTGATACACTGGAAGGTGGGCGGAAGGCTGATGCGTGGTTTTATACTGACTAGTGCTGAGTAGACCTTCGTCAAAGTGACCGGGAAATGTAAGTGGCGCCGCGTGCGCTGTCAGGGGGAGTTATCGTGATCAGTGCTGATAAGTTATATGGTGTGTCGGTTTAAAGATTGCCATCGCAGAAGTTATGAGTGGGAAAAGCTACGACCGAAAAACCTTTGCTCAAAGAGCAGTTCGCAAAGCTGTTCGCAAGCAGCTTTCCCAAGCGCTTGAACGGGTTCTGAAACCGTTCCGTGTAGTCTTGCCTGTTCCCGGAACCGTTTGCTGTACCGAGAGTTTCATTTGAGCGTTTGTCCAAGAGTGTCTAACCTGGTGTATTGACTAGGTGAAACTACTGATTAGCACGATCCCCAAAAATTCGCAGGCCGATAAAGCTGCCGATAAGCTGCTTCACGAAGATGGTACGAGGTTCGCACAGCGGGTCGACCTGAGGACCGACAGAGAGGCAGTACATTGCAGACCGTGCTCTCGATACCGATACAGCTACCGATAGTCGCCCCCGGGTATACATACAGTGATCGGCTGGATTTGCTAGAAGTCTTGGAAGCAGAAAGACGGGAGCGGGAGCGGAGCAGGGTGCTGCCGAGCAGCTAACAGAGCTTGCAAGGCGTGACAAAAGATTGAAGGAGATGGCTAACCAGCGCTGACGGATGACGCGGAAGTCTGACCAGCTGGTGATCACCGGTGAATAGAGTAATGTGGGAGCTGTTTTCCCGCGTTCTTTGGCTCCCGAAAATAATCCAAGTCAGAAGTATACAGCAGGAGAAGGAGGAAGCTGTTCAAATGCGGAAGCTGTCGTCGTTCAGGAAACTGTTCAAGAGCAGCGGGGGAGCTAGCGGGGGAATCAGAATGAGGGATCAGCTAGCTAAATCAGCTAATAAAGAATAAGCTTAGAGAATGCGAGAGCCAGGACACGATTGCTAGCTCCATTACCTTATGTGATTTATTTTAGCTCCCATGTTCCGCTAATCGGGGTGATTACATTGCATAATGCATACTGTCAGGGACCCTGACACTGGGAGGGGCGTACGAAACCTGACGAGAGAAGTGTCGATTTGAAAGGAAAAATATGCAAATATTATCGAAAATGGCCATTTGTGTCACGTGTGGCTTGTTTCTTTGATTGGTCATCAAAAACTTGACGAGAGAAGGTCTTTTTGGGGCAAATCCTTGGCCGATCCTCCCCCCTTGTATAAGGGGCCTATACTATTCTGCAACTCTTCTCACTATTTCACAGCGGGATCCAGAGACAGTGAGTGACCCGACCCTCCTAAAGATCACCGCAGTCGCCACCATTCCAAGGAAGATTGCAGAGCTGGTAACGGTCCCAGGTCCTAGTCCTCTTGGTCCTTTGTGCCTTGCCCCCAGAGCTCACGGCTCACATGCACTCTTCTACTCTTTCATTCTTTCATCTTAATAACACGGTTAATAAAGCTTCAAAGTTTATCAGAAGACATATTATGTGGAAGGCGAAAAAGGCTAGAAATTACAACGGAAAGAAATGAGCAAAAAAGAGGTTTAGAGTACATTTGGGTGTTTATATGTGCACTTTCTGCGCCCGACTGCCGACTTTCCACCTTTGGCATTTCCGATTCTGATTTCTGGTGAACACCCCCTTTTCTGTCTTTCAAACGCCTGGCAATTTATGCCCGACCCTGTTACTTCCTGCTCGACAGCGCCACAAGTCATCTTGCCGCCGAGACATCGAGACACGCTGGTTTTGGCAATGCTTCCGATGGTTCTCTTCCGAAGATCGACACCCGCCACCTAGCCGGCCGCTAGCTCGCCACTCGCCCTGCGGCTGTAGCTGCTCTGCTGATCTTGCTGTTTCGAATGCACCCCCAGCAGTGGCCGGCTAGCTGGCCCGAGCTGCAGCCGCGAGCTATCTTCTTTCCGGCGCTTTGGAACAAATCCCGTCTGTCACCCGCTGTCAGTGTTCTACAGACATTTCTTTCAAGTTCCCAAGTCGGCTCCCCTGATATGTGACCTCGAAATGAAACAGTGTTGCAGAACTAGCAGACGCTCGAAACAGCTCTCGAACCCTGAGACCACTGTACAACAGGTGCGACTTGATTTGCAGGTGAATGACTTCGGTTCCCGAGACCGAACCAGCTCACACTCGTCTCTCCGGTGTAACGTTTAGACTAGCGATTGGAGTCAGGGAGCTAGCTGGCGATGCGGGACTTTCGTGAAGCGACTGTAATTTTCACCTCTTTCCTCTGGCGTAGTACGTAGCAGGACCAGACGTTGTTTCGCGAACCAAGCAAACTCAGTCTATCCCTTATATACAGGTAACAGACAATCCTGTCAAGTCGCCTCCCTCCACTGGCCCCAAGCTTTCCTGCGACACCTTCATCCTCCTCCTTACAGAGTGTGATCCATTCTGCACCAGTAACTCGATCACATAATGGGTGTCTTTTCTCGAAAGAAAAGCCTTCCGGCTATCGAAACCAAGGCGACCGCTGATCCTGAAAAGGTAGATGGCGCCGACGACACCGAAGTAGCAGAACCTCAGACTCCCGGAATGCAGAGCAATTTCAACATGTCTACCACCAGTTTCAACACCTACGATGAGAAGGCGAGCGATTACTCCCATCGACTCGCGATTAGCAACACCGACGCCCTGGATATCATGGGCGACCATCTTTACCGATACGGTTGCAACTGGAAAAAGTGGTTCCAGCCCGTTGATGAGGAGAGTTACTATTTCGATAGCGATCAGGTGACGACTGGTATCTGTTTGCGAAGTGACACCGGAACACAGAGGTCATATCCGTTGGAATGTGCAGGTATGCAAGAATTCGAATGGGCGGTATCATCGTTGAATCCTGCTGTAAGTGCAAAAGCCCGTCTGCACTCCCGTTGTATCGCAATCACTGAACTTGTCTTCCACTCGATCAGGTCGCATTTAAGATTCGTTCTCCCATCGTACTGTCTATCATGGCGACGTATATGTAAGCATCGCTCTTCCGGTAATCACCAGAGCCCTCGCTTATTTTAAAAAGGGAAATTCCTTTAACAGAACACCGGACGATATGGAGTTCACCATCAACGCTGATACCCGTATCCAGATTTTGGACGAATTGACACATTTGGCTCGTGCAAGGAAGCATCAGTATGCCGCTTTCGTTCGGGACGAGGGTGTTTTGTGCGTCTGGTCGGACAATGTTAAAACGATCGTTGCGGATGTTGAGAAGCTGGAGAAGGCGCTTCTGGACTTCGTTTGGAGCCACGAACAACAGAAAACAAAGACTCTCACCCTTCCCCATATCGGTCACAAAAGCGAATCGCATCCAGTTACCGACGAAAAGGACGGAGCGGACGCGGAAGATTCTGAGTTAGCGGAACTCAAAGGCCATTGGCGCTCTCGCCCTGTCATGATGTACGAAGCCCTTCTGTCGGGATTCAGTTGCATCTTGATCCTGTTTTTGACCTCGCTAGGATACAGTAAGTGCCGTTGCCATTCACATGATCGATCCCGTGCTCACTCAAGAGTCATCAAAATAGGAATTCTTCTCAAAGAATACACTTTGGACGGCAAACCCCTGAGACTGATTTTGATGATTGTTGGCCCGCTAATTATTCCTCTTATGACAGTAAGTAATCGGCGCTGCTGCAGGGCATTTCTCCATTCATAGACTAATCAAGCCGTTTTTCATAGTTCTCTGCAGCGAGCGCGGTTGGTAGTCTTGTAAGTCTGGATTGGCGAACATTCTCCCTGTCGTTTTGCGACGCTGACACCGACAGTTCATTTGTAGTGGCAAATTTTAGGGCCAGTAAACCAAGTCGCCCGCAATTCTTACACCTACAGCGCTATTGCTCCTAAACGAACTTTAGGAGAGCTGCCCCATGTTACCGTCTGGCTTCCTGTCTACAAGGAAGGGCTCGAAGATGTCATCCTGCCCACGGTCGAATCGCTAAAGGTAGCCCAGGCCACTTACGAGCGACAGGGAGGCTCCGTCTCCATCTTGGTATGTGACGACGGTCTTCAACTCATCAGCCCAGAAGACGTGGAGGAGCGAAAGAAGTTCTACCACAACAACAACATGGCCTACGTTGCTCGTCCTGGTCACGGAGTCAACGGTTTCGAGCGACGAGGCCGATTCAAAAAGGCGTCAAACATGAACTTTGCTATTCAACTGTCACTTCGAATCGAAGAAATTCTTGACGAAATGCGACCGACGGCACAAATGGCCATGGGTGAGGATTACTACTGGAGTGACGAGGACGAGGAGTCTTTGTATGAAGCTGCGCTCAGTCAAGCCATCGCAGAGTCTGAGGGTATTGCTTGGGCCGACGGTAATATTCGAATGTGAGTTTCAGAGTTCTGCTTCTGAGTACCACTACGGAACACCGCTGACAAGGCTACTCATCTTCCGATTTTTAGCGGTGCTGTCATTCTTATTATCGATTCCGATACTCGTGTTCCAGAAGACTGTTTCGTCGACGCCGTTTCCGAATTCGAACAAAGCCCCGAGGTTGCCATCCTTCAGCATTCTTCCGGTGTCATGCAGGTCGCCCATCATTTCTTCGAGAACGGTATTGCCCACTTCACCCACAGTATACAACTCGCCATTTCCTTCTGTTGCGCTGGTGGCACTATGGGACCCTTCGTCGGTCACAATGCTTTCCTCCGTTGGTCCGCCTTGCAGGAAATTATCTTCGAGGAAGACGGCGTCCGAAAGGTATGGTCCGAAAACCACGTATCGGAAGATTTCGCCATCTCGCTCGCCTTGCAACTGAAAGGTTACATCGTTCGTTGGGTCACCTATTCCAACGACAAGTTTGAAGAAGGTGTATCCCTCACTTGTGACGACGAAGTCAACCGATGGCAGAAGTACGCTTGGGGATGCTCCGAGTTGATCTTCAACCCGCTGCGATACTGGATTTTCCGTGGACCCTTCAGTCCGCTCTTCAAGCAGTACTTGTGGAGTGACATCCCTCTTTCCGGCAAGATCTCCGTTTTGGGTTACATTTTCTCTTACTACGCCATTGGGTTCGCTTGGCCGTTAACCGTTCTCAATTACGTCCTCATCGGTTTCGGCAGTGAGTACTAACCAGTAGTCAAGCGGATTCTTGTCGTACTGATCTTTCTGCAAACCAGTCCCCATCGATGAATACTATCTCAACGGTTGGAAAGTTACCTTCACCTGTCTAGTCCTCTTCCCTGGTCTTGGAAATCTTGCCGCAGTCGTTCTTCGGTACCGACTCAAGGTCGCCCATTGTGGTGCTTTTGCCAAGAACCAAATTGCCTATATCTGTGAGTTTTAGTCCTAACATCAAGTCTCAAGCTTTTGCCATTGGTCTGACAATTCTGCTGTTATAGTCTTCTTCTCCGTCTTCTTCTCTGGATTGAGTTTGCAGATCCTTTCTGCTCTGGTCTGTCACATGGTCGGATACCAAATGTCTTGGGCGGCCACACTCAAGACCGTTGAAGCATCGAACTTCTTCAAGGAAGTTCCCGATATCATCAGAAAATTCAAATATACTCTGTCTGTGAACTTCGCACTTGTCGTATGTCGGTCCTGCTTCGAAGTATCCGCTTTACAGTGATTAAGGGTTATACCATTTATACAGATCGGGATGATTCTCACGACTTCAAAGCTCATGCCAGACGGATGGCGGGTCAACAATATCGAAGCGATCGTGCCAATGGCCATGGTTGCGGGCAGTCATCTCTTATATCCGAGTAAGTTCGACATCACCATCATAACCCTGGTTATAGAAGACCATTTCCTGATTTGGTTCTTGTTTAGTCGTCCTCAACCCCTGGCTTGTGCACTTTACCTTTTAAAAAGGTCTTTTCCGTGCCTCCCGCCACCTACCACAAGTTGTATCGCTCCGCCCGAGTTAGGCGACTCTCACGTTTCCGCGGTCACTTGCCGTTCACCACCTTTTGCATATAGCAAGATAATACGCTTATAAATTCATATACCATTATAGATGTGCAATAGAGTCCTTTGTATTGTAGATAGGTTGTCGAGGAATACCATATGTTTGGCTTCATTCCGCATTCCGTACATATGATGAACTTGTTATCCTGTTACTGTGGTACTTTGCGAATGCATTGCGCGATAATTCCTTTTCCGACTTGTCGCCCCTTCCTGCCTGCCTGGTGCCTGAAAATGTGAATTAAATCCTCATCGGCAGCCCGCCAGCCCGCTCGCCAGCCATTTGTCAAGTAGTTCGATCACCGTTACTAGCCAAACATTCATGTCTCAGACCGAGAAGGCTTCGAAAGCTGCTGCATGCGTGAACAATGAAGCAAGTTGCCTGTTCCTGTTGTGATAACATTGTCAAGCATACTTTTGCACCTTCAGGACGATCCTTTTGCCGAACCTAGCTCTGGTACCCTTGGCACTTCGCGAAAAGGAACTCGCGAAGCAGTCCGGCCGGCCTTTTCCTTTACACAAAGCTTCCGATCATCTTGGTTGGCAAAGAACATCCAGACATGTTGTGCAGAGTGACAACCTCGAGTGGATTATTATGGACACACATGAAGGGTCGGCAGCTTCATCCAGTCTGATCGACTACTGCATGGCCGATAACCAGTGTGAAGCATCTTGGAATATCATTGCATTGCATAGTCTGTGACTTTGCATCTGTAACCAACAAAGGTTTCAATCACACTTGTTTCCTCGACCAGAATACCAGCAGGCTGGTTCTGGACTCGATTTCGCAAACACTTCGTTGCCACCGGTCGTGCAACGTTTGATTACACAGTGGTAGAACTAGGACGCCTTGAACCGTCGTCCACAAGCGTTAGTTGTGCCGGTTTGGATTCGAACGACCAAAGAGTCACCAAGCCAGTCATTTTAGCGTTGACCTATGGGTGTGTTCTCGCGACGGAGAGCTCCTGCCTTCACCACCACAGAAGCGTATGGCACTTCGAACATCAGATCTTCCTCTGGTAGCTTCGATGGGACAAATCGAGTCAATCCTTTCGAGGACGTCACAATGTCCGCTCGGCCGTCTTTACACATCAAACCCGGCTTCGACATCGGCAGAAAATTAAGTCAAGCATTCATTCCCACTCTTGCAAAGGCGCCTCGTCCCTCCGTAGCGGAAACCTTCAACAACGAGAAAGCCGACAACTATCCGGGTCGAAACTTTGACGCAGTCTTCCGACTCGAGCTTGAAGCCGATGTGCTGGCATCGGACGAGGAGATAGAAACGGAGGAGCAAAACATCGACACTGTGCATGAGGATCATCGAGGTTGGTCATCGGCCCTAGAAGAAGATACTGAAGCGCAAGAGAGGCGTCATGGTAGACGACAAGCCTCGCGACGCAAGAAGTCCTCTCGGCATACGAAACATCAAAGTTCTCGGTCTCGATCACGTTCGAATGGGGAATCACTTGCAGACTACGATCACACTCTCGACGTGAATCGAACAATCACACTAGCCGGAGTGCCATCGTCTTCACCATTCGGGCGACTTTCCACCAAATATCAAGACGAACTCAGTGACGACGATGACAAGTCAGTTATTCGTGTTTCCGACAGGCCTTTGTCGGGTACCCAGACTACACAATCGATAGCAGTCCCGGTCGGAGATGGTTATGATGCGCTGGACGTCATGGCAGACTATCTATTCAGATTCGGCTGCGAAAAGAAAAAATGGTTCAGAAGGCCTCCTATCACCGCGATGGAGAAGCGCAGATACAACAGTAGCAAACATGTAACCACGGGTGTCTGCATTCGAGCCAAAACTGGAGTTCAAAGGGCATATCCATCGAATACGCCTGGTTTGGCTGCTTTCGAAACTGCTGTTACGGCATTGAACCCGGAGGTAAGCAGACTGTCCATTCCTCCCCATCCATAGATACCATGAACTAAGTTTACACTCATTACAGGTCGCGTTCAAGGTCAAGTCGCCGATTGTGAAGACAGTCATGTCTACTTGCATGTACGTAAATACCCGGTCGAGCTAAAGCCGATATCCGCTAATCCATTTCAATTCCTCTTGTAGCACTCCCGACATGGCCGAGTTTACTATCGATGCCGACACCCGTATTCAAATCCTTGACGAGCTATCTCATCTTGCGCGTGCGAGAAAACATCAATACGCCGCTTTCATCCGAGATGAAGGCGTGCTTTGTGTCTGGGCAGACACAGTGGACAATATCATCGCAGCTACGGAGAGCCTCGAGCAGTCGCTCATCGACTTCATTTGGCACCAGGAACACGCTACGCAGAAACAAGGTTTCGCAGCACATCTTGATGCACATGCTCAGCAGGAAAAGGAAGCTTTGGAACGCTCTTTTCAACAGGGAAACAAGGAGATGGATACAAGCGAAAAGACAAGCGAAAAGACCGAAGAGGATACAGCTGTTGATGCGGAAGATTTGGCGAGATTGCAAGCAAAGCAACGCTGGAAAGAACGGCCTGTTATGCTCTATGATGCCGTGTCTGCTGGTTTGACCGTCATCATCATTTTCGCACTTCTTTCTCTCGGTTGGCGTTGAGTATCTAGCTTTGGAGCGTCGCTCTGCATAGTTACTAAACTCGGTTCTTCTATAGGCACACTGATCAAAGAATATGTCCTGGATGGGAAGGCAACCCGCTTTGTGCTGATGGCAGTTACGCCTCTTCTGGCTTGCGTTGCTGCTGTAAGTCCCAGGATGACTTTCGGCTGTTTCACTCTCGGCTCATGACAGCAGATTTCAATGTTTTAGTTTGCTGTACAGTGCCTCGTCGGCGGTTTCGTAAGTAATGTGTCCCGAAAATGACTCAAATACGACAACCGTTAAAACTGGATCCTTTTCTGGCTTGGTAGTGGCAAATTTTTGGACCGATTCGACAAGTGACACAAAACTCGGCTTACTACAGCGCGGTAGCTCCGAAGCGAGGTATGGGAGAGTTGCCGCATGTCACCGTTTGGCTGCCGGTATACAAGGAGTCCCTGGAGGAAGTCATTATGCCTACGATCGAATCCTTGAAGATCGCACAATCCGTATACGAAAGGCAAGGTGGCTCTGTCTCCATCCTTGTGTGTGATGACGGTCTTCAGCTTATCAGCCCGGACGATGTCGAATCTCGAAGAAATTTTTACTACGACAACAACATGGCTTTTGTGGCTCGTCCCGGACATGGCGTTGACGGCTTTGAACGTAGAGGTCGATTCAAGAAAGCCAGCAACATGAACTTCGCTATTCAACTTTCTTTGCGTGTTGAGGAAATCATGGACGACTCACGGCCCGATGCACATGAAGGGAAAGGAGGTGATGCATACTTTTGGCATGAGCAAGATGAGCTGGACTTGTATGATACAGCTTTGGAGCGCGCACAAGAGGAACTAGAAGGTCGGGCTTGGGCTGCCGGTAACATCCGAATGTGAGTATTGACATGGCCTTTGTTTACTCGTCGATTGAGACCTCATCTTATATCACAGTGGCTCGTACATCCTTATCATCGATTCCGACACGCGTGTACCCGAGGACTGCTTCGCCGATGCTGTTAGCGAGTTCGCACTCAGTCCAGAAGTTGCGGTCATTCAGCATTCCTCCGGCGTCATGCAGGTCGCAAATCACTTCTTTGAGAACGGTATCGCGCACTTTACACGGAGTATCCAACTCGCCATCTCTTTCTGTTGCTCAAACGGTTCCACCGCGCCTTTCGTCGGTCACAATGCTTTCTTACGCTGGTCTGCCTTGCAGGAAATCATATTCATTGAAGACGGGGTCCAAAAAATCTGGTCCGAGTCTCACGTATCGGAGGATTTCGCCCTGTCCTTGGCTCTGCAGCTGAAGGGCTATGTGCTTCGTTGGGCCACCTATTCGGAAGACAAGTTCGAAGAGGGTGTTTCCTTGACATGTGATGACGAGGTCAATAGGTGGCAGAAATACGCTTGGGGATGCTCCGAATTGATTTTCCATCCACTTCGATATTGGCTATTCCGAGGACCTTTGACGCCATTGTTCCGACAGTATCTGGGGAGCAATATTCCTATACATTGCAAAATTTCAGTCCTCGCATATATCTTTTCTTATTACGCCATCGCTTGTTCTTGGCCATTGACTGTGCTCAACTACGTTCTCGTTGGATTTGATCGTACGTGCTGACCGTCCAACGAGATGATGCATTCTTTGACGTTGGTCTTACTATAGTTCCCATTGACAACTTCTATCTCAACGGATGGAAAATCGCATTCGTTTGTATCTTACTGTTCTCCGGTCTCAGCAACGTTGCAGCGATTGTCCTTCGTTATCGATTAAAGATCAAAAACACTGGAGATTTCGCTGCCAAGCAAATCATGTTCATACGTAAGTTGGGACGAGGACGAAACTCGAGGTCTTTGCCACGCCATACTCATTCCTCTACCTTAGCTTTCTTCTCCATATTTTTCACGGGGCTGAGTATGCAGATCGGGAGCGCTCTCATTTGTCATATGGTCGGGTACCAGATGACTTGGGCGGCCACGCTCAAGACCGTCGAAGTATCGAACTTCTTCAAAGAAGTGCCGGCCATTCTCCGCAAATTCAGATTCTCGCTGCCCGCCAACCTCATTCTAGTGGTAAGCATTATATTGTGACAGCAGTCTGCTCAGAGCTAACTCTTCATGAGTCTAGGCTGGCATGATCGTAACAACATCGTCTGTCGTGCCTGATGGCTGGAGAGTAGTAGACTTGGAAGCTGTTATCCCTTTGGCGCTTGTCTCTGCATCGCACATCCTGTATCCAAGTAAGTCATCTTCTCCGCTTTCCTACTCTGCGATCAAGGCTCATTGTTTGTTTCGCTGGCAGTCGCGTTGAATCCGTGGTTCATGCATTTCAGTTTCTAATGTTGGGCCAAATTATCGCGCCTTTTCTGCTTCCTCGCGGTGGAGCACTGCCATTTATGTTATCGGGAACGTTGTATATTAATTGGCAATGTAACTGGGTTTGCCATCCTGGTCGTGAAAGATCGTCGTGGCTTGTTTTGGTCAAAGTGCATAGATGGTAATAGCATATTTTTACCAATGCATATACTACACTCTGTAAATGTAGCACCTGTTCTCCAGTCTGGTCCACCGAATGGCACGAGGCGGTCTCTTTGTGACGACTATCGCGACCTTTGTTGAGAACGGTACGACATGATTTTTCTGTTCGACGTGCGATGCATACCGATGAATCGAATCTTGCCTACAGCAACGTTACGACGTCCCTGTTACAGGCCAACGCAATTGCCTAAGTATATATAACGCCTCACCAGCCTGATGAGCTGCAAGGGAGTCTACATCTGTGGCTTGCAGGTATCCCAACACGTTTCCAGCCTTTTGCATGAGTCCAGGATGTATTATGGGTGTGCTATCGGTAGCTGGCGTTCGCAATGTGTTTGTTATCATCGTTATGGCGGGCATCTCCAGCGTCTGCGCCCGCATTTGAGCAGTCTCTCGCTCGTGTTGTTCAGACGTCGCTACCGAATTGAAGAGAAGTCCCAGGAAGGTGAGTGCCGCCCGGCGCAAGGCAGGGTGTTTGCCGTCGTTGGCATTTAGCGGTTCCGGTACAGGCGTCGAAGTGGCAGACCCGTTGGATTGACTTTGGGGTTGTACAGTTGTTCGCACGCTTTCCAACTGTAAAAGATCCAGGCATGCTCCAAGCAGATCCTGTGCCCAAGGAATGACCGCCCGCCAGTCGACGTCGGCGCACGTAGAGAGAATAGACAGCGACGATGCTCGGAGAACGGTTGGAAGATACGCCTGGGGAAAGACACGGTTGAATTTGGGCACCAGGACATTTGCTAGATTGCAGCAACGTAATCAGCCGGTGTACACTCTAGGCAAGTTGACGTCTCAAACTTACCATATATGCTCAGAGCAGTGCCACATCGCTTGACAGACTGCGTCAATGCCTCGCCAATCCTCAATCTGAAATCTAGTTCCTCTTTGCCAAGGTGCACACTCGCTCCACCATCCAAGCCATTCACGTAAGCCGAAGTCAAGGACTGCAGAACCTCTTTTCCCAATCCGTCCACCATGCTCGACAGACCGCGAACAGCATTCAAGTACATGAACGAATCCTCGTCTCGCAAGGCCTGAAGGAAGATATCCATGATGGCGGGAACAAGCGCTTTATCGAAATCCGACGCCTTGACCACGCCTTGAAGGATAATCAAGCCATGTCCCCGAACGGGAAGCAGCGAATCTTGCAGACATCGCAAAGCTTCCTGGTACTGTTCCATCGTCGAAGACCGCTGTTCCGACCGTGAAGACACAGTCGTACCACTTGTCATGGCCTTTTTGACCGATAAAAGCAGTTTCGCGTTCCGTGCAATGCCGCGGACTGTTGCAAGTCTATGGCGAGTCAGAGCATCTACTTTTTTCTCGATAATCAGGAGGATCGGCTGATCGACTGAATTCAATTTTGGGTTTGCTGCGTCATTATCGTTTAGCCTTGTGACACTTTGCGAAAGTGCTCTTGTACTTACATTGCAAAGTAGCAAGCAGGAGATGGATAGCAGTCTCCATCAGGCCCAACTTTGTCACACTCTGTGCATCAAAGTCCTCTTCCAAATCTGCATCCACCGCCGCTGCTTCATCCTCATCCTCCTCTTCTTCATCATCACTATCCGCTGCATCATTTCCTGGAGATGCGGTAAAAATCTCCGCGTCATTGACACTCGACCGAAGCGCCTGCTCGATGAACACCAAGATCTGATCCGTTTGGTTGCCGAGAGCATCTGGCATGCTTTCCGTGATCTGCATAATCAGTTGAAGATACAGCAACAATTTCCTTGGAGCGTGCACGAGGGAAACATCAGCCTGCCAACTCGACGGCAAAAGATATTGCAAAAGGAGACTCACTTGGTATGCGCCTCACTAATCTCCCGCTCTTGTGCGAGCTCCTGATAAGCATGAAGACACCTCACGTAAAGCGTCGACGTGATATCCTTCCTCTCCGCCCTTTTCAACAATGACACAATCTCTTTCGGAGGCGGCATCAGGTCGAGTTCTGGTAACTCGAACGCCGCCGCGTCTTGTTCCGTTTGCGTGCGAGAATTGGGCGGCTGGGATGGGCCCTTGGCGCTGATTTGGATATGCGACGTGTCAAGCGCACTGGAAGGCTTGAGCTTGAGTGTTTCCTGCGTAGGCGGTCTACCAACACCAAAAAATCCGAATCAGCACGATCAAACGAGGGCAGAACCCTTTGTCCCACCCGCCAACTCACTTGCCATACCAAACCGCAACCCCACCCTCCCCATCCTCCTCCTTCCCATTGCCCTCCTCCACCGCATGATCCCAAAAGAACTCATTCCCTTCCTCATCCGTCAGGCCCCACCCTCGTCCGCTATTCAAAATCCCCCAAATCCCCTTGACGACCACCTTCCGATCCGCGAGCCTCGCCCATGCGCGTAAGACATCATCGAGTTCTTGTTTTGTCAAGGGGTCGGCGGTGCGGGAGGAGGAAAGGTGAACGGCGAGGCTGAATAGTTGGGGCAGGATCGGGGTGATGGTGCAGCTTACGATTGTTGATGTGGGTGGTGTGGACGTGAGGAGTGGTAGGAGGATTGAGAGGGCTTTGTTTATCCGTTTGGGAGACGTGACAACGGTTGCCTCCACACGTCCCATCGACGTCTGCGCTGGGGTCTTTGCTCCGGGCTGGAAAGGCTCGTGCAACACGGGGGAAAGCACGTTCATCGTTGCCTGTGTATGCCGGGAGATTAGACTGGAAAGGCAAAAAGACGCGGCGTTGATGTATGCTGGTGGACGAATAGTCGCTACTTGTGCAGACGGGGCGAGGATTTTCACGAGCTGAGGGGTTATTTTGCTCAAGAATGACTGTTATTCCCCCGCACGCAAATATGGGGCGAATGAGTGACGGACAAGGAAAAGGACAGAGAATTAGGACCCCCCCATGAGCGACTTACTTGTAACGTCTCGTTCACTGGCGTCCCGACGCACTGGGCGAGATACTCCAATTTCTTCATATCCACCACTATTATAACGCCAACAGATCAGTTTCAGACCACGGGTAGGCGTAAACGCAGCTGAAAGAAACCGCCTGCCTGCCTGCCTGCCTGCCTACCACTGCTACTCACCTTCATTCTTGCCCAACCCATTCCCAAACGTGCAAACCATCAACCCCATCACACCCATCGGCATCGTGATCTGCCGGGCCATCATCCCCCTCGCCACCAAGAAGACATACATGGGCCACCGCACCTTGACTTTCCCGGCTCCTACTCCCGCTTCCGCCTCGTCTGCACCAGATCTTTGTGTTTTTGTCGTTGTCTTCGTCGTTGTCGTTGGTCTAGGAGCAGCAAGACGAACGACCCCGCCAAGCACGGAGATCGTCTCTGTCCTTCCACCGAGCGTGTGCAGGTAACCGCGTGCGTGGGTGTAGATGGGGGAAGTAGGGTCTTTGGCGACGGATTCGTACCACCCTACGACTATTGATGCGGCCATCAGATGAACGAGGGTCGTTGGGTTCCGGAATGTTTGGGTTATATAGGTGGTGTGCGCGGGAGGGGAAGGATCGGTTTGTTCCGGTGTAGGCCGGTCGGTGTTTCGTTGCGTTTTCGGGGTAGGTGCGGAGAGCGCGAGTATACGGAGAAAGGGCGGAACAAAGGCTTGGAAGGCAGGAGCGTCGGCTGTCATTGGATTCCGGGAGGAGATGTACGTGCATAGGTCTTTCAGGGTTGGTAAGAGGAGGAAAGCGACAACGTGCTGCGTGATTCGTTGGATTAGTGCTCTTTGTTGGATACTGAGCAGGACTGTGAATGGGCACAGGCACATTTTAGCCTAAAATCCGGACAATCTATTGCCTGATGATGCGGAGGTGGAAGAGGCGGGGCGTACAATCTGTGCTTTGCAACGCGACCTCGTTCTTCTCTACTTCCAGGACCAACCATCCTTGCACCGCCTCCAGCAACTCCAACCCGCGCTCCGCAGCCCTTTTCAGCAACTCTGCTTTCCCGACATCCTCACCCGGCACCAACGCATCGCCTCCACCGTTACCTGCTTCACTGTCTCGAGTGCATGAGGATACGCTCAGCCGTTCAAGGAGCGCTTGGACGGTGTTATCCGCTGGTGATGTAGGTGTTGATGCAGGGAAGAGTAATTGCGCGGATGTGAGTGCGTGGGAGGCGAGGTGTTTGAGGGTGAGTGCTTGGGCTTTGGTGGTCATTGGGAGAGGTATGGCACTGAACAGCAAGGAAAGCCCAAGGTGGTGGTTTATGTCGAGGCAGCTTATTAATTCAAGAGAAAGCTAAGAAAGAAAGAAATCTGGAAACTATCTTGTTCAGTTGTGCGATCGAGCGAGCGAGCGTCTATCCGGCCTTGTCCGTCCTTGTTCCTGCTCGTCATTAAGTATACATGTACCTTTAAGGATAATAGTATAGGTATTCCCATTCCCATACCACCACACCACACCGCACAACACACACCACCACACACCCTCATCTCATCTCATCTCATCCCACCATGGCAGAAAGAAAGCTAGACCACGCATCAGCAGAAATGCTGGAAGAGCCATTCATCAGGGTCAGCTTTCTTCTTTCCGCCTTTCCCTCGGCAAACATCGTGGCTTACCCTTTGCTTCTACCAAAATGCTGATAGATCCCGTACGAGCTCATGCGTCGGAATCATCGGTCGGCGCAGAGGCAGGTGGAAAAGGATTTCGCATTCCTCCAGGTAAGTTGTTGTCTTGATGTCCAGGCTCCAGGCCTAAAAAAGCCCGCTTCAAACGTTTATTCCCGACCTCTCGTCATCTTCCTGCCTTTCTGTTTCTGTAGGCAACCGTTAAGGCCCTCTCCAAAGTGTCCACCACCACCAACGGAGATGACTCCTCCGAATCAAGGGAAAAGGCAAAGCAAGAAATCCTGCAAAGGCTACAAGCGGGATCGGAGCGGATCAAGGGGTTAAAACGCAAGGTCCGTCCCCCCGCCCGTCCCCCTTCCTCCCTCTTCTGGTCTCCTCGCACTATCCCGCATCTATCCAAATGAGACCATTAACTTTCCTTCCGTATTCAACCCTTGCATACGTCCTACACAGCTCGAAGCACTTCAGCCGTCATCCAAGACCCAATCACAATCACCGCTCCGAACCCGCCTCGATGTGCTCGCAGAGATGCAGAACACGTCAACTATTTCCGAGTCCGATCAAGCGTGGTTAAAGCAAGTTACTCTTCCCTAATTCCCATTCCCTCCGGCTCTTCTCGCTGGTCTGCTAATCCACAAACTAACGCTCACTCTAACGCCCCGGATTTTGGCGGGGTGTGTGTAGCTGGAAAACCGCGCGTGTGGATCGATTCATGGTGGATTACCTACTAAGAAGCGGTAAACAGTCGGCTGCGTCTGTATACGCTAAAGAACGGGGCATCGAAGTACGTACACGGGCACCCGGTATCCTATATAATCACATTCCGCATTCGCGACACCGCTGACCCCCTTGTCCCTCGTCCCCTGCGTTGTCCCGTGCGTGCGTGTGTGTGTGCGTGTGGTATATGCGCAGGGTCAGGTCGATATCGCGTTGTTCCAGGAATGCGCGAGGATCGAGCGTGCGTTGGTCAAGAAGCAGAGTTGTGTAGAGGCTTTAGCTTGGTGTGGTGAGAATAGGGGCACGTTGAAGAAGACCAAGGTAACGACGGCGCGGACTTTGCCACCCCGCCTTCGTTGGCCTGTACTAACGCAATACGTGCCCCGTTTTCTCGATAGAATTACCTAGAATTCTCGCTAAGGCTGCAGGAATACATCGAGCTCTGTCGCAGGAAACAACAGAGCGAGGCATTAGCGTATGCACAGAGACATCTGGCTGTGTGGCAGGACACGCATATGCGGGAGATTGAGCAGGCAATGTCATTGTTGTTCTTTGGACAAGGAACGAATGTCGGTGTCTACAAGGTGAGTTTCTTAGACACCTGAGCAGGGGGGCAGGATTCGGTTCTGATATGCGGCATGCTGCCTTACGCTTGTGGTAGCGGCTGTACAACCTCTCACGTTGGGAAACGCTACGCCATCAATTCCAAGCGACATTCAACAACATTTACGGGATCCCTTCCCACCCTGTGCTCTCACTCGTCACTTCTGCCGGGCTGTCGTCCCTCAAACTCGCGGCATGCGCTACGACGCTTCCACATGAATCGGCGGATGGGGTGGATGTCGTTATGAGCACCACGGAGGCGGAGACGGATAGCGCTGCCGGTGCCGCTGCCAGTGCCAGTGCTGTACCGCTCATTTCCTCGTCTGGATCATCATCCCGCGCCCTCGTCTTCCCGATCCCATCACTCGCTTCCTCCCCTCCAATCCACACAACCACAGGCACACCCGCCATCGACCCTTCGATCCCGATCACAAGCGACCCGACACCACTCCACGACCACCCAGATCATCCGCAACGCAACGTCGATTGCCCGACCTGTGCGCCCTATTTGGCCGTGCTGGCGCAGGACGTGCCGTATTCGCACCATACGAATTCGAGTCTTGTTTGTCGGATTAGTGGGCAGGTGATTGACGATGAGAACTACGCGTTGGCGTTCCCGAATGGTTATGTGTATTCGCACAAGGTGAGTCGTCGTGATGGGCCATCGCTTTTCCGTTCCTCGAGACAAACGCGCACACGACTGATATGGTGCGTGCCCCCCTACTGTTTTTGCTGGATGAATGGTAGGCTCTTTCCGAGATGGCAAAGGAAACGGTAGGCGGGATCGTCACGTGCCCACGAACGCTCGAACAATGTTCCTTTGACCATTTGCGCCGGGTGTACATTTTGTAACTCGTAAACACGATGCCTCAACTATTACGCTTCGCCCACTCGCGCGACATTTTCTCCCCCTCGAAATTCCGTGTTGCGATATGAATTTGATGCGCTGTTGTACGCCCGCCCAAGTGATTGTTGTATCTATTATCATGTCATTCAAGCGACACACAAACAATCGCGATTCGACATCTACCCCTATCGCTATAGCAAAACAGGACAACGTCTACTACCTCCTGCCCAACTAAACACGGACCCAGAACCGCTTCTGCCCCTCGGCGCCGCCTTTCCCTCTCGCAGACGAAGACGCTAATCCGTCCCCTGTCCCGCCTCCTCCGACGGCTTTATTGATCCGTTCCATTACTGCTAGTCCGACACCTTGCTCGGAGCACGCTTCGATAATAATCGCGTCCACACCACCTTCTACTCCTTCTAAGCCTTCTGCATCATTATCGCCGCGCAAAGGAATCTCGGAACCAGATATCGTCGTGGATGCTGCTATCGTTTCTTTGTCCGGTATTCTTGTCCGTGCTCCTCCTCCCGTTCCCTCAAAGGCCAACATATCCCGAAACAGCGCACGCGCCGCATCATCCGCCGTCCGTCCGAATTCCTTGACCCGTACGACGATATCCAGCTTTTCTTCTCCTCCTTCTCCTCCTCCTCCCAGTGAGGTCGTCGTCGTCGCGGTTGTTTCCTCTGATGTAGATGTGGACGGAGAGAGGGACGAAAAGGCACGAGCGAGTGGGGAATCCGTGAATGCCATTACCCCGAATTTCAGGGGTGGTGTTTTCCGGGTTTCTGATGCTGGATGATTTGATGGTGGCGGACGAAGAGTCGAGACCACCAGTTGCGAAGCGATACTCTGCACGACCTTCTCTACCTGCATCGGCGTTCCTCTTCCTCCTTTTTCCCCTGTTGAGGTAAATGGACGCGGTGCGGAGGGAAACGTGTTTGTTGGGTAAATCAAGTAGACAGGCACCGAAGGCGAGTAGTGCTTGTACTTCATCCCCGGAGTCGACGGATTGCTGATTTCTTGAGCTGCTGTAGGTGGTTGCGGTGGTGGGTTGTGTTGCGGGCGGGGCGAGTGGATGATTTCGCTTGCCATGGAAGGTGTGACGGTAGAGTCAGAGGTTGATGTACGAGTAGAAAGCGGCGGATCTCTCCCGTAGACCCATACCCTCGTCCTCTCCTCCGCGCCGAGTCCAAGCCGATCATCGAGCGTGCGGACGACTCTCTCGATCTCTTCGACACCCACACCACCAGGTCTCAACACTTTCACCACCCTCTGCCCTCCCTGCTCTCTTGTCCACGAGGTACCGTCGAGAACCGTACTCTCCACACCAACATCACACGCGCCGGCATCCAGAATACACCCAAGCATCCCAACTTCATCAACCGCTCCTCCACCGTCACCAATCACAGGCACGGCGCCCTTGCTCCCTAAATCCGCAAAAACATGTTCCGCCCGCGTAGGACTCGGCCGTCCGGAACTATTCGCACTCGGCGCACTAATCGGTACGTTGGCGACCGTTATCAACGCACGAGCGAGCGGATGAGCAGGTAAGCGGATCCCAAGCGTCTGTGGTGCCGGTGGTGGGCGTTGCGGGTGTTTCGCCGGGAAGAGTAACGTCAACGGGCCCGGCCAGAACGCGTTTATCAAGGCGAGGTAGAGGTCGGAGATCTGTTGGTTGTTGTGCGGGAGGAGGGAGCGGAGCATACGGAGTGAGGAGACATGGACGATTAATGGGTTATCCTGGGGTCGGCCTTTGAGCTCGTACACCCTTGCAACAGCAACCGGGTCCAAGGTGTTGGCGCCTAGGCCGTATACCGTTTCCGTCGGAAAGGCAACTAGACGTGATGCATGGAGATGATGGGATGCCTGCTGGAGGTTCTGCAGCGTTCGAGGGTCGATTTGTGAGATTTGTGGGTCTTCTAACGGGTGTAAGTGGTCGCTGGCAACGGAAGGAGGTGGTGGTGGTGGTAAGAATCTGATCGCCGAGGTGGCTGGACAGTGCAGGACTGGTACGGTGGACATTATACTACCTCGTATTCGGGCACGATGCATATCCTTCGCTATCTTTTCACTCTTAATATCCGTAATAGCAACCCCTCCTCAAACTTTTTCTAGAGAGCTGACCACTCGGAGGACCAGGAAGTGGGTTTGTTTATTTTGTCAAAATAGAGAACAAGAGTGGCTTACCTAATGCAGAGTGTCACGTGTATAGGAGATTGATCGAGTCAAGATTTCGGCAGCCAGAGCGTGTTTCCGCGTGCGGTTGGGGTTAGACAAGGAAGATTCAAGATGGTAGATGGTGGTTTGGGCCATTATGCTGCGCGTGGTGTCGTCGTAAGCTATACAAACGTTTCCAGTACTAAAAAGATGACAAAGTATATCCTCGTTTGCGGTGGTGTCATCTCGTGAGTCTTTTTTCGTCTTTTCCGCGTGCCACTTTTGTGCGGGTGCAACGACTGCTAACCACCTTGCATGCAATCGTTCGTTTGCAGCGGGATCGGAAAGGGCGTAATCGGTATGTCCTTCTTCCTCGCAGGCAACAAACGAACGCCTTGCTAAACTCCTTAATCGCCTTTGGCTATGTAGCGTCCTCGACCGGTTTATTGCTCAAGACCGCCGGCCTAAAAGTGACGGCGATCAAGATTGATCCGTATATGAATATCGATGCGGGTACCATGGCGCCGACAGAGCATGGTGAGTAGGCGCGAGCGTGCGAGCGAGCAGCGAGCGGAGCGACTTCTTCCCGAGCGAAGCGAGAATCAGCGTCCGTCCGAGCGCAGCGAGAATTAGTGTCTTTGTCTCCCTCGAGCGCAGCGAGAATCAGTGCCTTGCGCCGTAGGCTATCGGTCCGAAGGACTCCTCTCGAGTGCGGCGTAGGCCGCGCGAGACTCGTTGCTTTTGCCTGTCCGAGGCCGCCGCCGTGCGGCCGAGATTCAGTCGAGCAGAGTGACAACTCTTCCGAGCCAAGCGAGATTCAGTGCTTCAGTCTCTCCCGAGCGTAGCGAGAATCAGTGCTTTGTGCCGCAGGCTACGAATCTGAAGGACCTCTCCCGAGTGCGGCGTAGGCCGCGCGAGACTCATTGCTTTTGCCTGTCCGAGGCCGCCGCCGTGCGGCCGAGATTCAGTTGAGCAGAGTGACAACTCTTCCTCGAGCGAAAGCGAGAATCAGTGCATTTGTCTTCCCAGCCCGGCGTCTGGCGTAGACCGGCTCGACAGACACTGTCTCTATCTCTTCCCGGACCTCTGCAAACGAGTGGTTCCGTCATTCCAAGGAATACCCGTTTTACTAATCCACCACTTTCCCCTCGTCTGTGCTCGCTCTCTTGCAGGCGAAGTCTACGTGCTCAACGACGGCGGTGAAGCCGACCTCGATCTCGGCAACTACGAACGATACCTCGACGTCACTCTCTCCCGCGACAACAACATCACCACGGGCAAGATATACTCTCACGTGATTGAAAAGGAACGACGCGGGGACTACCTCGGCAAGACGGTGCAGGTGATTCCGCATTTGACGAATGCGGTGCAGGATTGGATTGAAAGGGTTGCTGCTGTGCCGGTGGATGAGACGGGGGAGAAGCCGGATGTCTGTATTATCGAGGTGAGTACGCGAGCGAGCGAGGCCGTAGGCCGAGCGAGACGGGAAGCGGAGAGCGGAGAGCGGAGAAGAAGACATGAGGGTGGATCGAGCGAGGTTCGGGATCTAGTAGGACGGATCGAGCGAGACTGGCGAACGAGAAGAGTGAGGATGAGACGAGGCGAGCCAGGAAGAGAACGTGATTCAAGAGAGGATTTGACGAGCCGCGCGCCTGACGGGGAGATAACGTCCAGTGGAGCGACACTTTTTGCGAGTGAAGGGTTTGCTTTTCGAGGCCTTTCCTGGGCGAGCGAAAGTTGTCGTCCTCACCGAGCACGCAAGCGCGAGACCTAGAGGAGGAACGGTCGACCAACATGTATTCCGCCTCCAAAGTGCGAGCGCGAGTCTCGGCATTTCCCTTCTTGAAGCCTAGATGCCCTTGCGCTCCTCACTGACCTCCCGCACACGCGCCTGCCCTTAGCTCGGCGGAACAGTCGGCGACATTGAATCCGCTCCCTTCATCGAGGCAATGCGACAGTTTCAATTCCGCGTAGGCCACGAAAACATGGCCCTCATTTACGTTTCCCTTATCCCCGTCGTCGCGGGTGAACAAAAAACAAAACCAACCCAAGCAGGCGTCCGAGACCTCCGTGGACTCGGCCTGCTTCCCGACTTGATCGCATGTCGATGCGATAACCCTCTGCTCCGCGCAACAATGGACAAGATCTCCATGTTTTGCCATGTGAAACCGGAACAAGTGATGGGCGTGCATAATGTGTCGTCGACGTACCATGTGCCGCTCTTGATGCGTGATCAGGGGTTGATCAAGTTTTTGAACAAGCGGTTGAATTTGGGTGAGATTGATGTCGGGTCGCGTGGCATCGAGAGGGGTGCGAATTTACTCGCTCGATGGACGGCAATGACTTCTGGGTGAGTTGGGCGCGCGCTGGTCCCTCCCTTTTTTCTTCTTGCTCTACTGACCCCGCCCACGTGTTGGTAGCGCCGAACGTCTATACGAGACCATCCAAATCGTCCTCGTCGGTAAATACATCACCCTGCAGGACTCGTACATGAGCGTCGTCAAGGCGCTCGAACACGCGTCGATGCGATGTGGCAGAAAGTTGCAACTCAAGGTGCGTCTCATACTCTGCGGCTCGCGTCACTCGTATCTGACCCCGGGACGACGACAGTGGGTCGACTCGTCGCATCTCGAGCCAGATGTCCAGCTCTCGGATCCCGTAAACTACCACGACGCCTGGGGCGCCGTCTGTTCCGCAAAGTGAGTCTCTGCCGTGGCGTGCCACCTCTACCACATTCGGCAATCTGACCCATCGTTTGCGTGCCGCATTCGCAGGGGCATCATCGTTCCCGGTGGTTTCGGTCTTCGAGGAACAGAAGGCATGATTGCCGCCATTCGATGGGCACGGGAGAAGAATGTACCGTTCTTGGGTATCTGTCTTGGTTTCCAGGTCGCGTGTATTGAATGGGCAAGGAACGTTTGCGGACAGTCGAGTAAGTGCCAGGCGAGGGAAGCCGGGGGTTCACATGGAATGTTGGAGCTTACAAGTTTCATCTCTACGACGACAGACGCTCAATCTGCCGAACTGGTGCCCAACACCCCGGACCCAGTGATTGTCTTTATGCCTGAAATCTCGAAAACCCATCTGGGCGGAACGATGCGACTCGGCTTGCGTCCGACGGTGTTTGACGAGGGAACGGAAAAGTGCAAGATTAGACGGTTGTATGGCGGTGAAGACCCGATCTGGGAACGACACAGGCATAGGTACGAGGTGAACCCGGAGCAGGTTGAGCGGTTGGAGGCGCCGGGCAAGTTTAGGTTTATTGGAAAGGATGAACGTGGTGAGCGGATGCAGGTGTTGGAGATGGAAGGTCAGTTCCTGTAGCGTTCGCGCGCTGTTCCTGCCATGTTTCTCGGCTGACCGTTCGCCTCCCCCTTTTACCATCGCTACGTACAGACCACCCATTCTTCGTCGGTCTCCAAGCCCACCCGGAATTCTCCACCCGTCCACTCAACCCGTCCCCGCCGTTCCTCGGTCTCGTCGCTGCCGCATGCGGGCAGGACGTGCTGGAACAACAAATGCGCCTCAACGAACAGGGCTATGTGTCCCCGCATCCTGCGGCCGCTAAAGTGATCCCGGCACGGGAACCGGCGAGCAAGTTGGGTGAGGGCAAGCCGCAGCAGGTCAAGGGGATCGCTGTTGATGGTGATATTTAGGTGTGCCGGGGGCGTGCGGTGCGGCGCGGCGCGGCGCGGCGGGAAGAGATTCCCCGTAGCGGGTGTGCGCACGGATGTGTGTATTGTAGCTCATGTAGATGGTGTATTCTTGGTGGGAGGTGGTTCCCGCTTTGGCCGGGTAATACGTTACGTTGCAGGGCCACGTTTTCTATGGCGCGCGGCGGCGTAAACACCTTTTGTGGTGGGCTTTTTTTTTTAATTATATTACAAACAAATCGAGATAACATTCCCCGCCCTCCGCCTCTTGTCTCGGCGTCGTACATTCTGGCATCTTTCCATCCACTCGTCGCAAAAGTCCCCATTTATCTCTGCCTACTCCATCGCCACATCGGTCTCGTCCGCCGCTGTTGCTGCTTTTCTACTTCCCGGTGGTAATGCCGCTTGAACGCCCTGGCCACCGGATTCATCGAGCGGTTTCGCGTGCGCTTGGAGCCATTCCTCGCTTTCCCATACTGTACGTTGGTCGTGAGAAGAAAGGGGAAAACATTTTCAAGATACAAAGAAGAGAAGGAAAGGAAGGAGAAGAAGAAGGGAAAAAGGCAACGATAAGATTAACGATCGATCCTAGCCAACCTCTTGCGCCCGAACCCTGGAAAAGACACGCGACGTACCCGGCCGATCATACTTCTGCCCACCCGCCGCACCAACCTTGGTATCCGGCCTCGCAAGATTCACCTTTAAATACTTTCCCCGTCCCTCATGCCCGGGCAACTCGTTCATGTCGTAGTTGTCTATCGCATCTTGAGCGTCTAGGGCGTTGCTGAATGTGATGAATGCGAACCCGCGTGGTTTGTCGCCTACGAGGGCAGGAGCGGTAAAGCGGGGGATAGTGGGAAGGTGGGATGTTGGATGTTAAATGTTGGTAAGGGAAAGGGAAAGGGAATGGAGATACGCTAGGACGTACGATTTGCCGGATCTGTCGGGATTGAAATCTCAATGATATCACCTGAATCACAGAAACGCGCGCATGCTCCCATCAGCACGTACTCCCCCGGGAATAAACTTACTTGCCGGAACCCGGCACGCGCGATGCTCACCAAACGTCACGAAAGCCTGTATCAACTCTTGCTCGTTGACTGAATCCGGGAAACCGGTGATGAAGATTGTCTTTTTGCCTGTTTATGTTGTTTGACGCAGCCAGTCAGTCAGTCAGTCAGTCAGTCAGTCAGCTGGGAACAAGGATGACAATGCGCGGTAATTGGATGGGACGTGTATGCGTACCTTTTCCGGCTGTGGATTCTTTGTCCATTGTTGGTGTCTGAACCGGAGCGGTGGTGGTGGTGGTGGTGGTGGTGGTGGTGGTGGTGAGGAGAGTGAATGTAGAAACTGGAAAAGATGGTAATGAGCCAAAGAGAAGCCATTCAAGTCGCAGAACAGGAAACGACGGTTCGCTCGATCACCCCTGGGAACTCGATCGCACTATTTTATCGGATATTACAAGCCTGAAACATGAACCGTTCTTGTGGAATTATACAAAGAAAGGCGACCAATCTATTCCAGGAAAGAGGCCGGGGAGAGATGCAACCCGTTGTACACCGTATAGTGCGGACATGCTCCTCGTCACCTTGGCGGATCATCACACCCCAGCAATGCGCAAGACACCGAATACCCTTGCGCGTGTATTGCCGACCAACAGCGCACGATGCACCACCTGCCAGTCCAACAGCAACCCACTGCCACCGTCGCACCTTCACCTCGTCCTCGAGCAAAAAGGCAAAAAAGAACACAGCTCCTTCTGCGGAAAGCGCGAATCAGAGCAAGCTGTTACCGGCTATCAAAGCTAAAGTAGAAGAATACAACGAGGCCGTCAAACAGGCAAGTCCGCTTTAACCAACGGGGACTTTTGCGACCGGGGCTAAGCCTTCTCCGCTGATTGGGGTAGCAAGCGACAGATACGGATATAGAGACGCAGATCAGACTGGCGAGGACTGTGAAAGAGCTGGAACCATTGGCGGAAGCATGGAAGGAATACATGGATGCACAGGATGTAAGTCGTCCGTCCGTCCGTTCGCTCCGTCAGAACGTCAGTCTCCTCCAGCCGCTCACCCCGCATCTACTACAGGCGATAACAGAAGCCGAGACGCTCCTCCAAGACTCGGACCCTTCCATGCGCTCACTAGCAAACGAAGAACTCACCCACCTGCACACCCAACTCACCTCCCTCCTCTCCACACGGCTCCCCAACCTCCTCTTACCGCCCTCATCAACCCTCGCCTCCCTCGGCGCCATGATAGAACTCAAAGCCGGCGTCGGCGGTGACGAAGCCGCCCTTTTCGTGGAACAAGTCCTCCGGATGTACCTCCGCTACGCACAGGCCCGCGGGTGGCGGACAGAGATCCTGAGCAAGACGTCGGGCGCGATAGGCACGGGGACGGGGACCGGGTTGAAGGATGTCACGGTCAACGTCGAGGGGGACGGTGCGTTTGGGGATTTTAGGTATGAGAGGGGCGTGCATAGGGTGCAGAGGGTGCCGGCGACGGAGAGTGCTGGCCGGGTGCATACGAGTACGATTGCGGTCGTCGTGAGTCTCTCCCTCTTCCTCTTCCTCTTCCTCCTCCTTCTCCTCCTGCCTCCTGCCTCACCTTATTACAACGTCTCCGCCCCGGATTACCAACCTCCTTTTCTGCGTGTGTCGCACGCTCAGGTCCTGCCAGTGATGGAAAAGACGACGGAAACATCAGACGACCTGGTCGATGAGAAAGACGTGAAAACCGAAGTCATGCGTTCCCGTGGTGCGGGCGGTCAGGTGGGTCCCCTCGCCCCCTACTTCATCCTGCTGGAACAATGTAAGATAACAACTCCAACATTTCTCATCATTCGCCACTCCGGCCAACCAGCACGTGAATAAAACAGAGTCCGCAGTGCGGCTTACCCATATTCCTACGGGTATCAGCGTCTCCATGCAAGATTCGCGAAGCCAGCATCAAGTACGCTCCCGCCTCCCCTTCCCCTTCCCTCCCCTCCCCGCGCTTACAAGTCCCTCTTGACACGACCCTTCTGACTATACCTCCTCCACCAAAAACCCCCTCCCTCGGCGCAGAACAAGGCATGGGCCTGGCAGATCCTCCGCGCGCGGTTACTCGATCAGAAAATGATTCAGCACGCGCAAGATCGACGAAAGACGCGGCAGAGTCAGGTAAAGGGGATGGAGAGGAGCGATAAAGTCCGGACTTATAATTTCCCACAGGTACGTCTGCGTTTTCACTTTTTCTGCTTCTTTCTCTCCCTCTCTCTCTCTCTCGCTGTGTACCGGTCTTTCGGTGCTGATTTTGCGTTTGTGGCTCCTGACGTAACGTAGGACCGCGTCACAGACCACCGGATAGGCATGACCCTTACCGGCCTGGACGCCGTGCTAGAGGGTGAGGGGCTGGAAGATGTTATTCGGGAACTCAAGGAACATCAGAGAGGGTTGCGAATGGAGAGTCTTCTGGAGACCGGGGAGGATCTAGAAGAGTAGGGCATGGTTGAAGGAGTGTGCCCCCATGTGCTTTGGTAGCTATGTCGCGAGCTGCGAGATCTATGGTTGGGAATAATGTAAAGTTCATGATACGCTGTACATGCACCTGGATAGACTTTTGGCAAGTTTGTCGTCTCCTCTGAACGCGAACGTGAGGGTAAGGTCACCGTGCTAGGCGGTACCTCGGCAGGAGAGAATTTGTAAGCTGCTTGAGATCAAGAAGCTTTGTCGGCAGGGGTGCACGTCACGTCGCCAAGACTGCTCGTCACGGATTCACGACGCCCATACGCACAACGGCCGGGATGTCGAAACGCTATCCTGTCAATATAATCGTGTCGTGATATCTACATCATTATCTATACCAATGGTTTTACATGTGGATGGGTTCGTCGTAAGCGGCCATGGCGGCTTCCTTGAAAGCTGTTTTCGTCAACAAGGATGACAAGTTAGCGATCCGTCGGCAATAAAGATACGAATGAGGGGAATACTGACCTTCGGACAAGGTAGGGTGTGCGTGACATGTTCGGGCAATGTCTTCAGCGGATGCCTGGTATTCTACGGCAAGACATGCGGAAGCGATCATTTCACCGGCGTTGGGGCCGATAATGTGACATCCCAAGACTTGATCTGTCTCCTTTTCGACAATCTACACGAGACGATAGCAAGAGAAGACTTCAGTGGGAAGCCTTGGTTGCTTTCTGACGCGGAATGTGACTTACGAATTTAACCAAACCTTCGGCGTCCTGGTTGGTCTTTGCACGAGAGTTGGCGGAGAAGGGGAACTTGCCGATCTTGTAGGCAACACCAGCTTCCTTCAACTCTTGTTCGTTCTTACCAACCCATGCTACTTCAGGGTGTGTGTACACGACGGATGGGATAGCATCGTAGTTGACGTGTCCGTGCCCAGTCTTCAAGATTTCGACGGCGGCAATGGCCTCTTCTTCGGCCTTGTGAGCCAACATGGGGCCGAAAGTGGCATCTCCGATACACTTGATACCCTTGACGCTGGTGTTGAACTGGTCGTCGATGACGACTCGGCCTCGGTTGTCGAGCTCGACACCGATTTCTTCCAGACCGAGGTTCTTGGTGACCGGTCGTCGACCGATAGACACCAAGACGACGTCGGCTTCAAGCTACAGCACGCATAGTAGATGAGTCTATCTGTTCCATCAGGTTGATCGAGGAAGGACTCACAGTTTCAGGCTTTCCGCCCTTGGCGGCCTCGACATTCAGCAAAACCTTTCCGTCCTTCTTTTCGGCACCAATGACCTTGGTGTTGAGCTTGAACTTCAAATCCTGCTTGGTAAGAATCCTCTGGAAGTTCTTGCTACATGGAGGTTCAGAGCATTAGTAAAGGGACGGACGATGCGGATGGCCCCGTGAAAACTCACGCAATCTCGGCATCCATACCGGCGCCAATCGAGCCCATAAACTCGACAACCGTAACTTCAGCACCGAGACGAGACCACACGGAACCAAGTTCCAAACCGATAACACCTCCTCCGATGACGACCATCTTCTTGGGAACTTCCTGCAATTCGAGGGCTCCAGTCGAGCTGACAATCTGCTTTTCGTCGATTTCGATTCCCGGGAAAGGAGTGACTTCCGAACCAGTGGCGATGATAATGTTCTTGCCTTCGATTTGGGTCTCTCCGCCGTCATTCAGAGCGATATTAAGTTGTGTGGCAGAGGCAAACTTGGCGGTACCTTTAATGTAGTCGACCTTGTTCTTCTTGAACAGATATGATTCGATACCGGAAGTCAAGGCGTTGACTGAATTCTCCTTTGCCTTCAACATGTTTGGCAAGTTGAGCTTGACATCGCCAACGTCGATACCTCGCTTTGCGGTGTCATGCAGTGTTTGGTGGTAGATGTGAGAGTTGTTCAACATGGCTTTTGAAGGGATGCATCCAACGTTGAGACAAGTTCCTCCGAGTGCTCCTCGCTTCTCAACACAAACGGTCTTGTATCCGAGCTGTGCAGCCTTGATGGCTGCAACGTAACCACCAGGTCCACCACCAATGACGATGACATCGTAGGGTTCCGCAGCAGTAGCCAATCCTCGAGCAGCAACGGGAAGTCCGACAAGCTTGAGCAATCCCTGACGCTGGGATGCTAGAGTGGCGGGGTGACTCAGCGGTCGAAGAAGGCTACTTGTCTACGGCGAACGAAAGTGTCGGTCAGTTATCGAATTTCGTGGCAAGATGACCTCGACTTACTCGGGATGTTCTGGCAAACATGATGAGACACAGAGTGAAGAGCTTTGTAACGACTCGAGTATACTGTAGGTGGCAATGTGAATGAACAAGAAGATATATCACTCCGATCACCTTCCATCCTGACATTCACCTCGTTCCGCACGGAGCCACGGACCAGGGCGGTCAAACCTCCGCGCGGCAAGTCGCGAAATCCCCGGTTTACTGTTTTTTCGGCGCATACCGGTGGTAACAGGCAGCAGAGGCTGACCAAGAAATATAGGTGGCGAAATGACATTAAAGCGGAATTGAGAAACATGGTAAAGCAGCTGCTCAACCTGTCTATGTCGAACATCTGACCGACTCGAGGATAGCCAAGAGCGACCTGTACATCTATAAATGCGATAAAGTTATACAAGGGTACTACAACAAATCCTCCAGTTATGCAAATCCGAACATAATATTACACTTAAATTAGGCAACCCTCTAGGTATGGTAGGAGCAGTCCGCCGAGACCTAATTCCTAACCCCCATGTGTCCCTCCCCTTCCTCGGACGAGATCTGCCTCTTCCCACTAGGCATTGAGCCTTGCTCGCCGAAATGCCTTTGCGTATAACCACACCTCCATCGTCCGTCAGGATCAGCGGCTTGAACAACCTTGAAGAAATCGTCGTATTTGTCGTATCTCTCCCTCAAAGTTTCGGCCGTGAAACCATGTTGCTTTGCCCAATGAGGTCGACCGTCGTGATCTGCCATGATTTTCGAAAACTTGTCGAAGATTCGTTCATATGGCACGGGTTTGCCGTAAGGTCTAGGCAAGAATTCGTGTGAGCGATACAGGTCAAAGAAACACAGAAAAAAGAGGCGCTACGTACTTGTACTGGACAATACCGATATACGTCGTCTGTCGTCCGTAACATGGCGACAGCCAAACATCGTCCGGCGCAGTAAATCGAATTTCAATAGGGAAATGCACCCGTTGACCCTGAGGGTCTGCTTCTTCCTCTGCAAGCCAGTCGCGCAAGACCGCCAGAACATCTCTCGTCTTCTCCATGGGAATCGCCCATTCAGTGGTATATTGCGGATACTATCAAGCGACAATCGCTATCAGTTAGTGAATTGACCCTAATCTACAAGTATCGTGGCCCTCACCAAGCAGTCAAACGTGTACACTTTGTAGCTATGGTCTTGCTGAACGACCGGACTTTCGTTCAGCCACCATGCCCATTTACCAACCAACGACGTGTACCTTGGCACAAAGGTACATAGATAGAGGAAGAATTGGGTGACATGATAGTGGAAGAAATCGCCAAACAGAGACCAGACTTTGATAGGTGGCTGGATAGCATGGTAAAAATGGTGAGCCGGCATTCCGCACCTACTGGTGCTTGTAACAGAGAGACTCACCTCATAAGTCCGATTTGCGCGAGCTACAATAACGCCACCTGTTTGAGGGTACCACCACATCCTCACGTGCTCTGCGCTTCTGGCGATATCCTCGATCTTTTGCATGCTCTGCAGGTTCCGCTGAGCGACAAAGTTGGGGTCTTCATATACCTGCTCATGCGCATTTGCCGAGACGAGAGGCGTCTTTTCATCTCGCAGACCAACAGGAATCGATGACCGAGCTATACGTTCCTCAGCGGCTGAGGTTCCCAAAAGGTAATCCATATGTACGGGTACCTTGCTTTCACGCAGCCTGAAAGCGAGTTCAACATCCAGTTTCACGCTGACGATAAGGCCTGTCATGCCCAAGCCACATCTGTGACGAAAAAAAAGTGGTCAGTTGCCGCGATTGCGCATGTTGAGACCTCCAATACTTACAGCGTCGCCAGGAACAAGTCTCTGTTTTCCACCCTGGAACAGTGCACGATTTCCGCCCCTTCTTTACTGCTGATCAAATCGAGCTCCAGTACATGTCCGCTGATTACGGGAAAGTCGAAGCCGCTTCCGTGAGTTGCTGTAGCGATGATACCTGCAACCGTTTGTTCGGTGATGGATCCGTTGTTGCGCAATGCTAACCCATGCTGTAACAGGTGCTCGTGGAGATCTTGAAGGGTTATCCCGGCTTCCACAGTGACTGTCGTGTTCTCGACGTCCGTCTATCATACCTTAATTCGTAAATGTACTGCTTATTGATGGTACGCGAGCTGATCACTTACGTTCAAGACACTCCTCATGCCATCCATCCGAATCATCCACTCATCCGTGCACGCCAAATCACTCGGGCTGTGACCCACACCAGCCGCTCTCAAGCTCTTCCCTTCCCTCCGAGCCCATTCCGTTATCAGGCGGCATTCATATACTGTTTTCGGAAGAAATGTCTTCTGGGGATGGCAACGGAAGGTGCGCGCCCAGTTGAAAAACGTTGCCTCTGGAGAAGAAGTTGGGACGATTCGGCCTGAAATGAGGGAAGAGAAATCACTAGAGGCGATTGAGGCAGGTGATCGGGTTTCATCCAGTTGATCCATGGGTTGATCCATGTCGGCAGTGTTGAATTAGGTGCTGATTTACGATATCCCTTTGACTTCGACGCCGCTTTTGCATACGACAGATCCTATTATTTCCTTGATTGTACTTTTGTAACTCTGCATCAACCATAATTTCAGCCCATGCCCGGTGATCTCCGCCAAATACAGTATAACTAACGGGATTTCTTGCGCCATCGATCGACTACGGCATCGATCATGGCGAATTGTTAATGATTTGCCTTTTTTTGTCAGTACAGCGGATGCAGATAGTAGATTGGGCGAACGTGGTGGATGCCTCGTGCACCCGTGACAGCCGCGACAGCCTCGTTGCCTCGTGAAAGCTTTCGCGGTAGGCTGACGGGTTGTCAAGAGAGGTGTCAACAACGGCTGCAAGTATGACAGAACAACGAGAGAACATAGTTCAAGCATGGTGGTCAAACGCGAGCCCCACGACATGGGAGAGCTGAGTAGCCCTTTCGTTTGATTGATCACCTTCGTGCCGGGTGGTTATCGAATGAATATGGAGAAAAGCGAATACAACATGACAGCGATGACCCGGAGTTTCTGGGAAGATGAAAGCAGTTCCAGGCTTAACCAAAGGTTTGCGAACTCCTTGTAGCCCGCTTGAGTTTTGACAATCTGAGAAATGAGACGGAGTATCAGTATCTGATAATCGTGAGTGGCAGGCCAGGGAGACAACTATAAACGTACCTCCATTCGTCTGGCTTTTCGTATTTGTTGAACAGCGGCTGAATTCTTTCTGATGCTTTTCGTTTCGATACCTTGTTGACGTCTGCAACCTTGAATACGGACCTGTAAACCAGAAACAACCGGGTCAGACTCTACGGGTCTTGCGGATTATCGAGGTGGTACTTACGGAGCGACCTGTGTTAACCACTTGGGCTCAATGGCAGTGATGTTGCTGAGAGGAGTTGATAAATATCAGTACATCAAAGGGGAAGGGGCGACACATTCATCTGGCACCTACTGCATATATTCCTTTGTGGTAAGAATCAATTCATGATAAATGCACCATTCTGGTGCTCGATTGAAGAGCGAACTATACAATGATAGCGAGAAAGATTGGATGAGCTTCCTAAGTCCATGTCAATGCAAGATGACAATCACATACCTCGAAGGATGGATAAAGACCGGTGTACCTTCGATCAGTGTCTTGTAGCCTTCCGTGGGATCCTTCTTTGCTGCGTGCCTGAAGAAGCCGGAACAAATAGCCATTCGGACCCGATTGAAATTGTTGCCGCAGGAGAGGATATCGTGCTTGTATCGGTCCATAATACCTAGCAACTGCTTTCGCACATCTTGGGCACGACGCATACTTCGTGCTTGAATATAGTTCTGCAAGAGGGATACATGAGTATTGATCATGCAAAATAGCAACAATACCAGCTTACCTCGTAACACCAAGGATTCGAGAACTTGCTGTTCTTCCAACCATTGTACACAGCCAAAAGCGTCAACAGATCACCTTCCGGCTGATGGAATTTCGCCTTCTTGGCATCTGCCTGCGCTTGCTTATCCTTTGGCCGATAAAAGATCTGGCCTCCAGCTTGCAACATGGCGACGATACTAAGGGCTTCGTCTGAGCATCCGTAATCGACGGAAACGATCAACATCTTCGACAAAGCTGGGTCAAGAGGGAAATCTGCCATTTTCCTTCCTAATCGGGTCAACAGACCTTCCTCGTCCAGGGCTGCAAGTGCGTATAGCTGTTCCAGGGCTGTAAGGAGTGTAGGAGCAGGCGGAGGGTCCATAAAGTCGAAATTGATTAAATCGTTGACTCCCATTGCTTTCAGCGTCAAGATTGTCGAAGACAAATTCTGTCGCTGAATTTCGGGCACCGGTGTGGGAAGCATTTCATTTCGGAAGGCAACTTCGGTGTAAAGACGGTAGCATTTCCCCGGGCCAGTTCGACCGGCTCGACCGGCTCTCTGCTTGGCTTGAGCTTGTGAGATGGGCTATAGAAATCGATGCAAGGAGATCAGAACCAGACTGAAAAAGTGCCAGGTCGGTAGCTACCTACCACGACGACCAACGAATCCATACCCAGCTTGGGATCGTATGCATTCTGCTTTGAGAATCCTGGATCAATAACATAGTAGATTCCGTCGATGGTGACACTCGTCTCGGCGATATTCGTGGCGATAACACATTTCCTGGTACCGGGCGGTGCGGGGTCGAAAATTCTCGACTGCATTTCTGACGGCAAGGCGGAATAGATTGGCAGGATCAAAAGATCGGGTACTTGCGGACCTAATGCCTTCATTCGTTCATAAAGCACTTCGCACGCTGTGTCAATTTCTTCTTGACCTGTCAAGAAAAGCAAGATATCTCCCGGTGGCTCTGACAAGTGGATCTGCATGATCGTGATAAGAGAGGCGTCGAGGTAGTCGCTTTCCGGCTCCTTGGTGTAGAGGATCTCAACGGGGAAGGTTCGACCGGGAATGGTGAAAATAGGACAGCCGTAGAAATACTTGGCAAACTTTTCAGCATCAAGCGTAGCTGATGTTACGATGATTTTCAAATCGGGACGCCTCTTTACAGCCTCTATGATACGGAAGGCGAGGAGCATCAGCACGACGAAGTTATTGACCAGGGGAAGCTATGCCATACTTTTGAGAAGACCAAACAGAATATCCGTGGCAATAGTCCGCTCGTGTGCTTCATCCAGCATGATTACCGAGTAATTGGACATGTCAGGATCGATCAAACACTCTCTTTGAAGCATACCGTCGGTCTGTTATTAACATATCAGTCGTAAGAAAATATTTTCAGAGCAGAGAGAACTGTGGACAAACTTACCATGTACTTGATCTTGGTCTCGGGACTCGTGCAGTCCTCGAAACGGATGGTATATCCGACTTCCGAGCCCATTCTGCAACCTACTTCTTCGGCCACACGCTGGCAGATGAGAATATATTTCAGCATGACAGCCGATCCGCAAAGTCGCTGGCATCCCGAACTCACCTTTGCGACTGAAGTAGCGGCAACACGCCGCGGCTGAGTACATCCGATCATACCCCTCTCCGCATATCCGTCCTCTGCGAGGTACTGGGTCATCTGTGTTGTTTTCCCACTACCAGTATCTCCAACGACAATCAGGATCTGATTGTCCCTGATAGCGCTCAACAGTTGATCGCGCAATTTATAAATCGGCAGACTTTTTCGTTGATCTTGAATCGAGAGGGAAGTGATTTTACCATAGGTAACTGCCTTGTTCGCTTCTTTCCAAGACGGCAAGATGGCCGCTTTCGAGCCCAGAGCATTGCCTCGAATATCCTGAGCAAACACCCGCTCGGCAGGGTTTGCCATAGGATCAAGCCAAGGTTGACTGAGATCTCTCGCCTGAGAATCCGCTTCGTCGTTGGCTTCTTGTTGACGAAGCTCACGGCGCTCTTTGGCCAAGGCTCCACTAGCAAGGGCAGCTCGGTTCAACGATCCATCCGGCGCTTTGACAATCTTGACGGGAGAGAGGTTGAGTGTGACCTTTGTCTGACCGGCAAGGAAGGAAGGTTCTGCTTCATTGACTTCGATATCGAGTTCTTCTTCCACGTCTGCAGCGGATGCATTCATCGTGCTAAAGTCTTCATCCAAATCAGGGTAATCTGCCGCGTCGACTACACCGCTAGAGATCAATTGCTTGATTTCCCATCGCTCGGGAGATGTCAAACGTTTTGCTGATGAACGCTTGCTGTCGTCCACGTAGAGCGGCGCGGAATTCGAGCCTGTCATGAAAGCTGGAGGGCGTTCTGCTTCTCGACGTTCTTCCTCTCGCAGTTCTTCTTCACTCTTGACTCGTAGATGGGGTGTCAAATCTGCTCCCGATTTCTGATCGACGTCTTTCATGGATAGCGAAAGACGAGAGCCGGCTACCGACATGACTTTAACTTTGACGGGCTGATTTCGGCTGACGAGGTCGGCTGCGGAATTAACTCTGCCGACTGACATGGCGGAAACGTGAACCATTCCTTTGAGATTAACATGGTCCAAATCAGCTGTTGCGCTCCCATTCAGAAACAGTCTTTGCGAAAACTCACCTTCCACCCTGCCGGCAACTCCCTCCAATTGCACGAATGCACCAAATTCCCGCACATTGGAAACCTTTCCGTCGTATATCTTGTAGAGAACCGGCTTCTCGTCTACTCCCATCGTCTTTGCGTAACCGCCTCGATCACCTCCGCCATATCCTTGCCTTCCTCTAGAAGCATAGCCGTTGTCCCGCCCGGACGGCGGTGAGCTTCTTCCTCGGGTCTGGGTCGAAGAATCGTCCATACGCTGTCGCTTTGATGCTCGCCCATCATCCTCGCCATCCTTGCCTGCATCCATGAAATCATCCGCCGTCATTCTATTCCCTGTCTTTTTCGCTGCGACACCCTCGAGTTCACGCATTAGATCGTCCACATCCGGAACATGCGCCGCACCACCCTGTTTTCGTTGTTCCTCTTCCACAAACTTGTCCATCGGCTTGAGCTTTGAATCCGGAATGGCCAACCCAGGAAAAAGTCTCGCTTGTCGATCTCGCTCTTCATCGAAAACTTTGTCGTCGCCATCGGTTTCTTTGGCTTTGCCATTGTCATTGCCATTCGCCCCGTTCGATGCTTTTGCTGATTTCTTTTTGTATTTTGGATGCATAGAAAGAATGAGCCGGTCCAGGTTGGTGATGAATGACTCGGGGAAGTCTCCAAACTCCTTGAGTTTGCTTGAAAAGACATCGTACTTCTTGCTCTTTCTGTGCAGCTATGGTCGAGAAAGTGGGAATTACGTGTCAGCCTTGATGTGTAACGAAGTTCGCAAGGTTCAACGTATGTTCTGGCCGGTCCACCGTTTCACACGGGCACTCACCGAGATGACAAACTCTGCTAGAGTCTTGTCCTGGTTTCCCGTAAAATTAAAGATCTCCTGGCTGACCCTATTCACCAGGGACAGTAGCTCCAGGCGTTCCATCTCCTTGTCCATTTCGGAAGGATGCGCTGTGGGTTCTTTTCCGGATGGAAGAAAAAGGATACTGGTTTGTGTTGATCCGTACGATGTTTCTCTCGGCCCGCAAATCCGCTATACAGTAAGTTGACTAGCGAGTTGAACGATAAAGAACTGAACATTGGTAGGTCTACCAAGTGGTGGCACAGAAGGAGAGGTTGTCAGTGATGGGGTGCGTCCCGGGGAATTGCACGTGACGATAGAGTCGATCGGAGGCTGAGGCTTCCCGAATGATGGTCCTGTCAGTGCCACTATTCCATCTTATTTCACTTCAAGCATGACATCTCGCCGCTCGTTCTTAAAGAGCAGTTGACAAAACATCGCCACATATACCATTCAAATGTCAGCCACTATGCTACGCTCGGGCCTGGCGAACGCCGTGGCGAAGAATACCAAGCCATCGACGGCATTATCAAGATTAGCATCGACATCTGTAAGTATGACATTTTACTCTGTGTGGTTTCAGCTTGCTCAGTGACCTTTCCTCTGGCTCTCCATGTCAAAGTCATATCTCACATCTCCTATCTCCCGAGTCACCACTCTACCCAACAAAATCCGTGTTGCAACGGAAACCACACCGGGACACTTCCAGGCTCTAGGGGTTTACATTGATGCTGGGAGTCGGTATGAGAGCAAGGATACCAGTGGAGTCAGTCATTTGATGGACAGGATGGCGTTCAAGGTAAGTAAATCAAATTTACCTCACAGAGGAAGGTCTTCAAAGGCGTTGTCTTTCCGATTCTGATATTTCGCTCGCGGCATCCCTGTGAATAGTCAACTGCCGACTACACCTCCTCCACCATGTCCAATATCATCGACTCTCTCGGATCCAACATTCTCTGCTCGTCATCCCGCGAAACTATAATGTATCAAGCCACCGTCTTTCCGCACGATATTCCGACAGCGTTATCCCTAATGTCATCCTCCATTCAACGTCCACTACTGGACCCGGAAGAACTGGAAGCACAGAAACTTGCAGCAGCTTACGAGATTCGAGAAATTTGGGCCAAGCCGGAAATGATCCTACCAGAGCTCGTGCACACGGTCGCATACAAGGACAACACTCTAGGAATGCCATTACTCTGTCCGGAAGAGAGATTGGACGCAATCACAGGCGAGACCCTGAGAGGCTATATGCGTGATCGGTACAAACCCGAGAGGATGGTCATCGCCGGTGTTGGGATGGAACATGAAGAGCTCGTACAATTAGCGACTCAACATTTCGGTGGCATGACTTCGGTAACAACGAACTCGGCGAGAAATCTGCACAATTCAGCATCGACTAGTCATCCAGCACTTAGTAAATCATTCGCCACATTACAGCCGAATACACCTGCAGACAGCGTTAATTATCAGTCCCTCGCATCTGCTCGAGCCAAGTACACGGGAGGACAGCTGATGATCGACAGGCCCGAAGAGGAGTTTACGCATGTCTACGTCGCTTTCGAGGGCTTGGGTATACATGATCCCGATATCGTAAGTATTCGGTCTCACTCCCTCGTTCTTGTTGCTGGCATGTGCATGTGTACGCGAGAATGTACTCCCTCCGGACGTACCAAGTTATGGGAATGACTTAGAGTACTGGAGTGGCACTTGCAACGACTTTAGAGATGGCTTGAAGGCGGTGCAAGGGTAGAGAGTTTCATGGGAAATACGCAGATCGAAGGTATCCATGAGTCGCAATCGGAAGCTGACATATGGTTTCGTAACTTTCAGTACGCTTTGGCAACGATGCAGATGCTACTTGGCGGTGGAGGCAGCTTCTCAGCAGGTGAGTTCTGTAGCAAGATCGTGCGTTTAGCTTTATAATGCTTACCTCTTCTGCTTGTCTCTATAGGCGGTCCTGGAAAGGGCATGTACTCACGTTTATACACAAACGTCTTGAACAAGCATCACGCAGTCGACTATTGTGCGGGATTCCACCACTGTTACGCTGACACAGGTAAGCACATGTGTTCCGGGAAGGCGTAAGCTCCGCTGATCGAGCTCTGTCACGAATGGTTTTGGTTTCGCAGGTTTATTCGGTATCGCCGCATCCGTTATCCCCCACTTTACATCATCAATAACAAACGTCATCGCAAATCAACTAGACACGTTGACTCGTCCAATGCGCGGTGGAGTCACGCAACAGGAACTATCGCGAGCCAAGAACCAGCTCAAGTCGTCTCTTGTGATGGCTCTCGAATCACGTTCGGTTGAAGTGGAAGACTTGGGTCGGCAAACACAGATTCATGGACACAAGGTCCCCGTGGAGGAGATGTGCGAAAAGATTGATCAAGTCACATTAGCAGATATCCACCGAACGGCAACAAGAGTGTTACGGCCTTCGGAGAGTTCGACGGCACAACCTCTGAATTACGGTCTGGGAAGCGGAGAACCCACGATTGTGGTGCAGGGAAAGCTTGATGGGTTACACGATATTGCGGATGTCTTGAAGGAATGGGGACTCGGGAAAGGGGGAGTCGCCCCGAAAGCCTGGATCGCATAAGCTAGGTTCAAGAGGTGCAACGTAACGCATCGGGGTATCTCTATACTCGCATAACATAGACCGCCTACGACGACCGCTGGTCCGTATGAGCTGGATCCGTCGTTGTATCAAGTTGTATCAATTAGGAACATGAGCCCATCTCTATTATACAAAAACAGCATGACTCATCATGCCGATTCGTTGCAGATCACCTGCTTGTACGAATCTATTTTGTCTATGTTGCAACGCTACCGCTTCGCATGGTACCACCCCTATTCCGAGCCTGCACCTTTCATAATCTCACATACGGTCCTCGCACCATCCCTGACTGATCTGCGCTGATCAAAGCAGACTTCTGTCGCACGTTCAACCTGTTTCGCGAGCTCGCTGAGTGTTGGAAGCTGTGCATGTGTAATATTCTGAGTTTGAGCAGTTGATTGGATGCCGTTGGAAGGGAGAGCAATGGGAATCCCACCAATACCGGATTGACGCGAGGCGGAGATCAGGTGCTGCAGCGTTGCTTGCACTGGAGTTGAAAACGAGTCGATTGTAAGAGGACGGAGGTGTGCTGCCCCCATGAATAGGACTTACGTTGCTGGAATTTCACTACATAGCTAGAGAGACTTTAGTGGAAGGGAGGCACTATAGGTAAAAATCGACTTACGTTCGGTAGCAGCGGGAGATGAGCCCTCGTCGAACGCTGTATCGCTATGGCGAGACAACAACACACATGTCATGAGTGACGTAGCTTTTGTGCGACCGCCTCGCGGTCCTCTCGCAATACTCACATGCCATGAAGAACCTGTTCTAATAACGTCTCTAACTCCGGCACCTGCCTGTCTGCAAAGTCGTCCAACGCCTTGTCGAAATCTTCCGCACTCACTTGTTGCCGATATACCGACGTTGCTGCCACAGATCCAGCAGCCACACCCGATCCAGCTCGGCTAGCAGTAGAAGCTTTGACCACCGATAAGGCTGGGTTTAGATGACTGCCTCCTATACGGGTTGATGCTGGTGCTCGCTGCTGTTTCGAAAATGACACAAGAGGGGCTGAAGGGCTCCCAGATCCTGGTGTGCTCGGGCTGTTGATGCCAGGGCTGGCGACGAGACCTCCGGCGCTCAGTGATGGGGTGTAAGAATGAGGAGAGGCCATGACATTGCGGTCATTGACGTTCAAGATAAGGATCCTTGGGTGACAAGACCGACAAGTTGCATCTTCATAAGGAAGAGAGAGCGAGAGAGACAACGCCGCGATCGAGAGCGCTAGGATAAATATAATGCATCACATTCGACAAGTAACATCGTCAACAACAACTAGGCTATCGCTGCTATGAACTATAAGCTCTGCGGCTAGCTCTACTATAAAGTGCAGTACGAAAGCGAAGATGGCACCGGCATGTTTGGAATCAGACGTAATCCCAGCCCAGCCACTCGTTGTAGTAAACACATCCCGCTGGGTTGACCGGCCCCGTCTCGGAGCAAAAAGTATGAACAGGACACTCCACACAGGGCGCCTCGCTCACCCTCCAGATCGCATCAGCTGGTGGTGGATGAACAGCACGGTACACGACATCGGCGTCGTTGTATATATCGTGTTCGAAATCAAACATGGAATGCTGTGCAACGTTGTCTGCAGCAAAATCAGTGGTCGTATCCGGTTTCTTCCCGTTTGCCTTTGACTTTGACTTCTTCTTGCCCGAATCCGAGTCGGAATCCGAATCGCCGGAGGAAGAAGAGGCAGAGGAGGAGAGGAACGAGCTGTCGCTCATACTGCTGCTGCCGCTACTGCTACTACTGGAAGAATCGGAATCTGAGCTTGAATCGCGACGTTTCTTTGACGAGGACCGTTTCTTCTTGCGATCACCGATTTCCATGAGCGCGTCCGAGTCTGAATCAATGCCCGCCGTTCGGGCCTTGGAGTGCTTCTTCTACAGAAAGCGACAAATACAAACTGTCAGATGCGAATGTGTGCGGAAATTCTACCCTGATGACGTACCTCTGACTTTTCTCGTTCCCTTCGCCTCTTTTCCTTTTCCTCCTTCTTCTTCCTCCTCTCCCGTTCCTTCTTCTTCTCCTTTGCCTTTCTCTCCTTTTCCTTTCGCCGCTTTCGTTTCTCCTTTTCCTTCTCCCTTGCCCGCTTCTTCTTCTTCAGCTCCTTTTCCTTTTCCTTCTTCTGACGTTTCTTGGCTCGAGCTTTTTCGTCACCGGAAGAATCGTTGTCGCTTTCGCTGGTAGAGTCCTTGTCCGACGCGGATGCGGTAAGATCGGCCTCGGAATCGCTCGCGGTTGTGGTGGTAGCTCGGGATTTCGATCTCGACTTGCTCTTTCCCTTCTTATCCGTCTCATCACTATCGCTCCCACTCCTCGCTCGCTTCCTCGGTCCACTCTTCGACTTGTCCTTGTCCTGGTCCTTCTTCTGCTTGTTCTTGCGTGCATCGGCCTCATCTTCCCACTCCTTCAAGCTCATCCCACCACCATCACCCTCCAAATCACTGTTCCAGCCTTCATCGTGCCGCGTTCCAGCTAACGGTTTCAGTATCTCGACTTCCCCGTTGTATACGAGCACATTCATGAGCTGTATGACGTGTTCCACTGCAAGCGTTGTTGTCGCAACCTTGGAGGCGGTGATGAAGTCGAGTATGTCTTTGGGCGAGGGCAGGCGTTTCGTGTGTGATGGTGGGTGAACAGGGTTCGATACATACGCTACATCCGAGATCACGTCGTGTTTCGGTGTTTTCCGCGGGAAAGTCTAGCAAACCAAATCAATTGCAAAGGGTTTAGTTACGTGTCCCACCACAGGTTTCACTAAAGAACTTGCCTGTCTTGTGACATGTATAAGACAGATACCCAACAAGCCATCGATGAACTGCTGATCTAATCCGCCATCGGAGTACCATGGTCCACCAGTCAACTCTACCGATGGCGTCATGTTGGCAAGCATGTAGATTCTCCGTGTCGGGAACTACAAGAAAGGCAAAGGAAGCTTAGTGTAAGCCATGATATTAAGATGCGGATCGCATGAGACACACCTTGACACTCTTGACCAGCTTGATTGCCATCTTCTGCTCGAGTCCCTTTATAGCTTTCAGAAACGACGTCTGAGGCAGGTTGGTAGCCGTCTTTAGCGTACGAGCCCAAGCACCTACGAGAAACGAAAGTTTTGTCCATTTCAGCTACAGGGAAGCAAGATGGGAACCACTTTTCTTCTGAACATACCCATATTCCCCGCATCCTTGATGTATCCATAAACGAGTCCCTCATCGTGCTCGAATGTACCGGTTCGCTTCGCTTCTTCTTTGGAGACTGCTTGATATAGCAATCGGGTTCCGGATTTTTTGATGAGAATAAGACCCTGTGCAGGATAGCAAAAGCTTAAGGTCAGGAAACAGTGTTGCATTTTTTGGTGAATCGAGGGAAGAGTACCTTGCGTGAAAGACCGTTGATACCATTCGCAATCTCTTCCTTTGGAGTGCCTTGTAATGCGCTCCGAAGCTCTGGATCTCCGAGGATCTGTATAGGAAATGAACGGTGAGTAAGATTGACAAACTCGCGAACGAGGAGTATAATGGGTTGTGATGACTTACCTGGCTCGGCTGTGCCTTGAGCTTTTTGTAGATTGTCTGCTCAATACTGGTGAGCGACATACTGAGCAGTATTAGGCTTTACGCCCGACAAAACAAGACGACCGCTAGTAACGGTTGGACAATGATGTTATGATCCAGATGTAAAGAAAGATGAAGAGGTGCTTGACTGGATGCTGCTCCCAGAATCTTGTGACGGTTCTTTACTGTCGTGTATTTTTTCGAATCACATTGTAAACAAACGAGTCTCCTACCTCCCGGTGCTTCTCCGGTTCGCTCTCTTCTATCCTCCTCATGGTAGCATGATAGTTTAGGTATACCCATTCTTCCTCCACACTATCATCTTGCCATACTTGACGAAATTATCACACGACAATGCGACGAGGTGTCGGTATCTCCGGCTTAGAGCGGCACACTTCCACCGCCGCTTCCTACACAAGTCTTTCAAGCAGTATCACAAGTCAGCAACTCACGTCACTCCGATCCCAGCTCGACGCATTCCGCCATCACCTGCTCACTTTCGCCACAGCACATAGATCTGACATCCGTGCAGACCCTAAACTACGACACGAATTCCAAAAGATGTGCGCGGCGATCGGTATCGATCCGCTTTCTATCGGTGCAAGTTCGTCCAGCTCTTCGGGCGCAGGTGGGAAATGGTTTGGTGCCGCAGCGGCAGCCAAAGGGTTCGTAGGTGATATACTAGGGATGTCGGATTGGCAGCATGAGCTGGCTGTCCAAATCGTGGATGTATGCGCCAGCACGCGGGAATTGAATGGAGGGATGATATCCATGCCGGAGCTTATCCGAAGGGTACAACGACTCCGCACGGTTTCACCAGAACAAGCGGAGCCTTCGTCCGCCCTGATCACGCCAGAGGACGTCATTCGCTCCGTAAGGTTGCTGAAACCACTCAACTCGGGCTACGAGTTGCACACTATCAACCCCTCGAAAGAACTCTACGTCCGCAGCGTCCCCTCGGAACTTGATACGGATACCATCACCCTCCTCGGCCTCGCTTCTCCTGCTCATGGACACTTGGATGAACCATCTGTCATCGCAACAACAGGATGGACGGATCTGCGTACGCGTGCCGCGTTTGAAAAGATGGTCATGCGTGATGGGTTGGCATGGGTTGATGAGCAAGTGGCTGCAGGTGGTGGCGGTATGGAAATATGGATACCGAGTACTTGCAAGTGGGAGGAAAATCTGGGTGTCTAGGCATGCAGGCGTATGCACTTGTACGTTGCAATGTCGATGCGGATGTCCGATGAGTAAGTCTTTCGCAACGAACTTGCTTCAGTATACATACTGACACGAGATTTTCGATACAATTGGTGGTGTACAAATTTACAGATCCAAACTATACACCTCGACTTTATCGCCTTCATAAATCTTGTCCCGCCCTTCGCCTTCGTCAAAGCAGACCCAAGAATCGGCGCTCAGCAACGCCCTAGTCATGTTCGACCCCCGTGCGAGCGCTTCCACCCTGGACGTCTCTCCTTCAATACCGGTAGCCGACGAGGTATGCGACCGCGCAGGCACATACATGCGCGTGTGTGGAGGCTTTTTCTGAATAACGACTCGGTCTTGCCGTTGGCTATCCTCTTGTCCCGCTCTTTCTGAGGTACAAATTTCGGCGAGTTGCGTTTGGGGACCGGCGACGATTCCACGCATCTTCTGCAAAGCAGGTGCAACGATGAACCGTAAACATACCGCGGCTGCCAACGGATTACCAGGAAGACCAAAATACGCCGCCCGAGTTTCTTTCTTATTCGTCTCATTGCCTTCCGCCTCCGCGTTACGCTGCGACAGATCGTGGGCCAAGCGGGCAAACATCATCGGTCCACCGGGTCGCATTTTTAGTTTGTGGAAACCGATCTCTCCACCTAGGGCAAGGATCGAGGAAGGCACGTAGTCGTGAACGCCCGTCGATACTCCGCCCGTGGAAATCAACACGTCAAACGGTCGTGCGCTGGTGTTCTTGTAGGATAGTGCGTCCTTTACTGTCGCTTGGAACGCCTCGGGATCATCCCCGTCTTGTCCTTCAGCTATGGATACACTTAGGACCTCGATATCGGAAGGGTGAAAGCCCCAGGTCAATAATGCCGCGTGGATATAAGGCCCGTTGGAATTCCATATTTGGGAAGCACCGAGGTACGGCCTTGCTTGGCGTGTTGCATCGGCAACCGAGGTGGACCGCGAGGTGTTGCAGGAAGTCGGTGGTGTCAGCGGATCAACAGGGTTTCTGGGATGGTCCTGAGAAGCTGTTGCACAATCGGTCGAGCGCGGGTGTGCCTTTGTAGTTGATGATCCATTCGTTACTGCTATATCGTCGGCGATTGGCGGTGTTGCAACTGGTGTCATCGCCTCTGTTTCGGGTTTGGCATTCAAGACCACTTCCTTCCCCGTGTTGATGATCCCGATCCTTAATCTTCGTTGCCCCTTGCCGTTCATCTGCCGCTGCCTTGCCCACATTCCCCCATCCCATTCCACCTTGACATCCTGCACTCCCATACTAGCGAGCACCATGACATGCTCCTTCCGAACGGTATCACCAGCGTTTAACAATGCGTCCCCAATGCGGATGTCTTCCCCGGCAAGTCGGCGGTTGGCGTTGCTGTCCACTGGTGCCGTAATGGTAATGTGCGTCGGGACTTTGACGGAGGCGCTCGAAATTGCCGCATTCGAGTCACTCGGCTGATAATGAGCGGTCACGAGTTCGAGTTTGACACATGCGTCGTATAGGCTTGCTGTACTGGGCGGTTTGGACACTTCTGCCTTTGCGTCCACGATGATGGGGAAAGGGGCGCCTGTCATTATCGCCCAGCAGGTGAGTTCGCTTTGTTCCTGTCTTTCGGAAACCGTTGGCGGCGGGTCTCCTGCTGCGATGATTCCGAGCACTCGGAGCGTCAGAGGCTGGTCTGGACTGGCTGATGTTGTCTGCGCTGAGGAAAGGGCATAACCGTCCATGGCAGAGTTGTCGAATAATGGCATCTGGATTTGAGCGCGTACGGTGGAGCACGATGTTTGTCCGAGCGAGGAGAGTAACGGCACTCGGGTGCGTTCACTCGGTAGGCGCGATCCTTCGGCAGGGGACAGCGTTTCCCCTTGAGGAGTTTGAGTGGTAATTAGGTGGCCCGTTGGTGATTCCGGGTAATAGTCTTCAATGAAATTGTCAATGATACGCATCGCTTGGGTGAAGGACGACATGTTGATGATGGATGGCTGTGAAAGACCATATGAGTCGACGTGTTCGTGGCATGTATTCGGGAAAAAGACATGGACTTACAGATATTATGGAAACCTGAGTTGCATACGCGGATGTCGTTCTCGCTCGTTTCAGCTTATCAACCTCCTTTCATAGGGAGGGCGAGATTGCGGATGCGTTGTTGTCGAATCGATTGGAGGTGGCCTCTTACTCAAACCCTGTGCCTAACTATCACGAGGCCCCAGACAGCTGTTTGGGAAAATCTCGACATCCCGCAAGTCGCATCTGCCAGGGGAACCGGTTTCGCAATGAAACAGGAACCGCGTTCCCGAAATAAAACATGTGACGTCAGCTGCCGCGGGGCCTGTGTAACACGTTGTTTCGTCTCTATATATTCAAATCCTAGCCAAAACATCAAAGTCTGCTTAGCTCAGTGGGAGAGCGACGGTCTGAAGTTCAGTGCTATATATAATAGCACGGTCCTGGCTACCGCAGGTCTTGTGTTCGATCCACAAAGCGGACAACGTGTTCTTTTTGCGGTGTCCGCAACGATTTACGCTTCGATTTTGGGGTAAAACGGGGCATTTTCCAGAACATGGTCCTCGACCCCCTTTGGTCACTTTTTGCTCCATCTCTCCGTTCAAACTCGGTTTGCTGGTTCACGACTACGGCCGTTGAACTCCCAGATGTCACAGCAACATGCGAACGTCAACAATGGCCACTCTATCGTTTGGACACGAACACAATCGTCGCGAAGTCATGTAGATATTTTGGAAGAAGGCAAAATTCCGCGATCGAGAGTTTGTCTTCCGCAGTTACCGCAGAAAGGAATTCTTACTTTGAGCGGTAGCCCTGGCCTTGTACCTTGTCTTGTTGGCCTTCCGCATGCTCAGATACACATCTATAGACTGCCTCGCAAGCATGAATTTCAATAGGTAGTAGACCAGTCGGATGGCTTTGTTGTCCGTAAGAGCTTGGCCGCCCGCTGGCATCACTCCCTCCATCTTGCTTGCGAAGTTCATCCACATCGATGGGAGAGGACTCCGATTCTCCCGCTCACTAGGTCGTCCGGACATTGTCATGATGACAGTTAAAGGACCACTTGCGATCTTTCTGACTTAGTCGCATACCGGCAATTACTAATCTACTCAAAGTGATTACCCTGATATTGTGTTACGTGTCAATGTCCATTGGAAAGCAACATCGACACCGACCGTAAAATATGCCATACAGTGCCGACTTGCCGCCAGGATTTCGAGAATGTCCGTTCGGGAACCCGTTCCAGAACCGTCAGAAAACACTCGAAACTCGGAAGACTCGACGATGAGATCGACATCGGTCGGTTTGTCGCTCAGTACCCACGGAAAGACATTCTTCAGACTCAGGAGCGTTTGGCGTTTCAGCATCTGCCGGGTATGCATAACGCATTCCCCACACATGATCGAGAGCAACAGACTTGAACATTTGTGTCTCGATATAGCTATGCACTTTTCGAGGCAGCCGTGGACTGCGGGTCTGTAGCTGGGTCTGTGGAAACTAGACGAGTCAAGGCGGCCGAATCCATACGATCTCACGACCAATCTCCCCGTTCTGACATCCGGTCTTATGCTAACCAGGTTCACGGTTCTTCGCCGGCACGTACGCCTCAAAGAGCCTGTATCTATAGCGGACATGCAAACCGGTGTACAGTGCCTGTCAATGAGATACCAACCGGCGCTGCTTAAGACTACAGCAATCAAGAATTCGATGTAAATTGTCCACGCGTTGGCTACTGAATACATGATTCTACCGAGATGCTACATTGTCAACACGGAAAAAGTACTTTGGCGTGCCGTTGGGTCGTCATTGGTCTGAAAGGAGCGCGAGCAACAGTGAGCACCTTCTCCCTGTGAACTGTCCAACCAGTCCAACTTACATGACTCATGATAATTCTAGCTTCATCGATCATCAAACCCGAAATTTCGTACGATTCGACGGTCCTAGTGATGACAAGATACGGCAAGTTGGTCTCGAAATGGCAATGTCGGGACTCCTCCAGATACACCCGCGATGGGTGATTACGTGAATAATAGTGAATCGTGTAGTCCCCAAGAATCACGAAATTATCGTCACGACTGGGTCCCAGCAGGTGACGGTATTTGAATTCAAATTTGCGGATTGAGATGGGTGAAAAGTCAAAGATTTGCAAATGTGAAGGACGTGGCAAGTCAATGTCGTCTTCATCGTCGTCATCGTCGTCCGTCGACGGTATCTCCACCCGAGTGACATATCGATAGCCGTGCACGAAACATACCTAACAAGAAGGCGAAAAGTTTAGCCTTCGAGACAGATGGAAATGATGACTGAATACTCACCCAGCGAGAGCCCGATTCAGGTTCTTCCATAACTCGTGTCAAGTGTTTCCACTGGGCCCATTCAACGACCCGGTCTCCTTTCTGCACACCCCCCTCCTTGCTTGGCTCTCGCTCTTCAAAGGCAGCTTCGTACTTATTCACGAGCTGGAGTAGTTCCTCTTTCAAGAAGAAAACCACGGTCTCTTCCGACATCGGAAAATGGTCTGCCTGGAACGTAAATTGTAGGGACAAGACAAGTAGTCCCGTCTCTGGATCTTCCGTAAATGGCTTGAGCTTGCCGAGTGGAGTATGCATTGTCGTACTGGGAAATGGCGGATCCGGCCTTGCAAGAATCGATTGAAGGTTAAGGGAGCTGCGCGTGTTTACTCTGTACCCCTGCATGGAAAAGCGGACGAGTAGTTCGGCCTGGGGAAGTGTCCCGTCGTTCCGTGGTTTCCCAAATCCGTAGATGTCCAGATGAACACAGTGGCCTTCGTCCACTACAAGCAGAAAGCGTCTATCATCGAGCAGAATCATAGCTGGAGGCAACGAGCTGTCTGACATTGATAGTTCCTGAGTGAATGCCGCTATGCTCGAGTCAGTCACCAGCCTCTGCAAAATGTCACGAATTACGCACAGACAGCACATCTCCAGTCCTCCAATTCCAGACCTTGACCATATGAAGACGGGAGGGCGCTTCCATGCCCGGCGGAAGTATCTCCTCGTGAGCCAGTGGTGGTGCCGGAGTTGCAGACACAGCCAAGATGTCGCCAGAGATCTGGAGTAACTGGTACACGTTGCGGATGTTGGGTGAGTCCTCGTTACTGAATAATGGTACGCGAGTGGCGAGAGGATGGGGTTCGAGCGAGGATATCGTCAACAAGTGGTATCGGAGCAGCGGCTGTCTATGTCTTTCATTGGCGTTGTATTTTCTGTTCCACACCGCATTGTCAGCAATACACCCTGCGAAGATTCGATAGCGCCACTTCAGGGACTCACAACTTTTCCGATATCACAATCAAGTCTTGCGTAGGGTCAAAGGTCAAATCAGCCACGTCGAATCCGACATCTCGCGTATTTCGAGGCACATTCTTCATCAGGCTGTTATCAACCCATGGTAGAGGGACGAGTCTGAGAAGGTGGGGCTACCGCGCATTGTTCCTGGAGTCAATAAAAAGGACGATGCCTGAAGAACTAGAGCTTACCTTGACACCCTGCAGCTGCGACAACCAATCAATGTTACCCTCGGTATGCAGAAATATACCTTCCTGTAGCTCGTATATCGAAGTGTGTCCATCCACAATGAAATCGTAATCCGTTCTCCTAGGAGTCAAAGTGGACCACGCCTTTTGTCGAGCTTCCAATTCCTGCAGTTTCTCGATCGGAGGCTGGTCGGGATTCACATCGACTAGATTATGCGCTTTGAGCATCCATCGATAGCGGACTTTGCTGGACTTGAAAATCACCTGACATCTACGATCCACCTGGTGAGAGATAACGTCAATCGGATTAGCTCTATAGTCGGATCAGGAAGATGGTATAGAACTCACACGGCCCAAACGAATGCAGTCTCCAGGAGAAAGGGTCTCGTAAATGTGCTCAACGGTTTCGTCAGGCAGGTCAGCCCACGTGACGGGCTCGGACGAAGTTTCCATCGCCTCTAACGGTGTCGACTGTCCTAAAAGTGTATTGCAGTGGGTTGCTGGAGAATACGACGGGTTGAATGCATGTCAACTGAACGAGATGAGAGCGACAAAAGTGCAGAGGTGGAAGAATGTCTCATAACAATCGGGGCAGTCGTCCTTCAAGAAGCGGGTGACTCCTCCTCATCGGCGCGGAAGAAGCGGCTTTCCGTAGTCGACTGTCAAAGCGACAGCCGCGTTCAGAAGCTGTTTAAGCCAGTCACAATTGGAGACATCAAGCATCATGCGTGACTGCAATAATTTTTCTGAAGCGACACGACACCACGCTATACACATAGGCCGACGCCGCTGCATTTTGTACAAAGATTAAACGAGAGAGAAAGACCCGCCCTTGCGCACGCTACTGCTTCAATTCAGCCAGCCTGACTCTTACTGCATTTGCGTGTGCCTCCAATCCCTCACGTTCAGCCAAAGTAACGACGATGGGTCCAAGCACACGCAGTCCCTCCTTTGTGAGTTCCTGAGAAGTAATGTGCTTTTGGAATGAAAGAGTGTTGACGCCGCTGAACTGTCGTGCGTATCCGTACGTCGGGAGCGTGTGGTTGGTGCCGGAGGCGTAGTCACCGCAACTAGAAACAGAGTCACGCAAGAAATTAGTACATATAACCATCCTGATCGTTTGCATAAGACCTACCTTTCCGGCGAGAATGCACCAACAAAGACGCTACCGGCATTGTTGACAAACTTGACTGCTCCCGGAGCATCCTCCAAGTGCAAGATCAAGTGCTCAGGTGCATACTCGTTGGAAAAGTTCATGGCTTCATCCAATGTCTTCGTCTTGACGATCAGACTCTTCTTGATAGCCTGTTTGATGATATCGACTCGAGGAAGTGCTCGGGCTTGTTGATCCACTTGGACTTCGATCTCCTCGAGTTGAGACTCTTCCAAATCGATGGCGACAAGGACGACCTGAGAGTCGATGCCGTGTTCGGCCTGGGAGAGCAAGTCTGAAGCGACAAACACTGGGTTGCAGCTCTTGTCCGCGATGACCTATTGAGTGCGGTATTTAGCAAACGAACTAGAATAACAATCAGCAGTGACGGCTTACCATGACCTCAGAAGGTCCAGCAGGCATATCAATACCGACCAAAGCGTTGGTGTCGTTTTGGACCAACATCTTTGCCGCGGTAACCCATTGGTTACCAGGTCCAAAGATCTTGTCAACCTTGGGGCATTCCTCGGTACCGTAAGCCATTGCGGCCACAGCTTGCGCACCACCAGCTTTCAAGATACAGCTGACACCCACCAACTGCGCGACATACAGGACCTCGGGAGAGATGGAACCGTCTTGTCGAGGAGGAGTAGAGAGAACGATCGTGCTGCATCCCGCGACTTGAGCGGGGACACCCAAGTGAAGCGCGGTAGACGGCAAAATTGCGGTTCCACCGGGTACGTAAATACCTACACGGTCGATTGGTCGTGCGAATCGTGTGCAGACAACGCCAGGCATAGTTTCGACGACCAGGGGCTTGGTCTCGGCTTGTTTCACGTGGAAAGCTTTAAGGTTGGCGTACGCACTGTCGATGGCATCTCGAACGTTTTTAGGCAAGACGTCTTCCGGAACGGATTCGGGAGTGTAGAACGGAGCTCGCATGATGTTGGACTTGAGCTCGACCTGCAGCCTGTCGAATTGTTGAGTAAAGCCTCGAACGGCAGCATCACCTTCATCTCGAACCTTGTTCACAATCGGCTTGACTCGCTCAATCATGGCAGAAGAATCCATGACGGGTCGCTTGAGCAATGCCGCCTTCTCTTCGGAAGAGCATGATGCCAAAGATGAAGTTCGCATTCGGATTGGCGCATCGGTCTCGGTGGCTGTCGGTTCGGTGCGGAAAGTCTTTGGTACAGGAGCATCGGCGGTGGATTCCTTGGCCTGTCCAGGAACCTTTTCATCAACGGCGGGTGCTGCTCCATTCTCCTTGTCTGCCAGCTTCTCGACCCATTTCGGCTTGGCATCGCCTTGCCTCCTCTCTCCCTTCTTTCCCTTGGCCGCCTTTTCATCCAGGCTTCGTTCGACATCCGCCCAGCTGACACCGGCCTTAATGCAGCGAACCATGGTAAAGTAAAGCAGATCGGCAGCTTCGAAAGCTACGTGTCGTGGGTCGTCATCCGTAGCCTCGATGAGCTCTTCAGCTTCCTCCATGATTTTCTGTTGCAAGAGCTTCGAGTCGTTGAACAGTCGAGCAGTGTAAGAGCCCTCCGGAGCAGACGCTAATCGAGCTTTGAGTGTTTCCTCTAGCGCCACGATTCCCTTCTTCTCCTTGCCTGACGTGCTGTCAGAGAAACAACCTTCCGTCTCCAAGTGACAGAAACCGGTACCGCTCTGTTCAACCTCGAACATGACGGCGTCATTGTCGCAATCCTTTCTGATCCGAACGACCTTTTGAGTGGAACCTGACGTTTCTCCTTTACGCCAAAGGCCGTGTTTACGGGATTGATAGACACCTCGTCCAGTGACGATCGATTCCGTCACTGATTCGACGGACGAATAGACGAGTCCAAGAGGAAGGTCGGAAGCACCTTGCGCAGCACAGACGATCGTGGGGAACAATCCATCGGGTCGATCGGAAGTGAGAGTCGAGGTAAAGGCAAAGGCCAGCGATTTCATCGATAGCCGAGAGACGGCAACGACTTTGGGAATCTCGGGACTTGTAGACGCTCCGGATTCGGAAAAGATGAGACCGGGAGACATCAACAAGTGGTCCCGTAGACGTTGAATGATTGCTGCATCAATATTATCGGATCCCGTCAGAATAAGGCCTCCAAACTTGTGGTGAGTGGGTCGGCCATCAGCCTGATCGACGGTCGTTCGAAGAATCACATTCTCCCTCGAGACGCCTTCCGGAAGGTGGGTGTCGGAATCCACGACGATTTTGGTAGCGCCTTGTGCGAGGTATTCAGCAGCCTTTGATGCATCTGTGCCGACATCAATGTAGTATTCCGCTGTTGCAGGAAGATCCGAGGTAACGCTGGAGTGTTCAGCCAGTACCAACAGAGGACCGACTCGGATACATGCTGAAAGCAGGTCCGAATCGACCTCTGCGACTGGCTTGTTCAGCAATGGCAAGAGTGCAGGATAGACCATCTTGGCGGATGTAGTGTGGGTGGGTGAATGAATAGGTACAAGTGCCGTGTACAGCTATAGACAAAGTCCTGTTTCTATGTTTCAATGATGCTGACCCCTCCTGGCCTGAATTTTCGATCGGGTAGCCTCTAGTGTGTGTGAGTCATTCTTGAGTCGCCAAGCATGGTGCGATCGAGCGAATGGACCCGTTGAACAAGCGATGTGGCAGCTGATGTGGCCTATAAACATTGTCTTCTAGCTTCTGGGCATGCTATGGGAAATGCCACAGAGTCATTTCATATCGCTCTTCAATACTTGATTTGTACAACCTATACTCTGACTCTAGCATTCTCCCAGCTACATTCTTATTATGTATATCCAAAGTCTCACATATTCCCTCCGCGTCCACGCAAGCGCCACATCTTCTTCTAGTATTCATAGGCTTCATCCATAGATGCGTGGTTGCCCGTACCAGAAACGCCACCTCGGATACCTGGTGCGCCTGATCCACCAGCACCGATAGAGCCTCCAGCAGCATTGACGCCGCTCATCCCGCCTCCCCAGGTATGCACTTCATCATAGGGAGCTCCAATACCTGCACCTACGGCTCCTCCACCGCTGGTCAATCCTGGACCTGTACCCGCAGCCGGACCAAGACCCATCTCTGCGACTCGGACTTGTTCGATAAAGGAAGCCTTGAGGTCTCGTGTCTGATTCATCAACGCGGCGCAAGCGTTGAGTAGAGCCTTTCGTGGTGAAACATAGGGTTCCATGTTCTTGTCTGTTTGTATGCGGAGTTCCACTTGGTTGGTGAGCGGGTGGGGGATCCGATAACCAGCGAATATGACGTTCTTGTCAAGTAGTAGTTGTCTGAACCGTATTCCGTTTAGCATTTTTCATCCGTAAGAGCAGGAAAGATGAGACGTACGATCTCAGCATGTTTCCCAATGTGTGATCCTGTGCATTCAACAACACTCTGATGGATCCTTCTAGCTTGATGTCATCCTGGACGTCCATACTAAACCCAAGGGAATGAAGCGCGATCGTTCAGCATGAAAAGCGAGGTAGGACAGGCAAACAGAGCGGCACTCACGCCTTCTGTCCATTCTCCTCATCCACCAACCACGCTGCAATTCTATCGGGATGATTCATCTTGACTAGTGTTCTCAGAGACGATGGGCGGTGACTTTAACTGAGCGTGAGGAGAAATGCAACGATACAACATAGGCAAACAATGTCAGTACTGCGATGTTTCGATTGGAGACTTAAAAAGAGGCATAGCGATTGCGGAAAGACGAGACGACGCCGATGGCGGTCCCCGCGTTCCATATATTATATGCCATAAAATGCGATACGTAGTCTTTTCGTGCATCGAAGCACTGAACAGCGAAGAGAACAAAGGTGATATAAATACTAACCCAATGCAGTTTCCGTTGTACAAGACCCGCTGCACAGCCCGGCTACGAACGGTCCTGTTGGATACTGTTCTTGCTAGAGAATTATCGCATAGGGGATAGACCGACCCGTTTGATGCAGCGAGATCAAAGACCTGAGAAAACCACAAGCAACACAAACGCGTCAGTTTGATGTGCCATTAATTTCTCGGGGTTTCGTGATGACAATCCGAACACAAGCAAGGCTGGTATCAGCTAGAGGTTGTCGAACAAGGCTAGAGATGGCCCACAGACGAAGCCGGGTAGGCGTTCGGTGCAGGTCACATCGTCCCGCCATTCTGAGACAATAAATAAGAACATCATGGAGACCAGAGCAGAGAGCGGAGAACGAGCTAATAGGAAGGGATGGGATTACTCACAAGTCCTGAAGGTGGTTTGATGGGCGTGCAGAAGGAAGGTGTAGATGCACAAACCTGATCGGGTATCGAGGAGAAAGTGTACAAAGAGGTTGGTTGTTTTGGCTCGACGTTCGAGCTCAGTCTTCTCGCAGTCTCCTTTTCTCGATCACAAGCCCGGGCACTGATTAGAAAACTCCACAAGCTTTTGACGAAAACTGCGGAGAAGGCTTACAAAAGAGCTTGAGATGCCCAAATTCGAAGCTGCGGACTCCCTCATTGCGCTTGGTTTCCCGCTTCTGCGATACACGACGGTAATCGCACCTCTGGGCCTCCCCTGCAGAGCCAGCCTAGTGTCTAGGGTCTACCAGATCGTCACAGGCGGGTAGCATTGCCGGTACGCACAGTCGATTGGACAGAGTGAGCGACGGACGGTTCGGAGTCATGGAGCGGTTGTTTTGATAGGCAACAATTGTTAACGTGTCGTTGAAAGGGCTTGGAACTTCACCCCTTAGCCGACATCGACATTTTCTAGGAGGACGTCAAGGTGGGTCAAGCGTTGCGTCGTGGGTTACATCGGTCGGAAACAGGACAGTGCAGAGTCATCAGGTTCAGTGCAGGAGAAGGAAGCAGGACGCGGCTGCGTGGACAGGGCAAGGCGAAGGAGGAAGAAATGAAGAGAGGATGGGTTGCGAAGCCAGGTCGGAGGGAACCATACCGGACCGTCGGAATACCAGGCACCATGGATCGACCAGTCACGACATTATTCAGAAACGCTCGAAGGACCATGTTCAACAAACTCTTGCGGAGCCATCTACACGAACCTAGCTGGGAAGGACGCAAAGGGAAAGGGGGACACGTTTGAACGAGAACTCTGCACGCCTGATGAACGCCGTGTGACCTGCGCGCTCAGGACTTGAAACAGGAGCGAAATCTAATCCGTATCACCCTTGCTCTCTCAGATGCCTACCCGATTCTCAAACACCCGAAAGCACCGAGGTCACGTCTCGGCCGGTCACGGTCGTGTCGGAAAGCACAGGAAGTCTCCGGGTGGTCGAGGTAAGGCCGGTGGTCAGCACCACCACCGAACCAATTTCGACAAGTTCCATCCTGGTTACTTTGGTAAGGTTGGTATGAGGCACTACCATGTCTTGCCCAACCACTACTTCCGACCTACCATCAACATTGACAAGGTGAGATTATGCCGCACTGCAGCGACAAGACGGGATGTGTGCTAACTCGTAACCCTTGTCCATGACAGCTCATCTCCCTCGATGCCGCCAAGGTTGATGCCCCGGAAGGTGCCGTCCCCGTTATTGACCTCTGTCAGTTCGGCAAGCACAAGCTCGTGAGTAGATGTGGTGCATTGCTGCAAGAAAACTGTATCTGACAATTGTTTCCCCTACAGCTCGGTAAGGGCCGAATCGCCAAGCCTTTCATTGTCAAGGCCCGATTCGTCTCGAGATTGGCCGAACAGAAGATCAGGGCAGCTGGTGGTGTCGTCAAGCTTGTCGCCTAAACAACACAACACTTTTCTACCCAGTCGCCTTTCGCCTCTCACACGTTGCCAGCCACAGCACAACCATCCCACAAAAAATAGCACTAAAGAGGAATCGGAAGAGGCAGAGGTGGCGCACGTGTGCCGTTGGGATCTAGATAGTGCATCGTGATCTCCTGTCGTCTTTAGGTGTGACTCGTATCTACCTTTTGTTGTCTTGTAAAGAGAAAGTGGAAGGGGGGTATGCGACATGCATGGTTTCTCGGATCAAAAATTGCTTGTTAGGAGAGCGGCGTCTTTCCCGGTAGCTTTCAAGCGGTGTATCAACGCCGCTGTTGGTGCGGCCATACGGATGTAGGGTGACTGTGCGATGTGGCGGCTAGTGGAAGACAGTTGTGTATATTAGGACGATGTGCGATCTGAGTACAGGCCAGTTCAGGACTGTGCGAGCTACTGCGCGATTCCGAGCCGGAACATGCCTCCGGAATACGCGTGCTTCGTTCGGTCTTCGGTGCGTTCGGTGTGTTCGGTATGCGATTCGATCTCCCCGAAGATCATTCCCCCTTGTCGTCGTCAAACACAGACAATTGAAAACTGAGCCCTGGTGCATTGAATCGGCCTTGATTCCCAACAACGTACTTGCACTATAGCAGAATGGCGGACGTCTCAGATCCTGCGATTGCTGAAGGTGAGCCTTTCGACCCATCCCGTGTGATCGATAGACCGAGGAATGGATGTTCACCCGCTCTTCTACATGGACGAACAAGCATACGAAAACGTTCGAAACGACAAGAAAGAGGAAACATGGGCATTGTTCGACTATGAGGATGACAAGTCCGACAAGCTCAAGTTGACGGAAACAGGGACGGGTGATATTGCTGAATTCGCTTCCAAGCTGGTGCCAACGCGTGCGTCGTATGGATTCGTGCGGGTCAAGTATTCCAATGATGAGCAGAGTACCAGGTAGGTCTAAAATATGCGATCATCCGATTGCGTATGTACTTTGCCTAGATATGAGTTTATACTAATCCCATATGATCCTTGCTATTTAGAGAGAAATTCTTGCTTGTAGTTTGGGTCGGCGAGAACGTCAAGGTGATGCGAAGAGCCAAGGTACGAATGTCAAAGAAGGTCGACTCGAGGCTATTCCAACCTCATTCTGACAACAGTCACTGTTGTGTCACCGTAGGTTTCCGTTCATACAGGAAATGTCAAATCAGTGATCAGGGCATTCGCGATGGAGCTCAAAGTGACGTCTCCTGATGAGCTCAAGGAGGATGACGTTGTGAATCAACTTCGAAGGCTGGGCGCTAATTACGACAGATCAAAGTTCAATTAAAATGAAAAGATGACCCCGAAGTTGTAAAAGCGTACTACTGAATGCCAAGCATGCATTAGTCGAGTCTAGGAAACACGCAATCAAGGACCTTCACCGGTATAAGGTCAATAGGTCAATTTGAGCTTAGCGTCCGAGCATTTGACTCCCTGAGCCAGTGTACAATGATCTGTGCGAAAGACGACTGCGTCGGGCCAGAGAAACGCGGTGTGTACTGTCAGAATCGATATTATACCATGTGTATCATCTGCGTCTGCGACCGTGATAGAGCATTCTACACTACGGTCACGGACTATCCTCCCTCTCCACCACCTCTTGGGTAGTACCACCACCAGAAATCATCTTTCGATCCTTTTCCAGCTTCTTCCTCATCTCATCATTCATCCGACCCTTTATCTTGTCGTCATTTGCCGCCAATTCGTCCCGGATATTCTGATCGGTTTGTGAAAGAGCGACAGCTTCTTCTCCGTCGAATGCGTCGGGTGGGATCCTTCCTTGACTGTTGCACATGATTGGAAGGAGATGAGTGTATAGGAGGAAGTGGGAGCTAGGTCCAGCACGTACTGTTCTGTCAGTCCTCCTGGCAACACGTAGAGGAATCTCCCAGAGCCTGTTGGCGGACCTGTTGTCTGGTATGCCACTATACACATGACCAACGAATGCGTGAGTTTTCGGCCAGGAGGTAGGTCCTGGAAGACTGACCTGTTGTATTACATCTCGAGCATAGTAACGGTGTACGCGCTTCAAGATATGGAGAGTTTTTCCTGTATTCACAAGAGGAGCGGTGTAAATAACATCGCAGAAGGAAACACCCACACGACATCGCAGGTAAGAAATCGAGTCTGTGCAAATCCTGCTTACCGTTTAATATAACACTGCTGTCCTGGTTCGGCATTCAGCTTGAATTTCCTTGCGGCCTGTAATGGTAAATTCGCTCCATCCTTGCACCGAATGATGTACGCGCCGTCCGTCCTATCAAGGCAACAAATTGGATCAGCTCATAGTGACTACTGATCTACCATACCATCGTTACTCACTTTCGTCGTGGCAATTTATCCAGTCCCCTGTCGATGACCAGCATGAATTCTCCACAGAGGCAGTAAAAGGTTCGCAGGACGGCCAGCGAAGAAGCTGTGGCCGGGGCTTGGTCGGATGACGAGATGGCTGCTCGGGAGATGACTTTAGGCATTGTTGTTGCTGTCGAAGATGTATAAGATGAAGAAGATATCTGACGTCTGACTGTTAGATGAACCAGTTACACCACCAAAGGAACGCCGACTAGACGTCTCGTGCTAAGCGTACGATCGGGATCCTGACGCGGCACCTCTGTCAAGTTGATCATCAGCAGCATACAGTATTCGTTGAGACAGTATCATATTCAGACATCCTTATAAACACAGTTCGGCACTTGTTCAGCCGCTCCACATCCATCCCACCAAGCAAGATGTCTCTACCTCCAGCATCATACGATCCGCGCAGGATTTTCATGTTCAAGCTGCCCAAGTTCAACGTCGGTTCAAAGGGCCGGGAGATTGGGACGTACGTCGCCGGTGGATTGGTAAGGCTCTTCCCCCCTCTGCACTACTTCTAGGCTATTCGATGCAAAGCTACTTTCGTAACTGACAAACACCGCGTGCTTCCAGTTCGCAGCGTCGTATTTTCTCCTTATCGACGCAGCCACCTTGTCGTCCCACGCCAAGCCGCCGCCCGATGCTCCGTACGATACCATCCCCGTCCGTATGTCATTCGTCGACTGGATCCCCGCGATATTCACTACATGTAAGTCGGCAGTCTTCCACCTACTTCCCTTTCCTGAACGCGACAAGCTGCTTATACTATGTGACGTCTTCGCAGTGGGCTTCTTCATCACCTCGTTGCTCGACAAATCCCATCTGCACGCGTATGGCAGCGACGCATGGGGAAACGAAGGATCGGTCGCGTGGAGAGCTCGTGCAGTCTTATTCGTCGGGGTGGCGCTCATGGCTGGTGGGTTGGCGGGTAGCTTGGTGAGCTTTCAGTGCGCTATCCAAAACCCGCCTGCCTTGCGATACTGATACCGTTTCGGTCTCTGCCTGGTAGACTGTCTTGATCCTCAAGTATATGATTCCCGGGTTCAACGAGTACGCGTATTACGGTGGTGCCAATGTGGGAATGAACGGAGGGTTGATGCTCAGGTGAGTCAGGCGACTCCTTGCGATACCCTACATATCCGCTTATATTCAAGTATGTTGGTCGTTTCGTAGTGCTATTATACTCTGGATCGCGCAAAGCGCGTCTGACGAGTACAGATACGAGTTGACTCTTTAGTGGTTCCTGGCAATGTCGTGAGCTTTTGTACGCAGATGATACATATGTCAGATGCATGACTACGTTGTACAACCATCATTTAAGGAAAATTACCCGACACTCGGTCCAATCATTCTTTTTGCGGATCAAACATGCTGACACGAAAGTCTCCATATCTGAATGCTGGACGATAGGTCATCACCTCTACATACACGATTCCCCAAAATACAACCTACGGCGCAACCACGGCCCCAAACAATCCATACACCTGCGCCAAATAATCCACAAACATCCCGACCCAGACCAACCCTCCCAACCGGCCATTACTCACAAACTTTTCCCAACAATCCGCTCGATTCTCAAAATCCACCCGCCGGAGCTGCCACGTCAAGTGCCCAGCCGCACCGAGGCATGAGACGAGGTAGTACAGTGGTCCCGCGCCCGCTGCGTACCCGGCGTAGGTGAGGAGGGAGACGAATGTCGTGCCTAGACCCGTGAGCACCGTTCGTGAGTTTTCGCCGAAACGCAAGGCGGTGGATTTGACGTTTACGAGCACGTCGTCTTGCTTGTCCTGTCCAAGATCGCGCGAAGTCAAATCCCAACACACGAATGTGCCGTGGTGGTTGCGGTTAGCGCCGGGGGTCAAAAAAGGGGAGGAAAGATGGTGGACCGTACCTGATGCGCGTAGATGGTGTCGTACAGCACACACCAAGCGATACCTCCCGCGTACAACGGCGCAGCGATGGACCAATCGACGGAACCCGCGACCGCGGACCATCCGAGTAACGCACCCCAGTTGAAGGCCAGACCTACGATCCGGTTGACTAGTTAGCTGAAAGCCCGTGTGTGATGAGGCTCGGACGATGGTGGCTTACCGAGTACGAACTGGGGATAGTATGTTATCCTCTTCATGAAGGGGTATATCACCACCAGGCTGAGCGATGATGCGCCAAGGAAAATACTACAGCCGAGGGCAAAGTAAGCTACTCTTCCACGATCGCGATGATAGGGGTACCGCAAACGAACCTATAGCAGTTGAGTTGGGTGAGCACAGCTAGACCCGCTGATAGCTGTAGACCCAAAAACGAAAGCGCTTGAAACTGTGTGACATCTCCTCTTGCTAATGGTCTATTCCTTGTCCGTTCTGATTACGGTAATCAGGGGCATGAAGGAGAGTCAGAAATCCCATCCTCCAGCCTTTGGAAAGGCGAGGAAAAGACGGACCTACAGCCTTGTCAATCTTGGAATCCCACATATCATTGATAGTACATCCTGCGCCTCGCATGATGATCGCTCCGGTACCGAACAAGGCGAGGTAGAACAGTGGAGTGGTTATCGGGAGGTGGTTTACGGTGGATGCCATGGTGATGGACCATGCTGGAGGACCACCAAAGCGATCAGATAACCGCGTCGAGGAAGTGGAGCGGCAAGTGCTTACCGCATGGCCAGTAGAGCAGAAGGGTTCCGATCGGTTTGTCTATCCTCGTTAGTTCTAGGTACGGCTTGATCGGTCTAGCGAATGCTGGTAAGCGGTCCAATATGCTCACAGGTGCGGCAGGTGGTGTCGGCGGATGCGGATGCACGATCTCCTTGGCCACATCTGGCACGGCAGGTGTCGAGCTCTTGGTATTCAAAAGCGATGTGGAGTAGGTAATCGGTCGTGTTGTTGCTCGCTGTGATAGTTGATAGATTGGTGGAAGGCATCGAGTTGAGGTGCGTTGGAATGGTAGAGGTAGCGTACGGACACCAGCGCGGAATGATCGAAGAGACTGCATGACTGAGATGCAAGAAAGGGAGACGGTGACGCCTCCAACGGATAGTAAAAAGAACTGGAACCTGTTCAAGGGCCTGGTTGGAATTATTGGATGTTGACGATGTGAACGATAGCGATAGATGCGATCGACCCAAATGCGGATTCAAACCCGACGGAAGAACAGAGTTGGCTCTTACGTTGCAGCCTGGTTTGCCTTTGCCGTAACGCTTGCTCAGGCCTTCTTCGCTTCGGGCATGATACCTATTTTTAACTATCGAGGTATAGGAAAAGAAAGGATCGTTTGTCATATCCCCGGCTGCATGTTCCTGTTGTCAACCCTTTTTGTTGGCTGGTGTGTACTCTATGCCGAGAGCCAAGCCCGAACACTTGCAAGGCTCCTCGGCCCACGGCTGTCACCAAAGAAAAGAGTCTCGTGTTGAAGGGGTATATAAGTATGCATGCGGTATTTCAGTATTTCATTCAATAGGAGCCAACTCGCGCAATTCTCACCTTTCGACGACACCACCCAATTCACAATGTCGACATCCACCGAAAGGGAAATAAACAGCCGGATGCCACTCACAGAGGCTACCCCCGCAACAGTGATCGCAGCTGATGTCGCAGATCCGACCACCTCGAATCTTGCCGATGTAAAGGTCTCAAGGGACACGCTGGGAAATGAAAAGGCTCTGTCGGACGTTACCAGTCGAGACAGTACGTTTACCTCGAAAAGTTCCACAGGACCCGAGCATTGCTACTACCAACCGCACGGTGTACTGACTCTGCCTTTTACTCCTCTCAGCCCTGCATGAACTCGAACAAGAAGGGCAACCCGCAACAAAGGCAGCGCAAACCGAAAACCCATCACAACAAGGAGAACAAGTCGCAATCCCGCTCAGCCGTCTCCGTTTCGCCTTGGTATTCGTCTGCATCTGTATCTGTGTCTTTTTATTCGCCCTCGACCAGTTGATCTTGGCGACCGCTATTCCCAAGATCACCAACGAGTTTGGTGCACTGGATCAGCTGCCATGGCTTGCGAATGGGTAGGCCTCTGTTTCCCTTTTCCGTATCACTCCTCGCTCCTACATACGATACCGACTGCTTGTGCGCAACTTGCAGATTTTTCATCACCATGCTAGCATTCAACCTCATCTACTCGCAAGCAATGCAGATCTTCCCATCCAAGGCCACCATCATCTTTGCCGTCTTCATCTTTGAGATCGGAAGTCTCATCTGCGGCGTGGCGCCGAACATGCCTGTCCTGATCTTTGGTCGAGCGTTTGCCGGTGTGGGTGCAGCGGGGATCTTTACCTCGGCCGTGGTGATCCTCGCAGAGATATCGACCATGCAGGAACGTGCAAAGTATATGGGTCTGTTGGGTGTTTCGTGAGTACCGATGATGACGACGTGTCGCCCGTGCTGCGACTGTTTTTACTGACTGTGGGATGCACGGGTGGTAGGTTTGCGATCGCGAGTATCATCGGTCCTCTTGTGGGCGGCGCTTTCGCAGATCATGTCACATGGCGATGGTGCGTACTCGGTCATTGTAGAGGGATACAATACAAACCTAGCCAAGCTCATACCCTACTCTCGTTTCCAGGTGCTTTTACATCAACCTGTACGTACCTGTCTATGTCCTCCGTACGCGCGACCACCTACTGACTTTGCGCTATCACATGTAGACCATTCGGCGGCATCAGTATCGCTTCCTTTGTCTTTCTCCTCCCCGGATCGCCGCCGATGGGCCACAAGGACGATTGGAGAGGATGGGGCAAATACATGTTTCTGGAACTCGCGAAATGCGATTGGTTTGGCGCCGCCATCATCCTCGCGTGGAGTACATGCTTTATTCTGGCGCTGCAATGGGGTGTCAGTCGGCGCGTTCATCATGCTCAAGTGCTGCATTGTGTATTGACATCATGAATCTGCTTCTCTGAACTAGGGTGCTTCCAAGCCATGGAGCGATGGGAGCGTTATCGCATGCCTCGTCATGATCCCGTTCCTCCTCGCCGTATTTTTCGCATGGGAACGATACATCGGATCGGAACGGGCCATGCTCAAGTTGTTCCTCTTCAAGAACCGTACCGTCGTAGGGTCGTGTTTGATCATCGCTTTTGGGTTTGCCGCCATGATGGATTTGATCTATTATATTTCCGAGGGCATGCAAGCTCTTTACAAGTAAGTTCTCGTCGTTCTATCCCATCTAAAAGGCTGCAGCGTACAGTACTGATCGACATCGTTTCCATTGCAGCATGTCCGCGACTGATGCCGGTATTCGCCTCTTGCCGATGATTGCCACTCAAATCGTCACCTTGATCGTCAGCGGTCGCCTCATCTCCCGTTTCGGCAAAGCATGGTATATCATCACCCCTGGCCCTGTTTTAATCGCCCTCGGAGCCGCTCTCCTCACCAGCATTCGCTCGCCTGCGGTCCCTCTCAGCCGCACAATGGGGTACGAGGCGATCATCGGAATTGGTATCGGGCTGTTTTTGCAGAATACCATGATTCTGGTTCAGTGGGATTATCACAAGACGCCCAGGCTTATTCCGCAAGCGATGGGTGCTGTCATGTTCTGGTCGTTTGTTGGGCGAATCTTGGGTATCAGTCTTGGAGGTGTAGTCTTTTCCAATGTGGTACGTTTCGAGTTCGTTGCCGTCATTGCCCTGCCTAAATACCAACGACTTGTTTCCTTACAGCTAAAGAAGAGTTTGGCGCAGTATGCTCCGACCCTGAGCCCGGAGATCGCCATGGTAGTACTGTCTTCCGCAAACGGAGTCTGGACCGTCGTTCCGGATGTGAGTAACATTCCTCACCCTCTTTGACAACCACACGTTGCTGATACTTCTACTCGCACTCTGATAGGATCTACGTCCTGGCGTTCTCACTGCCTACGCACATACACTGTCCGCGGTATACTCAATCGGCATTCCGTGCGGGGTCATTGCATTCGCCTCTGCATTCCTCGTCAAGCGTAACGGCGGAGGTCCCGGCACAGCCAAGAAACCGCAGGCGGGATCTGGCGAGAAAACAGACCTAGAAAAGGGCCGTAAAAGTAATGAGGAGTCAGTTCCGCCGCCAGTTGCGATGGAGGCTTAAGCAGAGGCGTTTCTATATTTTGGATATCACATGCGGGGAAGAGCGGAGTGAAATTTATTGTAGACGGTATACGTGACTTTTGGTAATATGTAATTATAGTAAAACACTAATAGATGTCCTTCTGCAAGTTGCGAAAGATAATATGAGACAATGTAGACAGAACAGAGATGCTCTATCGGAGTCTCGATGTACGCGTAAGGATGCAGTTTCACAGAAGGAATCGTCGATTTCATTTTATATTTGATTGCCAGCCTCTACGCGTGCTTTATTATATTCACGACAACTTTTCTATTGTCTATGATCTGTGCAGCCAATACCCTTTTCGATAATAGGATACCCTCCAAACCTCCTCTCCCAAGCATCTCCCAGCTTCAAGAGCGTCATTTCATCGTACTTCGCGCCGACCATCAACATGCCAACGGGAAGACGAATATCTCGGTCAGAGTCTTGGTGAACGTCTTCTTCTGCTGGAGGACTCCATCCTACAGGCACGTTCATGGATGGGTGTCCGGTAGCAGAAAATGGATTGGTGTTGACACTTGACGAGGCTGCGTGGGTGTTTGGGTTCAGCTCTACGCAGCTTGCATTCTAGCGTCCTGACTTACATCCTGCCTCGATGAGCTGTTCAATACCAGCTTCTTTTTTGATATTACGCGGTGGTGGCTGAACGCATGTCGGCATAAGAAGCACATCCACTTCGTCAAGTACAGCGTCAACCTCTCCTGACATCTTTCTCAACAGGTTCATGGCTCGATCATATGCCGTCGGGAAGTATCGGGAAACATATTCGCTGTAATTTGAACAAAAAGGAAGAGAGTGAGTTACTAGCATCGTGGTAAGTGCTAATTCAGACTCACGCAGAAATAATTTCCAGCTTCAGAATATGGTCAAGCTATAAAGAAAAAGGGGAATCCGATGAGCCCAAAGAGACAAACTTTACTAACCTCGGCGACTTACCTGACTGTAACGCTCCTGGTTGAACGGCAAAATGCCTTCCCAGAAACCACCAAGTTTGAGCTGTTTAGTACCAATCGCCCGACCATGCATAGCTCCTGTCGCTCCGACTGTCGTGACAATCGTGTTCGCCTGCGACAAGCCGAAATGCGACGGACACGAGACCTCCACGACTGTCGCACCCATTTCCTTGAACTTGTCTGCGGCCTGTCGAACGACCGTTTCTATATTCATGTCTTTTCCTATCGCCGAGAAACCCTCCTTCAGTAGACCGATTTTCACACCCTTGAGGCCTTCTTTGTCTATTCTTTCTCGAGCTTTGAGGAGTAAAGACGAGTATTTGGGTAAGGGATTGGGCATGGGTCGATCCGCTTGTCGAAGATCAATCCAGTCCGGTCCCGCAATGGCTTCGAGAAGAAGCGCATTTTCATAAACCGATCTGGTCATTGGGCCTGTACAAAGCATTCGAGATCAATCTCCGAGTGTGCCTTGACAAAGCGGAACAACGTACCAATGATATCCTTTTCAGCCTCGATACTGATAACACCCGTGGTCGGAACCAGTCCATATGTTGGCCTCATGCCGACAATTCCGGAGTGAGCAGCAGGCTAATCAATAGTCAACATTAGCCTCGACAACGACAGCGCCATTGCGCGAATGGGTCACTACGTACCACTCGAATGCTTCCACTCTGATCGCCTCCGATGGCCATATCTATCTCTCCACTTCCGACAAGCGCCGCACATCCAGACGAGGAACCACCGGCGCTGAACCCTTTAGCAACAGGATTCTCAATGATAGCTTTTGGTGCGCTAGAGGATGTCCAGTGGATAGCCCATGACTGTTATAGGTCCCGTACAAGGTTCAGTGCCGTACTGGTAGAAAGAAGGGACAAAAAGAGCTGACCTCGCAGTTTGCTTTGCCCTTGATGTGGCCTCCACTGTCTAGTATTCTCGTCACACAAGTAGCATCCATTTCAGCTACAAAAGTAAAGCACAGTCTGTCAGTCCTTCATCTCTGTCTCCACGAAAAGTATCCGAAAACATGGCACTTACAAACATACTCGCCACCGGTCTCTGAACCGAACAAGCAAGGCACATCGGCCAACATGATCATATCCTTCAAAACCACCGTTTTTCCCTCGAGTAGCAATTTCTCCCCCTGACCTTCGGCTTTACGTTGACCGTCAATCGCTTTTCCGTCCTCTCCACCCGACGATGATTTCTTCTTGTCGATTGGAGCAGTCGCCTTGTTTGCGGTGGGATGCAACGAGCTCGGATCCGCGTCTACGTCGGATCGTGGGAGGCGGGATGTCTGGTGCGGTCCTGTGACGTCTTCGTCTGCGTCCTTGGAAATGACCGCGGGTGGTTCCTTGACTTTGCCGTCCTGGCCCTTTCCGCTGATTTCCTGCTTGTTGCTTGAAGAACCGTCGACTGCTGTAGAGTCATCTTCCTTTAGGCGTGCTTTTGCCACAGAATAGTTTTTCACTACGTCCCCTTTCCATGCCCAACCTCTTCGCAGTTCATCCTCGTCTGCGAAATGGATATTCGTTCGCGGGTACAGCTCGCGGTCCGGTCGAGGATAATAATCTGCAGAGAACAAACTGAGTATTCCGATAATCGAGCCAGCCAGGGATTTCGCGACTAACCTTCTTCCTGCATCGTAGTTTCCGCTGCGTCGTGGATGCTCGACAAAGCATCCACATACAAGTGCTTTAGCTCTTCGGGAATCCTCATATCCAGCTTCTGAGCGAGGTCCATCAGATCCTTTTCCGTCGGCTTTGGCTTGGGATTGGATGATTTTTGCCTCGAGCGCAGAGTGGATGACGGACTAGACAAGTTGGTAGCTGAAAGATCAAGATTGTTCAGCTGCCGGATCGCCGACGCAGAATCGACCGGAGCATCCTTGCCGTCCTCCTTTCCTGAATGGCTGATTTTCGTCATTTGCTGCTTCTTTTCGTCGTATAGGATCTTCTTGAGCTTGATCGGCTGTTCCGCGTATGCAGAAGTCGGTTTGGAGGTTGCAGCTGTTGTTGCTACGGGTGGCGATGGCAGATTTCCTTTCGTATGCGCTTTTCGGGACAAGTCCAAACCCGCTGAGCTTGGAACAAGTTTGCGGAAGGATTCGAGTTGAGCACGGCGAGACAACAGTCCGCGGCAGGCTGATGGTGTTCGAGAAATCGGAGTAATCCTGGACGTGTCGTGTGTTCAGCAAACGTCGTTGGTGTGGGTGGTGGCGTTGATAACCTCCACGGTCTTGCTGCCTTGCCTCCTTGCCTGTATATAGGCTTTTATGTATACTACTGTAGATTTGCGGCCGATGCTAATGGATTCTTCATCGCGCTTTCCATGACAACCACACCAAATGACGAAATAAGCCGTAGAATGCGCGGGGCACCATCGAATTGATTCCAAGAACTCGATCTGCCACGTGATGCCTCGGCTCACTCGGACCAGCGTTGGGGGAGGGGGGGTTCCTTTAGCAGCCTTGGCATCTCAGTCGCAACAGTGCAACTGAATTAGATAATTCGCTGAGCTATTCGCTGCTCGTGCGCTCTTGGTCGTTGGCACCTCATCTTTGGCCTCTATCTTATGGCGCGTCGACTCCCAGGCGTGATAGGGTACTTTGCACCGGATGACACATTTCATCGACTAGAGCCAGCAGGACATAACAAGGAACGTCTTGAAGACTCGCCGTCATGTCCCATCCATATCCAGTGTAGTAGAAGGAAGATCAAATTGTTACAGATAGGGTACTCAGTCCGCCATATGTTCTACATCACAGCAAGCGTTTGCGAATACAGTACAAGGCCGTCCTCCATTCCATGTTCTGCTCGTCACTTCATCCCAGTTTGCGACCGAGGCGACTGCTCGTCCATCATCCGTCATAATACTCTGGATTGCGGGAGTTGACTCTTGATCTTCGATGCTAACGTCTGTAATGACTCTATCATGCGTCGCCGCCTCCATCCTTACCTGTAGTGTCTTGATTCGCTGCACCCTCCTCCGGATGTTCCGATGTAGGGTTGTCTCCCGTATTCGATTCTGCTGATTGCTCCGCCAACCAAGACTCCGATGGGGATGCCGAATCCTCCTTCTGGACCCCCGTTTGAGCGGGGTTGCTTTCCCAAGCTTTCATTTCCGGGTTCTCAAAAGAGGTCGGGGCGGTCTCCCACGGTCCGCTCGTGACAGTTGGCGTCACTGCTACTTCGACAGGTACCCACGTGCTCGTCATAGCGGTGACATCCCATGTATAACGCCCAGCAATATTTGGAGTGTGGGTGGAAATCATCATCAAGCTCCAGGAAGTTGTCATTGTCGGTTGATCGGGAGCTTGTGTAGGTCCATCAGTAGAGGAACCGACGACAAGCTCCTCATTTGCTGTTGCGGAAGGCTCACTGGCATAATTTGTTGAGGAGGAGGCCGACGTTTCTTCAGGCATAGTCAGTGCTTCAGTCTTTTCGGGAACTTCTCCCCAACGATGAGTAGGTCCTTGGACGGGTTGTTCATCCTTGTTCTCCCTTTGCGGCGGCGAGACCGCTGGCGTTCCTTTGTCTGCGTCCGATAATGGCCAGATACAGACCCTGTTCCAATACGGATTGAACGATACGTATACCTGTGCCGTCACCCAGAAAAAAAGAGTTAGAGTGCGTTTCCGTGGTGTGTAGTATGATGTAGAAGCAACAAACGTTTTCGAGGAACGACGCTCCGAATACCCACTGATTAGGGGAATCGGTTACGCGCGAATTCAAGAGAGTACCGTACCGAAGATCCTTGTTGTCATTCGGGAATAACATGGTGTCAGTGTTGCTGCAGTGACAAAATGAAGAGATTTCGGTCAATACGCTTGATATCCCGCTTCACTCGTTCGAGCGGAGAAGGGTCACTCACATGAGGCTGCTGTAGTCCAGAACAAAGGTCTTGCCCCCGATAGTAATTGCAACATTAACATCGCCCTGTGGTGTGGCGGGGAGGATGCCACGCGGTGGCCTACCATCCGAGTCATTAGAAAACATTCCGCCAGGTATCGATTGGTAAAAAGCCTGCCACATTTCTTGTGGGGCGTTCCAGTATGTAACGCCTAAGCCAGTCGGGATGCATAAATCGCAAAGCATGCAAAGTTAGTCACAAATCCATCTATGTTGAATTGCAAGTGAACTGTGCATACCCGTATCTATCCAGGCTTCAAGGTACTGGTTTGTCGTATTGGAAGCAACTGATCTCCCAGCGACCATAATACTGTCAACCGGGACAACGTATTTGGTGAATCTTGTGCTGGTAACGTTCGCCATCCCTAAAGAATCGTATGTAAATGCTCTGTTGGGGCAAGTCAGAGACTGAGGCGCATCTAAATTGTCGATAGCCAGAAGACTCACTCGTTGATGCCGCCAATGGTGAGACTTGGCTTGGCGGGGCTGAGGGAAAACCCGATATCTTCATTGCTGATCACGCCCGCTTTGCGAAGCATGCGAAGAGGGCCTTTCTTGGGATCGGAATCGGCGGAGGAATCATTGGTAATTCCATATCTCTATTTCGTAACACGGCATATGGATTTAGACCCGATTGTTACAGTCCCGCGAAAGCGATGAAACGGCAGGGTGCAACTTACGGCTGGACCTATGGGGAAAATTCCTTGGAACGTATTTCCTACTGGCAAACCTTGGACGATATTTGCCACCGAAAAGGTCATATCGACGGCATCCTCAGGTCCGCCCAATGAGATTGTATCATTGACGTCGAAACCACTAACGTTGGTTTGTCCGGCAGAGGCCGCTAAGAAACATTTAAAGGAAAGATAAATGAGCGCTCCAGTACTTGTTCATTCACGCATACAAGAATGACGTACTGCCATAATATTCCCTCTTCCACGGGATGAAGTTGTTCTCACCGCTAGGTAAATGTGTATACCCAGCAGGCGGACCAAGAGTTTCATTCCAGCCGCAATTCTGCGATGTGCAACCTGACTCCATTATCCAAAGATCTTGGGAGCCCGAATCCAGTACAAGAGTATGTGTCCGTGCAGCTCGCCTGTCTTCGTCCTCTCCTTCCAGGCCGTTGCCGAAGGTGACATTGATGGTGAACCATATCTTCTGATCGGTGAGTACTAGTTCTAGTTCGTCAACGTCAGTGTCAATGGCTCCCAAATTTAGACCTTCACTGGGTCCATGACCCCCTTCACCTGACCCAGCCGACGATGAAGTTGACCCGACCGGCGGCGGGTCTGATATTACAAGTCGATTGATGGGGAAATCCAGCTTGGCCAAACCTAGCTGAGCGGACAGCAGAAGTAACAGAGTCTTGGCGATCATCGAGCTTGTCAAAAGGTTCCACGCAGATGCAGGTAGAAGGACAAGTCGTGAAATGAAGCACACTGACGAAAGGTTGTAAATCCCATTGTCTGGGGGAAGCCCATTCGATACTGGTCTATTCTTCGATACTGGTCTATTCAAGTATTCATTGCGTTTGCTCAAGTTAACAGATGAAGCACTCACATATCTTGAGCATACCTCCGCTTCTCCTTTCGCAGCCTCCTCGTCGCAGGGCCCTTGAAGTGAGGCAGAATACAAAGGAATCATAATACTGAAACGCCATACAAAACGAGGCTCGGTTATTGAGAATCCGGCTGACTACAACTGAAAGGATGTTCATCCGCTCGACATGTAAAGTAATTGCTTTCCGACTGAAAGAAAGCAATTCGATCAAACAGCGTCCATGATGAGGTCGTCGACGTATGGCGACTGATCGATGGCCAGTTGTTCATCATCGGCCACCGAAACACCCTCCATCGGGTCATTGAGCATAACATCCGGAGTCACCGCCGCAGACGGAATTCGACTACCCAACTGCGGCGATGGCATCTCGGGTACCAACTCTTCCGCGGACTTGACAACCTTCTTCTTCTTCTTCTTTTTCGCCGGCTTCTTTGGAGGCGTCGCACCCGCATCTCCTGGCCCCGCCTGAACAAAAGCACTGTATTTTCGGACTTGCTGGCCGGGATGGATTTGTGCTTGGTTACCGCTGAGCCATGTCTCGGGGGTCTTGCCGTCGAGCGAGAGATTGCGTTGACTCGCGCTGCTGAAGAGGGCGGGTCTTGCTGGCATCTCCGCGTTTTGGTTGACGGAGGTAGCAGCTTCTGCTAGGCGTATTTCCTCGATCTTTGCATCTCGTTGTATGCGGTATTCCGATGGCGAGGTGCCTACACGAGAGCAAGTCCATTAGTTTCTGCAATCCTCGCGCGTGTGTACAGCGTGCAACGTACGTGGAATCCAACTCCTTAATCTCAGTCTCGCCCCGCCAACACCCGTAATGACCCTATAACCTTCATCGAACTGCCTGGGTTGAGGACCGAGATTATCCTTTAGCGAACGCGGGACCATCAACTCTCGCTCCTTGGCCTATGTCCACTCGAAGGCTTTGTTAGCAACGAGCCGCCATATGTACCGTGACGCCCAACGCGTGGTACCTACCTTTCCCCCGCTGAAATCCTGTATACGAATAATACTAATCCCCCTCGTTAAAATACTATTCCTATAAACCGGATGACCCAACTTTTCCAGTTCCGCCGGATGTTTCGGAACGATACATTCCCCATCAACACCCTCTATCAGAGGTTTGGGTTTATACACCACCGCTGCCGGATGCGGCATTCCAGACCGGGAAAGCCCGATCGTGGGATCGTTGCGCATTGAAATTTCGGGGGAAGACCGAGTAGACGCATTAGCCGCGTGTTCGAAATCGTCGACGTATTCGTCTGGTGTACCAGCAGCTTGAATGTGGTAAGGCATGAGCTCGTCCTCGCCTCCCCGTGGGTGGAGCGACTTTCGTCGTCGTTTTTCCCCTCGTGCAGGTTTCGGGAGGAGGAGTCTTCCCACGTGCGACGAGCCGGCGGCCATCGAGTTTGGTGAATCGCCGCCTAGCTCGCTCGTCAGGTCTCCTCCGCCATCGCCAGGGAACCGAGCTACATGCGGTCCCAACACGCCCTTTCGCCTATCGATATTCACAAGCAGCATACATATCAGCACATGATCAACCCTCATTGATACTAAACGCAAGAAAAACCCACCAATGTTTCCCCGGCCCCACTTCCCCTACCTTGAGCTTTTTCGACTTTTTCTTCTTTGGCTTTATCTCTTCTCCTTCCCCGAGCAACGCCATATCCAACGCCATACCATCCGCCTCTGCATCGCGACGTAAACCAAACGGCGTCACGCGCTGCTCCAACCCGCTGTACAACATACCCTCCCCATCCATGGAGTCCGGGTTCGGGGAAGACATCATCATCTGTTGCTGCGCAGCGGCAGCTTGCGCTGCCGCCGCCGCTGCCCGTGATTTCTTGCTCGTCTTGGTTCGTTTATCAAGAACGGCCGTATAAAAATTCGCTGGAGGGGGCGTGAACGCAAGCGGATCCCCTCCTGGAATGAAATTGCCGGCACCACCAGCGCCGGCGAGTGCGGATGTGGAAGCGAATGCCGCTGCTGCTGCTGCCGCTGACGACGAGGAGCCAAGATTCGGAGCGATAGGAATCAATTTGGCGGATTTGAGCCATGCTTTCTTCTTCCGTGGTGCAACCATCGGCGGCACACTGGGCATCACGGTGCTGGCAGTTGATACCACGACCGGTCGTTGGTTGTACGTCGCGGAAACGAGCTCGATCTCGGGTGATGATTCTGGTGTTGCTCGTCTTTTCTGGTTCATGACGGCATGCAAGGGTGGTTGATCCTGTAGCGGCAGAGCGTCCATTCCTTGTTCATCACGCTCAGCAGCCGCAACGAGCGCAGCAAGAGGAGAGATATATCCCGGTGATCCGATCTTGGCGGCTGATGGTCCACCACCAAAGCCTCGCGTGATTGTGTCGTACCCCTCCTCCGCTGCCGCCGGACGCACAGGTGACGAGCCCTTGATGGAACGCTTGGCGCCTTGCTCCGCCGCAGCCATGAGTGAGATCTCATCCGCCAAGAGCGCATCTCCCTCTGTTCCATGCTCGTGATCAAGAGGTTGCGGGTGCCCCGGAGGAGTGAGTGACCCATAATCGGTACGCGGGGTGCGTTGATGCGGGTCCATGGCGAGAGCGGCGAGTTTACTACCCCGTTTCGATGATGACTTCTTCCCTGTTCCCGTTCCCGTTCCCGATGATGCGGAGAGTTTCGCACGTTTTCGTCCTCCTCCAGGCGTCAAAGTAGCTACAGCATCAGACCGCTGGACATCCGACTCGTCCGCAACGGGTTCAGAAGGGTTCGAGAGGACTCGTTTTCGTGAACCAGAGGATGATGACGGGCGTAAGCTATCGCTTGATGATGCCGGTTTTGATACTGATAGTCCTCGGGGTTGTTTACCTCTTACCGCCAATGGCAAAGGCGGACCAGCGTTGGGTGATGGTAAGCCTTCCTGAAGAACCTGAGCGGACGCTTGCTCGTTGTCGTTATCGTCGTCTTCCTGGTTGCGGAGCGGCGGTGCAGTAGGTTCCGTTGTAGACGTAGATGAATACCTTCCAGGACCCTTGGCGCTTTCACCACCGCCTATCTTCAGCCTGATAGAAGTGACTGCGGGTGGATGTACCGACTGAAAGGCTGCCGCTGTCGCTGATAACCGTCTTCGTTCCTGTGACCGGCCGTGTCGCGGTGAGTCGGGTTGCTGTCGAGGCGTAGGAAGCAAGAGCTCATCCTCGTCTTCATCTGGCGTGAAATCGCGGTGTGAACTCATTGCCGGTGTATATTGATTGGTATTGTTTGTCGAGTGTAGAGTAGTTGGGATGGTGGTGTCAAGAACGTTGTCATCTGCACAGTATAAGTATAAGATGGTAGAGAAGCGGCAACGGAAGAAGCGAGTGACAGCGCGAGGAAGGGTGATCGAGCCACGAACCTCCCTTTTATCAACTCGACGGGTCGGATTTTGATAAACTACCCTTCCTTGCCCTTCCCTTCCCTTCCCTTCCCCACCTTCTATCCGACGGACACAATGTACTTCTACCTCTCCTTCCTCCGTCCACCACCAAAAGCAGTCTCATTGGCGCAAGGAAGCGTCACCATTACACCGCAGATCGCAAATGATCTGAGAACAGAGTAGGTGAGCTCGTATAAGGCTTGCTTCTCGTTCGAGGCACGGTTTCAGAGGTGCACTGTATTTATAACATTGGCGCTTCATAGGCTGAAAGAGGACGAACCGACCGATATCTACTATACATGGCAACACCTCGCTTCCCCTGCCTCTTCCTCCCTCTCCTACTCCATTGCACCAATAAAACTAACAACCTACAACCCCCCTCGAAACACCTACAAACCACTCACTATCCCACTACCAGCACAAGCGAAACCATCCCAAACATGGCGGCTTGGACTGTTTTCCCCTCCCGCTAAAGGCGTGATAGGGAACCTGAATACGCTGAACGAGCATGTCTGCGGCGTATGGAGTGACGGAATCGCTATCCTTCCCAGTAACGCCGGAAAGAGCGACGGAGCGAAACAAACTCGGGTCTTTCGAGAATGGCAGCTTCCCTCCACTGAGAAGAATCGAAGCGGCCAACGTGGGTCGAAACGCGATGCCCGGGGTCGTACGGTCAACGTCGACGACGACTCGCAAAAGACAGGCGTGTCGTCCGAGACGCTAAAGGTCGTCGAGCAGACGAGTTTCGATTTAGACAAGGTACGTCTCCTGGCCACGCCTTTTACCTGCGTGGCAGCAGCCGTTGAATGACTCTCGTATGGCCTGTTGTCGTCGTAGAAAATCTGGGATTCGGGGTTGGCGCTCTCCGCATGGCTTCAACAACACCTGCAGCACGAAACCCAACCCACCGTCTCCGCCTCCAATCCCTCAAAAAATACAAATCACAGCTGCCCTCTGATAGACGCCTACTTGAACTGCCTAACAACCGTACCTTTTTCCTCAGCGAGAGATGGTAACGATAAAGGACGGCGGACGATCCGAGCGCTCGAGTTGGGTGCCGGGACGGGTTTGGTTTCGTTCGCTCTCGCGTCGGCTGTTCGGAGACGGTGGAGGGATCAGGGTGGGTGTGCTGATGAAGATGATGATGAGATAGATTGTGGGAGGCCGGCGCGATATGATATCTACGCTACAGATCTTGGTAAGCAGGTCCCTACGTCTCCCCCCGATTGCGGTGACGCGCCATGCCATGCGTGAAGAGACTTTTCCGAGGCCTCGCAAAACTTTCCCCGGAACTCATCCTGACGTTTTCTCTCTACCGTTTGCAGAATCCGCGTTACCGCTCATCGACGAAAACGCCGCTCTAAACTCGCACCTTTGGGGCAGATCACCCGCTCGTTTGGATGAGTTCGCCACGGAAGAACGGGAGTTTTCAGAACCCCAGACGAGCGGAGCTGATGCGCGCGATGCCATGGCTGGCAGTCATACCATGGCGGGGGCGGAACCGTCGATCAAGGTACACAGTGCCGTTTTAGACTGGGAGGATGATCTACCTCCTTGGGTTCATCGGGATCCGCAGGGAGACGAGGTGCAGATCGACGTCGTCATGTAGGTCTATCACCGTCCTTTATGCCTTGCACGAGGAAGATCGGTCAGCTGATGTTCTATTCCTGCGCGGGGTGTAGAGCGGCGGATGTGACGTACAATACCGCATCATTCCCTCACTTGATCAAGACACTGACGTCCCTGCTTGGACCCACATCTCGTACCCACAAGCCCGATGCCTCTGATCCCGATCAAGAGATGTCATCATCTCGATCTCCATTATTGTTACTTGCATACAAGGAGCGGGACGCGTCCGAGCGCGAATTGTGGGAGATGGCGAGGGAGAATGGGATCTGGATGGAGATGGTTGATGTGATTCGCGGGCACGAGGCTAGTCCTACATTTGAAGGGGACGAGGCGGTGGCGGGTGCCACGGAGATTTGGATCGGCGGGATGAGTGAACGGCCTTGATGGTAGCCCCTCTCTGTGGGAGGGTGAAAGACAAGGTCGGGGGAAGGGCTAGCCTTTAACCAAGTTGTCGATTAATAAGAAAGTAACCTCGATGCCTGTTTCGATATATCATAGATGTACGATGGTTGACTGTGACATCTGTCCATTAATCTGAACATGCTGCGTGTCATCCGGAATTGCAATTACAACCTCAAGCGGCCTGCTTTCGTCCCTTTCAAATCGTGCTTGAAACGAGCGCATGGGGCAATGACGATCCCGTCCAGGAACATCAACAGCGCATCAGCGGCCTAGTTCCATGCAAGGCGTAAGCAGGGAAACCATTGGAGCGGACTGCGTCGCAAGCACTTACAATGACAGAAGCATATCGAGAGGAGTCTTACAGAGCGAGACTCATAATACCGAACACTCCTCCTCATAATACTATACCTATTGCTATGTATAGCATCGAAAAGTTGGTCACGAGGGCGTGTTCGCTATTCGACTTCGTAGCTCCATCATGCAACGGCCACCAGATTTTAATGTTTCTCGTGGCTGGATAGAACGATACAAAGACCTGCAAGTGCACAGACCAGCGAAGTGCATTAGTGCGAGTTGTTGTGACGAACAAGATGACATGGCGATCCGTAGATTGGTGGGACCTACGTTCGAGGAAAGACGTTCCGAAATCCATTGAGTGCTATTCGTGGAGCTAGATTTCAACAGTGTGTGCCATATCGATACTTTGGGTCGTTGGGAACCAATTCTGTATCACCGCTAAACAAAGAAGCAAGCCAAGTGGCAGCGAAGAAGTGCATCCTTACGCCACGTACTTCGATTGTTAGTATTTCTGGCAATATCACCGCCGAGGCGAGGAAGGGTAGCGGTTACGTGCTCACGTTAGACTGCTGAAAGTAATGGCAAAAGGTTTTTGCCCCCGATGCTAATTGTGACGTCGGGATGGCCACGGGGTTTGGCGACATTATCGTTGCCATACACAAACTTGCCGCCGATGCTTTGATAGAATGTTTCCCATTGTGCCGGCGGGGCGCTGTACATGATGCTTGGATGATATTAGAGGGCGAGTCAGTCGCAAACCATATCGACTCAGCATTGTCCTTCCGCCGCAAACTAATCTGACAAACCTAGGTCGATCCATGGCCTCGAGTTCAGGGGTCGTTGCATCAGTCGCTATAAGTGTCCCGGTGACATTTATGCTGTCAAGTTTAACTACATGACGATTACCCTCTCCTTATGCGCGTCGTGTTCTTTTGGTCATTGTACTTCTATTACGTCGAGAGACGATACCCAATGCTCATATAGTACATCAGCCGCGGCAACGATTTGCTCATTGTCCGGCCATTTTCATCTTCAACATCTTTCATCTCCATCCCAACCGACCGTCACTTGACGGCGATGCTCCAGTTCCGATATGCTCCACTGCTTTTCAACCCGGCCGACGGGTCTAGAAACCACGACCCCTGCCCCTACCACCCCTCATGCCACCGCCAGGTCCACCACGTCCACGTCCCCTCTCCAGCGCCAAACTTGCCTTTCCTCGGCCACGTCCTGGGTTTTTGCCTTTTGGTCTTGGTGCGTCGTCTACGAGGAGCGAGTCGAGTGGGAGGGAGTCTGTGGGGTAAGGAAGGGAGTTTTGATCAGTAGTTGTTGAAGAGAGTGGGAGGTTCAGGTATGAAAGAATGCAAGATGATTGCTGCGTAATCTGTGTAGCGTCGTCCGACATTCCACCTAAAATCGACTGAGAGAGAAACTGGCTTTAAAAATGAAGAATCCACTTTGACCAGCCTCAACCTAAGCCCTGAGCCGAATCCGCAAAAGCCTAACCCAACTTCTGCTAGATCACAGCGTTCGTCTCGCTCTCCCTCGCTCCCAGGAATCAGGCAAGTTGAACGTGCTGTTCAGCTGTCCTTTGTAGTAATCAAAAGAGCGAAAGGCACTCGACTGGACGTTCGAGCGGTCTATCATCGCTCTTGGGGAGACAGTAGTTGTTCCCTTCTCCAGATTTTCCGTTTGCACACTTGCAGAGAACGAGATACACTCGCCGAGCGTCGTCAGAAGAGGACACAGGGAGAGCGAGAGCGTCCCGGCCGTTTTGTCACGCCATGCAGGGAGTCCTAGGAGTCATAGCCGACACCTCTGGCTCTCCATTCGTAATTTCGCTCGCCCCGAGTAGCCCTCCTTCCCTCTCTCGCCTCTCCGTCTTTTAATTCGCTCGTCCGCGGTCACTCTACTCCACTACGCACTCCTCATAAACCAATCATCGGGTCTCGTGTACTCACCAGGCAACGTGTAATACCTAATATTGTTCCCCCTAATCGCCAAAGTCTCCAACGAAGTTGTTCCCCTGTTCTTCACTGTCATCTTGACCGTCTTCAAATGCGTATTCATCTGCGGGTCGACCGCTAGAGTGCGTAAGAACAGACGGAGAAAAAGGATCAGCGTTCCCTTTGCGTGACTTGGGGTGATGGAGAGTGCAAAAAAGCACAGGCAGGGACGAACAAGTGATGGTGCCGTGTATGACTGTGCCGTTTTTGAGCTCGATGGTGACCGTCTCATTGGCGAGTTTCATAAGAAAACGAACGAGCTTCATAGTGGATGCGTATTGTTGTATAGATGAATGTGTAAATGCTATGACAAGTGCCATGCATGTAACAATATCAGCAACAATCAACCTTGAATGCCTACCACGGCGCATTCATTCGATTCGTTCGCGTTCACACGGTGGTCAGCCGCTTTTCCCCAGAGTTGGTCAGTTCCGCGTCATCGTAGTCGCGCAACTCGGTTGGAACTGGTATACCTTATATCAATCTCAATAGTTAGACCAAGAAAGGTACAGACAGCGGCAGACCAAAGGCCAACAATGGATCAAGTAACGCTACCTGCTGGATGGACAGCTCAGTGGGATGAGAGGGAAGCGAGGTATCTTTATGTTGGTGAGTCACGGAACAGCGAGCACGACCAGTGAAGCGAGTGAAAGAGGATACATGGTGAATGACGGACGAGTAGAGGAATATGAACAAGGTCTTTGAAATGCCCGTACCGCCGTAGGGTGGTAGTCAGTCGGTGGATTTAGTCTCCTCGACCGTGTCGACTAACGAAGCGTCAGATCTGCAGTGGTGTGATACGCGCGGGCTGTCATACGACGGGAGACCCTGGCCTGTGCTGCTGCTCGACCTCGAGGAAGAGCGCAACATACAATGCCTCTGCCTCAATCCAAATGTTCGCACTCGAAACAAATACAGTGTGATGTCCACGACGAATGCAAAACATCGTCTCGGCAGTCAGACGCACGCAGGCATCACGACATAGGGGTAGGAGAACCCGTCGTGTTATTTCGCATACTTACGCCTTCCCGTCTCTAGATACTACAACAAACACCGCAACATGGGATCTCCCACCCTCCACACCTTCCTCCGCATCCGCCACCGCTGCCGCCGCACCAGCAACAACCGGCCACACCGGCGCACACGGACATAAACGTCGTCAATACCCAACCGCCCAACTCGCCGGGTACGACACGACAGCCACACCACCTGCCGTCGCTTCCTCGGGCGGGTACACGCAACAGGGCGCCATAGGCATGGGTATGGGCGGGCAAGGGATGGCACAGGGACAACAGGGAGGAATGGGTGTTCCCGCCGCTGGCGGACAGATGTTTACCCCCGGATTAGCAGGGCAACAACCAGCTGCTGCCGTTCAAGGAGGAGGAGGAGGGTACTTTGCACCCGCCGGACAGGTCCCTGGTGTCGGTGCTGGTGCTCCAGTTGGCGGAGGATACGGACAGCAGGATGTCCTGCAGCAACAGCAAGGGTATGCAGGGCAGCCGATGGTTCCTGGGATGCAAGGGTTGACTGATGGTTTCAGAGGCATGGGAATGGGTGAAAAGGTGAATCTTGCTTGGTTTGGCTTGGATGGATGGGGTGGCGGTAGAGAGAGAAAGGAAGGAGAGGGTGATTCGAGGCAAGCGGGTGCAGCCGTCGTAGGGATGCGCGAGGGTTATGGCGGAGGCTGCCCAGGCGTGCTTTTGGCCGTGCGTGCATGCATAGAGCTCCAAAGTGTTAGACAGGCGGATTTATATCTCCGCTGTTGAGGGCAAGAGGGCCAGATCGTCCAGAGAAAGGGTCCGAGCGCGATGGAAATGCGACGGACGGATGGGCGTCCTACTTACAGTAGCGTCGACAGTATTGTCGTTCAAGACCTGCTGAAGCTAGACTCTGTCCCACTTTCCGGAGGTTGGCCCAGTTGCGTTCTTTGAGCGTCGAGCCAGAGGAGGAAGAATGCATACGAAGCGACATGGAATAGAACGGCCGAGAATCGACAAGCTAACTCTGCCCGTCTACCGCCACAGCTACACCCGCTTCAAACAGTCAACCTCATCGGTCTCCAACCCGACGTCCGTGAAATCGACACTGCACCCCCGCCCATCCTCCTCCCACCGGGTGCATGTATTTCACCCCACGCAACCGCTCAAGCGGACCCCTCGTACCAACGTTCAACGATCAATGCGATCCCGACCACCGCTTCCCTCCTGAACAAGTCTAAAATCCCACTGGCGTTGATCCTCACCCCTTACCGATCGCTCAAGCCCGGTGACGAGCCGGTCCCCGTGGTGAACGATACGGTCATTGCTCGGTGCAGGCGATGCAGGAGTTATATCAACCCCTACGTGACCTTTATCGAGGGTGGCGCACGATGGAAATGCTGCATGTGTAACTTGAGCAACGAGGTGCCTCAGTTGTTTGACTGGAACGCGCAGACGAATCAGCCGGCTGATAGGTGGAGTAGGGCAGAGCTAAACCATGGTGTCGTAGAGTTTGTTGCGCCGGCAGAGTACATGGTGAGTCGTCTTTGGCTTGGCGGAGCCGGCCGTTTGCTAACCGTTTTATCTTAGATCCGAGCGCCTCAACCGCCCGTCTACGTCTTTATCATTGACGTTTCCCAAAACGCTATTCAATCAGGTATGTCTATCCGCCCACGTCTGGCCTCTGAGAGATGTTAACCCTACCTGTAGGCATGGTCGCAACGGCCGCACGCACCATTCTCGAGTCCCTCGACCGACTGCCCAATGCCGATGACCGAACCAAGATCGGATTCATCGCCGTTTCGTCGTCTTTGCACTTCTTTTCTCTTCCTGTACGTGACACCCTCTTCGCCACGAACGATCTGCTTCTGACACAGTTCTCTACTAGCCCGGACAAGCAGAACCTACCATGCTCGTCGTTTCCGACGTCGAAGATGTCTACCTACCAAAACCAACAGACCTGCTAGTCAACCTGACTGAATCCCGACCGGTCATTGAATCGTTCCTCACTCGTTTGAGCGACATGTTCAAAGATAGCTTCACTTCGGCAAGCGCTGTTGGACCGGCAATGCAGGCTGCGCACAAGTTGATTGGTACGATTGGTGGCAAGATCATCACCCTTACCGCCACGCTACCTACCGTCGGCGACGGAGCACTCAAGGCACGGGACGATGCAAAGTTATTGGGAACCGCAAAGGAAGCGACACTCTTGCAAGCCGCTTCAAGCTTCTACAAGACCTTCTCGATTGACTGTGCACGTAACCAGGTTACCGTCGACATGTTCCTCTTCAGTCCACAATACACGGACGTGGCGAGTTTGAGGTGTTTGCCGCGATACACGGGTGGACAGGTGTACTATTACCCTGGATTCAATGCCGGCAGGTCCGAGGACGCGATCAAGTTTGCGACAGAGTTTGGTACCGTTTTGGCCAGTCCTATCGGGCTTGAAGCCGTCATCCGTGTCCGTGGATCCAGAGGTACGTCTTGCTTTTATTTTCCGTAGTCGTCGTAGTTGTTGACATCTCCTTTTTGCAGGTCTTCGAATGTCGGCCTTCCACGGCAACTTTTTCACCCGATCAACCGATTTGTTGTCCCTCCCTACGGTCCCCATCGACCAATCGTACGCCATCGAGCTGCAGATCGAGGATCCGTTGACCCAGCCCGTGGTCGTACTTCAAACGGCTGTCCTACACACCACATGCTATGGTAAGCTTGCGATGTTTGACCTCATGTTGCGTGCAACGACTGATCTTGAGCGGTCCCGCAGGTGAACGACGAATCCGTGTCATGACCACCGCCTTGCCCACAACCACCAGCATGTCGGAAATCTTTGCGTCGGCCGATCAAAACGCCATCTTGACATTGCTCGCCAACAAGGCAGTGGAACGTGCCATGTCATCCAAGTTGGAAGATGCACGGGATGCCGTCGTGAACAAGTTGGTGGATATTCTTAAAGTGTACAAGGATACCATGACTTCTGCCGGTGGAGGAGCGAGTGCGCAATTGGCGATTCCAGAAAATTTGAAGATGTTACCGTTGTTGTGTTGTGGTCTCGTTAAACATGTAAGTCCGCCGCGTCGCGCGTCGCACCGAGCGTCTACTGACTCGCCTATCCTTCGCCAGGTCGGTCTCCGAGAAAGCACGCAAATCCCCCCGGATCTCCGTGCTTATGCACACGCATTGCTCACCACGTTGCCAACACAATCGCTCCTCGCCTATCTTCATCCGCGATTTTACAGCTTGCACAACATGCCTGCTGATGCGGGAACGATCGGGCCGGATGGCGTCATCTTGCCTCCGGCGTTGAACTTGACGTCGGAAAGGCTCGAGAGGCATGGTTTGTACTTGATTGACGACGGCCAGAATATCTTCCTGTATGTCGGACAAGATGCAGTGCCGCAGTTGGTCATGGACGTGTTTGGTTTGCCGAGTTATCAAGAGCTCAAGGGCGGAAAGGTGAGTTGTCGTCTCGCACGGCGAGACACATCTCAGCGCTAATATCCTTGCTCCATAGTACACACTTCCCGTCCTGGACAACCCCTTCTCACAGCGAGTAAACGCCATCATTGGCAAAACACGAGAGATGCGTCGGAACCCATACTGGCAGCACCTATACGTCGTCAAAGCCGACGCAGAACCCGCGTTGCGCAACTGGGCATTGAGCATGCTGATCGAGGACCGAGTGGACCGAAGTGCGAGCTACGGACAGTTCTTGTCGTTGATCAAGGACAAGGTGAATGGGTCGTAGTGGCTGGGGCATAGAAGCGACAATTGTAGTAGATAGAAGACAGAGCATATGAAAAAAGCGAATTCGCCGTGTATGACGACGTTGAAGGGTGCTCCCGATACAACCCCGAGGGGGCCTTCCGATATCTCAAGTGCCAAGCAACTATCAAGTAAAGTAAAGTAAATACGGGACAAGCTGTAGAAGGAAAGTCAGGACACTCGGAGCAGACAAAGTACGAACGGCATCCACCCATACTATGCCACTCCAGCAGCGTCCAAGAGCATGGCTCTGCCTCGTCCTGTTCTCGCTCGTCCTGCAGATCCTCCTCTGGCGAACCTCGACACGTCTGGACGCTCGCTATGCTTCAGCAGTTGGCGGTCGCACAGGGAGCAACATCCACCGCCGGTCACTCAGCCTTGCAGATTTAAACGAGCCAGACGAGGGACCAGGAACACTGCTCAACATTGATTACTCGGAATGGTACTTTGCAAGCTCAAAGGCCCACAGGCCATTCGTCTTCACCGCCTTGGTCATGTGGTATGTCCTTTGTCCGCGGCGTGTACCTCTCTCATGCGGTTGGCCGCTCACTGATAGAACGCTTTTTAGGGCCGGATTCTTGTTCTCTACCATCGGAATCACAGCTTCGGACTTCTTTTGCCCAAATCTGGCGACTGTCGCGGACCGTCTGGGTTTAGGAGAGAGCACGGCAGGTGTCACGTTCTTGGCGTTTGGGTAAATCCTACTATCCCATCCCGTCCTAGTGCGACTCTTACTACTATCCTGCTTTTCCCCTAGTAATGGCTCACCGGACGTATTTTCCACGTTTTCAGCCCTCAAGAGCAACTCCTTCGCACTCGCTATCGGCGAACTACTCGGCGCATCCGCATTCATTACATCTATAGTCGTCGGATCTATGGCGCTCATCCAACCCTTCCAAGTCCCCCGCTGGCCCTTCCTCCGTGATGTAGGATTCTTCACAGTTGCCGTGATGATCCTTGTCGCGTGCTTGAAAGACGGAAAGTTGACGTTGCCGGAGACGGGCGGGCTGGTGGGCATGTATGTCTGTTATGTGGGGATCGTTGTGGGCGGGAATTGGTGGCATGGGAGGCGCAAGGCGCGGAGGGAGCGGGTGGATGATGTGGGGAGGACCAAGGGAATTTCTCTGCCTGGTGCTGAGGGCGAGACGGAAGATTATTTCTCTGCGCCTGTTGGAACCGCCAATGCACAAAACTCGTTACTCAAGCCCGACGACGCTCTCTTGCCACTTGGGACAAGAAGAGCTAGCATTGCCAGCAATGATTCTCGACATTCCGATCATAATGTCCCATCAGGCTCTCTCACCTTATCCCGCCAAACAAGCTCAGAAACAGTAAACCAGCACCTTTCCTCACATCCGGAACACCATCGTCCCCGTATCGATGCACCACGACCGACATTCTCCCTCCTTGGGGCCATCGAATTCCGGGACGCTGTCAATGCGTTGCGGAAAGAATCCGCTGCTGCGGCTGCTGCAGAACACGGTCGTCATCTCGTAGACGACGGACAACTGTCAGGCCAACTCGACGATCTATTAGGTGAACCGAACCTCATGGCGGATTACTTTGGCCCAACAACTCCCTTTCCAAGTGGACACTACCATTCATTCGCTCATGGACATGGACACCATCATGCTCGATACGCAGTCGGCGGTGGACGATCCCCAAGTAGGCCAGGAGCCAGTAGTAGACATCCATCCGTATCCCGAATGCGAAAACCGTACGAAGATGATACATCTTCCGCTGCAGTCACTCCGTCGCTTTTGGCCAACTCGTACCCCTCGCTTGGCCCACTTCCAGCACTGCTGCGACTCGATGCCGGGTCCCGGGTCGAGTCGACTCCGCTGTTATCGGCAGGCCAACAGAGCGTACGGAAAGCGAGATCGATTACGGATCTTCGACGTTCTTCAGCGGATGCGATTCATGGGGTGCGTTCGGCCGAGGCGAAGAAGCGCGCAGAGATGGAGCAAAGGGTGGATAGTGGAGAAGGTGCGGAAGAGCGCACGAATCTCGCGAACATTGATCATGTACCCGTCTCGGCGGATCCAACGACCGCTTCAATACCCGATGTAGAGGACGGCAGTATACCGCTCATCAGCAAAGATCGAAGCCGTCGGAAACCTTTGCAAGCGGAAGACAGTCCAGCACGGGTATGGTTCCGTACAATACGGCATGCCGCACACGTACTTTTCCCCGCCCTTCAAGGATTCCGTCAGAAATCGATATCGGGCAAGGTGCTCGGAATCTTTGCGACACCAGCTATTTTGGCGTTGACTGTTACTTTGCCTGTCGTGGATGATGCCGCGGAAGGAATTTCTCTCAATCAAGGCGGTGTCAAACTCGAGGATGACGATGCGGCGTTGGCAGAGGATCCTGATGCTGTGAATGGGGTTTACGGGCAGCAGAACGAGGCCGAACACGGCGGGATTGCGCATCATACGAACGATGCAGAAGCGGAAGACAACCAGCAAGTCAACGCTCATGCCGGGACGGACCTCCATCGGCGACTACTCGCGCCGGGAGGAACGGGCGATAGGTCGCCTGTAGCCCCTGACCCTTACTCTCCTTCGCGTGGAATCGGGAAATACGTGGACGACGAGGTGGTCGGCCAGAATGATTTTTCGGAAGGCGACGAGGAGGAAGTCTTCTTGTTCAACAAGTATCTTACGGCTACTCAAGCCGTGCTTGGCACGCTGTTCTGCTCGTGTGTTATATTCTGTGAGTGTTTCACCCGCGCCGTCACGCCTCTGCTTTGTCCGCAGCGCTCTGCTGAGCTCCTTCGTCCTTTCCAAGCTGAAAACGCGGCGGGCAAATACGTGATCCCATCATTGACGGTCGCCGGCGCCCTCCTCGGTATCAGCGCCCTTGTCATTGCCAAGGACGGAACGGATCCGACATGGCGCTTGATCCGATGCTTTGCTGGATTCTTTTCGGCCATCCTCTGGATCGCCGCTATTGCGGACGAAGTCGTCGAACTATTACAGGTGAGCCTCACCTCACCTTCGTTGTCGTGACATTGCTAACCGGCTATTTGCAGACGTTTGGAAAGATCCTCGGACTGAGTAATGCCATCATCGGATTGACAGGTACGGTGATTTCAGTCAAGGAGTAACATCACTATGCCTGACCGAATTTCATTGATAGTGTTTGCCGTCGGGAATTCGTGTGCGGATCTTATATCGTGCCTAACGATTGCGTCTTTCGCGCCCAACATGTCCTACGCTGCTTGGTAAGCCTATTTTCGTCCCATATTGTAGCAAGCACTAAGGTTTCGCCCCGTTCACCCAGCTTTGGCGGACCAATGCTCAACATTCTCCTCGGTATCGGGGGAGCAGGGTCTTATGTGATTCTCTCAACAGGGCATTCTTATCCCGTTCACTTTTCACCAACTTTATGGGTTTCCGCTATCGGTCTCATCTGTCTACTCTGCATCACTCTTGTCTTTATTCCCTTCAACAATTATTGCATATCGCGGAGATGGGCGATATTCCTGTACTGCTTCTACATCAGCTTGACAACCATCAATATCATCGTCGAGGTCCGGGGAATCAAGGCCTAGGTACACTTTGTCATGTCTTTGAATACTTGTTGTATATATATGTCTAGCATGCGGTTGTAAATAGATTTAAGAAACACGCGTACAATTCCTCTGTCATTTTTGTGATCCGGCTCGGCCCGGCTCGACTCGACTCTCCAGTAGCCTTCTAGGCGATATCAATGGATACCATTTTAATGTCCTCGTATGGCTTATCCGTCTTGTCAACCCTGGTATCCTCAATAGCATGAATGACGTCCAAGCCAGATGTAGCTCGCCCGAATACGCTGAAAACACAGTGATCAGTCGGGATGCTGGAAGGCAAAGACGAGTTCACCTACGTATGCTTGTTGTCCAACCATGGACAAGGAACCGTAGTGATGAAGAATTGAGATCCGTTGGTATTCGGCCCCGCGTTGGCCATGCTCAATGTGTAAGGTCTTGATCGCGCGCAGTATGATGAGACGCGAATACAGGAAACGTTCGGCGGAATTGACTCACCGATCATGCTTCAACTGCGGCACAAATTCATCCTCAAATTCGTGTCCCCAAATGGATTCACCTCCAGTACCGTCCCCAAGGGGATCACCAGTTTGCAACATCTGTAACAAGCCCCGTAAGTAATCAGTTACGTTCTGGCAAGCGTCTTCAAGCGTACTCACGAATTTCTTGATAATTCGGTGGAAAATAATGCCATTGTAGTAGCCGTTTTTGGCGTGAGTGACAAAGTTTTCCACTGTTTTAGGTACGAGGTCCGGGTAGAGTTGAAAGTGCTTTGCAAGGATGAAGACACGGATTGTCAGCTATGATATTCGCATCAGTTGGAGAGGGAAAAGTCCGCACAATATCTCCTTTCGTGGTATGAATGACGCAGCTGGTGCCAAGTGCCGCTTGATTGCTGACAGGCTGAGAAACCATGGCCATACTCTGTTCCTCCCTCGTCGGTTTCTCATTGAAGATATCCCGATCTCCACCTTTCGTATCTTCAGGCTCTGACCTGGAAAAGATGTAGAACCGTTGTTTCTTGTATGCCGTGCAGAACAAGGTAGGATCCCGCGCGCCTTTATCTTGCAACAACGGATTTACGGAAGCTGCCATTGCGAGAGTGGTGAGACCCTTCTTTGCTGGTGCACCTTGGTACAGCGCGAGGTTGAGCCATCGTGCCGTTTCCGACATTCCGAGAACCCTGGACACCCTGTTGGTAACAGTGTTGACCACTAGTAGGCAAAGCGGTCAGTGTTCGGACAGACAAGACATTCGCCTCGCGTCGTGTGCTCACCTTTGATACCTAGCAGTGTCGGATACAGAATGAAGTTTCCAGTCTCATCCCAGACGGCATTCGCCGTCCTCAGCAGTCCACCTTTACAAGTCTCTCCCTCACCATTCTTGCCCAATTCACGTTCCGTCGCCATCCTTCTGTAAAACTCCATCGCATCGAGTTTCTGCACCGCCGTCCCGGCCTGCTGCATCTGCTCGATCGCAGCGAGTGACTCATCGTATTGACGTGTTTTCTTGCCTGTGAGAAAGTTGAAGATCCGGACTTGGCGGTCTGGGAGGGAAAGTGTAACAAAGTGGGACGAGTTTGGGGAGAGGGTGATGGACGTGGGTATTGATTTTGCCTATGGAATGACGCGTGTTAGGTGGTTATACCTCATCGGCGAACAGCCTGGAAAGCGCACCTTTTTGAACTCAAACAGGTCGGTTTGACTCTTGAACTGCCATAATCCCCGAACATCATCAGGCACACTCCACGGCTCCCTTGGGCGCCAGTACTCGACGAACCCTGCCTCGTCAGCAGAAACCACACAATCATGTTGCGGCGAGTACTGCGAAGGATGAAGGCAACATTTTGTCAATACAAGTATTCGAAAGCATAAGCGAGTCGTACGTACAGTCATGAGATGTACGGAATCTCGATGAAGTTTCTCGATAGTGTGCAGGACTTTGCCGTCCCCTCGACCGTCGTATATCCTGATCAAGGGAGAGTCTGCATCGGAGCTGACAAGGCAGAACATGGATCAACGCTTGCCGTCATTGGTTAAATCATTGCAACATGGAAGAAAGCGGCTTACATGGCCAGAAGCGTCCTTCCGTCTGACGGATGATGCACCCAACAGCAGGTTTTGGGGGTGTAATCCAGCTTGAGGATATTGATCATATCTAGAACGCGCAAAAGTAAGTTTCAGCATCAAAATCCACACATTCCCCAGGAATAACAACAAGAAAAATACCAAAATTGACAACATCAAATACTCTTCCTTCTCCCTTTTCACTAACGGTAGCAAACACTTTACCCTCGGAATCCGCACTGACGCCCACAATCGCACTAAGCGACGCTCGGTAGTGCTTGACAAACTCGATAGAATCTTCTTGCTTTTTCCAGAGTTTGACGTGTCCGTCCAATGAAGTCGTGATGAGGAAGTTGGTTCTGATCAGTGGCAAAGAGGTGGAGGATCAGTCTAGCTGAACAATACAGGGTTGGACGAAAGGCATTTATACGTACTTTGTCATGGTAACAAAGTTGATTTGGTCTCTATGCATGAAACTCTTGTAGTATCGGTTCGCCGAGGGAAGATGCTCTAGGTAGAGCTTCTCATGAGGAAGCACTACGTTTCAGGAAAAAGCGGTTAATCTACCGGTTTTTTGCAGTTGGCACACGGTTTCGCGCCAGTACTTACCAGCCTTCTTGCTCTTCTTCTTCCCCTTGCCTGCCTCCTCTGCACCGTCTCCGGGCATATCAGGCATAGGTCCAATATCATCATCGTCGTCGTCTTCCTCTTCCTCTGCTCCATTCGCGGTACTTTCGCCGTTGGCCATCTCAACCGGTATTTCCTCTTGGTCGCTCACGCCTGATGTGGCATTGGTTGATCGTTTGGCTTCCGGTTGACCCGATACCTCGCCGGTAGGTGGTGAGGATGAACGCGTCCGTTTGCCGAGGACTTGATCGGCCATTGTGAAGTAACGGACGTGCTGATCTGATATGATAGACAGGGATGGGAATGGAGAATAAGATGAATACAGTTAGGTTGACATTTCCAAGAAGGTGAATGGGATGGGTGTCGATCGAGCACTACCGGTCAACCGCGTCAAGCGCCGCCCCGCTTAGAACGGTTCCTCTAATAGCTCCTCTAATCCTATCTACATAGCTCCTGGAATCATTTACCATTCTACTAGTACGCCCTGCCCTCCATACTTTATAAACGGACGGCCCGCGAGCACCAATCTCGCCACCATGTCACCGCCAACCCTGCGCTAGGTGTATATACCAAAACCTTCCATCACCGCTCAATCTATCCCGTTTAATTCTCCAACATGCCTCATCCCAACGCAGTGCTGGAGAACGTGTTTGGAACGATTGGAGCAGTCTTGTGGTCGATCCAGATAATACCGCAGATATGGAAATCGTACCGGACGAAGGATACCGAGGGACTGAGTACCTTTCTCATGTTGTAAGCTCGCAGCTCTATCCCTCATCTGTAACATCCGGGAAGGCAAAGTGCTGAAGCTCTGCGTTCAATCCTCTAGTATCTGGGCGTTGGCAGGATTCTTTCTAGGCACGTATGCGATCGTACAGAATATTAATATACCCATCATTGTACGTGTATTTTCTTCCCTCACCCACCCATTCGCGACCCGTAGAGGAGGACTATACTGATAACATCTACCTACCCGTACCCCGTCAAACAGCTACAACCTCAACTATTCTCGACGTTTGCAGCGCTATCGACCGCACAATGCTTGTACTATAATCACAAAAAGTCGAGAACGTTTTGCTGGATCTTCTTTGTCGGGTTCTGTGTCTGTTTCGGAGCGTTTGAGGCGGGAATGACGTTTGCTTTGCGTGTACGTACCTATCCATCCCAGAGTATTTCAGTGCTCGATGACGGAAGCTTACACCACTGCCGATGTGATGAGTTCAGGCCGGGTTAAAGAATGGTACAAATGCGCCTGTGCTCTTGTTCGGGGTTCTTTCGGCAGTTTTACTCGCCGGTGCGCTGTTACCGCAATACTGGGAGATTTACAAGTTCAAGGAAGTCAAGGGTATGATCCGCCACAAACATCATAATCCCTGACTCACTCAAGGTAAGGAGAACTGCAGCTGAATGTCGTTCTTTTGTGGCGTGGATCAGGCATCTCCATGACGTTCATGGCGGTAGACATGGCCGGAGGCGTATTCTGCATCATGAGTCTCGCTTTCAAAGAAAACTTGGACATCTTGGCCACCGTAAGTCCAGCATCCGCATCGTTTCCCTTTCACAAGCATTCAACACCTCTCACGCATTTCTTCTGGTATACGTACTCGGCAAACTAGATAAACTATGCCGCGGTAGTGCTGCTGGACGGGATAGTTGTCTTTCTCGCGATCGTCTTGAACCCTCGGATGAAACGCCAGCGTGCGAGGGGCACGGGGACAGATACAGAGACACCGCTACCGCCGCCATCACTACCAGCACCATCACCAATAGATGCGAATACCAATAACAACAATAAAAGTCTGGAGAAACGGGATACATCGGGGGATTCGTCGATACCGAGTGAGGATGTCACCGACGGATGTTGAAGAGGAGCAAGCAGGGAGCGGGAAAACTTAGGTGATCCTTACATCTGTTTTTCGACGATCCAACTTGCGGAGTCTACGAGCGACTACCTTTGCCTTAATCCCAGGCAGACAACGAAATATCCGCACGAAGGGAGAATGCGTCACGCTGTTGTTACCTACCAGACAAGGTAGTCACAGTTCAAAAGGGGACTTGAACAAGGAGAATCAAAATTGAATAACAGGTTGTATATAATAGGTTCCCACGCAGCGACGAGGCGCTAGCTGGATAGGTTGTATAAAATATACATGCTGGTACACCGTGCGCGAAACGGTGGGATTGTATCGTGTGTTCTCAACCAAAAGACGTGCAAGGCAGGCACTCACCTTGCGCTCAATCGGTATTGCCGTTCTGGACGGAGAAAGATGAAGGGTCAACGAACGAAGATACGCGGAGTAGTAGAATACTACTACTGCGTAATCCCCCTGGTCACTCGCATACGGTGGCGCAATCGGATATCATGCCCTCAGCAAGATAGTCGTTCTTGAAAGGTGTCATTGTCCTGAATCCTGAACTTGCAGTGGCAAACAACTCTTCCTGACAATTGTGTTCATAGTCAGTTTCCAGCGCGTTTGCGACCTTGTTCGCATTTTAGCAAGGAAATTAAAAACGATCGAGAGATCCTGGATTCTTCTTCTTCAACTTTTAGTTTGAATCGATTTCACCCTTCTTCCACCTTGCCCATCTCGTCCTGTTTTGTTCATTTCTCACCATGCCACCAAAGAAAGCATTCTCAAAACCGACAAAACGTCCCGCACCCGTGATTGCTACCGCCCTGGCGCCAGCGGAGGGGAGCGCACCGGACGCGACAATGCAACCTCCAGCATCAGAGCCACAACCATCACAGCAGCAGGACCAGACAGGGGACAGCATGATGATGCATATCGACCCTGCATTAGGCATGGCAGGAGACTCTCCACCGACAGAAACAGTTGCTCCACCAGCTCGTTCTGCAGCACCGACAGCTAGGGCGATCGGCTCATCGATGAGGAGGGGAGACAGCGGTGCGGGTTCTTCGAATCAAGGACAGGGAGCAAAGGTGGGAGAGACAAAGCCGAGGGTTGTTTTCAAACCGACTGTGCCAGTGAGAAAGGTGAAACAAGAGTGAGTCTGGAGGAACGATGTCTAGTGGGCATGCAGCTATGCATTCCTGGCGTTGCGCAGAGTCGCTTGACTTTCCTGCAGCGGAATGCCGTCGACTCTGCCTATCCGTCTCGCATATTCACTAACACCTCGTGTTCCTCGCCTCAGACAAGCAGATGTCAAACCCGTAAGATTGCGCTTGATCTTGTCGCTCCACTTTGAACCAACCTTTTCCATCTTCTGAACAGGACGTATCGGCATTCGCGCTCGCTGGAAGAGGTGTACGTGGCGGTCGTGGTCGAGGAGCTCGCGGTGGAAGGGGAGGAGCGCGTGGTGGTCGTGCAGGGGGAGATGAACGTAATGAGATGCTTGCTAGTGGACCGTTTGCGATGGGTCCTAGTCTAGGTATGTTGTACTGGCCTTCTTGTGCCCGAGGATCTCGCTAACACCCCTTTCCGTACAGCAAACCGCGGGTCAGCAAAGAATGCAGCGTTCATCGCAGCGGATACACTGGATGTCGCTTCCACCCGTATCGCACGACCAGCAGGGGAACGTAAGCCGATGTTTACGGCGCAGGGGGAGGAATACTCGGATAATGAAGGCGGAGATAGGATCGATATGGAGGTCGTGCCAGAGGAGATGGGAGAGAGTGCACCGACGGGGTTGATCCGTGCGCGGAGTTTGAAAGCTGCTGGCGTAGGGGCGAAGAAGAAGAAGAAGGAGGATAAGAAACCAAAGATCGACAATACGCTCGTCAAGCCTGAACCGACATCTCCCGAGCAGGCACCAACACAGTCAAAGAGCAAGGGTAAAGGCAAGGCACGGGTGGATGACACGTTGCTTGATGTTGATGAGAATATGAATCTCGACGAGTCCGGTGCGAGGGTGGAGGATGAGCCTGTTTCCGCTCAAGCGATTGATCAGAGTGACAGCGAGGAGGAAGAGGAGGAGGAGGATATGACCGGCGATTTCGTGCAGGAAGAGGGGATGGTGAGTTTGCTCCGCTTGTTGAGGCCGTCGACATGCACTAATATCGTGCACCGGCAGGACGACCCAGAAGATAAGCTTTACCTGTTCCAATTCCCGGAACCGTTCCCGAAATTCCTGCCAAATCCAGCAACATCACTGGTCCTCAAGATTGAACAACTAAAGGCCGAGGCGGTCGCAGCGGCAGCAGCAGTCAAGGCGGAGCCCAAAGAGAAACCAAACGGGATCCTGAAGAAGAATGTCGCCTTTGAAAACAACGGGGATGCCACGAAGGATGGCGACAAGGAAGACGGCGCATCGGATGGCGATGACAAAAAGGCAACATCAGCGGCCAAGGAAAAGGAGAAAGAAAAGACGGCGGCACGCGAAGCAAAGTACGCCAAGGCCGAATCGGACGCGCGGTTCAAGAAGATCGCAGAATATGAAAAGAAGGAAAAGGATCGCAAGGCGGAAGGACAGATTGGAACGCTTGTTGTAAGCAAGAGTGGTCGGGTCAAGATGGTCCTTGGCCGGGATATCGTGATGGATGTAAGTCCGGTTTCGTCGCCAGTGTGAGCTTTACATTGACATATCCTGCACTCGTTTTAGGTAACACCCGGGGTAGCCACGAGTTTCATACAGCAGTTCGTCCATCTCGACAAATCGACACGACAAGCGCGCGTCCTAGGAGAAGTGCACAAGTCGTACCTCTTGACGCCTGACATGGACCGATTGCTGCACGAGTTGCAGCTGAATGGCGGGAAAGTACCGGGCGAGGAAGTGGATCCGAGTGTAAAGGAAGAAGCCGGATTGATAAAGATTGATACTTGAGATGCGCGCCCGTTTTTCCTGCATGTAACACGACCTTTTACGACCCCTGAATGACGACTCGCATCTCATCATGTATCTATCTGTCATTACTTGATTCATTTGTTCATTCGTACATGCTATATACCGTACATACATGACCGATGAGGAACACGCCGGGAGCAGGGCCATCAACCCGCATACATTCCTTGGCCCTTACGCCGGCGGTTCCATGGTATTCCCACACAGGAGACAAGACAACGTATTTTCTCCACTACTGATACAATCGAGAGGCGAGGATGATGTACACGAGGTAGTGAGGAGTGGCGTCGATGGGGCGATCCGTACAGGGGGGGAGACAGCCTAACGGCGGTAATGGTCCTTGGGTGGCGACTTGAACAAGAACTTGGCACACAGTGGAATATGACTGGCAATGCAAAGTAATTAGCAATTTGTAGCTCTACACGCACACAAGCGAAACAACTCACTCTGATGGGAAATGCGCATTCGGGAACCCAACGACTCGCGATAGATACCCTTTATCCACCTCACCAAGCAACTCGGTAACGGCCAACGTTGCAGTCGTATACCAAATGTAATCGATCGCGCCCTCGAACCCGGGCGTATAATTTGTCAACGGCAACTCGCCCAAATGCGCATAAGCGGATTTCAGGCCCATCTTGTGGTACAGGCCGCGATTTGTATAATGTCCATACTGATGCGTCATGAAATCTTCGTGGTCGTGCGGAACAGTCCCTTGGGCGAGGAACTCGTAGACGGCCGAGTGTGGTACCGAGTTGAAGTCGCCGCAGATGATGGCGGGAATATGCGATGGATCTTGGTACCGCGAGAATGGGCGTTTCCCTGCGCCAGCGGTACCCTCCTTTGGTGGTTTCGGAGGGAACCGCGCAAACTGTTCCCTCAATTTTTCAATCTCCTCTATCAGCATCGCGACCTGAACGAGTTTGACATCTCGGAACAGGGGATCCCAATGAATGTGTGCATTCGCGACGACCAACCGGCTGTCCGTTGTTGTGCTTTCGAGGAGGCAGGCAACGGAAATGTTGTCCTTGGACATGATTCGGTTAAACATGTCTTCTGTTCGCATGTCTGCTTTCCCGAGCGCGACTTGGTTGAATTCGATGACTTGACGTTCAATCAGGGCGTACCTACACAAACACGCAAAAAATTAGCCCTCTCTTGATTCCCCACGTTTCTCTCGTACTCACTTGGAAGTCTTCCAAAACGTGGCACAACCATCCACCCTCCTCCTCTCACTTTCACTCATGGTCCTCGCCCTCGTCTTTGGGTTAAACGCACCATCATACCCTCTCTCTTCCATATTCGGCAAGAAGAAATCATGGTACTGCTCATCATCCACTTCCTGGAGACACACCACATGCGCGCCCGAATCCAGGATCTGCTTCAGGATTTCGTCTTTTCTGTGTTGCCAATTGAGCGCCCAGGAAGGCGTGTAACCGTACATCTGATGCGTAGCGTATCGTTCGCAGAGGATGTTGAAGCACAGGATACTGAATGTGTCCTTTTCCTCTGTCGTCGCTGTCGCAGATTCCACCACTTCCAGTTCCCCATCGACCTCTTCCCCGCTCGCACCCTCGACTTCCTGAATAACCTCCCACTTTCTCGGTGGCGGCGGAGGCGGCGCCGGACAATTGTCCCTAAAATACCCAATCAAACCCTGCGTCCCGCGCTCAGCCATCGCACACCTGATACTCTCACTCAACGGATTCCCCTCGATCCCCAAAAACTCCAGCTGATGCAAGGTCCCCAGTTCCAACGGTAAATCCTGCAGCTGGTTGTCGAAAAGTAGTAGTTCTTTGAGGTGTGAGAGGAGTCCTAGGTCAGGTGGAATCGAGGTCAAAAGGTTTCCCGTAGCGTCCAAGTGCGTCAAAGCGCGCATGTGACTGATCGCAGGCGAAAGCGACGTGAGTTGATTATGGTTGATGTAAAGCGCTGTCACATGCGCAAACGCAAACAACGAAGGGGAAAGCGTGCGTAATTTGATTCCACCCAAGTCCAGGCCCATACACAACTCGGGCTCGGGCTCGACCACTGCGGGTGTTGATAATGCCGTTGGGTGTGCAGCGCGGGTGGAAGGCGATTCGAGTCCGTTTTCATCCATGATTGCTACCGCTGCACTTCCGGGTCGTCTTTGCGCCATTACTGGAGTCATCCCACGGTCAACTCCCGCTCCGATTCCGCCTGACGTGTTGGATGCGATGAGCGTAACAGGTCGGTTCGGGTCAAGGATTGGCAAAGCTTTCGATGTGGACGTTGACATGACTGATGGAGTCGAGGTGGACTGAGTGATAGCGCGTGAGGCTATTGCTGATGCTTTTGCACGGTGGTGTGGTCCAGATGCTGCTCTGCATGTCTACATCGCAAGGAAAGAGGATAGGTAAGTTTATCGTCTACGGGTCGGGGAAAGCGAAGGAAAGGGAAAGAGAAGGAAAGGAAAGGAAAGCGCACCTGTGCACGAATGATTTGTTGCTCCCAATATGGGCCACCGATCTCGGGGTTAGCCTGTCCGCCATGCTGCTGCGGTTGCTGACCGTTCTGTTGTTGTACCATCTGTTGCTGTTGACCGAATTGCTGCTGATGCTGTTGCTGTCCGCCAAATCGCATTAATCCCTGAGGTGGTGAAGCGCCGTTCAAGGCTTGTAGCAGACCCTGCTGTTGTTGATTGTTATTCGGTATTCCGTTCCCATTCCCTTGCCCACCTCCAATCGCTTGCTGTCCCATGCCATGGTTTCCGAGCGTATGCTGCGCTCCTCCACCTCCAGGCGTCAATCCCGTCCCTGCTCCGAAAGCAGAAAACGCTTGTTGACCTCCCTGATGCCCTCCGGCGGTATTGAACCCAGAATTCTGCAGCGACGCAAGGAGGTTGTACCCTTGCCCTTGCCCGGCAAAGGAAGCTTGCGGCGCGTGTCCTCCTCCTCCTCCGTACCCGCTTATCACGTTTCCACCTGCACTGTTCCCGTTACCTGCCATACCAGGCATCCTCCACCCGCCACCACCTCCTCCTCCGCCGCCGCCAACAGTATTGTTTGCATTACCCGTCTGTTGCTGATTGTCACCTTGTTGCTGCAGTGGCTGAAACAACTTGTGTTGCGGAATGTGCTGTTGTTGCTGCTGATGATGATGGAGTGGCGCCGGTGAGGCTGCCGGATTGTAGAACATCGTCGGCGAGTGTGCCTTGATGGTGAGGGCAGGGCTATGATGGAGGAAAGCAAAAGCGTTGATGATGACCCGCGAGTTGACAATCTTATCATCATCCAACGCACAACGACGCTATACCCTTTTGATCGAGAGGCACCGCTTCGCCCACGGTGGGACAAAGTTTTTGCCGAATTTAAGACACTTTGCCCGAGTTGAAAAGTCAATTTTGAGCCGGCATCTACGGTATTTTTACAACGTATTTAATTCGAGCTCTTAGTCACCAGGGCTGCAAGGCAATTCTTCCCTTCCTCCTCTTTATTCTTTTCCCCTCTCTCATCTCATCAATGCCAGCCCAACTCCTCCCTCTAATAGTAGCAAAATATCTACACAAATCACATCCAACGACACTCGATGCCTTCCTGTCAGCCGCCGCTCTACCGCGGGAAGCCATCGATGCTGCCGGTATTCCGGACTTGAGGGATATAGTAGAGCAGTATGAAAGCTATCTCCTTGCGCAGCAACTTCAATCTGTCACTCTACCCGAGAAAGAGGAAGAAGGATCCCTCAAGGAGCTGGTAGCACGGCCAGTGAACCCTCGTGCAAGGGAGATGTTGCTGAAAACCACCAGGAAAACGTTTGGGGAGATCGGGACGGGTGGGTTCTTGAGCGTCCGCTGGGAGAGGGTCGCCAAGCGGGAATTCAATACACAGAGCGCCGAGTACGTCTTTTCCTCTGTCCTTCTACCTTCCGCACATCGATCGCCTTCTCTTTCGCCCGCTAATGACTCGCTGACATTTTCGTTCGTTTTGTTGGATGGCTGCTTTTCTTGTGATTAGGTACGATAATGCGTGTCCCGAACGGCTCGTGCTGAGTGCGACGGATAAGAGTGTCAAGACGGTTGATGTGTCAACTGGAGAGGTGAGTGATCGAATGAAGTCAGATTCAGATGAGCGTGGTCCAGACGAGTTCAGCGAATATGTAGTGGAGCTGTTCGACGAATGCGAGCGGATCGAGTCACAAACGACGGAGAGCAGACAAGTAGCGATACGAGGAGGGCGGAAGAGCAAGTAAGGGGGTGCGGCATGGCTGAGACTGGATGCGCAAAGTTTGATAGAGAGGATACTATGACGAAATGAAGCGGAGCGGGCGAGCGATATACAGGAAATTGGAGAGAGGGAAGGATGTTTGGAGATGCGCCGGTTCCAGCCGAGAGACGCTTGATACTAAGATGGAGCGGTGGACAATTTGTGATGGAACCAGGCGGAAACGCTCAACCTGCTCCGCTCTCGGCCATTCGCTTGCGACACACCCTAATGTGTCGATTTTCCTGGGAGAAGATGCCCCCTTTAGCCCTAAAGAGTCCCATTTTTCCCGCTTCACAGCTAAACACCCATTCGGCTCTCTTCTTA